>CM069871.1:26250000-27500000 GCA_036172665.1 Prosopocoilus inquinatus
ATGACACACGAGTTTCCATCAAAGAGATAACGGTAATACGTGCGGACGTTCACTAGCTATATAAATGCGAATATAATGTGTCGCCCCCCTTGAATTATTTTACTGTATTAAAGAAACGAGTGCACCTTTGAACCCGACGACTTTCAGCTGATCAGCATACGTAATTAATGTAAAAGCAACGGGGTGAGTTAGGGAGAAGAGAGTCTTCCTTTGACAGGCAACCCTGTATAGTTTATGTTTGATAGGTTGCTCATACATATTTGTGCATCAATTTCAGATAAATTTTCGCAGAAAAACTGTAGTAAAAAGGCTCTTTAATTTACAAAATGGGACAAAGCATGAAATTTAAAATTATAAGTCGCCTGTAAGATCGAATTTAATCAAGTCCTTGCCCCATCCTTTTGGGGATTTGCTATAATTGGAAACACTATCGTTCCAAAAATAGGAGGAGGTAAATTAAGTTCGGATGGAGGTCAGAGTTGCTGCAGGTACAATGGGGCGCTTGTGCCCGATCAATACGGCCAGGTCTGCACGCCAACAACGCAGAGAACGCGTTTAATATTTCACAGCGCGGATCGAATGAGGCTGTGATTCATTTTCAAATTGGAATTTGTTTTCAACGTTTGTATTACGTTTGCCGACAATTTTAAATTAAATTAGTGAATAGGTAGACAAATCAATTTAATATTTGAACAAATGAAGCTAAATGGTTAATAACTATGGAATATGAGGTTCTGGAGGGATTCCCTATTTAACGCTTTTTTAACACTGATAATGATAATATTCTAAATGAATATTTTAAAGTTAATCTGGTCTAAAAACTTATTTTTATATCAACTGTTTGAAACTGTGCAAAGGTGCATTGAAGAGATCTCCTGTATCGTAAGGGCGTCTTCACACACACCGGCAAAACCAGAACCGCTGCCGGTGTCGTTTCTGGTGTAGGCCAATGGTACCCTTTCAAACACTTCGGCATTGACGACGTCGTATTACTACTAATAAGTTTTTTCGTTATTAGTACTAGTAAGTTTTTGAACGTGGTGAAGGCAAAATCTTTACTGCTCTCATGTCGGAGATTGGTCCGGTATTCGAATTGTTGAGATCAACGCTGACTACAGTTGGCAGAATTGGCTTCTGGATCGGCTAATATGCCGTCAGCGGCCTCAGATTCAACGTAATGAAACAACAGCTTTAGACACAGCTAATGTGATTTCATTGCTCATTGCTCATTGCTGCCGCTTTCACCGGCTCCGGTTTTGCCGGTGTGTGTGAAAACACCCTAATAATTACAGACTTTGATAAATGGAAGAAATCATCTCCGATCTAAAACCAAAATCGAGTCACTCTTGCCATTTTTTCCCAAAATATGTGCAAAAATATGAAAAAGAAACGATTTCTTTGTATCAATCTTTAAATATTAAAATTCTGAGTGAACTTTCTACAAGTACTTTTTGTTTCTACATCGATATAAATTTTATCTTTTATATGAATTTTATATTTTATACCCTATGAGTTTTATAATTATATGAGTTTTGTATTTTCTGAGTTTTATATTTTATATGATTTATATTTTATATGAGTTCTATATTTTATATTTTATATGAGTTTTATCTCCTACTTTACAGTATTAATCAATTCCTTTTATGTTTCAAATGCTTCACGCCGCCGAAGTTTTATGAAATTCCAAAACTTCAAATAATCTCACATTTTGCGTTTTATTTTAAACGCTTGTTTGAGCTTTCGTTTCGAAATAATCCGGCCCTGAATTAGTGTAAAATTTTCGAGGCCTCGACACTCCTTTGTGGTTATAAATAATCAACATCGTTCGGATATTCCTTTTGATAGGATTGCATTATCTGTCGAAACAATTGTAAACGAATTTCTTTTTCTAAACACTCATAAAGTTTCCTACGCCGCACAGTGGGGTATTTGACCGATTTAGCTGGCCAAAAATCAAATTCTGAAATCTATTCCAGATAAAAGCAAATGACCATGTGAGAATCTTGTATGTTTGTAAAATAAAAGGCCACAATTGGTTTTATGCTTACCTTACACCTTACCAGTTAAATATCCGCTTGAAGTTGACCATCTTCAAAGTATACGTATTCATTTCTAAGCGTATTTTGCAATTCTAGACTTTAAAACCTCATTATATTTTTACGAAAAAAATATAACAACAACTAATTAAGCACTGTTGAAATGCGTAAATGTAAATGTATGTGAATCTTTTCATTTAAAATTCCATCAATTTTAATATAGTTAAGGTACTTTGAAAAAAGTACATTTTTAACTCTTTTGAAAGTCAATGCCAGCAAAACTTGCAGACATTTCTTTGAGTTCAGGATGGTCCCGGTGCTTATTTATATATCAATAGAAATCGAAAGATTTCCAGTTTATAGTTATTAAAAAAATAGTCGCAGAATCCCGCAACTTTTTCGCATATTAGCAAAAACAAAAGAATATAGAATTATTTACATAAACTATTTATTAATCCTTTTCAGAGAAACGGTTTAGATAGAAATTGTAAATTTACCCCTAAGAAGAGTTTCAGGGAGGTTATTGTTATTTACTAAATGAAATTTAGTCAGGCCCATTCACTTCCGGTTGTATCGGAAGCCATTAACAACACCCTTATTTTTAACAGCGCCTGTAATTTTTGTTGCATTTTTGGATTTTATTGAACATTGACCATATTGTTCCTGTCGCCTTCAAATATAATTATATAACTAGCTAATCACATTTTGAATCAATTATCGGGCAAATACCCCACTGTGCGCCGTCTGTTTTGTTTGTTATTAGATCAGCTTATGTGAACTACAGGTTTTTGCGAGCAAACAATTTGATGGATAGCTTGATTCAGTGTTGCTAGCCGTAATGTACGCCGTAAAATACCATATAAATTACAGTAATTAATTCGTAATTTACCATTTTTAATTACCATTAATTACCAAATCGTATACCATGTAACATGGGGAATACCCGACTCAGTACACAACGTGCAGCCAATGCCTGATGCAAATTCCTGTCAAAATTCTTCTTAGCAAGTGCCCTAAATGTTACATGGATATCAGAATATTTATTTAAGAAAATGCTTAAAATTTCCAGATAAAATGAAAGTTGATATTAATCAAAAAAACTAAACGATCAACAAATTAATTTTATATGTTATTGAAGAAAAAAGGCAACAAAAATTAAATTTTGATTATATTTAGGCAAAACTACTGCCACTGCTAAATCGAAGAGAAGCCGAACCGCTCGATATTTCAAGTTACAAATCATTTTAAGAGTATGTAACATTTTTTTCTGAAATTATGGTTGACTCTTTTTAATTAAAATTTTGTTTATTTTGAATAAATTTTTATCCATGCAGAGCTTGTTTACATATACATTACATAAATACATGAAAAATGGTAAATTACTGGTTTAATTAGGTTCACTTTTGGCCTTTGGCACGATTGGCATTCGCTTACATCAGATTATATATATATATTATATATTATATAGATATTCGTTGGTCCTTGTTGATGTCATATTGATGGTTTTGATTCGTGCAAACCTTCCTTTCGAATATTTGTGGGTAGGATTGGTTTCCCTTTATCAATTCGTGGGACGCTTCGGAGAGTTAGTCATGTTGCCGATATCCCCAGCATCTGTTGGTGTTGTTTGCGGAGGCGTTGTCCAATTTTCATCTTGTGCCCGTCCTGATGTCGCCATCGGTCCACACTTTGGTTTGGTTGAGGACTTTTGTGGAAGGCATCCTCGTCGTACGACGGCGAAGTTTCGTCAGGTCTGACTTTGGAGGATTTTTAAGCTCCTACGTGTTTACCTCAAGCCTCGTCCGTGGACTGTTGCTTCCTTTTCGATCACGTTACTATTAGCCTTCCCCCAGGATTTTTAGTTTTGGGCACGACTTGTTAGTAGCGGATGCAAGTTTTAGGTTTTGACATGACTATTAGTAAAGCCCGCAATAGACGATCATAAATTGCATGAAATTTACATGTAATTTATGACAAAACCTATTTTTCAACGTGTATAGCGAGCAAAAAGAATTACATGAATTTATACATGTAAAATTGAAAACAAAGAGCAAGTTCTATTTCTCAAGGTTTTTGACGTGAAATTTTAGTAAATTCTAGTGACTTTGATTGTTGCTGTTGGCTGTTGGTTCTAATGAAAGAAGAACGACTTCAGCTAGTTTATGCGGGTATATGTTTATAAATAATTTTAGCTTCAAGACAGTTTAATCAGTGATGACCACGTGCTCTCCGTTTGGATGACACCCTTGATAATATAATCCAACATTCCCAGCTGCTCGAAGAAAATAACTTGAAGTTAGAAGCATTAATGAGTTACCATCTTCACCGACATTAACATTCTAAATTACTATATAGCAGAACATCTTTTTATTAATATAATTGAAACGTGTATTGCTAATTACAATTCATGAATTTATACACACTTGTTTACATGAATTTTTACGTGAAATTATTGGAACATGTATTGCCGGCTTTACAGATGTAAATTTTAGTTTTGGGCACAACTTGTTAGTTTTGAATGCAAGTTTCAATGTTGGGCACGATTTTGCGTTTTGGCTGTTTGGTGTTGTGGATTGCGTCTGACGACCGCCTTAGAAGAACGACGCTTTTTCAGCGTTCTGTGATGTCGTCTTTCGAAGATACTCTTATAGCCGTGGCGTCGACGTCTTCTTAAACCGGCATGGGAGCTTGCAGAATAGTTTCCGAAGTTTGTCAGGTGGGAGGTTCCCATGTAGTATACGGCCTTTCGCCGAATTTCGCGTGTTGATTTAATTGGAGTTTTTTTCTTGACGCTTCACGCCATTGATTTAACGTAATTGCTTGGGCGCTTCACTCAGGTTTTCTTGGCTAATGATTTTACAGTTTTTTGACGAATCTGCCAATTGGTTACTATGAATTGATTTTCATGTTTGTTTACCGACAAGTTATATTGCAATTAAGTTACCGTATATTTACATTTTTAGTACAGTTGTCTGGAATTATTTAAGGCGGTTACATACTTGGAGGCGTTAAGCCTGATATTACTGTCATTTTGGTTTCACATTCCGTTTTGGCATGTTTTCCTACTTCTGATTTAGATTTATGAATTATTAGGGTATCTATGGCTATTACATTAAACTATTGTTGCATATTGTGATTAATTTTCGTTTCCCTTTGACCTTGATCCCCTCCTCGTCTCTAGTGAAGATTAGGTGGCGCTCAATTTTATCGCCTTAATTAATATCCACACTCGTCACGACTGAAGCTGCTGGCTGGTCTGAAAGCTAATTTCCTCAACACAAATCTTGAACATCAATTTAATTTTTTTCCCAAAATAAACACTTTTAGAGTTACACAACTGTATAACATCATCTGAGAAAATAAATAGCAGTAATTTGAATTGAATCGATGTTAACTTCCCAAAAACCAATATTTATTTTAACTGTGTTCTTTCAAAAATAAACACTTCTTTCCAAGTCACCTACCACGTTTCAGCGCAATAAAGTAAAATAAATAACGTGAAAAACGAATCGGTTTTTATTTATTTATAAATACAAACAAGAAAGCGGCATAAAAGTTTAGAGCTGGTAGATTTTATCTCTGTTCAATACCCGATTTTGGAATAGACTAATTTGCATGCATTATCCCTTAACATTTCTCGCTTCAGATCTACTTTAGTCCCGCAGAATTTTAATGTACTCGTATTCTTGCTTTATAGATTTTGTAACTTACCTCAGCGTTAGCCGAATTTGAATTTAAGTGGATCAACGACGCCCCGGACAACCACTTCTTGGGCAACGACAGAATCGACTCTTTCCATCCTGAAACGAACATTATTTTATTAGTTTACGCCTACAATGGTGACTAATTAAAACAAATGATAAAAGTTACGGATTTCCCCGGATTTTCACTAGTCACTTTTAACGACGATTCCTGAAGTCATAACCGACTTTATTAACACAAGTTAAATTAATGATGTCTTTGCGCTGGTTATAAACGTGCTTATTGGTTTGCTCTGGCGGGCCGATAATCCGGGGAGGAGCGCTTAATTGCTGTTAAGTGACACAGTTGGTCCTGATTTATGTCCCCGACGTTTATTAGGATTTACCCATGTTTGCCCGCACTCATAATCTGGTTATGAATACGACCCCCTGTCCTTCCATATTTTCTCCGAGGTGATCATCGTTGCCCTGCTTTAACGATTTATGTCATCGCGAACTTTGCTCTGACATTATCCCGGAAAGGTCACGTTTGTATTAACGCTCCGGTTGCTTTCGGATTTTCATAATTCAATTGTCGGTTTATAACGTTAATGAAAGGCACTGATGATGATGTTTCCTTCAAATCAGAAATGTTTCAACTTCACCCCAAAAGTTAACTAAAATTTAATTTAATTTCAATTTGGTTATGCTTGCGAATCCCTTTTTTCTTTAATAAAAATCTAATAATAATAGAATTTCTTTTAGAGCCGCATGACACAATGTTAAGTTTTGTGTAAAATTTGTCACAAAGTGAAAGAGACAAATTTTATGGAAAAATTATTATTGTGCTCAAGGGCATTAATTAATAATTTATTAATTAATAAAATTAAATTTTCTTATTTTTTTAGAGGAGAGAGAAGCAAAAACCAGCAAACAATGTCACCTAAAACTCTATTGGTTTGATTAAAGTAGTATTGCACTCAAAACATATTCAAATGGCAAATAGCTTAAAGGATTTATCTTGGATCTTTCTTTTTTTATCCACGATAACACCTTAAAATAAATATTTAGCAAGGTCAATGACGCCTGTCTTTGCAATTGGTATGAACACGCCTACCTGTACCGCACCCGATCATCAAAGCAGCATTTCGTAATAATAATCACTGTAATGCGAAGTAATGTTACATTTATTTGTTTTTCCTTTTCCCTTTTAAGTAAATCAATTTTTGATAATCTCGATGCTAGCTATGAAAGTACTTACGGTCCATGGAAAAAAAGTAAATGTCAAATTTTGAATTCTAATAAAATTTATATGGAATGTGAAATTACAATTTCTCTCTCTTTAACTTGTTCGGCAGCAACGAACGACATGCAATATTCGCAGCTTCTTGAATTGCTCTAATTTTTAATTTGAAAATACTTAAAATTGTAATTACTTGGAATGAAGTTACATTTATCTATTTTAATAAATCCAGGCACTTTTTGAACGCGTTTAAAATGTCATCTTTTGATTGATCGAATGATTTACGACATCGTTCGTACGCAAGGTCAAGTAACACACTGACCTATCTTCGCGTCGTCATTCAGGCAGTCGCCTAGGCGACAGTTAGGTCACCATCCACTCATTAGATATGACAAGAGTTCTCAAACGGTTTGGCGAAAATCTGCCAAAACATTTTTTCTCGAAAACTATTAACTTTTGTTATATCTAGGGAAAAAATTCTTTATTGTCATTTAAAAGAACCTGATATTATTACTGAGCGTAAACAGTAATAATAAACATTAAAAAATAAGACCTATAAGAACCGCCTTAATAGAAAGAATCAAATTTACTGTATTTTTCGAACATAATGCGACTGACATATGTCGTCTGAATTTGAAATTCGTCCTCGAATATTTCTTTCAATTTCTAGAATATTTTTGTCATTGTTGTTAATGTTTGATGAAAGAATTCCTCCCCGTAATTTCAAATTTTCATTTGTCTTTTTTATTTTTGTTCGTATTCTATATTTTCTGAAACATAAACCTGTTCTTTTCGTAAATATTATGATCGCCATTTGTTCTTCTTTCTCTTTCTTTTCTTTTCCCATTGGAATTCGTTAGTTTTTGTCATTTTCCTTCTGATTACATTTTTCTAAGATAGGAAAATGTTTTAGTTTTTAGGTAAAATTAAACAGTCCAAAATTTTTAATGCTTTTCTCTGTTTATTTACCGTGGTTATTTGCTCTTTTATAAATTTTCTTCACAAATTTTAATTTTATAAATGTTATGTTGTGATTTTTTGTCCTTTCGCTTGAATGATTATTATAAATTATATATTATATATTTTTTCAGAAATTTTAAGCCTACAATTCGTTTTCACTTTTTTTCTTATATTGATCGTCATTTGTTTTTCTTACTATTGTTACTATTTATATTTATTTATTTGTCATTTAGATTATCCCAAACGTTTTCATTTGTTTGATTATAATTATTTACAATTTTTCACAAATTTAATAATTGTAATTTGTTTAGAGACTTTAATTTCTTCCTTTTCCACTGTGCTTCTTGATTATCAAGATTTTTAATTTATTTGTAATTGTTTGCCTTTTTTTTTTCTATTTTGCCGTTTTTACTGTTGTCATTTATTTTACTCCCCTTCCTTTTCTTTATTTGTTAATTTAATTTAATTACTTTTTTGAGAAACATCAAATCTATTATTTTTGAGTTTTACTCGCACAATAAATGCAAAAGTAAGTAAAGAATTCATAAGCGAGTATCTTATAACAAAGTATGTATCAAGAAATTAATCGCATTCGGTTTTAAAGATGAAATCGTAAGCAACTGAATCGTGCCAACTGCTAAATAAGCGTCCGAATACGATTTTAATCATACAGTTGGCAGCATTACTGAATAAGTATCGTGTGATACATGTTGTATAGACAGATAGACCTAAAATTTCTTAGGTTCCACGAAACATTTTTGCTTCAAAAAGGCCTCCATGGTTGAAAAAGTTTGGGAACCGCTGCTTTATAGTGACTAACGGTCAGTTTCATAAAAAAAATTGTTAATCAGGGATTAATTTCATTATCTGATTAAGGATGGTCATTGGACGAAGTTAATAATAGATCTGAAACAACCAATTATATTGTTTCACCCAACTAATCACGTTTAATCACGCTGTTAAATTAATCAATGATTAAATAATTTTTGTGAAACTGATGGTAACAATGCCAGCTTGTACAGGATGGATGCTATTTTTGAGATAACCTCCCAGCTAGCGGAGTGACGTAAAATGGGCGTTGTAATGCCGTCATCTTTGTCACTAATATGTCGTCATTCTAACATCCAAAAGACGTCTGAGCGACGTCTTAATCACTTTATAAGTCAAGCCATATCACGTCATGTGGATAACGTACGTTTGACGTCAATTGTGACGTAAGTAAGCGGCATAATGACGACGAAGTAACGTGTAACGCCGCCACATTGCAGCCAAATTTATGTAGCGGTATTTCTTGTTCCATCGTTGCTGCGCCTTCCTTAAGCAAATGTAACGTAATCAAAGATTAAATAAATTGTGAATGCAGACATTCAAATTTTTCACAAAAGTTGAACGTCAAGTGAATAAAAATGTGAAATAACTTTTTCACAAAAGTTATTTTGTTAAAATAACTTATGTAGGTCGTCCATAGGTCATTGAAAATGAAAGATGATCTCGTCGCGATCCCGTTGTTCGTTTCAAAAGTTTCGGTAAGGCTTAAGTATTTAAACATGCTGCATTAGTTACACAGTGCTAAAATTGAGCCACCTTGTGTTTATATTCACAACTATATACACGTTATTATTTCCCTTAATTTAACAATTCTAATATTAATTTTGGTACAGTTGGCTTTAGAAATATTTAAAGTACACTTTAAATATTTCTAAAAAAATTATTTAAAAAATAAACATAGTAACATTTTATCACTTTCTATTGACGTGTTAATAACGTCACTTTTATTACGTTATTAATAAGTGTCGTATGACTCGTCATTTTGACGTCACTTTCGGGGCAAATGACGTCAATGACGTAAAATAACCTGAAAATGACGTAATTCCGACGTCATTTTGCTAGCTGGGTGTATCAGCAGAAACAATTAATTTGCTAATTTATTTTAATTATTTCAAATGATGTGAGTATTTTAAAAGAATGTTCATTTTAATAACTAATTGATCTGATTTAAAACTAAATACAGCATTTTAAGTTTACCATTTTTCTTGTTTGATTTTGAGTATTAGAAATGTTAATTTGTATTTGTGTTTGTGTGAATTGAAACCAGAAGATCTAAAGAGACATTACGTTAATTATGTTATCTTAGAAATTGAATTAAACATGATTTCGTATAAAATTTTGTTTATTTTCTTTTACAAGAAGAGTTTGCGAAAATTAGGTGCTCCTTCGAATTAGCAGAAATGTCGTTCGGACCCGACGCGAGGGAGACGAAAGAAATTGGGCATGGTGTGAAAAGTGGTGATGAACTCGTGACAATAAAACAACCTGACAAAGCAATCAAGCGCGTACTCCGGGGTGCAGTGGCTGAGGGATGGGAGATTAGCCAGATACATCACGACGGTTCGGACCTATAAGGGTACAAAACTTGAAGCTGCTGACTGGACAAATATATCAGATCTTTCAGTATACATATCGTTTACCTAGAAGGTTATTGCTTGTAGAATGGCGTTCATTTGTATTGTTTTGTGTTTACGTTATTGTTTTAATTTGAATCATATTTTCCACATGGTAAACATAAAACATTTTTTTAATTTCAAGTAAGCTCAAAAGCGAAGCCAGTCTATTAGCCTTGTCTTGTACTTTATTTCCTTTTAGTGAAACGCTTTCAGAAATACATATATAACTTGTTTCATGTCTTTTGAACATTTATTGATGTGAATGTGTAGGATGAAGAAACATTGTGAAAGAGTCCTGCCCATTCGTAAGGAAACTTTGAAATTACGACGATGAGAAACGGAACATTTCAGACTTTAGTAATAGCCGAAACACATTACGCCATCGTAACGACCCCATCCGGCCGAGTACACGGGGAGGAAACGTATGAGGAAATGATGGTCACAACCCCCTAGGGTGCGCTGTCTTACAGTTGCAGATGTTATGCTCGAGTAACACGCTGCGGAGACCTGACAAAATCAATCTTTGATAACTGACGATAAATAAGAACGGCCACTTGTAAATTCTAGGCCCTGCCGAAAGGACGCAATTTATTCTTCTTGTTAGCGTTGTATTTCCGTTTGCTCTTTCAAATGTAAAACTCGGATCTTATCTAACAAGTCGAGATCGGTAAAGCAGAAGGACGACTATTGTTCGGGACCCCGTGCCGCAGCAAATCTAACAGAAACGTAATCCAGGCCTGTAAGCAATTCGGAAACACGTCCTCGGTAAATCCTGCCATCGATCACGAAGGAATTTTACGCCAGAAAAAAAAGGCACTTTTAAATTTTCACACTTTATCATCGTTTGCGTTGACACGTTATTATCATTTATACTTTGTTGCCAATTTTCAAGTTTCATATCATTACTTAAAATATGTATACCTATCTCGTAATCAAAGTATAATATGTAATAAAACCTTATAAATTGCTATGTAAAATGACGAAATGTTATAAAAAGCTAAAGAAATTGTAGGATATCATAATAAATTAACAGTGGAAAAGATATTGTAATAGATAAGATGTAATACGAGAAGTGTCACATAAACAGAGTCGGTGTAAATGGATACAGTAGACGCTGAAATGTTCCACTTTTCCCGGATTGTGAAATTATTACATATTTGACAGCTGTTTATCAATTTGACAGAAATATCCGTTGTTGTGTTACATGTTTTGTTGCTGCTAATACTGTTCCGAATGTTGAATATTTACTGCAGTTGTTTTGAGAATTAATTTTCCAATAGCGAATGCAATATTCGTAGATGAGAAATCAATTAGTTGATGTTCGTGACGTGAAGGTTATTGGGATGGCTGACACTGTTACTAATGAGCGGCGAATATTAATTTTCTTTATTTTTCAGAGGTAACTGGATCTCGACCAATGTGTAAAAACAGATACATTTCGTCATCCAAGCGGCTTTAACTTGTCTTATCAAAATACAGCGGTACGTCTTTTTCTAAAACCCTCACGTCTCCAAATTAGAGCGTAACAGTATTATTTTCTCTGTCTAGGTCCCTTAGGAAAATAGTAATATCTTCAATAATGTCAGTGTTACAGTCGAAATTTATTGGACCGGTTTCGGCAACAGCGCCTTCACACTAGAGGTTAGTATGTAAATGTAGGAACATCGCACAGTTCCACCGAAAATTATTTCAGATCACCGTTTGATGAAATGCTGTCTTTTTATTCGTCTTTTATTTCAACACTTTATTTGGGTAAATGACGACTATGACGAGAAGAGACCGGAAACGCGCTTCTACAAGCCCATCTTCTTTCCATTACCGCTGCCGATACCGTACGAGCAAGATTGTGTAATATCGTTCCGTGAATTTGTGCTGAATTATTGATAGTAAGATTTCGTTTATTTGACTGAAATTCGATTGGTCATTTCCTGAAAAGTCCTTATAGCATTTTAATCCAACGTTCTGTTTAATCAAATAGTATTTACGACACTATTTGACGTTATTTCTCTCTGTCACTTAGAATCGTTTTTATTGAACTTTTTTGCTAGCCTTTTTGTCGGACCTTTTCTGCCGGATTACTTATTCTATCCATTTTCTCGTTCTGGCTGACGGGTAATTATCAAAGCTCCGCTCTAAGGAGGTGCGGCCTGATTACACAGGTGGTAGACGCAGACACAGAGCGACATCTATATAACGAAGTTTGACTTTGCTCGACGTGACGCCGGTTAACTTAACCTGTGAAGTATACCCCTTCCTTACTACCTTACTTATTTGTGGATAATATTGCCACGTTAAAGTGCATGACTTGTACTAGTATAATAATAGTTTCAATTACGTTAACTAGTTCATAAATTACGTTCCACTTATTAGGACAAAAGTCCACTTGTTCGATCAGATCTGATTAATCCCGTTAACTTGTTTCTGGCCAATCTAAAATTTAATTAATATATTTTGACATTTATGACGTACTATTTGCGAGGCGTATGTATTTTGTGAGCATTCATTTAACAGATACATTATTGACAATTGGGTTGTGTTAGTGTCTATTGCTTGCGCTGAACGCACGAGAGATCGAAAATCTGTGTCTTGGGGGTCAAAGAATACCTTCGCACTCTGCTGGGACTTTAGGAACTGCCCAGCAGTGAATCTTTCAGCTGGGTTTATTTCCATGGCGCCCTTAGTCTACAACGTTCAGAATTCGCTCTTACCTCCGCTAGAGCCAGATTCGGGAAAGCTGTTGCTGAACAATGCGAGCTTATCACTACATAAATTTTTCAATCTATAACCATTAGCGTTTAACGCTTTAAGTGGTAGTATAAGTTGCAGCAGAACTGAAGAGAGAATTGACAAAGATCATAACGAGTGAGTATCTTAAATTAAGATGCAGAAATTAAGAAATATAATTTGCCTCTATGTTAATATCAACAAATATACATGTAACGTAATAAACGCATGATATATCAGGAGCTTGTTTTACGAGAAGAAGATAAGGTAATAATTAAAAAAATGAAAATTAATTGGTCCCAGTATGAAATTTGAAACGGGAACCTCGGAACATAATAATCTAAGTAAAAATGGAAAGGAAAGGCAAACATTCTGATAGAAATTAAGAATTGAGCAATCTTACGAATTTCTTATTATTTACTAGAGGATGATTTCTCACATGATTCTACAGAGATTGACTAAGCAAATATGATGGATTTATAAAAATCTTCTTAATCGCAACATTTATTTATAATAAAACAAGTACGAATGATAAATTTGACACCATTCAAGATTTAATGTACGAGGATGATTCGATACCTAATTCGGTTCGCATACTAGTATTATAGCTCCTCTATTTCAAACAGCAACGACATGTTGGAATTATTTTAGAGTAAGGTATGTTGTGAAGCAAAAGTTTTCTAATCATGCACGAAGCAATTTAGCGGAAATTTGCTTGCCAACATTCTTTGCTCCAAAATAATTTACCCACATGTCATTACTATTTGAAATATAGGGTCTGTAATTAATATTGAGGTTGCTGTATTCAGAAGGTAACGCCATTTCATTCCGCGTTTCTTGTCCCCCAAATTAAAAAGGACCTCTAAGACGCTAAGGAAGAGCAACGATATACACTGTTGTTATGAAGTTTACGCGGAATCTAACCACGATTTAACCCAACATTAAAAGAGACAGCAGAGTGAGATAGAAACTTGGCGGTACCTTACCTTAATTAATTAGACAATAACTACTTGTCTGCCAGTTGTTTGAACATAAAGCGTTTTGGACAAAAGTGGAAAATAGGTAAAATTATAATTCGCGGTGTGATTCATTATTTTTCCTGGAAGAGAAAACAGCGAAGGAGTGCACCTACATTTGGCGATTTTTGACCTTCATGTAAGACTGTGGTACTTTGGGTCAATAAACTCAAGCTATATAGAACACGCCTTAAAGACGCACCATATTCTGGAACCCGGAAAACAGCTGTGGTATCAGAAAATATCGAGAAAAATCTTTGAGTAAGATGGCTGCCGTGTTTATTCAATCCAGAGCAAAATTCAAAGAGCAACATCGAAATCGTGTGCAAATATCAATCGATTGTTTACATCTGTTTAAGAAAAGTCCAATGTTTTTTTGCGGCATTCTGTAACAATGGACGAAACTTGTTCAGACTCCTTTTTCATTTCCGGTTCATGACGGATTCATCACCATGCACTGAAAATGAAAAAGCAGTCTAAATAGTGGACCGCAAGAGGCGAACCAGCTCCAAAATATCTGTTGGGAAAGTGACTCCATCGGTCTTCTGGGACGCGAAGGGAATTTTCCTTATTGATTATTTCGAAAAGGGGAAAACTATCACTGGCGAATACTACGCATAACTTATGGACATACTGAAGACAGTGATTGTGGAGAAAAGAAAAGGTATTAATTCAAAGACAACACACGAGCCAATTCAAATCTTATAGCTAAGCAAAAATTGCCCGAGCTACGCTTTGAACTGCTTCCGTAACTAGTCTATTCTCCCGATACGGCTTCCTCGAACTTCCATCTGTGCCGTCAAGGTTTTTCTGGCTGGAAAGAAATTTAGGTCAAATAAAGAGGTCATAAACAGACAAGAAAAGCATTTCAGGAAAGGAATGGGGAATATACAGAAACGTTGCGCCAAGTGCGCTGAATTTTGAGGGGATTACTCCTAAAAGGAGCCTTACAAAACTCAGATTGTTGTCTTTTATATCGAACGAAGTTATTTATCGAACCAACCTTGTAGGATCTTATGCAAAGTAAGAGATAGGCTACCAAACTGAATGTGTAGTGGTTGGTTCGATGCTTCTCTGTCACCTTGGTGCCATAGGACATAAGTGATAAAATTTAGTTAATTAGTTTTCCTTTTTGGAAAAAGTAAAACTTTGTCTTTTATTGGTACATATTATTTTCTGTACTAATGATATTTTTGGCAAACGTAAACGCTCACGAAAAGAATAATATTTTCATACGCAATAAAACAATAACAGCCTGATGTTTTCATTCCAGGGGGAGAAACGCATTTCGCAGCCGCGGGCTGGGGAGGATCTCCCGTCTCCGTGTCGGGTTCCCGGGGGACTTCGCCCCGTAGTCGATCAGCTCGGATAACGGCACTCGTGTTCGGTCTTTGTTTGAGGCAAGTTGCACCATTACGAGTCCGTCCCCCAACTCCCACTAATTGCTTTCAGGTCGGAACAAAGTAATACGAGCGCAAGCTTGTTGTTCTAAAACAAATTAAACTGTTGCCATTTCCGAAACTTGTCTCCGGCGAATTTTGCCGACCCAAATTAAAATCGGAATGGAAAAGGTTGTAATGGTCAGAGGTATTTATTAAAATAAATCAGAATTTAAAGTGGGAGTTAATTGGCAATTGACCTTAAGCTTATGGACGGCGATTGAAAGGTTTTGAAGTATCTGGATGGCTCGAGTGCCACTTAATTCTATTTGAGTTATTCTTAGACTTTCTGTCTAGTATAGCATAAAATCACTAGATAAAAGGTGGTCCGTACCTATACCTTTACATGATTATCAATGCATTGCATTCTATTTTTTGCAAACCAAAGTTGATGCTATTATAATATAGAATAGCTTTATCAACTACCTTTGGGGCTCATGGCAATATTCAGAAATTAATTGGCGAAAACTTGTACCAATGATTTCGTTTCTTTAGATATTGCCATGACGTAAAAATTGACTGAAATTGCTGGTAATTGGAAAGTTTTAATTGCTCGTGTAAACGCATCTTGAGAAATTTTCATGTCCTCTTTTAACCATTCCACAATCCATCCAAACTTTCCGTTTAACTTCATAAGAACGAGATTACACAAGTTCGGTTAGTTGGCGATGAAACATTTTTTGTTTGATGAAATCGGCTTAGGGGAGTAGCAAAAGGGATTTGTTCTCCGCACCTCGAAATCATGAGGTTCCAAGGTGCGTCGGCGATCGATCCTCCGGCTTCAAAAGACGAGCAAGTGTAAGTTCTGCGACGATTACCGGCCGAGCTGTGTTTCTGCTCGTTCCCTCGTTCTTCCTCTCCCTTTCGCCGTTTCCTTTGTGTGCGGATCGAGTTAGCGTCGGGAACTTTTTAGCTCGGCTCTCTGGGGATTTAGCTCTGCTGGTAGACGTGAGGCGTGAGCAAATAAAAGAAACGCGTCGACTGCAGTTACGGCTGTTTTATGTGCGGGGCTTTGCGTGCTTTGTATTGATGCCTCTTTCAGTTTAAATCGACGGTGTGACTATTTTTGTAGTAAAAAGGCTTTGTTTGCATTTGAAATGGTATTCACATGCGTTCCTTGATTGGCTGAACGTTTTTCTGCATGTTTGTCAACCATTGTTTAATTAGCGTATTGTGTTAATTAAAAATTTAACAATTTCACAGTTCGTTTTATTAATTAACTAATTATAATATTTACGAATACACACACACGTACAACAAGGGTAAACACGGCAAGGATGGTAAAAATAAGAGGAGTCTGTTAAAAAGAATTGCAGATACAGGATATCAAATATTAGGAAGAGAAATAAAATTAAAATGATTTAATTTCAAACTTAGTATATTAATCATAAATTTATTTAAATATCGGTTTTGGAAAGTTGTTTTATAACAAATTTCAGAATTATTGGGTTCCTGAATTTAATTTTATAACAATTGGTACCGGTCTTGCAATCGTAAGGTCGTGGATTCGAACTGCTTTCGAGATATTTCTCTGGGGTGGTCAATAGGTATCCACTTCAAATACTTTTCAGTGTTGGGAACACAATTTGACATTGCTTTCCCTTCAACGGTAAGGAGGTTTGGAAGTAATAAAGCCAACACTTTACACACCTTCCGCTCCTGAGGTCTTAACAAGTCAGTGACTTGAGAAAGGCCCTTTGGGCGCCCATCACAGATTAAAAAAAAGAATTCTAGTTCAAATAAATTGCGATACATAAGCAAATTTAAGATGAGTTCTAAACCTGATAGTATAAATTTAAGGACACTGGAAAAATACCTTAAAGTTGTTTCAGATCCAACAGAACAAGAGTAGATGTCAACTTCACATTGAGGTAAATAAGTTAAAAAGGTATAAAAGAACCTCGGGGGAGATATTAAAAAAATTGTAAATTGATGAAAAATTAGAAGGAAGTTTGGTTAGTCAGGGGTGCATTTTAAGTCCATTGCTGTTCACTAATGTTTTAGATGAAGCTATTAAGAGCTGAAAAGGAAGCTAAATGTTATAAAAGAAAATTCCGAAATGCGGAGGATGTGAACATTTCGGAACTATTATTTATTTTTGTTTATTATTTGCTTGTGAATAGTAGGTTTGAAATTTACAAGTGAAGCTTTGGAAAAATGAATGCAACAGATTCAACATAAAAATAATAAGAAATGCTTAAGACACGAAACAAAATTAGAAGCTTTAGGCCCGGTCTTTTAACTTGTCTGTAAACTTAAACATTACATTAAGTGGTAGATTATATCATAGTAACGTGTAGTCAGGTTATTGAGACAGATCATTTAATTTAAACCAAAAGGGAGTTAAAAAGCAGATTATGTTATGGTAATATTTATTCATGTTCTTTGATAGACGAAATCATTTTATTTAATCCGAAAGACATAAAATTTAGCTAGAAGGGAGGTTGTGGTTCATGACTAAATTCGCTTCCGTTGATACCTGCTGCTTCTCGTTAGTAGCTGAGATAATCTCAACAACTAGCGAGAAGCAGCAGAAACACCACCAGCGGTAATAACAATCCCAGCAGCAGCAGGCGTCCTGAAGAAGTTCTTCTCCAATGAAGAGCAAATTGTCGGCAGTAGCAAAAATTATCGGTACGCGGTTCCAACCGTTAATTCAATTAGATTACGTAATAATTAAAAATTATTAATTTTTTTTTTTCAATTGCAGCTTAAAACGAAGTTAAAAGTCTGGTCCTAAAGTTTAGAACGAAAATAATATAATTCTCTACGCTGTTTGCCATTATTATTATAATAAATTAAGGGAAATGTCTTCAGGTAAAAGATTTTTTTAAAAAGAGCGAAACCGGTCGGGTGAATAAATTTTTTCTTTGCCTGAAGATATTTCCTTTCATTTATTATAATAATAATTCCGAAAATCAATTGGGGAATTATCCAAAAGCACTGATACTAACATATCGATTCCAGGTAAAGTCTGGTCTTTGCAGACACCAAAGGAATAAGATGTGGCCACTAAAAAATCAGGAAAATGGAAGAGAAGAAACAAAAGACAGTCGACATTTAGAGAAATATTCAAGTCCAAATCAATCCAAAAAGGACAGTTAAGATATTTCATTGTAAAAACAGATTATTACCACGTAATCAAATATTATTACGGGTAACTAATAAGTTGTTGCATGTAATAATATGTTTTTCGAGTGTTAGGTCCTATTCTGGCTAATATAATATAATAATAAAATGTTTAAAAAGAATTGGCCATAGAAAATACATGTAATGTCTGTGCAATTCATTAATTATCATTATTTCTTGACATAAAATTATTTTAATAATTTTCATCCGGAAGTGTTTATTGATATTTGGAACTTACTGTATGCTCGACTACCAATCTTACGATACTTACGATATGAAGCTATACAAGAAAGAATCAACAGAAAGACAAGTCGAGAAAAATGTGAGCAGGTAAAGTAAATAATATTGCAGATAAAAGAGACGTAATGTGAAATTCATTGGGGCATGAGACGTGGGTTAGATAAAAAATTAAAAAAAGGAAGCCAAAATTAAGTTCACTCAGCCTTACGCTCACTAGAGATTATGAACTCGTAACAGAACATGATTGATTGAAAAACATAAATGAAAGACAAACTGCTGGATTAGACAATGGAAGCATTTGTCAGGTAACAGTGCACCAAGAAATGAGATCATACTAGGCTATCATGTTAAAAAAAGACAAGCTTAGATTGCACTGCTTTACAATTGAATTAACGAAGAGTTATGTGTTGCCGCAATGCAGCTTCCAGTGCCAGGGAACTCTAAAGCACGGTTTTTCAATCGCAGGTTATCCTTAACTCTCGGTTTATTTCCGTGGTAACAAGTACGAAGATAATTGCTTCCATCGTAATAAACTGAAGGTTAGTGTTAATTTAAAGTTAACTTGTGATAGAAAAGCCGGCCCTAAGAAATCCCCGGACTGGCTTTAACTACCACGTCACCCTAGATCATAATAAGTACAACCAGAGAAGAAAGCTCGTAGAGTTCCGAGTATGACTTAACACGCGTCTTAAATTTCCTTGCCATAAGGTGTTCTAAATTCAAAATTTATTCCGTCAGTCAATTTTCCTGATTTAATTTAAATAAAGTATAACTAAGAAGCATCCACGATCGGTAAGGGTGAGTTTGAAAAAGTATCATTTTTGCTTAAAATTTTGCAGCTAACAAAGGTTTTTAGAAGAAAACTGATTTTTGTTAATCTTCCTTCCTTCCTTCTTTCATATTCTAGTTTCAATTTCCCGCTAATTATTAAATTATTAAAATTTAATTAATTATTGTACGAAAATGTGTCTTATAGTTGAATATATCTTATTAATTAAAGATTTTTATTTCAGCTATTATAAGAAATCTTGGAAAGAGATAAGGAGTAGTCCAATTTCAGGATTCGGAAATGCTCACTCATGTGTGTTCAAGAACTAATGAATCTACTCACAGTTCACTCACGGACGTTTTTCAACGCGAAGATGAGTAATACGTTCTTTCGTTTTGTTCAGCTTCATGAGCAGCTCGTGGACGCTCGCATGTGTTCGTTTCGGTACATCAAGACCAAGGCCTTAGTAAAGGGCTTTTAGTTTTTTTTTTTAATTTACGAATCAATCTCAAGAAAATTTGCGAATATTTCTCCGAATATTTCTCTATCACAAAAACATGTATACGGTTATATATTTTGCGGGTCAAGCCTATTATTTAAAATTATTAAAAGAGTTATTTTGCCAGTAAAATTAATGATTAATGATAAATGTGTATTGTTCATCGGCTTAAATGCGGGAAACGAACGGCACAGTATGAAATTGTTTAGGATTTTTAATGGCTTGTCTGCTCACTGCACATGAACACTTCGCCTGTACTATTCCCTGAGCAACTCGTGTGCGGTTGCCGCTGCTCTCTCATGATTCATGAACTTTTACGGAATTAGTTTTATGTATTCATTCATGTGCGCACACGAAATGACAGCGTTCATTCTCATGAAGACGAGCATTTTCTTTCGAGCACATTTTTCATTACTCACTCGCGAGTGGTTCATAAGTGAGCGTTTCCGAACCCTGGCCAATTTCGACAATTCTAAAAATGTAAGTAGAAATCATTCGAGCAATTAATTGAAAACGATTTGGAAATTGATTTCTGGTGTTCCATCCGAAAACTAGGACGTTACTAACAAAGAAAATTGATATTCAAGTCTGCACGGATTATTAAGAAAATTGGTGACAAAGGGGGATGAAAACTGAGTTCTCAATGTCTGTACGTACTTTACATTAAGAATTCTAACAGTGTGTGAAATCTTCAAAGCAAAAGTTAATAATTCCACTTTAAATTAAATAATGAACTGTTTAAGGGATTGTTCCTGTATATAATTCGTGTGCAAATTGCGCGCTGACATACTCTACAGAATCGATCGACTTTTCTCCCTTGAGCGAAGCGTTTCTTTTCTTTTGTTTTCAGAAAAGTCTTTTCTTTGTTTTCGGGAAAACCAATGACAAGGAAGTTGAAATAGCCGCCCGAGGGAGTTCAGAGACGCGGTTTCAGTCAGAAACGGTTCCCCGGACGAACAAATGACGACGAGCCGCAATAAAACTCGAACAATAGCGGAAGTCTTGCGGGGACCTTTATCAGCCGTTAATTCCGTGTCGCGATAGCGCCACTGTTAGGATTACACGCCCGACCACCGTAATCCCTCAGACAAGTCTCCCTTTCACACGTGTCACAACGCCAGTGATGTATTGTTTACGTTTAGCAGCGCCCCCACAGAATTGTGTCACATATAAAATCCTTAAAATGAACAAAATTCGAACAGAAAATATTTCTATCTCTTTTATTTTTGAGGTGTTTGTTTGAGCTTATCATAAATAATACAAACCTGATAGATTTAAAGTCACACTGAGACAATCATTCTCTATTATCCAATAATAAATAGTTATTTCTTTTGGACTCGTTACTTTTACTATACCTTCGTGTTATACGTATGTTGTACATACATAAGCAAATCAACCATGAAACTTTACCAATAGTTACTTGTTATGGTATCTTACTGCTGTTATCTCGAAATAACAAAGTTTCAAAACACAACAACATGAAGATCAATATCACATACGTCGAAGTTTGACATTGAATTAGGGATTCTGTCCGTGTACCTAAGTAATCACCTGAACGGCAATCCGTCTGCATTAGGGCCGAATACCCATGAGGATTCACCCTCCTCCTTTCTGATCGAAACCACGCACCCCTCCAAAATTGGATTAGACTAATCGATGTCGCAGAATTAAATAAAGCCGTTCGTAAACCAAAAACGGCAAGGCATCGCCGAGGATTCGCGAGGAAAAATCGATGGTCTGCAGTTTTTCCGGGCGCGGAGCCGGATCGGCCGGTAAGTGTCGAAAGTAACCCTCGTAATCTGCTAATAGGATGTAATGACGTTATTCGTGGTGGAGAAATCCCATTATGTCAATTAAGCGGCGCAACACAAGTCTATCTGTCGGGAAATTAATGTGATCATGTTTTCTCAATGTCTGCTTAACGTTAACGGCGTACTTAGTTAATTAAATGATGAAAGGAACAGGGAAATTAACAACTGACAGATGTCTGGGGGCACGGAATAGTTCATTATTTATAAAATCAAATGCCAAATAGAATTTTATTATAATAGAGCTAGAGTAATTTATCAGGAGTAGTTAATAGGCAAAAGTAAAAAATGCATACGCTTCTAAATTTTTTGTGTTCTATGAATTGGAATAATAACCACGTAAACATATTTTGATTGTACACGCCCCATGTTAACTGGGTTTAATTTTTGAGTTACTTCAGAGTTTTTAGGCCTGTATGAAACGGCGATAGGTATTTCTTGTATAAAATTATAAGGGAATTTGTCTTTGTCACTTTGTAAGAAACTTTTGCAAACTTTACACAAAAATTAACATCGTATTCTGTCATCGGCTCTCAAGTTTATCGTATGTATTATGGCGTATATTATAATTAGAGACCGGATTTTAAGTAAAATACCTTTTCTCAATTTTTATGGTTTCAAGGATTTTTTACGTTATTTTTCGTTTCGGTTATTTGGTTAAATTTCATTTCACCTAAGTTCCCTTTTCCGAATTTTTTTTACCCAATTTATCTTGTTTAACTAAATAATATTTTTTTGTGCAGAAATAGAAAATTTTGTATCTAAAAGGTTTTTTCTTGCTGTCGCCATTTCTGAACGTAAATTGTCATTACTATGAATGTGACTGACAACGGCTGCGTTCAAACAACCGCAGCAGAGGAGTTGCTGATCCAGCACGTTGATTTTCTCAGGTGGTGTTCCTGAACGGGTAAGCCGCAGCCGTAACTTCAATAGCTAAGGTGAGTCAGCAACTTAGATGAATGCAGCACTTTCAAATCAACCAATACCGAGTCAAGACGGTAATAAACTATTACAATAACAAAATATACCGAAAGTTGAAATCTGTAAAAAATATTGTCAATGGCTAAAAGACTAAATGTTAAGATTTCAAGATTTAAAAGATAATTTATTGTTTTGGAAACTTTGTGCCAAGTCAGTAAATCAGCTGACCAAAATATAAATTTTATATCTAAATAATATTTTTTTTTGCTTTGCATTCACTATGCATTCATTGTGATACCAAAAACGATTACATGATGGAAGTCACTAGGTATGTTGAGCCAGTGCACAGGGTTATCTTGCCACACTCAGTATGATGAGAGAGCCTTACACCGGCGTCAGGTGAATGATCTAATGAGATTGCAACGGTTTAAAATAACGTCAAAGACATGGCTAAGAATTTGGGTAATTTAATTTTGTACAAAATTCGGTATGATGACAATTTTAAGTTTTATTTATTTAATTTTATTAGACCTCTTTAAGTATGAGAAAACAAAAACCTAATTTCATAATTGAGGAGCGTTCATTCAAATTCAGACATGTCCACTTTTGTGAATTTATGGAGAATGAGAGATGGGTTACAATGAAGATATATTATGGTTTAAAAGATATGGTTCTGGAATACTTTCGACCGTTTCTATCGATTCTTATATTCAGAATCACGCAAAACTATACTTATTGTAAAATCTAAATATCGGTAATTCAATCAAAACCCTACATACATCTGAGGAAATCATTCACCTTTTTCTCTCTTTCCTCTTTTTTTCTCATAACTACTTTAGATGAACATGTCTGAATATGCTAAATGCTCCTCAATTAAGTGACCTAATTTATTGTTATTTTTTATATTTTTAGTTATAATCTGTAATCTAAAACGAAATTAAAAAAATATACAGTTATATCTCTTTGTCGGTTTCTCTTGTGTATTGGATATTTCTTATAATATCAGCGATTTCTTGGAGAATTTATTCTTTATATGCTTGTGACATTAAAACTTAAATCTTTATCTGCTGTTTCAGTGCATGTGTGGAAACGTGCGGACGGGTGTCGGAAACCCACTTTTCAACCCCTTATGTCCGCAATTCTTTAAAACAATCCGTACAAATTTGGATCTCGATTGTCTTTGTTGGTAAAGCTTTTGGTTTAGTAAGAATACAGAAATCGATTTTCCAATTTATTTTCCATGATTGCTCGAATCTTTTTTTACTATCATTGGACTTCAATAGAATGAACATTTTACTTGCAAGTGTATCTGATATAAAAATGTATAAATTTATTTATACATATTAAGAATTCGTAAAATTTTGTTTGCCATACAATTTAGGACAATTCCAAAAATACATATTTTAAATAAAAACGAGAAATTCAGTTTACAATTTAAAAAAATAATAATATAGAAATATATTAACAAAAAATGAAATTTAGTTCACAATACATTTATATATAATAAAAATAATTTTAATATGAGCAGTTTTGTTTTTAATGAAATCGAATGAAATTTTTAAATATATTAACTAAACATTTTACAACCAGTCAAAAGTAATTCAAGATAACAAAACAAATAAATACCAATGAAATTATAGCGTTAAATAGCAAAAGATGTTTTGGAGAGAAGGACGAATATTCAGTACATAGAAAGCCTGTGTTAGAAAATAGCTTTTCTTTATACGCAAAACAGATTTTTGTTTCATCTTACCAGTTAGCTAGTCAGAAATTTTCTTGAAACACAGAATTTAAATTAAATAATAAATTCAAAAAAAAACACAAACAAACGCACTGTGAAAAATTGTACATTCTTTCGCGAAAGTAATTACAAACTGAGAAAACTGATTGATTGAAAAAAAATGAAATAAAGAAAATCTTTCAACGAAGAACACGAAGCGTAATTATTAGGTCAAGAAGCTTCGACTCTAAGAACTAAGAGAATCGATGTCTTGTACGGTCCTGCTCTACTTAAGCACCTTTCACCTCCAATGACTTGTAAAAAGAGGGGGATATTGGATGTTGCACTTGCCATGCAAAAAACATCCTTAATTGAGTACTTAAATTAGGGATAATATCGCAGTGTTAAAAGAGTCCTAAAAGAACTGTCTTGTAAAATTCGCTTCAAATGACATCAGCTTTTTGGAGGCACAGATTTAATCCCACCCTAATTTTTATAAAAACTCTGCTTACTGAATACCAGAACATTTACATATGTATTTTCTCAATTTTTAATTTAATTAATTTTTATTTTAATACGAAACACTTTATACTTAATAAATTAATTTATTTTAAGCAGAACACGACACACTTAAGACCCTAAGCTAAGGGTACGAACACGTCGAAGATATTTAGGGTACGAACATATTCATTAGTGTTGCTGTTCATCCTTGATGTTTAGGTGGCGCTCGATACGGCGATATAACAAATCTATAATTTTCAACAGAACCGTCCCATTTAAAAATATCCGTTTGTTTTAGATCGAGGTGCCATTGCGATATCGAAAGTTCAACTCAGGACGCTATTACCATTTATTAAGAAAGAATAAGAGACACGGTAAATTTCTTTTAGATTTGTCTAGAAGGATGTAATAAATAATTGATAATCCGTGGTTATACATCAAGGTCATCGGGGTGTTAAGCCCCAGCAACCGGAAAACCAATGCCGCGAAGCGAAATGACGAAGTGTGGCATAAGTTCCGTTCGGATATTTCAATGAGTTCCTCATAACTTCCGGTTGAACGGGCAGAGAAGTGAGGCGCTTTGTCGGGTGGCGAGTCAATTGGGCGTGCGGAGGGCCGGAGCCCTTACAACCGCGGATCAGCGAGATTGGCTTTGTTAGGCGGCCTCAGCCCTCTCTAACCACGTAAAGCAGAAAAACCCACCAGACTTCGTTAATAAATAAATCTTTACTTATTCGTAGTATGCCGAAACTCTAATTAAAGATGTATATTTACACTTTTGTTTCGTACGAGTCAGTGGGGGGCCAATATCGCACACCCCCGTGGTTCCCAAAATAAATACGGCTTTGCGAATGTCATCATCCATTGTTGGGCGATGACAGAACGCGGAACATTAATATTCATAACCGGCGTGTTACTTTTCAACGTGTCTTCGGGGATTGCGTCAGAGGAAAGCCATAAAGGGGGCGCACGGCATAATATAACACGAGGCATAAATGTATCCGACGGATATAAACTGAACCGTGTGGCATTAAGGGACGATAAATGCGGAATATTCCTCTTTAATAGCGTCGCACAACAGGGAATACTTAATCCACTATTCCAGTTTGTTGTTCTTTGCTGTAACGCACGGTATTATCACAAGGATTGTTTAAAAAAAAAATTGTAAGAACGTAGCGGTGGGATTAAAATTACTATTTTTTTTTTAAATAGAGAATGTAAAAGATGGTTTAGTCTTCTGAAGTTTTAGGTAATAATAATAATGAAATAGAAGGTGAGATGCCTCCTTTCCAATAGTTCGCTCTTAAAGTGAAGTTTCTGATCAAAATACTACAAATATACAAGTACAATAGATTAAGTAGGCACTCACTGGGCAACATGTTGGACAACATGCTCGCAGCAACAAGTTCGCTTATATATGGACAGGATGGTCAACGACTTGTGGCATGCTGAAAATATGTTGACGAACATGTTGCCCAACATGTTACCCAACATATTGCCCAGTGAGTGGCCTGCTTAAATAATTTGAAACAGGTAAGTAATAAGTAAGTTCAAATTTAAAAGAAATTCAATAGACTTTTATGAAAATATTTATTTCTGTCTACCAAGTCTTAATAACAAATAACAGGTAAGTGTAATCATTTCATGAAGAGAAAGCAAAAGTAAAATTTTATTCCATCACGAAAGCTGTGCAATCCTATGTGTATATTTATTTATTAAAACATTGCCTTTCGCTTCATCCAGCTCACCCTAACGTCCCTCGAGCTCTCAATACACCCTCCACAATTAAGATCAACCTACCAACCTCTTATCCATTATTTTTGCTACCTCGCTCGTACAAGTTGGGCTTTTCTTTTGCTCTCTCCGCGAATGCATTCGTAATAATTTAATGGACGAAGCGTTTTCCTTTATCTCATATTCCGACAAAGTTTGGCCGGAGTAATCTCGTGATGCATCGCCCACGTTTTATATAAATAAATACCTCGTGCCTGGTGCGGGGTCGGTAAAGTGAAGTTGCCTAGTCGAATGCCTCTCAGCGGAATTAACTTCAGGCTTTCCGTGCGGATAAATTATGCAACTGGGAGTCTTCCACTTCCAGGAGAGTTCGTATTCATTATTTTTGGCACGCAGTTATGACAAGAAGTTATCTTTTGGCTTCCATATAATTTCTCCGTTTCATCTTGGTTTTAATTTAATTGGAATTTACAGCTTGATTCGGTATTTCAAAAAACACAGCCAAATTACTTAAAAAAAATTAATTATTTCTGCTCGGCCAAGTGACTTGAAATGTCTAAACGACTTTCTATTATATTCTAAAAGTTTTTTCCATTCTAGATTGTTCAACTTCAAAACTTTAGAGTCATATTATTTGTATTCCTAAATGCTTTTTCTAAACTCCATCATTAGTTATTTCTTCAGTTATGAAGAATCTCATCTTTCCAATTTCACCGCTAATCCCAAGACGAAAAGCGAAATTGCTTTCGCGAATTCACTAATTTAAAGTTACGCCTTGAGAGGGGCAACAGCGTTCATAATGGAAAACGTGAGAACTGCACAATGCGGCCTCCGAAATCTCATTAAGTCCCTCGTCGAGTTTTTTCATACCTGAAGCGATTTCCCGCAAGGAAAGTCGGACCGGAGCGCGTCGATTCATCTTTTCACTCCGAGAAAAACTCCATTGACACATCTAATTTGGCGCGGAGTGTGCTTCGTCTAAGAAGTTTCTCTGAAAATTGCTTTCGAGCGTGAAAAATACTCTTAGCATATCGATACAAACGGTGTTGCGTGATCTATCGATTATCTCACGAGCGGGTCGGCCCCCCCCGTCTCGAGGGAGCTCTGCGTTGTTTGTCGAGCCTCGGCTGGTACACGGTGAAAGAACACTGCACGAGGGCCCTCGAATGTTGCTGGAGAACCTCACCCTTTTCAATGGTTTCTCTGCAGATGATGTTGACGCAAGTAATGAAATGGTCGAAGAAGGCAGAGCTAATTAAATTAATCGAAAATACCTGGGAGAATTTGAAATGAGAGGATATAGCAATAATACAAAAAAATATAAATTTAAAGTTTTGAAAAACTTGTCATAGAGAAGTCATCAAATATTCTATCTCTGTTTAACTAAATAAAAATTAAACTTCTGATATTTTTACCAAACACATAGTTTTCGAGATATAAAAAAACAATTTTATATTAATGCAGCGCACTAACAATAAGTAAACTGATGTTGTTGATCGTTATCAAGGTGAGTATCATTAATTCTAAAATTCATTAGAAATTATTATTTCAGTTATCAACAGAGCGAGAGAAACGTGTGGCAATTCTGCCCGTATAAACCGCACTGCATTTCGTACTTCACGTGAAACATCTCTCAAGAATTTTGACACAGAATTTGAATTGTATAACCGTACATGTGCATCATGTTTACCTTCTCAGGAACTGAGTAGTTATCCATGACTAGTTTGGCCGTAAACAAAAATAACTAAAGTTTATGAAAAAATGACCGAGCAAAGAGTAACCTCTTACACTAAAGAATAATTTGAATATTGAGGTTTTCGTAATGCGACGATTTAGCATTTGACGCCAATCTGTCTCTCTCGTCACAGCCGCGACGCCAGCACGGAAAGCTCGAGAGACGCCCATCTGCTCCGACCGATAGAATTTTCTTGGCGAAGAAATTTCGGGCGATCACCCGTCGATATGAATGACCGGCCGGTGGATGAGAGGGGGGCAGAACGCGAAAGAATGTAAAGTATAACGCTCGGCTTATATTAAAATAAATTAGTCTTGAGTGTGTGTTGCTTTAAATAAATTAGTTTATTAAGTATACCGTGTTTTGTACTAAAATAAATTAATCGAACTCTAAATTCGTAACAGTATGTAGAAAATTTAAGATAGTGGTTCAATTCGTGATTCATGACCTAAGGCTTTATTGAATGAAAGTGCAGTAACAGATGTAACTGATTTAATTAACATCAATACAGCAATTATCATCAATAATAGTAATACATATGCTCCAAATTTCAAAAAGTGTGCAACAAGTGAAATTTTTCTTTATTAGATATCATTATTTGTCTTGACGTAGAATGCTTCTGCAGAGTGGCATAACGAGAAACTAAGTCGCCGGGTTGCAAAATTTTTACCAGCGCCTTTTATTATTACAATATTTATTATTAAAAAAAGTAAAACTAATAAAAAAATCTTTAGCTGCTTACTTTCAATGCTAAATGAATCAAGGCTGCTTAATTGCTTTTGCAATTTCTAAAAAGTGACAAGAGCTGTCCAAATTTTAGGTTAGGAAAGCTCCCGGAAACTAGCGCTGAGCGGAACACGCTTAAACTATTTCTCGAACACTTTCTTGAAGAAATTTGTTTAACCATTTCTTTTCAATTTTAATTTATTCGAATTTCTTTTTATTCAAACTTGTTTTAAGAATATTGTTCCTAAACGTTCTGAAATTTGTTTTCGGTTGTTTTAAAACTGTCGGGATTAAAGGATACATAAGTAATTTCGACTACAGATTAACAGATGGCGTCGCAAGACGTTTGGAATTTCTTTGACATTTTTAACCATTTCTGTTCGATTTTATTAATTCGAAATTGCTTTCTGTAACATAATTTGTTAAATTTTTACAACTTTGTCACAAATTAAGAGAACAAAGTTACGACTTACGCTAACAGTTGGCGCAACAAATTTTTATATATGAAGACAACTGAAAAACCTATGAAGAAGTTCTTGAAACGATTTTGAATAATTTGTCACCCTGAGCCATAACATTGCACTTCTTATTTACGAAAACAACTGAAAAACCTAAGAACATTATTGTTCTTGAAACGATTTTGAATAAAAAAGAGTGCAATGTTATGACTCAGGGTGACAGATGGCATCATAGATGAATGTAAATTCTTTCGCTTTAACTATTTAAGAATAAAAGCTCTTGTAAAGGCATTTTTTTGAAAATTCCTAATGTTTTTCATTTGTTTTGGAATATTTTTCTGGCAAGTTACAAATTTACGGAGCTACAGAGGGCGCTACAAACGTCGTTCGTTCGAAATTGATGCTTAGTTTAGCGTTTCCCAGCTGTTTTGAAATTGTTTTCCGTCCTCTTAGTTTGTGTTATTTCTTTTTTTACTTATTGTAGACTACTCTATATTTGAAAATATTCATTTTTCTAAAATCCTTGAAATATGATTTAAAATATGCTTCCACTTTTCTGCGTTTGTTAATCTTTAGAGATCCAGACAAAAACTTTTGCTTTAGACTTCGAACAGGCGTCCAGCTCGTCTTAGCGCCGATTTGTTTTACAATCCCTGCAACCCCTAGGTATAGCTACGCCACTGTTTCTGCATGTCTTCTAAAATACCTTGTCATATTTATCTTTTACGGTATACAGCTTAGACACCGGAAAATGAGGAGATGTTCTTAAGAATATAGTATTTTTAGAGACATAGGAATATATCATAAAAAAAAATTGGTTTAGAATTAAAAATTCTGAAAACAGAAAAATCATTCTTTACAAGTTCAATTTCTTTTTACTTTAATAAAGACGTCAATACAGGTATCTGTCGAATAAAGATGCATACAAATGAATGAATCATCTATGATTTGAGTGCAATGAACTATCGATTCTCAGTATAAATCTAGAGCATGCACTCTATTTAAATATTCATCGAATAAATAAGTATCAAGATTCGCTGGATAGTAAAGCTGGGAGTCTAGCAACGAACCAGCTACTCAATCAAAAGAAAATGCTAATGGAATGACCGAGGTCTTTGAAAATAAATATATAATAAATAATACACAGTTTCTATAAATGATTTCATGGTCAAGCGTTGAAATGTTCCGCTTTCTCTGATTGTGAAATTACTGCATTTCTGACAGCTGTCTGTCAATTTGACAGAAATATTCGTTGGTGCGTGGCAAGTTTTGTTGCTGCTTTTTTGCTCCGAAGGTTGAAAATTTACCGCAGTTTTAATTTTCCTGCAGCGCAGGCAATTTAGATACGTGAGAAATTAATTAGTTAATGTTAATGAAGTGTAATTAAGTTACAGTAATGGCTGACACTAGCATTGATAAGCGGCAAATGTCCATTTTTTATTTTCCAAAGGTCACTGGACCATAGAATCATTTATAGAAACTCTGGTTAATGCTTTATTTTACAATAGCAATTTCTTCATAACTTGTCAGCGCACAAACTTATTAAAATTAGCAAAATTCAACGTATTGCTATGGTTTGACAGCTTCTTCGGGAGCTAGAATGATTGAGACTAATAAGTCAAAATAAAGGTAATTTGATGTTGTTTCATAAATGTACACAAAGTTAAATTTTTTGGCATTTTTTTACTTTTATTTTAGCATCAGCATTGTGGCGGATAAATTCAAATACCATAGTGTGTACTAAAATGTAAAAAAAATGTAGTATTTACTGAAACCTGAAACAGTAGTACATGACTAAGTTTTGTCTTTCGGTATTAATTTAAAAAATTGTTCGAACAATTTTGATACAGAGAGATGTTCTAAGTTTTCTTTTCTTTCACTAATTTTGATACAGAGAGGTGTACTTAAGTTTTCTTTTCTTTCATTAAATCGGAAGTTTAATAGCCAGCTGAAGACAACCGCATTTTTCATCACGTTCCTCATAAAAACTCCTCGACATAATTTCCATACCGAGCGGCGAAAATTTAATTCCGTCAACGACTCACCGTAGAAAGAAGTGCTTTTGCAGACTTAACGAAGCGCGGTCCGCCCGTCTCCGCCTAATTAGTCTAATCTAGTCCGGAGCGCTCCGGTTGTTCCGGGTCGAGCCGTAGGTGAAATAAATCATCGACCACCTCTTTCGCCCCTGAAAGCGGAGCCCTTCCTGCTAACGAACCGGGGGTGATTTGCAATGCGGTTGCCCTCTGTTATACAATGGAACCGACAGAATTAGCCAATTACCGAACGACGCTACGTGCCATATATTTTAATTACAATCTGATAATTACTCACGTTTTGTAGAGAAGAGAGACGGGGGGGTGCATACTGATTAGGTTTGGATCATTTTAGGTTCATTAGTCATATTTAATAGTAACAGAATTAAAAAGTAATTTACTGTATACACATTTTATGGATGACAGGAAAGAAAAACAAATTTGAGTTTGATAACAATTATATAATAGTATCATAATATACAATTTCCAGATACATTTGTTGAATACCACGCAAACTTCGACTGACTTATTACAGAAACAAACTTTAGAAATGTAGGTACTCATAAAACGATTAATCGAAAAAAAATATTTATATCTTTTAAAGCAACGTCTCAACAATCTTATGACATGACATGATCCGAACGAAGATGGGTTACCTAAACCAAAATTGGATTCAACTAAAAAAAAATTAAAGTCAGTCGGTTTGCATTCACAACGACATTTAATCAGTAGATCAAGTAAATATAATATCGTACAACAAATTAAAAAATTTTAGACTAGCTTTTAAATTATAAAACTATGCTATGTTTACACTTAGTCGCAGGAGAACATCTCAGGAAACCTTATATTTTCGCGGAAAAAATACTTTCATACAAAAGCTTTGAAATATTCCTCTTTCACGTTACATTATTTTCGTCGCGTTTACAAGGTCAAATACAGGGCCGATACAGCTGCCCAGGAGATGCTCGAGAAGTCCATAGTAATATTATGTTGAAGAAATTTAAGGGCCAAGAATTGAAAATTTTCAATAAAAGTGTTTATTTAAAATTTGAACAGTCATAGTATCATTTAAACAGTCACTAATATCATGGATAATCCCTTGACTTTAAAAACTGAAAAGGTTTGAGTATTTAGAACCCTTGAGTTAAAAATAATAAATTATATTTGACATATCTTAAAAATTGTATAGATTTTTATTGTACAATTAATGGAGTTGTCTCATATAACAAAATAAAAATTTAATTTTCGTTGACGCGTTCACAAAATTATGATGAAGGCATATCAAGGACCAAAGATGAAAATAAGTTGTCAACGGAAATAAGAGGTTTCCCGTAATAACAAAACCTAAATACTACAGATCGATCACACTGGGAATATAACACACGCAACTCTCACTCGCAATAAATCTAAAGAAATCTATATGCTTTGAAACGATATTCCCAATAACAGCTGCCTCATGTATTACTTAGTAATAAATTTTGGAAGAAACACGATGGTTTGCAAAATGAAACATCGATCGCATTCACAAACAACTAGAACTTGTTGGTAAATGTAAAATGTTGTTATTAGGAGAGAATTTTCCAGTGACGTGAGCCTTAACCGAAACCGATCCGGCAAAGTCTACCAAAGGACAGCTACACTTTCGAGTGGGGTACAACCCAATATGGCACTCCGATATGGACCACAAGATTGAATTGATCTCCGCTCCAAACCTAACCTTTCTTTCTAGTAGACATTAGTCAATTTGGAACGGTTTCGGTTCCATTTTACATCTCCCGGAATTTGCTTGTTTCAAAATTCCTGTAAAACATTGGTGGCAAGAAGCAGATATTCTGTATAAAACCTGATTTCAATTGGATTATGCAGGGTTCTGATCAAATTCTAAGAAACAATCTAAAAAATCGAAATCTCGTTACGTCAACATACAGCTTAAGTGCATACAAGTTACATATTGTACATAATACATCCACGTGCATAGCATCTAATCAGGATATGCTCTTGAGGAAGCCTTGGCTTCCTTCAAACAGAATAGGCACCTTAAGTGTTAAGGTAACAACAACACCCACTAGTGATACAATTAGTTTAATCTACCTAACGTTCGATGTGGAATAAATTCGAAAATTTGGTCAAAACAATGGAAATCAGCTGTGCTGGGGTTTATTGCTCTTTCGGTACACTTACACACGAAACTAGAAGCTTCGAGAAAACGAAGAGAAATGGGAGACTCAAGCTGGGGGCACGTTTGCCCAAGTAGATATGTCGAAAGACAGAGAACGGTAGGCGGTAAGCTTTTATTTTTGTTCTTTTTTAGTATTGGATTTTATTAGGTTAGATCTCTCATGTTAATGGGTTTCCTTGTAAAAATATAACTACAGGCTGAGACAAACCAAGTAACGTGTATATTTTTAAATTTGATGTCCAGAATGCTATGAATGGTGCAGTCTGTGTATATTTTAGATTTAACGCGCGCCAGTCACGGACATCAAAGAAAAATAGAACACGATACATTCATTGCATAACTCTTCTCTTGACCTGTATATAACCTTTATTATCACCGTTAGGTTCTCTAATTTGAGTAATTAGATTTTTAAGTATAAATAAAGTAAGTTCACGAACAAGGTCGAGAAATTTTCAAGAAACGTCACCCAATCAGTAGAGCGGACGATGTTGCAACGATGTGTATTAGCGGATGCGTTTGCCACAACGCACTTCACCTTTTGTCCGCTCTGTAGAATGGTGTTGTTTGCCGAATTATATCTTGACCTTACTAATAAGTATGGCTGATTTAATTTATGTAAGCACGAATGCCGCTTCGTCTCAGCCTGTTTTTCCCTTTCATTTCAAATTTAAAGGAACGTTTTTAATTGAATACATTTTTAACGCTATGTGATTTAAATTTTTCTTTTAGGGCGCATAAAAAATGGGAGGGGGTTCGGAAAGTACTACATTCATAATAATTACAAGAGAGTTATCTATACAGCTGAGCAATGTTTCTGGTTCTAGAACGTATTTATACTAATGGCAAACGAATTTAATTAAAACATTTTTGCAAACATCTAATTTGTACACGCTAGAAATTGACACTATCGAGTCGAGAGCTATTTCAATAAAATCCAACTTGAACGAATGTACAACGCGGAGAAGGATGGGGTTCGAGAGGGAGGGCGTGATGCGGGCTAGATAGGTGACTTACCTCTAGAATTAAACTACGTACCTATACTACGTTGGTCAGAGGGCGACCTATCACGTTGTAACAAGCGAATCAATTGATTCTGATATGTATGTGATCTTAGTTGATATACTTATTGTTAAAAATGTTGAAAGCAAGGAAAACTAACTCATCAGTTTTCTTAAGGCTAAGTTTTAAATACTAAATCAGAATAAGTCGGTCAGTTCAGGGGAATCACCGACAATATCTATGTATCTACAGACTGACGCGATATGTACAGTGTCACAGGAACAACTGATGTGATATGTATGTTAAAGTATGTATGTACATGTTTGAAAACAAACACTTAAAGGAGATACTAACACAAATATACATTATAGTACACTTAGTTGAAGCCCTGTCTGAAAGGGTTGCGTCCTGGTTCTGTCTGTGGCCTAAATGGATTTGACTGCGGTTGCTCTGGTAACGTTCTACCAGTAGAACGTTGAGGTGGCTGATAAGGAGCTTCTTGCTGATAATTTTGTGGTGGTGGTTGATAATCTTGCTGGTAATTTTGATCCCGGTAACTTTGTTGATGGTGGTACCCATTCACACCAGACGTATCCAAATTAGTCTCCTGTTGTCGATATTCTAAATGGTTTTTAATCTCGTTGTTCACTTGCTTTTGATCTTGCATTGTGTATGTTTGGTACTCTTTGTTCGGTGGATCTGACATTAAAATATTCGCCTCGTTTTCGAACGGTTTGAAGTCGTAAATATGTTTGAGGTAAGACAGAACGGGGGCGTACAGCAAATTCGAAAACGCGATCCCCACGTTCAAGGCCGTGAAACCTATGGCTTCTACCACTCCTCCTGCTATGATAGGTCCTATAGCGTAAGCCACCGAGTAAGAAATGTCGGCAATGGCGTATATGCTGCCGTAGATCGAGACATAACGTACGTCCACCAGGTATCCGAGGGTTGGTAATAAGGCTGTGTCGATGAGGGCTATGCCGAAGCAAATACCGCAGATGGGAATCATTAGTACTTTGTAGGAACTGGCGAACGGAATTATGAAGCAGCACAGCCCTTCGAGAGCCAACCCGCCAGCTGCCATTAACCACTGGTAACGTGGATATTTCTTGGCCATTTTTACCGTCAGTATTACTCCGAATACGTGCGGGAAAAAGGCCGGCAGCCAGATCATGCCGATCTTCCAGTTTTCCGTCGTCAGGTTGTCCTCCATCCATAACGATATCGTCGGTTCTAAGAAAGCGAGGGCCACGTTCGACATCATCAGCGCGCCTGAGCACACTGCTATATACGGGTCCATGAAGAGTCTCCAAATCGGAACTGACGGAGGTTTCACCATTTGAGCTTCTTTCAGTTGGCTCTTGATGGGTTTCATCACTAGTAATAGCATGAAACCGTCGGCTAGTGAAACGAACGCCAGAATCAGAAATGGTACTTCCTTTCCTGCGAACTGGTAGAGAGCTCCTCCGAAAGGTGGTGCTACCAGGCAACCGAAACTGATGAAGGCCAAAGCGATGCCCAGAGCTTTTGAACGTTCCGTCTCTTCGGTAAAACGGTCCGCGATCATGGCTAGTCCCGACGTATCCGCGAAAGCCGATCCTACTCCTTGAAGGCTTCGAGCGAAGAAGAGGAGGCCGTAACTGCGACCACATGCGAACACTGCCGTCGAGAGGAACATAATCGTCAGGCCGATCATCATCGGCATGTCGTAGCCAATGCGGTCGATCAGAGCTCCCGAGAACGGGTTGACCATCAACTGGACGATTGCTTTGGAAGCGAAGAGGATGCCGGTAGCCTGGTCCTGGCCGTGGTGGTCGTGTTTGAGTGTACCTGGTGGAGCTGAGGAGTTTCCCGGAACGGGAGTGTTGTCAGGGTAAGCTCTGATGTAACGTAGGTAATCGGGGATTATGGGCACTATTACCATGTACAGCATATTATCTAGCAGCAGTGCGATTGAAACGATCACTAAGATGAGCTTGCGTTGCGAACGGGGCTCCTGCAGCTTTGTCCAAACCACCTCCTTGAGTTCCGAGAACTCCATATTGATGATCGGTATCGTAGTCGTCATGGTGGATGGTGAATTTCGCGACTTGCAAGCGTCTATTTGGGGGCGGGGGAGCGCAGTGCCATCGGATTAACCTGGACATAGAACAAGTATTAGACACTGCCGCCGAGGGTAGGGAGGGGAGGCACTGCGCTGTTCCCCCCGCACCCCACCGGTATACCAGATAAATAGCACATTTCTATGAATCGCTGCGTTTGCAATATATATCACTTTGACGGGTTTAAACATAAACGGAAGCTGCACTAAATTAAAGCACATGTAGATGGCGAGAGCAATAGAACATAGTACGAAAACCATGCTGAAATTTCTAGATATTTACAAGCCGAGTGTCTGTTTTTATGAAGATTTCTATTTCAGACTTATAACGAATAAATTCAAATTTGAAGGGTGCTTGTATATAATTGTATATAATATTATGATTTTTTAAAAGAAGAAGGTTAATACTGTTGAGAAAAAAAATACCTATTACCCATTATTCGCTTGAGCTAATTGGCGAATTTTTCTTTTATTTTCTATACGAATTCTTTCTGTATTTCTTATTCAGAAGAGCCTTTGACAGGATAAATGAGGTTCAACTTTTCACTGCATCAAGTTTTTCCTCTCAGGAAAGTTGATTTCTTAGAGCTCGATAAAAAACAATTATACTTTTTGGTATATTTTACTATCTCTTCTGTAGTTTCTGAAATGTGTTCTTAACAGAAAATTCCAGCATGACCTTCCTAAACTTATTCAATTGGAATAATTAATCAATTGCCCTATAACGGCCATCTTGTTTTCAGCTCGGCCATTTTGGTTGCGTGTTTCAGGTAATTTGTTCGTTTTAAAAATCAATACGCGGTCAATTTCGCCGTCTTTTGTTGATATTTAAAGGTTAATGGAATGGTAATTAGGGAGATTTGACGTACCTGTGTCGGGTAGGGCGCTTCCTATCCGAGTAGCGAAAAAACCACGTATGTTGTTGGCCACGCGCGATTCACCGAGTAGGCTGAGGCTGCCTCCCGGGCCGTGTTGCCCGCGGGTATCCACGGTGCCGTTGTCCAGGTGCACTGTGTCGCTCACTCCCGCTACGTGCGACCGCTCCAGTGACGCAGCCCACGCTGACTTCGTGGAGTAAGGGTTGCAGTTGCGTAGGGGCGGGTTCTGGGTCAGGCAGGCGCCCTCATCGCTTCTCTGCCATTGGCGGCGTCTCGGACGTCACCACCCCAGGGACCAATCCTCTGATACGGTCTCGATTAATTTATGCATTTTGTATTAGCGTTTTTCTAAATATGGAAAATGTCAGCGCAGAAGACGTGGAGTGACATTGCAAATCGATGGAATACTGCCCTGTATATCACAATATAGGTAGGCATAGTTTAAATTTTATTTGAGGATCGATTTTGTGGACAGTCTTATGAGTAGGAGAAACCAGGACGAAATATGTATTTCCAAACATACATTTTTAATAAACAAAGCGCTGACTGCATTTTTTTCTTATTTAAAGTCAGTTATTTGTCGATGGTAACAGTTTTTCGTATCCGTCGGAATGCTCGGAATTTAAATTTTTATAGACAAATTTTGTTCTATTTTGAATCTCTATACTATCTTTAGTACGGATTTATTGATTTGACTTGATTTCTTAATATACGGACTTTAAATTGTAGAAATCAAACTCTTGTTTATCAAATGTGATCGTATAATATTCTGATATTAACTGTTGATTTTTTTGATCAAATAATTGAAATTATTTAATTGGAACAGGTTTGAAGATTATATTTTCATTGAAGGTTGCCTTATTATAAATTGAATTAAATACGTCGGACCCGGAGCAGAATTCTGTGGTTCGTTTCTTACTAGTCGAGGCGAGGAAAGAACTTCATGTTCTTACTATGAATTAATAATTTCTGATTTAACTGACATTTTATGAGTATGAAAAAGTAAAAAGATAAGAACATATAAAATAGCGACATCTTACTATCGCTTTTTGACCTAACATTGCAGTAGGATAGACAAATTGAAGCGGGATTTGCTCCTAATGAGTCCCCCATGCAAGGCGGCCATGCTTGCTGTCAAAGCATAATGAAAGATTTTAGAAAAATTTTGTGCAAAAAAGCTACGTTTCTGCTGAAGAAGCCCCAAGCAGGGCTGAAACAGCTGTCCAGAGGCTGCTCGAGGTTCTCACTGCAATCAAAAACGATTTGCACAAATTTTTTCTGAAAAGATAAGGTAAATCAACCATAGATCGTTTAAAATTTGCATCTTACGTTTTTCATACACAATACAATTTGTTTCAATGCAAGGGGTTCTCAAATTTCAATCGTTGATATCTGAATCATATTTCGATGGTTGAAATTCCTCTTGGCAACTAAGATGGAAGAAAGCTCTTGGAAAGGGCTGTCGACATATGCTGTAATAAATTGGGTGTTCCATTTGATTATCGTATCATTAAAATTGACAATTTGGTAGCCTATTGACCCATTTTTTGCATGAAATTAAAATATCTCGGTAAATACTAAAAACAAGTAAATATAATGTTGTCATTTTTATCGCCTCTACACGCACTAACCGAAACTGCAATCAAATTTATGGTGTTTCATTTAAGAAATAGTAGGTTAGGTTTGTACCTTATTAAATAAACAACCTGCATATCTGAAAATAATTTTAAATTACGCGAAATGAAAACCCACACACCTTTTGTTAAGACATTTTCTTGATGAAATGAATTTAAAGGGGCATTTTAGCACTTTTCCAGAGGTTTGAGACACCCTGTGTATAGCCTCCGAGGAGGGAAATTATTTAGGAGTACTCAGACTACCTTATTTACTTTCATGTTTATCAGGCAAGTTTAATTCAAACTAATTTTGGTACAGCACGAATTAAAATGGAACAACTTTTTTTCGTAAAAAGATGCGTACCCCCATGGTACCTTAAAATGAATTTTATAGGTGTAAGAGCCGCTTTAGTCCTATTAAGAAAATAGCTTCAAACGATACAATAAACATAAAATTTCCTAACTTAACTTAAAAATTCTATTGAATTTTTTATATGAATAAAAATTACGGAAAAATGGAGATATAAAATGCGTTCGTGAGATCCGATTTTTCTTGAAAAGTCGTGCCAATCGTGCGCGTCGATTTATGCAAACCACGTAATACAATTTAAGGCAAAACAGGCTCAAACAGTTTAAGATCGTTTTTCATTCGGGTCTCGCTACCCGTCCGTTACCCCATTCTCATCACGTAAAACAATCGTTGATGGTGACACGGTTAAGACTCGATCCCGTTTGAAAAATCGGAGTGGCTTAATTTGACGACCCCGGCAGCTGTCAGGATGGAAGAAACTTTTCGTGAGGTTAATTGGCCCATTGAGGTGATATCCTTCACGTTTACGTTTTAGGCCTACATGACACGATGCTAAATTGGATATCAATTTTGTTACAAAACGAGAGAAACAGGCTATCACTGTGAACATTAATTGGTTGATTTTATGTTGTATTGTCAGATGAGAATGAAAATATTTAAATTTAAAGTAAAGAAAAAGTAAAAAATATATATACATTGGGTGACTTTAATAGTTGTGCAAAGTTTAAAACCGTCATGTTTCATAATAAGTGGTAACAATTGAGCTAATGTGACCTTAATCAAAGGTTTCGAAAAAAATGTAGTTGAAAATCTTTTGAAGAAAGCTGACAGTACTTACATGTAAACCATAGATAGTTAGGTATATTCTGAAAGCATTTTATATCAATTGTTTTGCTTATTACGATTGATATGTAACAAGAATAACAATTGACTTTTTAAAAACCGTATTCTTTTCAACTGATTCTTACGGAATGCTGAAGTGTCATTGGTGGATTGCTGTGATTGCTATGGTTACGTATCTTTAATTATTATTAGGTATCAATTGATGTGGGCTGATGCTTACAGAATACACATGATTATACATTACAACCTCTTTAATCCGAACTAATAATTGCACTGGTTGATTCGGATTTTAGATATGTTTGGATTATCGAACAAAAGACGCAAAATATAAATTGCAATGCAAACTGAACTCACGGTCAGTACATGTAGCTTTGGCTTCCTAGGACAGCGGTACCGTAATATAACGGTCGTCAGATGACCGTAAATGACGTCATGTAGCGTTGAGAAATGGCGTCACGTAGCACTGGAAAAATGACGTACATTGATGCAAAGTAAGCAAAAAGAAAACCAACGATCTGTATTTATTTTACATATTTTATAATGGTCCAGCTTGACTTTATATTACTAACATATTCGGAAAAAGAAAATTCATAAAAAAAAGATTTCGAACGTTTAAAAGGTACTTTTACATTTTCTTACGAACTGTGACATTTCTAGCAAACCCGTACAGTTGCTCGATGTACACCAATTTTTTTTTAACAAATCTGTTCAAACTACAAATAAAACGTTCGTCTGGAGCTCTTTAAGCTTGGACGCAGGTCTCTCTTTCTCCCTAATTTCCAAGTTGATTTAATTCCTTTGAGTATTTAAAATAACAAAAGTTTCTCCAAATTTGCTTATTTGAACATTTAATTTTTATGACGTTATTCACCGCCAATTTACGGTCGCTACTTTGTGCTGCCGCTATCTCATGAATCTGAGGCTTAGCGGTTAACATTTTAGCGAAGAGTATAAATAAACAGCGCATTTCTGACAAAAAAAAATGGGGATTTACAGCGGGGATCACACTTGTTCGGACTAAGGAGGCGTTGTTCGGATTATGATTTCGAATTTCCGCTGTTCGCATTATTGGAGGTTCGAATTAGGGAATGCTCGGATTACAGAGGTCCTACTGTATACTATTCGAAGCAATAAGATGAATAAACTTGACATTATTGCTGATTGCTAGAATTACAATCTTTCCCGTTTTCCATACCTTTAAGATAATTTAGTACTTTAATTTCACCCTCTATGAATCATTTCAGGGACATGAAACAAAGGAAAGAGCTATATGAAATAAATTAGAAGATTAGTTCATCTTCAAAGGAAATGAACAGTTAGTCATTCTCTCAGTTACAAAGAAATGACATATTTTCTATGACGATGTCGAAATATACGTATAATTCAGTTGATTACATATTATGTACACAGTTAGTTAGTTTTATTAATAAATTTCTTATATTAGTCCTTCTTCACAGCTAAGATATTTTCCAGCAATGGTAGTTATGTTCGTTAGGTTTGTGATATTTTTAAATTCAATTTGAGATAGCAACAGGGCCCCCGCGATGCCAAAAGCCGCCCGCGTGCCAATCCATATTTTGGCGCCCTCTGACAGATGAGTTGGGGCAAACAAAAACGGTCAATTATCAAAATTATTAAAAATTAAAAGAAAAGAAATGGAAAAAACAGAAAAATTTTTAGACATTTTCCTTCACATTTCTTAACATTCTCCTTCACTTTTTCTAAACATTCTCCTTTACTTCTTTTAAACATTCTGCTTCGCTTTATTTAAGCATTCTCCTTCACTTTTATTTAAACATTTTCCTTCATTTGTTCAAGTTCCTAGCTGCCGTAAGCCCTCAAAAACGAAGGGAAGCGCTTTCTTCTCATCTGACCGAGAAGAACTCTGTTTCGACGGCCCCCCCGCAAACGAAAATTACAAAAATTAGACTTTTCTACTTTTCTGTTTTAGTCAACGTTTTGCCGTGAAGTTGACGGCTTCATCAAAATTTGTGCCTAGTTTTTCGAATAATTTATACCAGACAAGAAACTGCTTCCCATTATTTTTCTTTTCTTGGGCGAAAAAAATGACAAAATATGTCCAGTGACCAAGAAGCTAATTGCCGCCCCTTGAACATGGCCCCCACGTGCACTGCACGCTTTGCACACATGGTTACGGGGGCCCTGGATAGCAAAGTTATGTTTAGGGCTTTACTTGAAGGTTTTTATAATCGTCATGCTTTTCTGGCTTATACCATGTTAGTTGTTATTTTTTTTTATTCAGTTCTCTTGATTCTGCTGTTGCTGATACTAACTAGAGTGTGATGACAATAATAAAAAGCAAAGCAGCAGAAGAATCAACCTTCTTATCCAACTAACTTAATTTTTGGAGCTTCTTACTTTCTTTTGATAGATCAATTGTTTTATAATCTTCACCTTTCCTCAAATTAAAATTATAAACTTTTGCGCCCGTTGAAAAATGATTTTTCAAAAATAAAAAACGTTTAAGTATTCGAAAAATATTTTATTGCAAACTAACTTGAAGGCTTCCGTGGCTGTCGTCCGAGGTTGAATTCCTGACTTCCGGTTGGAACCGCGTCTCGGATTTCTTCCACTTCCGATGTTTCGTTATTTATTGCAGAAAAACTTCCACAGGGCTACTGCTGGTCTTGCTGCTGCTTTCTGTAAGTCGTTAAGACGAAGAACTTCCACAGGGCTGCATTCTGTTCTGGTGGTCTTGCTGCTACATTTTGTAAGTCGTTGGGCTGTCCTTTATCGAAGAAAAATAAAACGCTTATAAAATTTTACTATTTCTTGTGTAAAAAGAAGTTTATATTACAGTATCTCCAACTTTGCATTTTAGTACTTGGACCCCTTGGCTTCTGACCCCCTCAATATGTAAATGAAACAAAAGCCTCGTTTAATCACTTTCGCAAAAACGAAATGAATTCTCTAATTAATTAATAGGCATTATGAAAGTTGTTTTTCTAATAAGGTCGTCAATAATAATATATTAAAATTTTTTATTACTGGTGGTTACCAAATTTCTTGCCTCTTCTTTTCCAACTACGTGTTATCCGGCTTCTGTTTGAGTAACTATGTATGACGCAATCCTGGACTGTCGCTTGCATTAACCGAACAAAATGTATGGCAGCGTATTAGCATAAGTTTTATAATAAACACATAAACACATTATAAGAAACTAAATATTGCTACACGTCGAAGACAATGCCAAGCTGCGTCTAATTATCCATTCGGAACTTGTAACCCGAAGTGAAATTCGTGGCGCAATTCAGTACCTAAATGTAATTAGCGAAGATTGATTTTTGTTTTCGTAATTCGTAGTGGTACGTTACTTAAATAATTTTTTATGCGTTGTTGTATTAATATTTACAGATACAAATGTACAGTGAACTCTAACACTTTTGTACGCCAGAAATACTTTTTTGGTGTTCCCTCACGTCCACTCCTTTGTGGAGTTAAAAGCAAACGTTTGGTGTTTACCATGTAAAAGTAGGAATAGGGCTTAACCTTGTTGGAGTAAACAATCACTTTTAGACACAATTTATTACAATTAATCCCGAAAATTTTTATGTGTGTATGAACTTTTAAATAATGTAAATATGTTTTATTTATAATTTTGACATAAAGATGATAGCGTTTGATATCAAAGATACTCTGTTTATTTGAAAACAATACGCCAAACATAAAAATTTATAAAATAATACTCCTACTATGTAATAAAATGTATGCAGGAAAAACTGGAAATATAATATACATAGGACTCTTTTTGTTAATTGCATTTAATATCAGGAATTTAAGCTTTAATTGTTTTTGAAGCAATTAGCCTTTTGGATTTCGATTCGTTTAATTTTATCCTATAATGTATCCTTGTTCATAAGCCGCAAGAGTGGCACAACTCAAAGAAAAATAGAAATGGAGTTAACAGATTTGTGCTAGGCCCTATTATATTCGAAAATTCTGGTGTAACTTTAATATTTTTAATAACGCAATTGCACAAAAGTCCTTGTTACTTGTTTACAGTCGGTATAAACATAAAGAAGGCTTTAAATTGATTTTGATTTCTTGAATTGTGCCACTTTTGCAGTATATCTGCGAAATGCCTGGTAAGAAAAAGGTATGCCTTGATGTTATCAAATTATCACAAACACAGAAATAGCTAGAAAGTATATTTGGGCAATCACAGAAAGAGCCAATTTGGGATCAATAACAAGATGAAAAAGTACGTAGTAATGACAAAAGTACGAAAGGGAAGTAGGTAAGATAAATTAAAGTTGGAAGATCAATACGGATTACAAGCGTTGGAGATCGAACGAATAGATAGCTTTAAATACCTGTGGTCTGTGTTTCATAAAAACAGCTGAAGTGATGTCGAAGTTATGCAGATAATAAAGAAGAAAAATGTTTATATGTCTTGGAACACATTCTAAATTACTGATGATGTATCCTAGAAGGCTAAGATAAGAACATAAGAATGGTTTTTTAGACCAGTGCCAATATCTTCATGTAAAACTTGAGCATTAAATAAAAAAAAGTGAAAAGAGATTGGTAAAAGAAAGAAAAATATAGGACTATGCGTCAGAAAAATGTTAAGAAAGAGTTTTTAGCAGAGAAATAGGAAGAAAGAGGTAAAGGAAATTGGATGCAAAAGATGGAAGAAGGCCGCCAGAATTGGGAAGGAGCTTCTATGTTCGTAGATCTTGGTTCCTTTCATAGCCTTGGGTCAATAGGTATACCTATGCAGAGAAGCAGGATGTGCATTTAAATGATTTGATAAATTTTGATTGTGAATTTTAGAAAGTAGAACCTTGTTTTCTGAACTAAAAAAGTGCCACCATTAGATAAGAAAACACTGAGAAACTATAAGCCGTAACTTTAACGTAAAAGATTTGTATTCCTTTCTTGTTTTCGTAAATGAGGATCTATTTGGACCTATTTTTAGCCATCCGTACGATATTGAATTTTTATTTCTTTGTTAGTACCGCCCTGGTTTTAGCATGGGAAGCCAGAAATCGATTTCCATATCGTTTTCCCCGAATAGCTCGGATAGGGTCTACTAATATTTGTTTTTGGAATTGTCGAAAACTGTCCACTCCTTATATCTTTCTATATTTTCTTAATAGTCCTTTTTTATTATCTTTAAAATAAAAAAATCAAAGCTTTAAATTACGAAATATATTCAAACTAAAGAGAAAGTTCCGTACAATACAAATCATTACAAACAAAATAAAAACGTGAATTTAATTAAATTAATTAATTAAAATTTAACAAATCGCTTTTAGTTATGGTTGCCAACCTTATAATTACGTTACTCACTAAGTGCGGCCACTGTAAAGTCTTTAGACTTAGTGGCGATACAAATTTTCTGTTAACATTATTGTTATTATTTTTGGCTTTCTTTATTACTTTATGAGAACTTTTATTATCATTATTACTTTATAGTTATCTGTTAATATGTGAACTGAGTTATAAAATAAAATAAAACAAAGAAAAAAAAATATTATTATTATTATTAATTTGGGCATTAGAAATTTCGTAAATTCATAAGTTAGTAACCAACATAAAAATCGTAACTATGACAGATACAAATTTATGGAAAACATAATCTGCAAAGCTGCTAACAGGAAAAGCAGCTTTGCGGTTAGAATGGTTGGAATCGTAAATTGAAAGCGCGGTTAAATTCACAGATGTGACATTTATACTTTGTGATTGTTCTAATGTTCTCTTCGACTTAAAGCCGCTTTATAATTTTTGATTTTCCATTTGATTTTGAATTTAGAAATATACATATGTACGTCTTCGAAAAAAAAAAACAATTGATAATAAAATAAAACTCGAATATGAAAGAAATGGAAAGATTAACAGAAATCAGTTTATTTCTAAAAACCTTTGTTTGTTGATCGTGGTTGCTTCTTAGGTACATTAAAATAAATCTGGAAAATTGACTGATTAGAAAAAGGAATTTAGAATTTTAAAAACTTTACGACTCGTGATACACAAACTAAATTACATTCTGAATCGAAAAAGTACTTTTCTAGTTGACAGGAGTTCGTGTTCAACTGACTTGACAAACTCCCTCGTCTTGTCGAACTCCCTTCTGATCTGAAAAGCTACTTATTGGATCAGATGATCTTCTTTAGTCTACGTCACCTTTGGTAATGAGAAGAACCTTGATGACTAATTCTATTTTTGCTAGCATCAAGGTTCGATCAATTACATAACTTATTTCAAAAATTCACATTACCAGAATAAGTGGTGCATCATTAATCTAGTTATTTTAATAAGAAAAGTTTAAATTATTAACGTGCAAATATGAATCGAGTAGGTCAAAGTCAAAAATTAATTCACAGACACAAACATTTTAGTCGGTAGCGACTAATTACTTTCTAACGTTGACCAACTCAATTGATATTTGCTCCACCTTCAATATTAAAATAATTAAATTAAAGATGTACCCGTTATTCTGGCAATGTGTAATTCGTATTAATGTAATTGATTATTATCAGAAACTCAAATTAGCTTAAAATTTTGAGCAGAACAAGTTAACATGAGACAAAAGTTTTACCATGTAAAGTCCTATGGCCACAGTTAAAAAAAGAATGTATTGGAATCTCTTAAAACTAAACATAACATAGTTATTTCAAAATCTAAAATTACATTTTGACGCACAGAAAAAAATCAGTGATTTGAAAAAATAGTTATTAACTGTTGAAAACTACTAACTATGAATTCACTGTAAGATCTTGATTATTAAGTTTATTAAGATTATATGGCTTGTATTTTATCAGAGAAGTGTTTGTGATAGAAAACTATTTTATTTAGTCGTTAAAATGTTACAGTTTATTGCAATCACTGTAATGGTGAAAATTTTTTACAAAAAGCTGAATATCATCAAAATACTTTAACCATAATGTATGTGAATAGAAAAAATGTAGAATTTAATTAAAAATTATAATGTAATAAATAATAAAATAATCCTACGATCGCTTTTTAACCTAATGTAATAATATATCGGATGGTACTTTTAAAATAAGTTTGAATCCATAGGCGCCGGATTTTGCAAATATTGTCGAGTGCAATTTTTGTCGTTACCTAGGTCAGTTTATAATGTGTATAATTTAAGTTATTCATAAATTAAAAGACTACTGCCTTATGAAAAATACAACTATAACAATAGTTAAGAACTCGATAACAAAGTGACAAGTATACGAAATAAATGACAAGGTTATGAGTACTGAATTTTTAATAATTACGATAATTTAATTAACGGCATCTTCCATTTTAACAGTGAAAAGATTTTTTCCATTTGCGTGGCATTGAAAAGGATTCTTAAGACGAACATAAATGTGCATAAGATAATAAGATAAGTATTAAAGTTGTCTTACCAACTTAGTATCAAGGAGGAGGAAAGCTTAGTATTTTGACAATATTTTACAGGGGAATGTGTTTTATACCAACATAATGCAACAGGTGGTGGTTTTTTGATTTGTGAACAAATAATACACTAATAGCCTTTTCTACTGACGTACACTACATGCACCGAGTGTGCACTAAGAGTATCTCCAAATGATTTCATTACCTGAGGTTAAAAGAAGATGGAGATACAGTGAGTACGCACGCACGTAGTGCACGTCAGTAGAAAACGCTATAAGTATGCTATATTCCTGCTTTCCACGATGAACCAGGAAGAGCTAGCAATATTTTAAACAATTTGTAAATTTCTGGTAATCCTGTTAATTATGGATTTTCTTTAAAAAATAGTGTTCTTTGAATTCATTAAATAAAAAGACACTACCATGACACTACTCTGTCGGGTGCTCTTTGCATCCAACAAAATCATTTGTCGGGTGCACGAGGCCCCTGCACCTGACGAAGCGGCGCCTATGTTTGTATCGCCTCGATAGAACCGGAATCGAGTGATGTACCTGAAGGGGTACCATAAGCGCAATTGAAGAGTCCAATGTAAAAGCTAGCACTCCACTTTTACTAATTTTACAGGAGAATAAAAAAAACGTCAGTTACACGCAATTCTTCAGAGTTCAAATTTTGACCGAAACTATATAAGATAAATCAGCTCAACTAGAATATACAAAAATCTACTTAATAATGATTTATTTGAGCTTGTAAAATAAATAATATGAACGGAGATACTCGGCTTTTGCACAGTGTGAGATCAAAAAATTGTCTTTTACGCAAAAACACCACAACCACCATGCAAAATAAAAGCCACATCCGTCCGCCACAAAACAGAGGTTAACATAAATTGCTTAGAGTGCTAAAATAGTGGATCTCCGGGAAATGCCCTGTTATTGCATTGCATTAATCAATAAGCATCTCTCTATATGATTCGGAATTGGATTTGAATAACCGCAGGCACTCAATTCTTGCAATGGACGACGAGGCTTCATGTTATGAACTTGCTTGTATGCATAACTCAATTTCGGCAAAGAATGGAGATAGTCGGTTTTTGCATTGAACCTTTCAATTTTAAAATATAAACTTCTGGAACCTAGTACCCTAAAAACGTGTTCGTTCAATGTTCAATAGATAAGCTGAGTTAGTAACTTAGCTGCTGGTTATCTGAACACAACCTTTTTTCTCTGGTGCATCAAAACAAGGTAATAATAACCTAATAAAAAATATGTCGAAAGTTAATAATCTGTGAACGAAAGGCATTCTCGGTGACTCGGTGAATCAAATGACCAGTGAGCGGCGGAATTGAGGTTTTTGATGACGAATGCAGGCGATTTGCATTGCCCGAGACCTTATAAGTCGGTGAATGAATGTATATATAATATAAAATAAATTTACTTACAAGATTCCATAAAAATAATTTTAATATAATGATTACGGTTTGAATAACCTTAAGTAAAACCTCAGGTCATCCGCTCCTTGCAAATGACCAAATGTGTTCAAAGCTTTAAGCGATAATTTATTAAACAGCGTTATCGGGTCGGTTGAACAACCTGAGGAATGCACCGATTTAACATAACGTGAAAATTAAATTTTACAAACATTTCTGGATTTATGACTAATCTTAATGAAAGGAGTTAATATCGACATAATTGCATGGAAAAGTAACCGTTGACGTTTTTTAATCTTAATATGTAGTAAAGGGGTTATTAACACATAGTTGGTAAGGAAAAGCAACTGCCGACGTACGTTTCGGCTTTATTACACCTCACAAGGACAGTATAACCAAGGTATAGGGCGTTGACAACTTGGGGATAAACGACAACAAATATAGCACAAACCAGAAGACCGAATGCACATTTGTTACAACAAACCAAAGATATTCTCATTTCAAAAACGACACCAGTATAGCAACGAGGCAGACAAGGTTAATCTATGTTGCTGCCAAAAGTTAAAGGGAATACGATTCAATGTAAAAGATAACGTCAGATAATACTTAGGCTGAGTTGCTTATTGAAGTTTAACGTTAACTAGAGTTTTATTCTTTTTTCGGTTGTTCAGACAGTAATTAAGATGTAAAACATACTTTAACTATGAATTAAGATATGAAACGTAGTTTAACTATGAAAGAAAACTTGATTTAATACTTAACGAAGTTAATAATTTGCTGGTCTAATCGGACACTGAGCAACTCAGCCTTAGTGTGTCATTTATCCCCAAGTTGTTAACAATACCTTACACCTTGGTTTTAGTACCCTGATGAGATCTAATAAGACTGAAACGTACGTCGACAGTAACTTCTCCTTGCCAGTTATGCCGTTAATAACTCCCTTTATTACTAAGTATTATCCTGGCGTTAACTTACATTAATTTACATTGAATTTTAATATTAATTGTTTTAAATCGAATTTTAATGTTAATTTTATAATTAGAATTAATGTAGATATCTTTTTGACTTTATTACCACCTAAAAATCCGGTGTTTAATAAATACTCAATTGTTACAGAATATTCGCTCAGCTTCGCTATGCATGTGGCTCATACCATACCAGTGGCAGCTTGTTGGGATGGGCAGGTGGACAGTGCTCATCCTGTCCTATTGAAGTTGCACGTTCCGGTTCTATATTGGGATAGTCCCGAAAAATAGATTCATTTGGAAAAGGTACCCACCTTTCCCTTTTCAGTTGTTGCCCACCCGCAGTAAATCACCACGAGCCGCCACTGTACCATAGCTAATGTAGCAGTCATATGCATACTGAAGCTTGGTGAACGTACAAATATTTTCCTTTTCATGTTAATAGAAGAAAGCGATCCGATTACTTGAAACTATTGTTTTTGTTATCAGTATTCTTTGTGTATCGGTGTTTGTACCTGTTATACTATTAAATATTTACAAGACTGTGGCATATAAGCATCAGATATAATTGCTTATACCGTTATTTTTAATGTAATGATTAATTAAAGAGCGCATATCGGGGAGAATGTGGATGACGATTTAGGAACCTTAAACTTTCCAAAATTAAATCATTTGCAGGAATATGGATACAAGAAGGAGAAAAGCTTTATTTGCGAAACACTGAAGTTTACCTTTACGGAATTCCTTCTGAGAACTTACCTGGTGATTACTACTGTGCGAAGGAATCTTCCCATAAAATCCGCTGTGAAATTTGCAATTTTAAAACAAAGCCAGTAATTTTCATTGAAAAAGCTAAACTGAACAGTGTTAAATTCTCCTTGGTTAAGGACTTTTAAAAGCCAAGGTTGTACTTTATTTTCCTGTAACTTTTTGTAGGTGATTGAATATGCAATGATTTTCTCTAATAACATAATAACTTCTTTTAAACATTTTCTGCAAAAAATTTAATTTTATACAGTTGCCGCCAAAATGTTCGCACCATATGGAAAATTTTATTACAGATTTTTTTTAGAAAAGTTCTTGCGGCAGTATGGTTTGTGCACGTTCGGTAACAAAATATAAATAGAACAGATCCAGTGAGTAACTTTTAGCGTGGTAGAAAATGGTAGGTTTTTAAAATGCGAAAATTAAAAATTTGTGGCAATTTAGAATTTTTGGACAAAATATTAGAAGGTTCCGTTTTCATAAAAACAGTCACTAAATTTTCTGCGGCGTAATAGTTCGAAAAGGAAAAGATTTTTGATTTTTGCTCAAGTGAAGCAGTAAATAGGCATTTGGTAATTAGCTCTTATAAATGGTTGGCTTGTTAATTTGTATCCATAAGAAGTATTTAAAACAATCAAATTTGCTCTTGCATTTTTGACTATTGGATGCACAAAAAAAAAATTCAGACGATTTTTCAAATGACAGGTGTAAGGCTTATTTTACATAAAATTTTGTTGCAAATCGTTTTTGATTGTAGTGGATCCCTCGGGCATCCTATATACAGCTGATTCAGCCCTATTTGGGGCTTCATCAGCAGAAGGATAGTTCCATTGTAACAAATTTTTGTAAAACTTGCATTATGTTTTGACAGCAAGTATGGCCCCTTTGTAAGGGATGACTTATTATGTAGCAAGCTGGCTTTAATTTGTCAATTCTGATGCAATGTCAGGTAGAAAAGCAATGGCAGGATGTCGCCATTTAAGCTATTCATTAATAAAATTCTGTGAATAAAAAATTGTTCATATTAGGGGCTATTCCGTATCGAGTACGTTAAATATAAATTTGATTGGTTATTACCATAACAACAGACTTTTAAATTTAACGTACTCGATACAAAATAGCCCCTAATTACCGTTAATTAACTTAAAAATACAGGGTGCTTACTAAATATCCTTAGACATTGGATCCTTAGGCCCGATCTCTCCGCCTCTCTATGAATTTATGTATCCCATAAAATCCTTGGAGACAATTGTACGCACAATGATTTCCAGGGATACCATCAAACAAATTAAATTTAATGTCATTATAATTGTCAGTTTGTGATAATTCAAATCAGATTAAGCGGTGTTGTCAATTATATTCATTTGGACTTTGAATTTGACCGTAAGTACAGTTGCGACACTTGAAAACTGGTACACTGAAAATTGAAATCACTGTCAGAAATTCTTAGATTTTAATTTGTAAATCAAAGATGCGCAAATTAAAGATGAAATAATAAATAAATGAAAGAATAGATGATCCACTGGAAAAACATTGAAATTTGATTAATTAATTAAAGACTCATTTTGCCAGTTACATTGCTGTGGAATGCAGGGTATTATTACTAAAGAAAGTTGAGTCTATAATTTGTACGTCATAAACATGGATTAGACAGAACTCGAACCCGCACTGTGAGCGCTAGCGGTTTGTGACAGCAAGTTTTTAAAGCCAGGTGCTATATTTGTGAATTGACAGCATGTCTTGTAACTTGTAATTTATGTCATTCGTAAGGCTACGCTACCATTTGACATCTTCCATAAGCTACCAGAGAAAACAAAAACTATTCACGGCGCTTTCCTTTTGCTGTGAATCTTACCTCAGATTAGATGACCTTGCAACTAATGGGAGTGCTAGAGCCGCAGAATGGGAAGCCGAAATCTCAGCTCAAACTTACTAAAAATTAGTTTCGATTCTCCATTATAAGGTAGAGAAGTAGGCAGTTCTGACCATAAGAGCAAAAATTTGAAAAAAAGTAATAGATTTTATTTCAGAATTTAGCCAACACTATTGTTCGAAATAAAGTATTTTCTTCATCATTCATCTTAATTAGAATAATTGTGGAAAACAGACATAGAGGTGATGGCAAAGACCGTTTCTCTACACTTCTGCAACAAAAATTAAGAGACAAGTATGAAAATGCTTACCGTAGCTTTAAGCAACAATGGTGCACAAGAAAAAATGTTACAGGTGGTTTAATAACAGCACTGTCACTTCCAGGATAAATCAAAAATTAACAAAGCACCACTTTTGCCTTGCTTGCATAACTATCCCAAGGTATTGATATATCTATAAAGCAGTAAACTGTTGGATTTAGAACTAAAAGCAGAAGATCTTTACACAAAAGAGTTGTATTACAAATAATATAAATATTTTAAGCAACAATTGATTTGTTATATTTTGGAGTAAGATTATTTAATTTAAATAGAAATTTTAAAACTACATTCATATTAAAACTAGAAAACTTAACGTCTGTATACAGGCAGCAGAGTGTACCATGAGGTTCTTGTACTTATATTGAGTTTTGACAAAAGCAAGTCTTTTATATATTGACTTTTTGTGTTATATGATAGCTGAACTTTCATAAGCCAAACTTGTTCCACTTTTGCTTTATTCAACAAGATGTAATGAAGAACATATTAAATAAAATTTTGATTGTCATTCCAAATTTGTTCGAGATTGCATATACATGATTGATAAAAATGCAAAAAAAATTACTTGATATTCAGACAGCTTAGGGAACCCGTCCTGAAAAAAGCTCCCCTGAAAATTCAAGAATGAAAGTGAGTTTTCGACGCACCTTCCGACATTTGCGAGGTCGTTACGTTCAGGGCGAAGGGCAGGGGTATCAAATATTCATGCAGAAGCGGCAGCCGCTCTATCGATCCGTTCCACCCCCGGAGCTTTCCACCCCGCCTTACCTCGCCGGCTCACCTGCGTTCGTGTGTGTAGGTGAAGAAGGATAAATTCACCGTCGCATTCCAGGCGTAACAACGTCAACCTAGGATAACGTTACGGTGATTGTCAACGACGTGAAACATCAAAGGACGCGATCGAAATACGTTTTGGTTATTAATTGATCGGGTTGAGAGTATGTGGCTTCTTTCGTTAATTTTGGTTTATCTGGAAGAATAATGCGTTCTTACAGGACGGGTGAATGATATTGCTTCGTGGTAATCCGAACCATTAACTTTTCAACGTACGGCTAATAACGGTAATTTTCAGCAGTACATGCCTTAATTTTTTTTCAAATTTTGCATAAGGCACTTCGTTATTTTCAGTTGGAACCTTGGACTCGATACAGGTGCGGCTTGAGTTTATTCGCATTTAATTATAGCCCTCGACGATCGTGTGTAATTTGTTATAATCTCTTGATATGATCGTTTCTTTGTTGCATTTAGGATTATGAAAAGGTTTCAACTTGTAACGTCTTGGTATCAAAAACATTAATAATAAAGACATACACGCTGTCATCAATCATTTTTTTTTTTAAAGTTGAAATTTTTAAAAAATGATTTTGCGTCAGATCAGATATTGCATTAGCTTATCTTATCTCATAATAAGACACTTTTCCTTAGCGCCATACGATACGATGATTTTTGTAAAACAATTGCAAACATTTGTTTCAAAGTGACAGAGATAAGTTACCACAATGAATGTTTATTGATTCATTTAGTCAGTCAATTTTTTGCAAATTTGATACAAGAAATATCAAAGTATCACACGGGCCTAAAAGAAAGAAAGATACATATAATGAAACTGAAAAACTTGAAAAGGCATATGATAAGTACAACTGAAAATATTTAATGAAACTGATTATTTGATAACTTTGCTGCTTTAGAAATCAAACATAAATTTTGACTCTGCTTTTCTCATTGTAATGATATTCCCAATCATAAAGATGGATGCAAATAACCTACACCCCTCAAAATTCATTCTGTACTCTCTCCATAATTTGATTGCAGCGATTAATTTGAGTCACATTCGTTAGTTATACGTGGTGCTGACGATTCCATCCCAAACCATTACAATAGTTCTCGTCTAATAATGGGAGTTCTGTAAACCTTAAAAATACGCTTGATTGTCGCCTCGTTCCTCATTTTCTTTAAGGTTTTAAAGCATTTAGAGTAAAAACTCCAATTCGTCTGATATAACACAAGAAAAGAATACAGTTCGTTGAAAATGTTCTCACAAAATGTGTTGCTGATCCCAGGTGAAACGAGGAGAGCAATTTTCTTTCATTAAGACTTGACGTCCCAGCGATCTAATAAATAGACTTCGGGTCGGCTTCGTGCAACTGATTTATGAAGTTATATAGATTACTTGCAGCAGCTGCATTTACATTTACCGTATGTTACTTTGTTGCAGACAAGTGCAAGAAATGTTCTTGGTTTCATGGGGTACTATGATGTCATCTTAAATGTCTTACAACATCGACTCTTTTATAATAAGTTGTGTAATTCTGTGTGATACATTATTAAGTTGTGTCTCAGATTTAAACGTACGTAATAAAATCTGATTTTAAATACTAGAGTCGATTTCGTATTTGCTACGTTACTGCATTAAAGAGAGAATAATGTACAGTTGCGGTCTGGTATATTTTGAGAAAGACAAGGGATCTATTCTGTAACATTGATTTGAACTTGATTCGTATGAATTATTGCTATGTATCAAGTGACCTTGAAAAATCGGTATTCTATAAACAGTTTCGTACACTCCGTATCAAGTGTGACATTAAGTTAATATGCTATCTCTCTTCAATAGAATGGCCCTGAATGTTTCGACGGTGTAAACTAATTCTAAATCTAAATTCATAAACGCCATTTAAATAAATCAAAATTCTGCTATGCATTATGCTGGGTTTCCACACCTGCGGCACATGGCATCCAGCATTCGGAATTCTCTTTGTGATTGGTTGATTTATAATTTCTGAACGTTCAGAAATTATAAATCAACCAATCATGAAGAAAATTTTGAATACCGGATGCCGTTTACCAGACGTATGGAAACCCAACATTAGTCAAATTTGACACTGACATCAAAATGATAAATGAAAATTTGATTTACACATTACAAACGTAGGAATTTTTGATATTAATGTTAGTTCACAATGTACCAATTTTTATGGGCGGTAATTGTACCGTCGCCATAAAGTATTGAGACCAGCAAATACTTCATCTGTTCAAGTGGACTTTCATTAATGATATTTTCCTGTCTAAATTTATAAATACTTGAAAGTTGCGATGCTTATCAGAAGAACAAGAAGCAGTTGTTGGCAAGTTATATCATGGTGTCATACGAACAATCTTCGAATAACTATGAATGAGGAAAAAGAAAATTTATTGTCAATTACAAATTCTTTACAAGAAAGTAGTTTTCGTAATACTGCAGAATTCTATCTTTGTTAAAACATCTCAAAGATATTATTACCATTTGATTATATCATTTAATAACACGAAAATAGCACAGATCTTTATCAGACGAGTATTACATTCGGAAAGATAATCTAGCTTTAATTAGAACAGTGTTCAATAAAGCCTGTTTGAATTAACAGTATAACTAAGAGCACTTTTTTCCATTTTCAACATTGCAGGCGATATATTTTTGTTGGTTTATTTGACAAGCGTATGGTATAATGCCGACAACAGAATTGTAAGTTATGTGGATAAAAACTAAACATAAATTCCGCTTCGAAAATAGGTTACCTTTCCAACGAAATTATTTTGTTACATCGTAGGAACCGTTGTGCGACCTAAAAATAAAGTTAGATAGATAATTAGCAATTGCTTTAATCGCAAGTTAGCTTTTAAATGCCCATTACAACAAAAATTACTTGGAACTAAGCATTGTTTCAATTACAGTAAAAGAATGTAATGATATGTCCAATATTAAGACTGCGACAAACATTTGTCGAAACAAAATATATTCACGGGTAATGCTACCGGATTTTGAAATGAACACTTGTTATTTTATGATGCCTTCAAAGCATTAATTTCCATATAATTCTCATCGAGCTAACGCATACCTACATTCGTTCGAGTTAAAAATCTTCACGTACATATTTTTCCCAGCTAATTAAACGCTTATTACGCCTGACACAATCGGCTTCGCAAAACTTTGCACAATTGCTCTTCCATTTATTTGTACGCGGATTGCAACAATGCCCTGCAATAAAGCCTCGACCATAATTCACGGAGCATTATTACCGGCGGCGATGTTGATAAACCGGGACTTCTTTCGCTCGCTTTTTCTGACAACCACCGATTTAATCTAATTCTAATCGATTTCTCCAGCCCATGGCAAATTAGATTAAGCAACACGACCTTAGACATACATGATTGCTCGCTGGGGAGAAGATGAGAGAAGATACGAGTTTGAAGCACGACGGAATCTGGCTTATGAAACCATCATACATACATGCATACATTCACCAGAATAATTAATGATTTTTTGGAATCCCATCAAAAGCAATTTTGCAATTAGGTGTACTGAACTATCTACAGTCTACAGGATTGTTATGTCTTTCTTCATTTTGGCTTTCTGTTACACAAACATTAAATTTAAATATCTTTACATAATTTTGAATAATTGCAACCTGTAATTGGATAATTGGCATGAGTTTAAGAAAAAATAGATGAAGGAAAACATCACAAACAATTGGTTTCAAGAAAATTCAATTTGAGACAATTCTTGAATTCAAAACACAAAATGGTGATGATATTACACCGTCATTTATTAAGTTGTCAGAAGTTTCCGCCATTTTTACAAAATTTTGTTTTTGAAAATTTATCATAGGAATCATTCGATCTAGTATTAATATCGTTAAATTGTCGAATATGGTTAGGGCCTTGAATGAGAAACGAAAATAAATAAATGCAATGGGATGATGATCCGAGATGCGTAAATAAATTTTATTGCAAACAAATAGTAAGATTTGTGTCCTGCACAAACTTGAAGAAAGACTCCAGCAACTTAGCAATAACAAAGATAATAAGAGGGGGCAGGAAGGGCGACTGCCCCGGGCACATCAAGCGGAGCAGCACCGATTTTTATTGCACGATGTCAAGATACGGATGTTTCGCTCCCACCGTTTCGCCCTCAACCGTTTCGCCTCCGAACCGTTTCGTCAACGAACCGTTTTCTTCCCCGAACCATTTCGCCACCGAAGTTGTATCTCTAGCTTTAACGAGCTTCAGCTGTTTCCAGTTGCACCACAAAGAGGTAGCTAGTAGGATTTTTGAAACAGTTTGTTTTTTATTTTTTCGTTTTTTTAGGTACATATAAAGAAAAAGATCTCTTAACATTTCAACGTGCAACCGAAATAAATTCATTTTCAAGTTATCAATACCTTGCTGCTTCTGCAAACATTCAATAAAACAAAAACTGTTTGGAAATTGCGAATCACATATTTCTTGAAAAGCGCGGTGCCATCATTTCACGTCATTATTTATGCGATGTTGGACGTTAAGAGCTGATAGACATTCCAAAGCTGAGTGGAAAATTTGTAATTTGACGTAATTGGCTGTGGCTACAGCCTCTTCAGGAAATACTTCGTTCTAACTCAAATAATTCATCAAATACATCGCTTACGTTATCCTTAGGAATAAATGCCAAAACATTCTGATCCAACGAGCGAATTCTTGATCGTGTTTTGAGACCTTCAGTTTGGACTTTTCTCTAGACGGATTGCGATAAATAAAAAAAAATCCCATCTTTAAAATACCTGGAAATCCCAATTCAAAACTTAAACTATCTCTCGAGGGGCGAAACTTTTCGGGGGTGAAACGATGGAGGGCGAAACGGTTGAGGGACGAAACGACTGGGGGCGAAACGGGTGGAGGCAAAACGGTTGGAGGCGAAAGGGCGGAAGTGAAACGGTCGGGGCGAAACGGCGTGGGTGAAACGTCCGTAAATTCTTTATAACTGTCTTATTTTTATATTTTATCGTTGATTTTGTTCAATAAATATCTACCAAGACTTATGAGATGAAAAGTGTCGACGAGTGGAGATCGAAAAATGTGTCGGTTCGATATTTTGATCTAAGATGGCGGTGCAAATTGATCGTATCAAAAATAAACCTGCGTTGTTGCGCATCAGATAAAAGTTCTTGACGAGCGACGGTCAAAATCCAGATCTCTATGCGTTCGTATCCAGAATTCCATGGAACCATCGAATTCCTCGGAATTTTTCTAATTATAAGAGATTTCGTTTTTGGAGTGACAAATTAGATATTTGGCACCAGGCGCAAGACACTTTTTTAATTCGAACCTTCTCGGGTTCGCATCTAGAATTCGTTTTGGATTCTTTTTTGAAGGGAAAAATAAGAATTTAGAGTTTTTGCAGGCAGGAAAAAGGAGAAATAAAGATAACACACATATCATTGAAGAAATGCTTAAAAGCAGAAACCGGCAGTAGAGAAAATTAATTTAAACATTGCCACGTGGTGTAACAAAAGGAGCGCTTAGCGCGTTTTGATCCGCAAAAGAAGGAAAAAGAATGGGCCTGCGCCAACCGAAGCGTAACTTAACTCTCTAACTTCAGAGACTACGACAGTGAGGAGAGCTGCATAATAATGCCCACTCAGTGGAGACGGCGGCGGCGTGAGAAACTTCAGAAGGTGTTACGATTAAGGGCACCACCCGGCGGTGGTTACGCAACTCAGAAAGTTTCGGTGACACACAGCTGGAAAAATGTCACTGTTTCTCCCCGAAAAATACAACTGCCTAGGATCCGCTTCGGTGCTGATATACACCAAATGGTAACCGTTGGAGAACACAGAAGCAAAGATTCTAGTTCGGCCCAAAAACAAATCGTTTATTAGATTCAACACAGTGTCAAGGTTTGTAACTAGTACAAATCCCCTAGTGTGGTGATCGAAGAGGTTCATGTAAGGGAAATTACAAGGTCCAAACCGCCACGAGGGCAAAAATCGCATCGACGTGAGTACTCTCGTTTTGCTTACAAAAGTGAACATCAATTATGAAAAGTAAATAAAAATAAACTTTATGCGTGAATCGCAAGGCCGAAAACCCTCCAAATTTACTATTTTCTCTCACAACGAGCTAAAAATCAAATAATAAACACTACAATGTAAAGATAAAATTGCAAAACAGAAAAAAAGATAGGTAAAAATTACGCACCCGGTGAATATAACTTAGATAAAATGACGTGAAACCCGAAAGAAACACCCCTAGCCACGTTGCTCAACAACAGCACATCTCGTTTAGCCGAATTTGTAGCCAAACCTCCCGCAGCTCAGCCTCAGTTCTACGCTACTGGCAGAACGCACGTCCGGGGCGATGACGTTACGCGAATTCCGCGAATGAATAGAATAAAAAAGAAAATTCTTACTTTGGAATATCTCCGGGACGGGATGAAATACGTAGCTGCTAACTCGAATCGGAAACGACACTATCTTCTTAAACCTTTCTAACGGAGGCATATGGGGGAATAGAGAACGTTCACGCTGCTTCAGGCGGAACAAAGGCACGCACAAGGCGTCAAACTTCAAACCGAAAATTCCACCACAGGCCGTATCGTCGCGAGCAGCAACACGCAGAGCCCAAAATCACGACGGAAAGCCTATTCGATTGCAAAATCGATGCCCAGGAAATTAACGTAACAACATAAATGTTAAAAGTATTATGAAGGCAAGTCGACAACAAAATAATATCGATCAAATCAGAAAAGAGTAAAAGAGAAAATGAATTGAAACTGACAAAGGAAAGTTTGAATGGTAGAAGCACAATAAAATGAATCTACATTGAATTACACATTCATTAAAAGCAGGTAGAGGAGCAAAACATAAGCATTCAAGAAAACAGTAAAAATGTTGTGTGCAAAAGGAAATAAAATAGTGTATGAAAAAGGGTGTTGTACATATAAGTAAAAATAAATCAACTAGAAAATGAAAGTTTTCGAAGAATAGGAAAAGAAATATGGTATTCATTGTTTAATTTAACTACAATAATTGCAGAAAGCTTTTGTAATAGAATGGAAGTGATATTATCGGCGGTACAAAAATAGTAAGAATAAGAGGCCACAAAAGTAGGGGTAACTCTAATCGTAATCTTAATCATCACTGTACTTTATTTGAATTTTTAATTAGGAAGTATTACAATAAAACCTTCTTCAACTTAAACACCCTTCTAACTTAAATAAACATACTATAAAGAAAACATTTTATGCGTCCACGATATTTTTGCAACCACCGATTTTATTTTTACAAAGCAGTAATTCGCTTAACCGCTCAAAATAAAACTTTAAGGGGCCAATTTACCTTCTGCGATAAGGCCCCATTCAAGCACCTAATCTTCGTAATTATATTTACGATCTACAACTCGCGTCGTTTGAGCGAACGCGCGCGGGGGTCGCAGGCCGCACGACATCGAAAAGAACGTGTTCCGGACAGCGGTGCCCCCGGGGGCAGACCGCCTCATTTGAATTTTCGATCACACAGTGCCATGGGCGAGTTGGATTTGGGGTGGAGAACCAGAGGTATCAACAAACCACTCTGTGATTCCACGATTAACGAGCAACTTACGCGGCGAAACTGATGGGGAACTACTGGTTGACAGCAGGGGAGTTTCAGGGTTTGCTTCTGGACATGTCACGGAAATTACAGTTGGAATTACTTCCAAAATTGCCGGAGATGTGTGGTGTGACGTCAGCCTATAATTTCGCTGATGCTGATGAAACGTTTTATTTAATTAGTTTCAGGATGTGTTCTAGAGTTCTTCGACGTTGCATTCCCCAAGGAGAGAGGAGCTGTAATACGCCAGGTAATCTGCATATTGTAAGTTGCACTACACTAACATACAAGAGATTACATCACGAGTTCGCTTGATTTAATGATGAATGTTTGTGGAGTAAGTGCATTTGCATACGAGGTAAAACAAAAGCATAAGCAAAGTAGGAAGCTCATTCAATATTCACACAATTATTTACTCTCGAAAAACAGTGTAAATTGTGGGTATGAGTTTCGAGGTACTCGTAGACATGCTCTTCGTTTTCATGATTTATGTAGACGTACATTACAGAGACAAAGTGCACCAAAAGAACAGCTTCAGGAGTTTGTATATTTCATGCAGACTGCAGTGTATCTAGGACGCTAGAAGTATTGTTTAAATTTTTAATTAGTTCAAGAATTGCAGTCTTTCCTTACTGATTAGAAAAGATTCTCATATCAAAATGTCGGTATTTTAAAACTAGTGAAGATAATACGTAATACTGTTGGTAAATAAACAATCATGCTATACTATATCGGCCCGAGTTTGTTGTGGTTTAGCTATTGATTTTTTCCGCTTAGTATGAAAAGTAAAAATAAAATAATCAAGCAATGGAAGTATTCAAGTAACTCTAATATTACAAATATTTGAATTTAAATAAAAAAATGGATTGCATTAAGTATCTTAGACTAAATTTTAGTCTTATTTTAAATTTTGCACCAGACGTTTAAGATCCAAGTTCTTAGTAGTAGTAGTAGTAGTAATAGTAGTAGTAATAGCAGTTTATTCTGTAAATCATATCAGTGATGTGAATACAATCAGCACAAAATCGGTGGTACAAAAAGAATAATAACAGTAATTATTACATGTAACACACAAAACACTAACAAAGATACGAAATATCTCAGAAAAAGACTAGATCGATTCGTAAAACTCGGTAATAGTATAATGTATACGTTGAAGCAATTTTTTTTTAATTGTGACTTGAATTTTGTTTTGTTATAAATATTTTTTAATTCATTAGGGATGAGATTATAACATTTTAGTGAAATTGTAACAAACTATTTCTGATATAAAGTATTTCTAGATAACGGTAGTTTCAAGTTGTTATTTGATCTAATATTATAATTATAATTATCTGAAACAAGTTGAAAATACGTACGATTTTCATATATGTATGTATCATATACATTGATATATGAATTGACTTATAACTGTCATTATCCCTAGTTCCATAAATGCTTGTCTGCAAGATTGTCTGGAAGCCAGTCCTGCCAAAATACGAATCGCTTTTTTTTAATTAAAAGTATATCATACACATGAGTGGAACTGCCCCAGAAAATAATTCCATAATTCATTACTGCATGAAAATAACCAAAAGAAATACTACGAAGAGTTTTCCTGTTGCATAGCGGTTTATATCTTCTTAAACTCTAAAAAAGTTGTTTAATTCATTTATATGACTATCACATTTAAGGCCACTATCAATATGCAAACCTAAAAATTGATCAGATAAGATTTTTTATATAATTATTTTCGGCAATGTTTTTTCTTAAGCCTTAAAGACTCATGTTTCAGCATTCTGCGATCTTAGTGACGGAATTTACTGACAAAGCACAATTTTATTTCTTGTAAGACAAAACTGACATTATTTGAAATATTAGAAATCCAAAAAAATCATATATTTCCAAAGTGACAGCGTAGTAAGCAATTGGGTTATATTTTTTGAAGTACGAAGTCATACAGTTACTCTCACTTCCAATCGCCTATTTTTGGAGTCTTTGTTGCCAATATCAATCGTGTTTCGGTTCTAAAAAAATAAAGTGGTTTCAGGAAATTTGGGCAGCATTGTAGACTGTAAAGGAATTTCCTCCAGAAAAAGTAAACTGCAAACGAAGTGATGGAAAAATACCTGATTTTATTCCCAGTCTTTTCCTGTGAATGTCTTCAAAATTTACGGGAACATGCCAATCATCTTAAAGAAGAATATTTAGTAGATAGGGGAAATCTTTACGAGCCTTATTCCAAAATTTAGCAGATCAAGAAGATGTTGTTAAACATATTATAGTTCATATATTTCAAAGAACCAATGCTTATATTTCGCTTTTGTGAATCCATTGCATCGACTTCCTGGGATGATCTTAAGAAAATACCCAAACTTTGTGTGTAACTCGTGAGGAATAACTCAGGTCTAAGAGTCCTATGACATGATAATTTTTGTGTAAAATTTGCATAAATTTGTTACAAAGTGACAGAGACAGATTATCATGGTGTTTAGTGGTTAATTCAACTTTTCTCTCTCAAATGTTTTTGACCACTTTTTTCCGCGCCAGTTCCTATTTTAGTGTTTGGGGATCCATCGTGGAGCTTTCTTTTCATTTTTAATCGTGTAAAATGTAATTTCGAATGTTCCAGTTCCTCTAGCAAGCACTGGATCATTATAAGACGATCTAACAGCAGCGAACTTCAACGAGTTTGAAGGTTTCCTCAGTTCTTTCGAGAACCAGGTTGTCTGAATTACATCGAAACCGTTCGCACCAAAATTTCACTTGAAAATAAAATTGGTAGTCATTGCCGTACACCGAAGACGTGCTTTTATGAATATATTTTGGCCCAGTTAGAAAAAACGTAAAAGCTGTCAAAACTCAATGACAAAATTTCACCAAACACAGCAACAGCCCAACGTTTTTTCTATGTTATTATTTCCATGTTTAGATGCAATAATTAAAAGAAAGTAAAAAGTCGTCTAAAATACTAACTTGTCCTAACTAGCTTATTGCTCATATCATATCACGTTTACGTATGTAGGATAGTGGCATTTTTCAGAACTTATTTACTGTTCATTAGAAAATTTAAATTAAATATATTCAGCTGTTATTGATTGGATATATTTATTTATATTAACATTATTTACAGGTAATAGGAAATTCTATTAATTTTCGTATATTGACCCTTTTCATTGGAAGTCAGATTATGCTTCAAGTATTACTAAGCCCAAAAATTATTCAATTTCTTTTAAATTAATAGTTCTTTTTCTCATCATTAAACACAGACATATGTATGTACCGCCTGTTTATAAAATAAAATGAAATATATAAGACGAAATTCTTCACTTGACTACTATAGATGCGTATTCTAAACATGATTCGTATAAAAACTAAAGGGGACAAAAGCAGGGGGCAAAATATTGTTGTACATTTTGAATACGGTATAAAGAAAATCTGCAACGAATGATTCATACTTTCAAACCAATAAACCTCAAAGCATAAATTTAAATATTCGCAATACCAGTGTGACCGGTCATCGTTTGTAATCGCAATAAAATTTTATTACAGAGTAATGCCTTTATTTTACATGTAAGTGGCAATAAAAAACAATTAACTCGCTAGCGATTAAGATGAAATATATCTTCCGTTTTACGACGGCATCCCTTTGTCATATTAGGGCAAATCAAATATTATCCCTGCGTTAAATGAGGGGAGGACGCTTAAGAACGCCGCGCTTGTTGTCAAAGTCAGGTCAAGTGTTATACAAAGCCCTTTGTTGTAAAGCCTGGGACGATGTTATTATAATATTTTTTGAGTTACAAGACGTTTTCAAAAAAAATATAAGAGCCAGAAATCTATAAACCTGAAAAGTACTTCTTCATTTTTTCTTTAATTTCTTTTAAGAAGTTATATTTTAATTTGAAAAGTTCAAAACGATTATGAAGGTAACGGGATGAAATAACTCAAAAAGACTCCTAAATATTTTAAAAGACAAACTTAAGGTTATGATATATTTTCTATATTAACTTTATTTATTTTTTAAAAGTTTCTCTAAAATAAAACATTTCATGTATTCATTCATTAGTAAATTATGGAAAGTGTTACAACTATTATAACGAGTACATATAATCGATTTGAATAATATGAGATACTTCTTAAATTCCAAAATTATGAATGATTTCATTTTACTTACTTACCTAATTTCTGAAATTAGGAAGTAACTATTTATCTTCCTATTTTTTTGCAAATTATAATATTATCTAATTCGGAAATGTCACAAACCACATAATTGACTTTGAAAGCGTTTTGGGAAGACTACTAATTTGAACGTGATTCCAAATCTTACCGATTGATATTTTTTCTTGGAACGTGAACCTGAACCGAATTAATGATATTTTTATATCTGAACCGAGACAGTGGTATTTTTATACCTAAATATGTAGGTTCGCTTTTATTTGATACGTTTATATCACTGGTTTTGGTCAGGGGTGGAACTCTTTACCACACTATTTGAATATATATTATTTACTACAGAGAATAAGTTATATATTTGATACAATTAATTTCTACACGTTTTCATGCAAAACAGACACAAAAATTCAGGATTTAATGTATCTGATATATTCTAGCAGTGGTGTCTCTGGTTCTAAATATACACAGTGGAACAAAAATATTGAATATCTGTAACTTTTTTATTTAAAAAATTCTCAAAAAGTACTTTCTCTTTTGTCTTGTTACTTTGTTTTTTTTTTTTTCAATAGCACCTATAATAATTTTTATTGAATTACAAAAAGCGTATTTTTCTCGAAAATATGTAACATAATTTTGTTGAAGAAAAGAAAAATTTAAATATAAAATCAACAAGAAAAAAATATTTAATACGACTCAATCGTCAGCTTTAACTTAAGCTATGGAAATATCACAACTAAATGTTATATTTCGATCTTCGTTTGTCATGCCAATCTATAAAAATAAAGATGAACCAAAGACTATGAAAAACTATAGGCACATCACAAACAAAACCAGTTCGCTCGTCACCTCATCTTATTTCTCGAAAAACACAATTACTACAATAGCGCCCAACACCGATTCAGAAAAGTTATGTCCACCACTACCGCCATTGCACAAGCAAAAAATCAAATCACAGACAACTTAAATAAGAAGAAAGTTTGCAATATCTTTCGTGATATGAGTAGGGCTTTCGATCGAATTCCATCAACCACGAACTTTTGTGTACAAAACTTGTTCAGCTAGGCATAAGAAGTATGCCCAATAACTGGATAAGATCATACCTACTGGATCGAATACAACAAGTTGTCTTAAAAAGCCAGCGTCCTACCAACAATCACTGGAGTTCCGCAAGGATCAATTCTTGGTCTTATTCTTTTTACTCCGTTTATCAATGATCTGATCAGTCATGTCCCATCGTTTCCAAAAACGAGAATCTATGCCGATGACACCATCTTCATCCTCGAAGAAGACAGCCAAGAGATGATGCGTACGATGGCGTGTACAGTATTGAACGAGATGAGTAATTGGTGTAAAACGAACGGACTTATTTTAAATGTTGAAAAAACCGAAGCCATACAAATTTCATCAAAAAACGTTACCGTGGAAGCCTCGCCTCTAATCAGTTGCGATGGCAAATCAATATCATACGTTACCATCAACAAATTCCTATGTTTGCAAATAGATTCCAAATTAACATGGAAATTGCATACTGCAGAATTACAAACAAAATTAGGACGTCACTCCTTTTTATTCTATAGAATACGAAATACCGAAATACTTTAGACGTACTTCGTACGATGTATTTTGGTTTGGTATATACATTCGATACTCACATACGGGGTGATATTCTGGGGAAACCCAGCAAAAAGTGACTCCGTTTTCATCTTACAGAAGAGAATAATTAGAACAATGTTGGTATGACAAGACAAGAAAGTTATAAATAATGGTTTATCAAAGTACAAAATCCAACGCTAACTTCATTTTACATATATAATTTGATTCTCTATGTAGAAGCACAATTAAATGCCGAAAGAAATTCAGATTACCACGACTACTGGACAAGGCAAGAGTTCGAGCTACGATTACCTTCCAGCAGACTCACCGTCGGTCAGCGAGATCCGATGTATATGGGCCTCAAATGCCTACACAAAATCAACAGGAAAAATGAGACCCGAGAAAACTGAAACCAAAATTAAAATCTCTATGCAAGAATTCCTAAATGATGTTGAATAATGACCTTGAAATTTTACTTTCTCGTTTTTAGTCCTTTGGTTTTCCAAATATTTTTTAGTTTTTAGTTTCTCAAACTTTCGGTTTATTTTCAGTTTCTGTTTCTAGCTTAGTTGAATTGTAGTATCAGAACCACATCTCATACTAATAGATTAATTGTCTAGGTTTCAAGTTTTTGATACACATTTGTATATTTGTACAAGTGGCTCGATTAAATCTTATTCTTATTCTTAACTTCAATTGTTAAATTTCCATAGCATGCTTGACTAAAAATGATAATTGTGTTTTATTACTAAATCAATTTCATTTCTTCTTCTTTCTTCTTGTTTTTCTATCTGTAATAACAAACATACATATATTTTCTTCATACAGTCATACATACAGTCGGACACTGTATGAAGAAAAATATCCTTGTTTCAAAATCTCTAAAATTATATGTACCATTTAAAAAAAACAAAAGAACAAAAACAAAAGAACAAAAACAACCAAACAACCTTTATATCAAACATTTTTTAATAACTTCTCAAGTAAAAAGTTACAGTTATTAATCGATTCGTTTGTTCCATACTGTACAGTATAGTGGTGCTAATCTTAGTTACCATATCATTGTAGTTTGACAAACATTTCAAAAATTCTACGTTGAAATTAAATTAAGTACTCTCGTATGCAGATAAATGGATACCGTTCTAGAAAAATTTTGAGTTTTCTACACGCTTAAAAATTACATGGTAATATCAACTATAATTTTTTTTGTTGTATTGTTCATGCTACCGTAACTTACTTTTTAGTCAGAAAACTTGACGCCTATAGTTGTAAAAACTGTTTTAGAAATTTCATTGTGCTTATGACAAATAAGACAAATTAGTTGTAGTGGTTTAAGTTGTATAAAATAAAAATTTAGTTATTTCTGCCTTTTTATAAACTTTACTGTTTTCATTGTAAAAAAATATCAAAATTAGTTTTTGCAAGTTTTATTTCGTTGCTGAAAACAAAAATCATCACGAATATATACACTGTTTCCACAACTGTCACACCATCTGCTGGGATTATTTTCACTAAAAAAATAGTTGTGAGATCAAAAATTTAGTTAGGAATTTTAAACGTGTACATAGTTTTAGTGAGGACGCTGTAGTATACAGACACATTCATGGTGAGTGGCCTATAAGAATATGTTGGAAACTACGCTTTAAAGGTCGCTAAAAATTTGTACCTAGTAATAATCGATGATGACCTGTTCAAATAATACCTGGATAAACATACTTCCGGTTCTACCGGAAATCAAAACTAGCTTTCTTATTTTAAACAAAAGACCTCATATATTATTACATTTTTGGATTCCCCTTTCAATTCTACATCTTCTGTTTTCACATATAATAGGTCTAACAAGTAATTATAATTTAAATAAAGAGCGACGAAGGACAACAACCAGTTAAACTGACGAATAAGAAATAAAGTAATTTTAATTGATGTGAGTCAACAGAATTCGGATTAAGTAGCTGCAAAATGGAGAGAGAAGGACAATTAAGAATTAAGACTGCTGAATGAAAAATAACTTCCATTGCCTTTCTTATTTTAAAAATTGACTTGCTTCTCCTTTCTTAGACAAAATTTTTGTTGAACAAAATATTTTATGAAACAAGCTCAACAAAAGTTTCGAATCTTGTTTTATTGAGTTACAAACGCTATGCATTTTAAGTATGAGTTACTTGTTCTAGATTGGTGATTTCGATAGTTAGATTAAATCATTAAAATTAAATTAAATTTAACGTAACTGAACTGAAAAATAAGAAGAAATATTTTAGTTTGTTCAGTTGTAATTTTGGTAGTAAGAAAATTTAATCATCAAATTATTTATTGTTACAGCTCATATTATTTTGAAAATAAGTGCTAAACTTTCAAGCTTTCGGCAAAGGTAATCTTTCAATTCAATGACTTATCAAAAAATTCTCCTGTATAAATTTTTATGTTTTTATTTATTATTTTTGTCATAATAAGTAAAAGTAAAATATGATGTACAAGAGATTCATAAGAACAGGAACTAAATACCGGCGAGCGGTTTTCAGAACGTTCTGCTTTACCTTGGACGATCTTATCTTGCCTCATAAAGCACTCGTTATAGTTATGGATGTGACCCAGTTAATAAGAAACGGTTATGTACTTCGAAACAGTACAATGCCAATCTTACCCGATCTAATTTATTACTTTCAATTAAACGTACTTTTTACATGAAAATGGTTTTTAAACTTTAAAGGGACACTGTTAAAATTGGAAATAAACGTCGTTGAAAATGTTTTTTTTTTTGGAAGTGGAAATGGTGACTCTCATAGGGTTCTCAACATCGATTCTTTCGCAATTTAAAATTTTCCAAAAGACTTTCATAACCGGCGTTAAATTAATTTATATACATTCCGCTCATATTTGGAGGATAATAAGTGGCTGTCTTCATAAATCACGCGCGCATAAGAAGATGACGTTCATTACACATTTCGAAACAGTAAATTAATTCATGCTTGTCGCAATCGATTCGTTTTAGTATTAGTGCATGTTATGTGTATGTGTATCTTAGCGAGGACGATGCTCAAGTTACACAGCAAATTAAATAGCAGAGCTTATGATTATGATGAATTGCCAAGGACTAAGAGCGGCTAAATTAAATTAATTAGCAAGAAAGCAAGCATTATTGTAAATTGAAGCTGCCAAAAGTAAATAGTTATTAAATTTTTTAAGTGTGTTTATGGCACGTTTTCGTTTAACTTTTAATATTTGCTGGTAATTTAAATAAACAGCGACGAAGGATAACAACCAGCTAAACTGACGATTTAGAAATAAAATAACTTTAATTGATGAGTCAACGGATATTAGATTAAGTAGTTGCAGACTGGATAGAGAAGGACAATTAAGAAGTGATGAATGTAAAATACCTTCTATCGCCTTCTACGTTAGAAGGGTACAGGAATTAAGTCAGTTTAAATGAAAATAGCAGGTACTTTACGGGCAATGTACAAATTTAAACTTTAATAACAGACTTGGCATGACCTCTTTCATCTCTCTGTAAGTTGCATGCTTTAAAATTCTTTGCCTCGGAGGAGGATCAAATGGAAAACTAAATGCAAATCAGCTCAGAGAATATTCATTGCGCTTTGCACAAAGTACCTACTTTAAAGCCCCACGTTTCTCTTTCTTCGCATAATTCTATTAACCTGCGGTAAACTTGCCACTCTTCAAATGTAATTGTATGATGAACCGGTTGCTTTTAGTGAATTTTTGTCTTCTACAAATAGAACGAATTTGAATTTGTAATTTGCTCGAATAAATATTTAAAAAAAGCCTATTGTAAATTCGACGATACACGCCGAAGACTTTCCCTTCCGAAAGCTTCCTTTTGTTTATGTACTTACGTTCCGGGTCTCCTCTCTAAGTGACAGAGCTAATATAACACGCTTCGGGTGTTTATTTTATTGACCTCTTGCACAATTAACCAGTGACACAATCGTTGGATGCCAACAATTAAGCATACGGAAAGTTGATGGGTAAATAACATCGATATGCCTCCGAGCATTTTCTCACAATCATCAGCCGATGGTGTTAAATATTATATCATTAAAATAGTGGAAATAAAGCAATGATCACTTGGTTACATAATTTAGCGAATTACATTAAATTAGTTGAAAAGTTAATTAAGTAAGGAAATTTATAAGTAAAATAAATTTTGTTAATATGTTTTTCCTTATTACGATTGGGAGAAAGCATTTTTGAGTAACTTTCTAAAATAAGATCACACTGGTGAGCAAAATTTGATTTTTTTTTTGATGTCTTTCTTGTCATAACGAAAGTCTCAACTTTGAAGTTTGTTCTTGTCCGATGAAAATTGTAAATACAAAGTTTTTTTAATCTCAAACCGGACAGAAAAATTGAGAGAACACATTCAACGTTTCGCTATAGATTTATAGCTTCGTCTGACGAATTTGAAAGTCTCAACATTCCAATTCAAAGGTCGAATTTTGAAAATAAATTATAAAAAATATATATATAAATTTTTTCATAAGTTTTGCCTTCTAATGATAACGTGTAGTTTTATCTTATCCATATGTTCAGCAGTAACCTGTTAGCGAATTTGGTGACTTGCTTTAGTTTTTTTCATGGTCATAATATTTTGGTGAAATCTTTCTCCATGTTCGTCATTCCGAGACCGAACTTTGGTGGAAAGAGAAATACAAATGGGAATGTAAGAAGAACGTCTGCAGGGACATATTACATTCTAGAGCTTGATAGTTTTCTACTTGGTTGGTAATTGGGCGTTATGGTGTGTGTTGCCCAAAAGTTTCTTGTTACTTTTTTCATAAACGAAAGCTACTTTCAAATTTCTGCAAGGCATTATTTGGCAGCTTTATTGGGTTGTCTTATTAATTAACAAACTAGCCAGCTGCTAATAGTATGTCAAAAATGACAGTATGATGTTTTGTGTACCTATTTAATTTAAAATTTTTGGTTTCAGGTTTTTGATATTAGAAATAGCAGTTTGCCTTGAATAAGTCATATATATACAGGTTTTTGAATAAATGTGAATAAGTAAATACAAAATAAATGTATAAAATTCCATAAAAATTATGATAATTCAATGATTACAGTTTTGGATGACCTTTAGAACCTACGGTCATTAACTCCTTATTAATGATTTTTCTTAAGTTAGGTCGTACAAAAATATACCATACTTTAATTTAACTTCGTTCAATATAGGTGCAAAAGTAGATTTTAATTACAGAAAGCTTTAACTACTTTTTCCATGGCTTTCAAAAAATTTTCACCACAAGTTCGACAAGGTAAGATGAATAAAACTACCAATAAACGAAAACACCAACCACATAAGCCATAAGTACCAAATTTGAACACACTGGCTTATATACTAGCAATTTTGTCAAAATTTGTTTTTAATATTTTTACTTATACAGGATTTAAAAAATATAAATGTCATTTCCCAGCAAAATACCTTCTTGACCAGTGTTAAAGTAACTGTTTTCTGTATATCCAAACCGAGTTGTTTTCATTGGAAAAATACACAATAATTAATTTCTGTTTTTGCATGTTGGACTTTGCGTGTGCTTTGTGTGTTAATTAAATCGCGTGTAAATGAATGACTGAAACACCAGGTAATTGATGACGCATGCATTTGTTATTATAATTCATTCTATGATAATCCGTTGAGTAACGTAAAGGCTTATTACAATCTTAAGTGTCATTAAAGCGTATGCATAGAAAGTATCCGTCATATGTCCCGCATAGAGACGAGCATTTTAACTTTTGACGGGACCTACTATTCCCAATAACATTTCAACTTTATACCTTGCATTCCTCAGTTGCATAATTATTTCTAATCTGATCCAAAATGAGGTACCTCTTTCCTCAATTCGTTAAACAGATTATTAAAAATTTATTTGCTTGGAGTCCTTCAGGATTACACTTAACACCTTGGTTATTTCTAATTTATGCATTCAAATTTGAATGAAAAAAATCGCATCAAAATTTAGACCTTAGCTATTGGAAATTTATAATAAGTATTCTGATTTACTGACCATAAAGTACGGATCAATATCTACAAAGAGTGCTGAACAATTACGTCATACTACTTTTTTTACTTGAAAAAATCCATATTTTTTCTCAAATTTTACTGGCTTTTATTGACATGTGCATAAATTTTTGGTTTAATTTTATACATGTTTACTTCAAATATCAATGCATTCAAACTTTCTAAAAATGACGCACAGGGAAATGATTGTAGTCTTAAATGTGAACTATTTAGATATTAACACTTAAAATTGATAATAACGTCAGGAATATGCTTTTTGTTGAAACCATTTTGTTTTATGTCTGCTACCGACGTTTCTTCATCGAACAGATGGAATAATTACAGGAACTATTACTGTTGCTGATTTTTCTTCTTTTAGAAGTGAAGAATTACCAAAAGTTTTAACTTTTACTGGTGCACTGCAACGAAATATGAGCTTTATAGTATCAGCAAACAAGTAAGCAGCAGTATCTGTCTTGAAGATGTTGATAGTGATACAAAACAAGGGTTTTCAATTTGGAATCCAAGATCAGCGCTGTTAATTAAATGAGAAAGATAACAGCAATTAATAATCTTGAAATAACATGGTAATATAATTATATCAAATAAAAATTATGATTTTTTATAAACAAATTTAAAATATACATGTGTAGCTTGCAGTATACTAAAGTATTGGAAAGAAAATTACCATTGCAATGCAATTGTTAACGAAAACTACTAAAATTTGACTTTTAAATGAAAGTATCTAACGAATTCTAGGTCTAATGTCATCACATTAGTATTATAAATATTCCAATGACAGCAAAGTATCCCTACAGCTTAAAAAAATTACTCATATAAAAATAAGTAGTGTATTTTTAAGTGAAACCTTCTCTTCAAAACAAAATACACTGCGATCGTAAATGGTTGAACGTGCCGCTTCATACAAAAATTTCTTGGTCCAGTTACTAGAAATCATGTACCCAATTTAAAGGCGTGCGGATGTAATTTTAACCTAAAAATTGTGTAACATTAATCATAAATCGAGACGCAAAGAACGTTACTTACTTGTAAAAACAAAGTCAACTGAATAATAGTATTCAAAAATACTTATTTACTGATTTCGAATGATTTAAACTGTAAATTGTAGAAAACTCAAACATAAACAAACCATACACGAACGCTACTGCTGGCCAGCTGATCTGGAGCATTCAAAAACGCGAAAATTCCCTAGGCGGAAAGTAGTTTTGATCACCTTTGGGTATTTACTTTCTCAAGGACGCCCAATCATTTACGATCACAGTGTATAGTAAACTGGAAATATGATAACTTGAATAAAAAGGTATGGAAAGGTTATGCTTGTTTATTATAACAATTGTTTCTGATTGAATAAGCAGACAAAGAAGATAGTTGCGTTTATCATCAGTGTTTTTTCACTTAGGCTCTTAATAATTGTAATACAGAGTTGGTATAAATGATTTATTGGACATGACAGGCGTAAACATATTCCGCCTTTTTCGATTGTGAAATTATCACTGACAATTGTTTGTTATTTTGATAGAAATATTCGTTGAAGTATTGCATGTTTTGTTGATGTCTTTTGAAAGACTATTTTTAGATTTGACGGAGAGATCATTTATGGATCTTTTAAAGAAATCTATATTTAGAAGTCTCCAATGAGAAGGCTTAATAAAGTATTTTTGAAATGAGAGTGTTAAAATCTTATTTCTGACAAGTGAAAATATTTGCACTGTTCATGCTCATGTTCTAATCTGCATCTTACTGCTAGTATTTGAAATTCGAATGTTGCTATCAAAAATGCAAATAAGGTATGCATGTTGATGTATGTAAAATTAATTATCGTGAATAAAAGTAATAGATTGTTATCTATCATTAATTGCATTAATATGGCATTAATTTTTTAGATGTTTTAAATTCATTTCTGCTAGAAAATGCATACTTACTAAATGCAGGTGGAGCTGGAGCCACCAGAAGGTATAGCAGTGTTTAAAAGAATTGCGACGGAAAGTAATAAAATCTTACGAACCTGATCCTTATAAAAATCAGACATACCGCTAGGTCGCTTGCAGGGAGTCGCATTTCTTTTAAGCACTACTGTACCTAAGTTTTCTTATTATTTCAACAGATACAAATCCTCATTTTAATACCCGCAACTCTTTTAGAATACGTGATACTACGTTAACAGGAATCTGGTTGCTGGAAAGTAATAAGGAACAATCTGTGGAAATATTTCAGAGAAGGATGAAAAGAACTATTCAGGCATTAAACTAGGTGAATGTCAAGGTATCGGTACGCAAATTTAAAAAAAAACATGTCTTTTAAATTTATTGCTCCAGAGCAGTCTGAGTGTATTTCTATCTCTTGTTATCTGAGAATGTTCTAGAGCAGTCAGTTGAAAACGCTTTTAATTTTTATAATAATTTTTATTTTTTTAGAGTCGGTGGAATCGGAAAAACGAAAACACGTCTACCAGTTCCATTGTTGTCACAATGGATGAATGTTTTTCAACAATGTTCAACATTTTCTTTGTGAATAACTTTAATACCCTCGCCACTTACCTCCGTTACTTTTCAATATGTGACACCCTTAAAACAGGTATTAAAATTTTAGATGCTAAACCTGCTGCAATACCATGTGCTGCTGGTACACGCAAGAATGTTGCTGTGAATACAGCCGAAACGAGTAACAGCAGTGTTGTTGCTGCAACTCAGTATCATGATGAATGTCGCTGTAAGTTTAACTTGAAGGCTTCCACGGCCATCGTCCATGGTTGAATAATTGGCTTCCGGTTGGAACCGTGTGTGTCGGATTTCTTCTACTGCCGACGTTTTGTTCTCCATTGCGGAAGAAGTTCCTCTGAGCTGCTGCTGTTGGTGGTGCTGAGAGACTGTGTCTCAACGACTCATAAAAAGCACCAGCAGCAACCCTGAGGAAGTTCTTCTGCAATGGAGAACGAAACCTCGGCAGCAGAAGAAATCTGAGACACGCGGTTCCAAGCGGAAGCCAAAAATTCAGCCAATGTTGCTGTAACTTTTTTTTAATAATGCATTGATTTTATTTATTGTGAACATTTATGAACTTTTTTAAAATTATAATTACATTTGTTCCTTTTATTCACTCCTCGTATTAATTGAGGGCTTCAGAATAAAAAATGCAGATTGATCGGATTTGTGTTCTTTAAAGTATGTCTTTGTTCGCAGAGAAATATGTATACCATATGATTTTTTAAATTTTAGATGAAGGTTAGCCATGAAAAGTAAAGTGCATTTAAATTTAGTCGTAGAGGATGAAACAGTATGGACAGGAAAAGAGGAAATGGCAAACCTACAATCAGAACTAAAGAAATTATTCGAAATTCTACAGTAATTTTTTATTTATTGAGCTACTTCGCACTGTACGTTTTGCTTTCTAGGGCCTCCCTTTATCTAAAATTTAAAAATTCATACGGTATAAAGTTTCTTTACTTCTTTTATCATAGCAAGTCAGAGAGTCACTATATGTATATTTTTCATTAAACAAAGGGGAATCAGAAACTCAAATGTCTACTTAACTTAAATTCAATCAATATACTTAGTCCTCCATCCAAAGATATCATTTTTAAGAAGGCATAAATAAGACATCTTTTCGGCATCGTTTCCAGAAGTCTAAAATATGAGTTCTTTAAGATGTTTTTTTGAGAAATCTGATTTTTGTCTAAAGGTGGCGCATCGATTAAATTTTAGAACTCGTTAATATTTAGTTCAGACACGTCTTAATCATATATGAGACTACTTTGAGAATTCTTGTAGACATCAGACGGCTGTCTGAGTATTATATTGCTCTTCTGTAAAAATAGTTAAAAGGGATAATTTCTGCAATAACTATAAGACTCTGATTTGATCCCAAATAGTAGAAATTCTATAAATTTTTTAAATAAAAAGAATCTTACAGAAGTAGCAAAAAATTGTAGTAAAACATAAATACAATAAATACTACTTTTCCACCCTTGCATATAAACGAATCAGAAGAAGTAAATTGCCAGATTTAATACATTTTATAACTTGAAGGTTTACTTTACAATTTTTGGATAGTTCTTGCTCGTGAGAGTTGCAGAGGATATGAAACAAATAAAAAAGTTTTTTAAAAACTTTTGATAAAGCAAATAATTATATTTGCGAAACGTCAAGTAAGTCAATAAATTACTCTTTTAGCTAGTTTTTAAAAAGCTTTTTTCTTTGTTTCATATACTCTGTTTACTTTATAGTTTGTCTTGTTAGTAGGGGTTAGTGGCGCAACTGTGGAAAACAGTAGAAAGCGTTTGCATGCGGTTACTTGGGCCAAGGGTACAACATGAGTTCAGACCAATATTGTTCAATTGGAATTAAAATTAATGTTACTGTAATCAAATATAAATGCTTGGTCCCCATAAGAAGCAAGCGGTACCTCCACTTGTCCTCAGATTATTACAGCTCCAGCGGTCAGAAGTAGGTATTAGGCGACAATTTAACTTTATATTGCAGAGACATTACTTTTAATTCTGATTGTATACCAGACTCGGAAGCGTGAACTCTACGCTCAATATCGCATTGGCCATTTGTCTACAGGACAATATTTTTTTGTCTCATTGATTTAATTTACACACAGTTCCTCATTGTGACAACAAACAACGAATTTCCTAATTTTAACATTTAAGAGCGTCTGCTTTTTACGCTCTACATATTTGCAATTGCGTCCTTTCACTTTGTTCATCTCCGTGCGCGAAAGTGAAGACGCTTTTTCTAAGCGTCGGCCTTGCAATCTGCCAACCAATTAAGAAATTTTTTCGGCCACTAATCACACGCGCAACAAATTCAAATAATTACGAATAAGTAATTGATAATGTAGGTTTTCTGGCGCACGAAAACTGTGTTAGTTCGCAGACGGTGCAACATCCATGATATGACAGGACAATGACTGCGAAACTGTAATTATGGAATTGAGATTACGCGGCATCGTTGAGCAAGTTGACGCCGAGACCACATGGGAAGATGGCTTGAAGGCTGTAATAAAGCGAAATGTTACAGTTTCTTGTGCTTAGATTTACTGGGAACAATAGTGATCGGGGTTCAATTACTGATGGAGTCAAATGTTTCTTGCCTACGAAGAAGCAATTAGTTTTTAGTATTATATTAAATCGTTAAAAGTTTAAGTAAAATATCAATCTGTGTACTAGTTTCTATTCGATTGAAAATTATTTTTGGATGTATGTATATGTAATATTTAATTGAATGCAGTGAAGAAGTAATATTGGTAAAGACAGAAAAAAGTGCATCGAAATAAAATTATGAACTTTAGATAACCTCTTTACAGGATGTGAAACTAAAAACCATGAATCTAAGATCACATACATTTGCTTTTTTTGGTTAATATACAAGCTTGTCAATGAATTCCACTGGAAATTTATTTAAGGAATCTTTATTATTCGAAAATAAATACGAAAATTTAGTTGACTGCTATAAACAAACTAATAACAAATAATTCTTATTTACCATAAATTTTATATTGGTAAACAGAAAGAACAAGTGTATTTGAAGAAAAGAACTCCAATGAATGATAAATAATTATGTTCTACATTAATTTGTTGTTGTTGTACACTAATTGTTAGTTTATAAATTTACACAATTATATGTAGTTCCGTTATAATATTAACATAATATTGCAAGTTATGCAGGTGTTCCACTAAAGGTCGCTAACTTCATACCTCTCTAGTTACATTTTACAAAAAAAAAAAAAAACGTTTCAAATAAAAATTACTTCGTATCATGTGCAGCAAATTTTAAAATTAGTTTGGTGTATACGAGATAAGCGAGATGCATAACAAATATGTTAAGACACAATCCACATTTTTCTTAATCAAATTTAGAAAACTTAGAACTTACGAAAGGAAAATTACATAGTGATTATAAAGACTTTATAGAAAAATCTCAAAATAGTGTTGCCAGTGATAGTAAACATTTATGGTCATTTGTTAATATAAAGAGACTTTGCCGTCTGAAATGTTTGTTTAAGAGAAAATACAGAAATACTCGAAGGTTTTGTTAGTTATTTCAACATTATCTTTAATATCTCGGACATCCCGCGTGAATATGTCAATGAGACTACAAATTCTTAATCATCATTTGCTAAGTATCTACAATCTGGAGTATGTTACCAATAAAGAAGTTTTTATAGCATAAAAAAGAGTTTTACTGCCGGCCTGATGATCTTCCTTTCTTTTTTTGTGAGAGACTGTGATGCAGTATTGGCGGATCCAATATACTTAATTTTTAATTAGGGTCTCAGAACTGCAACCTTTCCGGACATTTGAAAAGATTCTAAAATTATCCCATTCATAAAAAGGATGACGTATTTTGTATTTAATATTGGTAATTTTCGTTCAGTTGCAGTTCTCAACAATTTTGCAAAGGTGTTTGAAATGGCTATTTATTCTAATATGTACCCGGCTGTTAAGAATTTTATTAGTCCTGTTTAGCATGGATTTAGAGCAGATAGATCCACAGTCATCAATTTATATCATTTTTCTCAGTTTGTATCCAATCAAAGCAAGACAGGTTGATGTCATTTATACCGACTTTGAAAAAGTATTTGACTGCGTAGATCACCAAATTCTTCTTCCGATGATCAGATCAGTTGTTTTTCTCATAAGTTAGTTGCATTAATAGTGTGCTATTTGATAAATAGGCAATCATTTGTTACCATCAATGGTGTTCAATCACCTCCTTATGTTGCATCTTTGGATGTACCTCAGGGTTCGAATCTTGGCCTTTTGATGTTCTTGATTTTTGTAAAAGATTTATCTGATGTAATCAATAGGGACATTTTATTGTTCGCTGATATTACGAAAATATTTAAATCAAAGTGGATAAATGTATTGTAGACTCGTATATAGAAGAAGTATTCGATTATCAATTTATGTTAACCACAGCAGAAAAGGCCACTTGTTTCAAGGATTTAAGTTTCATAATTTATTATGAATTGTATTCATTATTATTTATTATTTATTAATTAAATTAATTTCAGAGTACCAATAAACGCTAGATTAAAAGAGGTCTTTAAATGTCCTAAAACACGCACCAATTTCTTAAAACGGTCTCCAATTTACATTACTACAAGTTTTCTTAAAGAAATATGTGATAAGAAAGACAGCAAAGTTTGTTTCATCACACAAATGAAAAATATAGTTATGGGCTATTTCAAATAATTTTTCTGTTAGCAGACAACAGTTTCTAGACATGCTCCTTAATTGGCAATAGCTGTGGAGTGCAACAATAAAAAAGAAAATAAATAAAACAATGTGTTCCGTTTGGTCATTGCGTTATATCACTTCATTATTTTGTTGTAAATGTATATTTTACTATGTATTTTAAATTATATTTATGTACAATTCTTGCTCATTAATGGATATCATTTGTAATTATTACTCCTATATTATCTGTGATTGACAATTCTTTATATACTTTTCGAATTATCATTATTTTAAATTCAGTGTGGAATCCGAAAATGTAAAAATATATAGGTATCTCATTTCAAATAAGGAAGTGACATAATGCCCAGACCTGCCGGAACATTTTATAGACAAAACTTATTTTAAAATATGCTCCACATGACACAAAGCAATTTTGATCTATTTTTTCCATAAACTGAGTAATTAGAGAGGTATTATGGAAGCCGCCTTAAGTGGAACACCCTGTGTATTAAGAATTAATTCATACTTACTTTTACTGGGAACGTTACACATTTATTATTATTCCATTCTAAGATGATCAACAATTGGTCAGTTCTTCAAGTTGATTTGAAATTTTTGATGAAAGAGGATAAAGAAGCAAAAAAGGATGACGACCTCATTGATTGACGTTTAAGATGACAGTTATCAAATAGTTACCTAACGAGATTTATTAGCGCTGTTATTTTTAATCTCGTATAATAAAGGAGATTAAAACAAGGTGTGAAAACGCGAAGGCTGCGCCCACGCTGATGAAGCGAAAACGTTTTAGGACAAAATGTATTTAATTTGATATCCTGAACGTTATGCGATGGCAGAATAACATAATGTTCCAACAAAAAATTTGAAAATCTCGAAGACTAGACAACAGCCATTTGTTTTCCCAATGTTGCCATAAAAAGTTATAATTGTTTGACGTTTCCTTTTATTGACAAAAAAAAATTCAATATGGCCGCTATTTAAAATAAATCAACTGAATGCCGTTTCTGACAAACTACAACAGCTACGTTGATTTTAATTGTGCCAATCGATTTCTGTGGCAGGGAAATATATACAAGCATGTTTCTTATTTTATAATAAAAATAAAATAAATCAGATACTGAAAAGATGATGCGAAAACTAATGGAAATAGGTATATGGAATGTTGCTACTAATAGATGTAGAATTTGATTCTGTGTCTCATAATCAATGCACGGACAAAAATTTATCTTGGCTTATCGCTCACGTAAAATATGCCATAATTCAATCTTTCGAGCTCCGTAAGATAAATGACTAAAAGTACATATCATTACCATTTAATTAAAACGCATCAAACACATTGTCACCCACCACTAAAATCTCGCTATTTGGCTTTGTCAGAAGCTCGTCAGGTCGACCACTTCAGCAGTCAACGGTTTGTAGCGTCAATGACGCGACGCTACACGTGAGCGATAATCCAAGATAAATTTTTGTCCGCGCTTTGCTCATGATGCAAAAATATACAGGCTGTTCCATTTACGAAAACTGAGTTTTGAGCAGTTAAACGTAATAATGTTCGACATCATATTTTCACCATCCTCTGAATTTTTCAACGATATTTTGAAGGGCTGAAGACTATTCTTTCAAACGACAGGCAACTAAAATCTTGAAACTTGAAAGTGTCATAAATACATTCTCTTGTATCAAAGATTACCGAAATATTTTATAAGACATTCTAAGATACCACAAAAACCGTTACATTTAAGTGTAGAGAAGCCTTATCAATTTTTACTTAAAATAATGTTTAGAATATGAATTTGCAATAAACAATATGGGATTCCATTTAAAATAAGAAAGTTATTGGTAACTTGCAACAAAATCGGAAGTGATTTAAAAGTGAAAATATTTTAGTATGAAAGATCACTTCTGCTAGAGCAGTGTATTAATTTTCAGAATTATTGTACCTTTAATATTCCATACAGTTTGGTACACCCTGTATCAAGGCGACCAAGACTAAATAATTTGGAAGAGCCGAGTAATTTCAAATAAATTTCAGAATATTTCTAAATAAACAAAATGAGCTTCCTGACTGACCTTTCACGAGCCATGTACATATTCTCGTGGTGAAAAACAATATAACTCTAATCTTCTTAAATTACTAAAGTTTACTTTTAGTTAGTTTCAGATCGTTATTTGAGTTGTTATTAATGGCATAATTCCAAATTAACAAAATATACTCCCTCACCGTTTGACCTTTCACGAGCCATATATTCTCGTGGTGAAAAACAATATAACTGAAATCTCGTCAAATTAATAAAGTTTAATTTCAGTTAGTTCCAAATTAAGACTTGAGCTTTTGAAATTTAAATTAAACTTGAGCTTTTTAAATTTAAATTAATGAAATAATAAATGAATTCTCAATTGTACACACAGGTGCTTTTTAGGTCATCAGAACCGCTTTATAAATATTGTAAACAAATTCGTAGTTTTAATAAACGAGGCTTCAATATGTGTGGCCTAAATTAGATTTCCGTTGATGAAATTTCATGCTGTGTTGGTATTTATTGATTAAACGAAACTGCAGCAAATAAAATCTGGGAAAAATAACCTGCGAAATGTCGCATAAATTTGCATGGGGAACATAATTCTAAAAATATATAAAGCAACAAGACCTTGCATTTCTCGGAACCTGTCAAGGATAAAATCGGCGTTCCTAAAGTCTGGGTCGATGGAACCCTGTTTAACCGTAAATAAAATATTTTTCGAACTGGTACGATCGGAGACGGATCCAGAATATTCAAAAATTATTAAATATTCATCAATTTCAGGTGAGCTGACCTTTCTATGAACTCCGCGCGATCGAACTTTGAATGGGCGGAACGGCGGGAGCAAAGGCGTGTCCTGCAGGAGGCGGCAGGAGCGGGCGTGACGCCCGCCAGGATCAATACCTAATCCTACGAGTAAGCACGCGACGGGTTTCCTTCAGGTGACATAAGCTACTTTTAGATCACGTCGTTAACATTGCGTTTGTAGTTGTTGAAGGCTGGGTGGTACGTAGGGGTCCATTCATAAAAAAAGGAACCGCTACGTAAGCGTACTACCCACGTAAAGGATTAAACGTTCAATAGGATTTGAAAAAGTACTTTTTTTAAATTTCGAACTGTGATTGAAATGAGTATGTGGATACGGTCCTTGTTATAAGTGAGGATTAACGTTTGAAAAAGCTGGTATTTTCCATTAGTTGGTTAATTCAATTATGGCTTAACGAGATATATCTGAGGGACTTGTTCAGAATTTATTTTTTGTCTTTCAATTATGTCACAGGCAATTTGGTGTAATTAGTTCGGCTGAAACAGAATGGAACACAATTAAACTTTCGCAAACTTTATGAATTATATGAAAAAGAAACCTTAGAAGGTTTAAGATGATTTCCACACAAAGAAAATCTAAATTTTTCACAAAAGAAATTTCTTTCCACCATATACGTTCTAATGGTGTTTCACTCTTAGTACTTATTACTTTGGCAAATTCTTATTTTCGAATTTCCCTATAAAGTTGAATTTAACGCCAGGGACCTTATTCTCGAATCGAAGGAACAAACTCTCAAGAGAACGTGACGTCAAAATGACGTAGAGTCTCATAATTCTACATGAATCGTAAGAGAATTACGTCATTTTGACGTCACGTTCTCTTGCGAGTTTGTTCCCTCGATTCGAGGATAAGGTCCCTGAATGGTCCAAGTGGTAAGGGACTGGCCTTGCAATCGTACGGTCGTGAGTTCGTACCGCGCTCGAAATATTTCTCGGAGGTAGTCGGTACTCATTTCAGGTACTCTTCAGTATTGGGGAGAAAATTCGACAGTGCCCCTTCAATGGTGAGGAAGTTCGGAAGTAACAAAGTTATGGAAAACTTTTACGTTTTACACACACGAAATACACTCATGCTCCTGAGGTCTTGACAAGGGTGTGACTTAGGACCCGTTGAGAAACCACCACAGATAAAAAAAGAACCTCGATTTTCTATATTGAAAAAGTACAAAGTTTTGCAATCAAATGTTCAATTGCTGATGTTTCTTCTTTCTATTGTAAATCAAATTAACTTATTTTCACATTCTACTCGCGAACAAACAAAAGAGATGTTGGTAGGTGTGGGGTCTTCAACAAAAAGCAACCTTGAAAAAAATCCTATATTGTAGATTCCATAATCAAATCTTCATATCAAAAATCGATTAACCTTAAAATATTGTTTACATGTAGACAAGGGTTGAATTAAGTCAATGGTCAAACTGTATGAAATCGTCAAGTCAACGGTTAGATCGAGTCACCTGGTCAATCAGCGATTGGGAAAGAGATGACGCGGTTTAATCTGCCCAGCTTGACCGTTAACTTACCGCAACCAAGGTCTAGCTTGCATTCAAAATAAATTTGATAAATTTTGGTGGAAGTGGTCAACAGAGAAGATATTTTGAAAACAAGATATGAAAGTAGAAAGTTTCAATTCAGCTCCTTTGCAAAACCTAAATTTTATATTTTCATAGTTATTGCGATAATCATAGCACTTGTATAGTTTCATCTACAATACGTACTTTTGCTTCCAAGGTTAACTCGAGGTATTTGTTTTTTGTTGAAGGCTCGGTGTATGTATACGATTATTCGAGAAAGATTAGTTGCTGATACAGACAGTTTGTTTCTTATAACATACTTATTGAATGTGCGTGCCTCTCTATCTGTGACAAATCTGAATTATTCCTCACAAGTATGCCATAAACATTTACTATTCATATGGCTGGTGTATCCCAGCAAAACAAATGGAAAGAAAGTTATGTGCCAATGAGAGTAAAACGCCAGTGTTCATGTACTGCGTTAACTGTGCAATAACTCGTCTTAATTAGACGCAAACTTCTGGCCAGCGATTCGGCGAGCGGTTTTATAAGTCAAGCGCATGCAGATTACACCGTGATGGAAATTAATCGCTGTAATTTGGCGTTTAATTGGCGCCGGCCAGAAATTTATTTTTTTGTTCTCAAAACAGATTCTGAGAAAGACGTTGCGAAAATTTGTAGAAAATTTTGTAGGTGTTTCACAGGGTTGAGATTTGAGGCCTTGTTTTGCCGCAAATACTTACTTAAAGGTGGTTTCATGAAACGGAGTAACTTTTTATGCTCTTTACGAATAATTATAATTTCATCAATTTCACTGTTTTTATGTAAACCACTTTATATGTGTGTGGTTCAAGAAACGAATAAACGGTTACGTGAAAACGTGAGGAAAATTGGGAAACATAGATTTGATTAAAATTTTATTATATATAAAATAACTTCACTTTTAGCTATCGTACTTAATCCTATTTTAGCAACTTTTTATTGTTATTATCAAAATAACTTGCTGCCGCTGTGAGTGCAAACTTTCTTCCTGGTTTTGCTTCTTAACAGTTGTTAAGTTTATTAAAAATTCTTAGCTAAACTCTGTCATGTTTCTAATACCTACTGATCTTTTATTTATTTCATGAAGTGCACAGTTTGTGTAGAATTGCTTGTGAACAATTACATGAAAACAGTAAAATTGCCTATCCACTTGATAAAATTGTAATTAATTTCAGGAAGAGCACAAAAACTTGCTGGGTTTCATGAAAAGGACTAAATACTTCGTGCTGACAGATGATAATACAAACAGTAAACGTTTCATGAAGTGGACATTCATTTCAGATCGATTTCATTATGTGACATATAGCGCCCATAAGAAAAAAAAGTTAACAGCCGTATCTCTACAATTTTGACAGCTCGGATATATGTAATGACAGATTTAGATTCTCCGTAAAAAAGTGCTTTAATAATATGTAAGTTATAAATGTCTAGCTTTATCGGTTTTAGATTTAAAAAATAAAAACGAAAATGATAAATTTTAGCTTTTTCTCAATATCTTCAAAACGAAAAGGAATAATTTATTGCTTTTCAGATTATTAATTAGCATCAAAATACGAAACTTTGGCCTAATTTAACCGACCGCGTACCTCTTAAGATAAGTGAAATCCCTATGCTTGGCTCGAAAAATGGACAACCTGTATACTGTCATGCTCAATAAAAACGATACTCGTGCATAATTATGAATATTCTTAATTGCTGTTGTACGAATTTTAAAATTTTAGGTGAAGGTTGGCTTGCTGTCAAAGCATATGCTTTGACAGCATGGCCGCCTTGCATGGGGGACTCATTAGGAGCAAATCCCGCTTCAATTTGTCTATCCTACTGCAATGTTAGGTCAAAAAGCGATAGTAAGATGTCGCTATTTTATATGTTCATCATTCTTACATCGCATTTGCGAATAAATTGGGCAAGTCGTTTTTGGTCTGCAGTGGGAATGTCGAGCTACGTTTCTGCTGAAGAAGCCCCAAGCAGGGCTGAAACAGCTGTCCAGAGGCTGCTCGAGGTTCTCACTGCAATCAAAAACGATTTGCACAAAATTTTTCTAAAATCATTTTTTGATTGTCCAAATTTGTCAAGCAGTTCTGAAAAAGTTTACTTGCTGTTATTTTTTTAGTTTCTTGGTTTTAGTTGCTGTAAATAGACAATCGCTTTCTATTTCATGATCACGTTTGACTAAAATAATTTTTGATGTCTCGGTACATAATCTTTCATGTCTAAAAGAGTACGCAAAGTGGAAATATTTTGTAAAATAAATAAAAAAATAAATAAATAATATTTTTTTTTTACTTATAGTATGACAAATTTTCATATAACAGTCGGTCAATTACTATTATAAAACTTTAACTCTTAATTATCGGTAATTTCTGTTCATTTTATAACTAAGGTTGCTCCGCGAACGTAGTCCTCTAAAATACCAAAGTTTCTGAGTACAGTCGAATTATTGGCACGAAAGAAGTACATTTATCGTTCTGAGAAAATATTTGAACAATAGAACGTAAGAACGTTACGAAAATAGGAATGTAGAGACGATGACCTAAATTAGAAAAAGGAATATGTCGTCAAGGCAATGGTCACTCTAAAAACATGAATACATGAAGATCGTTGCCTGTGGGACCGAACTTTAAAAGACTGTGGAATCTTTACTGCAGAGAGAAAATTTTTAAAACGATAAATTCATTCACTCTGTAATTTGTAATAATCTAAAATCTGATTTTTGTTAATTCTAACAATCTGCTCGGATGTTTTCGGAGAAACATTAACCCTTTGAAGACAATATAAAATTATTTGAATACGATGAGATGAAAAGTTTCGAGTACTTCAGTTCTTATTCACTACCACAATTTTACATGTACGTATAAAGTAAAGCGCTAAACATTTTTGTGTAAGTAGTTACAGTGATGAATTCCTCTAGCTGTTTAATTTAGGTACATTGTGGTGTAATGTTACACAAGCATAAATATGGATTCAAATCTAATCAAAAGTTTTTTTTAGAGTTAGAGCTTTCACTGTATGGCGATGTACATACTGTGATTATCTAATGCGTTATAAACGTTCAACAGTCGTCCACATGCTTCTGCCGACGCATTTCTCTCGGCTAACAGACGCACGCGGAGAATAGGAAGAACAGGAGTTAACTTCGTTCGATTTTTGTTAAAATAAATTTGTTGCCAGTTGGCATGAAATAAATTAATCCTAGTGTGATGTTAATAAATAAATTAGTTAAAAAATTGTTAAATAAATTAGTTAATAAATTAGTTATTAGATTTATTGAGTATTTTATTGTAAGATAAATTAAAACGAACTTTAAATTCATAACAGTACATTTCTAAAAGTTGGATGTTACACCTATTTTACATCGATTTTAAAATCTATTTATACAGATGTAGGTGAAACGGGTAGAATTTGCTTGTAATGATATTGTCTTATATCTAGTTTGTAGTATGTATTATTAAAACTATGATAATTCGGTGTCCTTTCTATAAGCTCCGTACTTCTTTATCATGCTGTTTCCACCAGAGGATATTCGTAGATATTGTGCTATTTTACTATGAGATATACAGCGACATTCTTCGATCACTTTTTGACCTAGCATTGCATAAGGATTGATAAATTGAAGCCAGCTTGCTACATAATAAGTCATCCCATGCAAGACGGCCATGCTTGCTGTCAAAGCATAATGAAAGAGGCTGCTCGAGGGATTCACTGCAATCAAAAATGATTTGAGAAAATTTTTTTTTATGAGATATGCCTTTTTCAATTTGCGAAAGTACCAGAGAATCCATCAAAACACATGTTACGCGTTTATTTAAAATTACTCGATTAGGGTAAATTAATTTCAAACTTGAAATTGCTTTCCGTATACATACAGAAACGTGCTTGGAGAAACGTAAATTGGTGTCTATGTATAAGCCCAAGATTTTAACGAACTCGATCGGGGATAATATAGTATCACCAATATTAACAGAACAATGATTTTGAACACCTTCTCGAGCCTTCACTTTGCCAAACAAGATAACTTTCGATTTAGAAGGATTGATCCTTAGAGAATGATTTCTTGAGCAGTCTTTTCTTTTCTTTTCGAGCATAATGAGACGAGGTCGGCTTTAATATTTTCATCAGCGTAACGATATACTCGACAGTATTTTAAAACACTGGTGAGATTACTGGTATATATGTGTCGAATAATAAAGGCCCCAAGATTAAACCTTGAGGTACACCTTGTGATAATTTTAAATAATTAGAAACACAAGTACCGAGGATGACTTTTTGCGAGCGATTCAGAAGAGTCTTAATTAGTGTGATGGCATCACAAGAAAGCCCAACGTAATTCAAAATCTGTGAGAAGTCTGTGATTGACAGTGTCAAAAGGAAAAGCTCAAGAAAAATCTATTAATATTAACGCTGTAACTTTACCAACCAATATTTCTAAAAGTTTCATCCGTAATATCGCATAAAACCGTTGCATAGCTGAAGCCGACAGATTGTCGAGAAAGCAAAATATTATTACTTATCTAACGCAAAGTTGCACATACAAGTCCAATTTAATTAATTAATTAATTTTAATTAATTTAAGTAAAACTTAAATCGTTAAAGACAATAGATTATTGAAGTAATCGTTGTGGTATATTTAAATTTCGGCTTAAATTTAAACTGGCCCTAAGGTACACCTTCAGCATTCATTTTATGAATATTGTACTGGATTAATTGTTTTACTCGTTGTACTTTTGACAAAATCTTTTCCTCTTTTATATAAAAACAAAATTAACTTATTAAACACGTTTAAGTTTCGTTTCATTATTATGCAGGTAATTCTCGTGTTCGATTCAAAGCGTCCTTAAAATGACCCAGTTCTTCAGCTAAATATACATGTACACACGTGTTAAGAACCTTATTGTCGACAGAGCGAAACGAGTGTTAGAAAGCGTTAAAATAAAATAAAAGGTGGAGCTACTAAACAGCAAGATGAGTAAGGAGATAATGACTCGGAAATAATTAAAGTGTGATGTATTTCTTTTTTCATTCTTAATGAAAACTGGAATATATTACAATATACCAAAAAAAAAAAATTATAATGGAGAACTTTTATGCACAAAGATAATTCTTACTACAGAAGAAGATTAGATTTCGTACTTAATAAATTCAGAAAAAGATGAAGCAATAAAACATGATTAGGATATTTCTTTAAAAACAAATAAGTGGACGAATTAAAAATCGAAAATAATTTTAAAATATTGTAAATGCAAATTAAGTGGAATGTTTCTCTGACCTACATTCTTTATACTTCTCGGCTTCTTCCAACCTATCACAGTATTGCAACAGCAGCAAAACAAAAAGGCATCAACCATAAAAGCACACCATATATTCAGGAACAAACTGTTAACCGACAAAAAAGTTTAGTACAATTCCAACTCGGAAGTAAAGAATATTACTCCATAAAATTCTTCCGTTTACATCAAGAGACGAAATGGCTCTTTCTTTAAAAAAAAAACAGAGTTAACTGCACAATCATTCTTTAGGCCCAATTGTACAGTTCCAGTTTAATTTTGAGCAAAAGCTTAAATCTTAGACAACAATTATATTGAAATACCTAATTATTAATAATTTGTTATTCTTACTCCGAAATAATTGTTAATTATTAATTATTTATCATTATTATTTATTTATTAAACTAAATTCGTCTGCATTCATATTAAAAAAAAAGAAAACAAGAAAGCTCTTAACAATAATACAGAGTATCCCAAGTCGCATAGCCTATTAAAAGTTTTCGGAGCAAGCAACACACTAATATTCTGAAAATTAATACACTGCCCTAGCAGAAAGTAATCTTTCAGACTAAAATATTTTCACTTTTGTATCATTCCCGGTCGCTATTAACTTTCTTATTTTAAATGGAATGCTATATTTTTTATTGCAAATTCCGATTTTACACATCATTCTGAATAAAAATTTTTAAGGCTTCAATACACTTAAAAGAGATATCTTAAATTTATTAAAAAAATTATTTCGGTGACCTACCATTTCAGATAATGTATTTACGATACTACCAGATTTCAAGATTCAAGTTGCTTATCGTTTGAAACTATAATGTTCAGCGTTTCTTCTACAAAGATAGTGGCCTTCCTTATATCTACTTATATCTATTAGTTCTTGTTACAAATAATTGTTTATTTTTTGTGTTAATTAATGCTATCAATAGAGTTATTCGTAGCTATCTTTGGAAAAAGAAACAGATATTGAATTCTTTAAAAAATAAATAATTGTTAACCAGAATCAGTACTATAAAATTATTTTGCCATACATCTTGGAATAAAGCTTAAGATAAATATCCATAAACCATAAATATTTCCTGTGATAATCTGTCTCTCTTTCTCTTTTTAAAAATTTTACACAAAAATTAACATCATGCCGTTGTCCTTCACTAAACGTTAATGTTTCTTTTTATTTGTTTTGTTAATTTTGGTTCTTTATTTTGTGCGTATCTGTTAATATAACTATAACTCAATAAATATTTTTGTGCGTCGAACTGCGAAAAATTGCCATAATTCTACCAAAATATGCCATTATAAGAAACGATTATTGATAACATAATAGAAAACAAGAAAGCTTGTGACAAATCGATCCCGATATTATATTTATCAAACTTTTCAAACTGAATTTTGTAAAATAACACGAATATGAAATTACAGAGCCAACACTATCAGAATATTTGAACAAGAGATCCATTAATAATTAATTAAAACATAAAAATAGTCGGCACTGCACGGAGAAAGATATTCTGTAAAAGCTATTGCAATTGCAATAGATTTTACAGCACACGCGAGTTCGTATTGTGACAGCATGTGTTTCATATACTATATACAATTATTTTAGTGTAATGTAACCTGATGTAGAAATTGCACTAAAAATTGTAAATTGACATAGCACATATCTGTACATTTAGGAATATGAATATATATCGTAAAAATAACAATTTTCTAATGTAAAGTTACCATCACAAACTGTAATATATACTTTTAGAAAAATTTTGTGCAAATCGTTTTTGATTGCAGTGAGAACCTCGAGCAGCCTCTGGACAGCTGTTTCAGCCCTGCTTGGGGCTTCTTCAGCAGAAACGTAGCTCGACATTCCCACTGCAGACCAAAAACGACTTGCCCAATTTATTCGCAATTGCGATGTAAGAGTGATGAACATATAAAATAGCGACATCTTACTATCGCTTTTTGACCTAACATTGCAATAGGATAGACAAATTGAAGCGGGATTTGCTCCTAATGAGTCCCCCATGCAAGGCGGCCATGCTTGCTGTCAAAGCATAATGAAAGATTTTAGAAAAATTTTTTGCAAATCGTTTTTGATTGCAGTGAGAAACTCGAGCAGCATCTGGACAGCTGTTTCAGCCCTGCTTGGGGCTTCTTCAGCAGAAACGTAGCTCGACATTCCCACTGCAGACCAAAAACGACTTGCCCAATTTATTCGCAATTGCGATGTAAGAGTGATGAACAAATAAAATAGCGACATCTTACTATCGCTTTTTGACCTAACATTGCAATAGGATAGACAAATTGAAGCGGGATTTGCTCCTAATGAGTCCCCCATGCAAGGCGGCCATGCTTGCTGTCAAAGCATAATGAAAAATTTTGTGCAAATCACAAAATTTTTCTAAAATCTTTCATTATGCTTTGACAGCAAGCATGGCCGCCTTGCATGGGGGACTCATTAGGAGCAAATCCCGCTTCAATTTGTCTATCCTATTGCAATGTTAGGTCAAAAAGCGATAGTAAGATGTCGCTATTTTATATGTTCATCACTCTTACATCGCAATTGCGAATAAATTGGGCAAGTCGTTTTTGGTCTGCAGTGGGAATGTCGAGCTACGTTTCTGCTGAAGAAGCCCCAAGCAGGGCTGAAACAGCTGTCCAGAGGCTGCTCGAGGTTCTCACTGCAATCAAAAACGATTTGCACAAAATTTTTCTAAAAGTATATATTACAGTTTGTGATGGTAACTTTACATTAGACAATTGTTATTTTTACGATATATATTCATATTCCTAAATGTACAGATATGTGCTATGTCAATTTACAATTTTTAGTGCAATTTCTACATCAGGTTACATTACACTAAAATAATTGTATATAGTATATGAAACACATGCTGTCACAATACGAACTCGCGTGTGCTGTAAAATCTATTGCAATTGCAATAGCTTTTACAGAATATCTTTCTCCGTGCAGTGCCGACTATTTTTATGTTTTAATTAATTATTAATGGATCTCTTGTTCAAATATTCTGATAGTGTTGGCTCTGTAATTTCATATTCGTGTTATTTTACAAAATTCAGTTTGAAAAGTTTGATAAATATAATATCGGGATCGATTTGTCACAAGCTTTCTTGTTTTCTATTATGTTATCAATAATCGTTTCTTATAATGGCATATTTTGGTAGAATTATGGCAATTTTTCGCAGTTCGACGCACAAAAATATTTATTGAGTTATAGTTATATTAACAGATACGCACAAAATAAAGAACCAAAATTAACAAAACAAATAAAAAGAAACATTAACGTTTAGTGAAGGACAACGGCATGATGTTAATTTTTGTGTAAAATTTTTAAAAAGAGAAAGAGAGACAGATTATCACAGGAAATATTTATGGTTTATGGATATTTATCTTAAGCTTTATTCCAAGATGTATGGCAAAATAATTTTATAGTACTGATTCTGGTTAACAATTATTTATTTTTTAAAGAATTCAATATCTGTTTCTTTTTCCAAAGATAGCTACGAATAACTCTATTGATAGCATTAATTAACACAAAAAATAAACAATTATTTGTAACAAGAACTAATAGATATAAGTAGATATAAGGAAGGCCACTATCTTTGTAGAAGAAACGCTGAACATTATAGTTTCAAACGATAAGCAACTTGAATCTTGAAATCTGGTAGTATCGTAAATACATTATCTGAAATGGTAGGTCACCGAAATAATTTTTTTAATAAATTTAAGATATCTCTTTTAAGTGTATTGAAGCCTTAAAAATTTTTATTCAGAATGATGTGTAAAATCGGAATTTGCAATAAAAAATATAGCATTCCATTTAAAATAAGAAAGTTAATAGCGACCGGGAATCTTTCATTATGCTTTGACAGCAAGCATGGCCGCCTTGCATGGGGGACTCATTAGGAGCAAATCCCGCTTCAATTTGTCTATCCTATTGCAATGTTAGGTCAAAAAGCGATAGTAAGATGTCGCTACTTTATATGTTCATCACTCTTACATCGCAATTGCGAATAAATTGGGCAAGTCGTTCTTGGTCTGCAGTGGGAATGTCGAGCTACGTTTCTGCTGAAGAAGCCCCAAGCAGGGCTGAAACAGCTGTCCAGAGGCTGCTCGAGGTTCTCACTGCAATCAAAAACGATTTGCACAAAATTTTTCTAAAATCTTTCATTATGCTTTGACAGCAAGCATGGCCGCCTTGCATGGGGGACTCATTAGGAGCAAATCCCGCTTCAATTTGTCTATCCTATTGCAATGTTAGGTCAAAAAGCGATAGTAAGATGTCGCTATTTTATATGTAATATATACATTTTATCACGTTACAAATATCTCAATTATTTACTTCAAAATAATGTAAAAATTTACTGGCGCGCCTGTATAAATTACAATATTTTAAAATAAGTTTACCACAATTGCAGTAAAAATAACAATAAATTTTCTACAAATACTGTACATCTGACAGAATTTTTCTCCGTGTGTATTGAATCTCAGCCTACTAAGTCTTGGATATGCTAAAATAATAAAAGAAGCAGTTTTTCCTATTACTTATAAGAAATAAACCCATTTTTGAAGACAGAAGGAAATTCCTCTATTTAATGATGAATTGGCCTACTATGATTTCCATTCAAAAAAATATAACCGTATGTTATAACTCGAAAATTTAATTAAATATGACAAAACTATCTACACCACTGAATTATATTCGAAAAAGTAGCCAATAATGTTAAAGTGTTTTTTAAGTATCTCAAAAAATAAACGAGATTTGCCCGATTGACGAAAAGTCGAAAATGAAAATTTGTGCTTACAACTTGAAAACAAAAGAAGGTAGTCAATTCTTGCTTGAACTATTGACTTTATCTCCACAAAGGAGATCGAGACTTGACCAGTTTTCTTTCTCTCGTATAATTAGCGAGATGCCCATAAGAGACATCGAAATTGATCCCCCTGTACAACTGGGCCTTATTCGAAAATAATATAGTAAATCTCAACATAAATTTTGGATAGGAATAGGCAAAGGAAAAATTTACAATAAATAGTAAATTTTATTCAAAACAAATTAGCGAAGTAATCTTATTTTCTACGACGCAAAAAAATTGATGAAAATGAAATGAAATATTAAATAATAATTTCGAATAAAATTCCTTCATCTAGATTATTTGTTGCTGCATGTTATGACATACTTTTTTGTAACCACCCTTCATCAAAAATTTAGTTGAACAGCTAGCTGGTAAACAATTTCATATCAAGGTTACGTGCTAATGAAAAGTATTCTACTTGTAAACCGGAATATTTTATTACGATTTTAGCTTGCTACGTGGAACAATTTTAGTTAAGTACTACTTATCTCAAGAAGGCTTGTTCAGTTAGAGCATATTTGACTATCACCGTAGGTACAGTCTTGGACATTAAAGAAGCCCATGCCTTTACAGCCCCTGTTCGCTACTTTACTGCCCGACTATATTAATCTGACCGACCTAAGTTGAGAACAATAAAGGATAATTTAAACAATGCCCTATACTTTATATGGACTGCAAAACATCCGGCAGGTAACAATTCGCAATTGTGGTTCTGTGAATAGGTAGTCAGTCTCCTGTCGGCGCTCGTAGTGAGAACAATTTTTTCAGTTTAACTATAATTTCGAATTTTGGCATTTTTGCCGTAAAAATACATGAAAAAACCGAACTGAGTGAGCATTTACGCTTACGAATTGTGTTATGAAAATAATGTAATAACAAAAAAAATTCAATTGTTAAATATTTGTTAAAATCTAAATGTATTAGCGCTACAACGTTTTTAACAAATATTTTATTTTTCACTATTTGTAATATAATCTATTACTTATAACTTGAAAAATATTACTGAAACAAGACTATCTTATACGAGTCTTCTAAATGTAACCGCTAGCAATAATTTATGAAGATTTTAGCCTCGCATTAATAGAGTCGGCCGGTAAAGTAGTGGACGGGGGATGTAAAGACATGGACTTCTTTTAAATCAAAGACTGTACATCTTTCCCCTATTTTGTGAGAGTAACTTTAATTTAAGATAATGTAACGATTTAAACTGTGGTTTTACTTCTTGCAATGAATTTCTCTTATCTTATATTGGTCTATTGAAAAGCTTCTTGGCATTTACTTATTCAAAGGTTTCTCGTGCAAACATTCGGAGATGCAACAGCCATTTTTCATGACTAAAAGGATGTTTATACCTCCATATAATTTATGGTATTACATCAATTAACCAATGAAATATTTCGGCTATTTTTGCGAATTACGCGAACAGGATCTCATCTTCCTTTCGAAAATCAACATTTCTCGACGCGCTTACGTCAGGCCCGTTTTCAGTTTTTAAATTAAGGATGACACCTGTACAGGACTTCGTCTAATTACTTCAGTTTTAATTGCTCCTGCACAAGGACGGCGTATTGAAGATGAGCACAAAAAAAAAACGAACCGGGACGGATCTCCCGAGGCGACTAAATATCTGAATTATTTCTTTGCGAAAAATTGTCTTTTATTCCTGAAGAAAATAAATTCCTTAATTTATGTCAGATTTTTTTTTTAATGTGAATACTGTTTCATTTGCAAATATCTCCCTGGCTATGTTAAGCGAATTATTTCCCTTGGAGCTAATTGAAGAGACCGGAAATCCGGGAACACTATCTTAATTAATGCATTATTATTGCTTTTGACGACTAGACATAATCACTTATGTAAACGGAGAAATTGTTTGGTCGTTAAACGTCAGTAATACTAACAATTGAAACTAAATGACCTGTATGTATTTTTTTGTGTTTTATTACCTCCTTTTATCGACTGGAATTTAGTATGTTACATAATTTATAGCTATGTTTAATTAGCAAAGGAAATGCTTGTCATATTGATGTATTGAGCTTGCGAAATTATTTTGCAATTTTGTTTCTTTTGATAAATTAAAATAAAATTACTTCCACATTTACAAATATAGAAAATTGCACCCCATTTTCAAAATATGAATTATGTAAGTCCAAATTAAATCCATCCGTTTTAATTATTCTTCATTTTTGCTAATTCTTCTTATTATCAGTTATGGATTTGTTTGATTTGTCTGGATCAAGTTTCACTTACGGAAATTTCAAAATAGTGCAGAGGCTAGAACCGACCGAGATAAATTAGGTAATTTTTTTCAGTATAAAAGCTAGAGTAACTAAAGCCCACGCACTTTGTTCAATTCGCACGAATTGGAGCGCACAAACCAAATCGCGAGAACCAAAATTGTACAATACAGATTTTGTACCATACGTTTTCTTCTTCACACACTGGATTTCTAGCACGTTCGGACATGTCCGTGTGGACAAATTCGCGCGAATTGAATGAAGTGTCTGGCCTCTTTAACACTTTAACATAACTCCAGGCAAACTAAAACTAGAACTAACAACGATCTTTTAAGAGATGCAAATTACATATTTTTACATGTATTTATCCAACAATATTTTGCCGCCAAGAAAGATTACAAGCAATCTCTGATAATAAATGAACCGATCGCTGGAACACATCCAAGAATGGAGGAGCTTTTTCGGTCTTACATGTATTAGCAAAAACGATTTCATAGAGCTTCCTACGTACTTTATCACTTAAATAGCCTGCACTTGCATTAGGGGTGATATATCGATAGAAGAACAAAAGAAAAAATCATTTTCGACAAGTGTAAAGCATGATCTTTTTTTAGTTCCAGGTTTCGTTTTGAGACCTCAAGCTGAAATATTTTTAAGTAAACATCGATAAAAATTAATATTAAATAAAATTAGCAGTACAAGATGGACCTGAACGAAAACAGAAACCTTTTTTATGATTAGTTTGAAACCGTAGCCCATTTAATTTATTGTAATTCATTTTTTTTAAATAGAAAAGAATATTCCAGGCATTCCGATTACTTACGCTTGACTATCATTTAGAAAAAATTTCTAGTTTTAGCAATTCTACTCGCTAAACCTTTATTAATCTTTGAGGTGATAAAAATTTAGATTTTAACACCCTATATCTCCTTTATTATCAACATTTGGACTTAACAAGGACAATTTTTTCAGTTTTCAACAATATATTAATTTAGTTTTAATTGGTTAAACAAATGTAGATACTTCACATGCCACTGTACAGAGGATTAAATTTTTCCACAAAAAAATATGCAGATGCATGCTACCACCAGTTTAGAGAACATTCTCTATGTGCTAAAATAAGGGTACGAACATGACGAAGATGCCTCACTGTTCACCCTCGATGTTTAGCTTGCGGTCGATATCTCTTTATAAAACAAACGCATATATTTAAATGAAATGGTGCATGTCGAAGATGCGCGCTACTGTTCATCTTCGATATGCACGGTTCTATTTAAAACTGCACGTTTGTTTTATATTGAGGTGACATCGCGATATCGAGCGCGACCTAAACATCGAGCGTGAACAGTGAGGCATCTTGGGCATGTTCGTACCTTAACTTTAGATTGTAGTACTCAACAGGCAGATGATAAAAAAAAGATTCTATCTCTTTCTATAACTGAGCTATCGAACAAGGCGTGTTTCCCTCGCCCTGTATATTCGGTTCAAAGTAATTGTTATATAATTTTTTTTATATCGTATGAAGAAAATGCGAATTATTATGAAATTTCGGAAACTATTTTGCCATACACACTTCTCACACAGGCTTCGTCCTGTTCATTTCATGTAGGAAGCATACAAGTAGGATATTAGCAAATCCAATTAAGCAACGAATCTATAAATTGGATTTCTCACGTAGTTACTTGAGAAGTTTTGATTGACGCATAATGAATTACGCTCACATTGGTTTAGTTCATAATTCATAATTAAACAATTAAGATTTAAAGAACTTTGATAATTTATATTTATGGTATTTTAAATACATACACATGAATATCGTTTCTTGTATTAATTAATTTAGGAAAGTTTACTTTAAACGTTGCCTTAATTATCACCGTTGTTAGAGCCTATTAAGTTATTATTTCGCCTATAATTTACAATAAGTTTTACATCCGCTTAATTAAGGATAATTCGAGGATATGCTGATTTGAATCGCGAATAATCTTCACCGTTACAATCAACTCACGATTTTTTTGTATACATTTTGTTCAAAATTATATCTGTATTTTATGTTGAATTTTCATTAAATTAATTCTTCAAGAACAAAATGTATGTAAATCGAACAAATTGTCTGTCTGGCATGAAATTAAATCCACTTAACAACATCCGTATATTTTGATGTTTAGGTTCACGTTTGCTTAGTATTTAGCATGTATTACTAAAGGTTACCGTTAGCACGTGGGTGTAAAAAAAATACTAAAAAAAGCAGCATTAAATCATACAGCCGACCTTCACGTAATCCAATTAAGAGCCAATCATGCGACCCACTTACGCTGAAAACTGAAAATTTCTCGATGAGGATGATGATGATGATGATGAAGATGAGTACGTGCATACATGCGGCAAAACGTTCGTGTAATTGAAATCAATTAGCCATCATTAGACGGTAACATTTCGTACGTCTACGACAGCAATTAATTTAATAAATCATACCGGCTGGCTCGCATTTTAATGATTTATTGCAGTCACCGAAAGTAAACATTTGCTCTGCAAATTGTACGTTAATGTTGTTTTATGGAGATAGGCTGATGTGTAGATTGCAATTTCAAAAATTATACTGTCAATCAAGAAGATCTAGGACAGAATGTTTTGCAAAATAATTTCGCTCACAAAAAGAAGAAAATTTAAACGCACTTGTCTATACAGATGAAACACATTTAGAATGCCAACTTTTTCTCTGATGAATTATTTATTTGGAATTTATCTGTCTTGTATGGAGAAAAGAAATAGCTTCCAGATGTAAGAAAAATGCTAGGATTGAGAGTGTAGATTCGAGGAATCCTAATGGAACGCTCTGGAAAGTCAGATAAAAGAGGAAACAGAAAAAATAAATAGCATGTGAAAAAGAAAGATAGTTCGACAGATAATGCAAGGAAACAAGGAAGATTATGAAAGAAGAATGAACCTGAAGTGAAATGAAAAGAAGACTGTTTTGCTGAAGTGGGTCCCATTAAATATTAGCAGTAAAGCCCCTTTGTTTCCTGTCAGCGATCTTTTTAGACTCAATCCGTTACTGTTTTAGCTCAAATTTGTTGCACATACAAGATATTTCATATCAAAATTTACGTTTTTTACTCAAACAAAAGAAAACAACAATTCACATAATATTTATTAACTGAACAAATCATCGATCAGTAACAAATTCCTAAAATACTGTCTGTTAGTTACCGCGTTTGATTCGAATAACTACGAAATAATAAATCTGGGCAAGAATTTTGTACTATTTCGATAGTGCGAAGCTTCCTTGGCAAAGGTTATGCTATTTATAATTAATTTACTACTAAAATTCTTGAATTGGCTTCCGGTTGGAACCGTGTCACTCGAATTTCTTCTACTGCAGACGCTTCCTTCTTCATTGTAGAAGAACTTCCATGGCTGCTACTGGTGATGGTACTGTAGCTGCTGCTGCTTCTAGTCTTGCTGCTCCTTTGTCGTTGAGACTGAGTAAGTTTGCCCGTTGTCTTGGTATTTGTAGTGGTCCATGGGGATAGTGGGGTGGAACGCAGTGAAATTTCTAAAATTCTGAAAATAGCCAAACCTCCTAAACCTAACTGCACAAAAACTGAATTTTACGCCCTCAAAACTTTGAAAATTAACCCTGACGTAGTCATAATCTCTGTAAATAAAGGAAATGCCACTGAGTTTTGTAATAACTAATCAAACACACGATATTAAGCCCTCAAAACTTTCAAAACTAACCCAGACGTAGTCATAATCTCTGCAAAGGGAACGTCACTGTAGTTTTGGACCGCGTAGAATTCGACTAGAAAATCAATAACCTATTAGACGACTCAATCTACCAACCCTTACGATGCAATCCTAACTCCCGTACAGAACCTACCGTAACGACCTTAATAAAATCTTCCTTTGTCTCTCCGAACACACAAAAAAAAAACATGATCTCTCGTGACTCTAGAATTCCCAGACTTTACGGACCCCATAAAATCCACAAATCGGAAACACCTTTACGTCAGCACAATCAACTCATCAACCTATAGAGTCTCCAAATACTTAGTACATATCCTCAAACCATTTGCAGGTATTTACCCTCAATTCCTGACATTTCGTCTGAAAAATTCACGACATAGCCTTAGATCCGCAGGACATTCTGGTCAACTACGACGTAAACCAAATTTCCAATCCCGACACTATTACAATCATCCAGTAACTGTTTAGAGCCCGTAACTAACCCAAAGACTTAATTCCCTTAATAGAATGTTGATTTTTTTAATCTGTGGTGGTTGCCCTTCGGGCTCCTAAGTCATGGACTTGTCTCAGGTGCGAGAGTGTATTTTGTGTATGAAAAGTGTGCCATGGCTTTGTTATTTCCAAACCTCGCCGCCGTTGAAGGGGAATCAGTATCGAATTTTCTCCCTAAGACTGAAGGGTACCTGAACACAGTGCCGACCAGTCCCGAGAAATATTTCGAGCGCGGTGCGAACCCACGACTTTATGATTGCAAGGCCGGTCTCTTACCATCTATACCGTTCAGGCGTTAACGTTTAATCTCAACTTATTTCATGTTCCTTGATCAAAATTACGAAAGATAGCGGTCAGGTACAATTATCTCCTCTCTCCCCAATAGTAGCTAAGATCGTACAGAGGCATTCGAACAACAAGCTCTTACATCTTATCCCCTCAAACCCAAATATTTGTTCAGACATGTTGATGATGTATTAGCAATTTGGCCACGTAGTCACTTTGTGAAACGAATGTTACGGCCACATAAAACTTGTTTATCTATCCTTATCAAACATTATAAACTGTTAACCCTGTTAAAACAACATCGTACGTTGTTGTAAGATTACATATTGTCATATTTTTAACACAATTTATTTTTTTTCTCAAAAACTATCTACTGTATTAAAAATTTAATGCAGAAAAAGTTTCTATTCAATGACACCCAACTTATATATTCCCATTTAAAATTTTTTCTGTGATACCTACTTCTGGTTGACCTTGAAAGATATCGCCATGAATTAATTAAATGCGACATATCTTTTTGTTATTAATTTATTTCCGAACGTCCTATGACTTCTAACTTTCGAGAAAAAGGGATGGGACGGGTGGTCTGAAACAGCCTGTATAATAACATTAGAAATCTTAATTGAACTCACCCCTGCATTAAATAATTTAATTGAAAGCCTGCAAATAACAGTAACCGTTATTGCGTTTCATTTTATTTTGCGTGTTTCGTTCCATGATTTCGCAACTGTACATCTTAGACTGCAGTCGAGGATAAATGTTTTATTAAAGACAAATAAAACTGATACTTTGACGAATTCATTTCGTTTCTAATAATATGAACTCGATAGTAATACTCTAATTTTTCTTGTAATTTTAGTTTATTTTGGCTGATATAACTTATTTTAACTGTCTATGGGGTCTATTCTGTATCAAAACCGTTAAATTTAAAGGGGTCCTAAATTTTGTTGCTACGGTAACAACCAATCATGGAACTGTATTTTAAATTTTAAAGGCCCTTTAAATTTTGACAGTCCGTTAAAAAGTTACAAAATGCGCCCCTATTTAATCTAACATAGTATTGATAAGCTCGGACTTTCTCATTGAGCTCCTCATGTTTTATTTACATTTTTAAATTTACTTCATAACGAAACTGGTAGCTTACCATATATGAAACCCTGGAGAGTTTACTTCAAAAAAATATTAAAGGAGAAATGCATTTCCGGTAGATCTTCCATGAAGTAAGCGAATTAAATATTTATTATTATCAAGAAGGAAAGGAAGGTGATCAATAACAGAAAGTATTTTTTTTTTAATATTATTTATCTCTCGTGTCGTTATTAGAAAAATGACTAAAAGATGAGATTTTTGTTTACAAGTAAGTACCGTATTTGAAGAGAGGAAGTAAACCACAACAAGTAAGGAAAGCATAATGTTTATTGCATTCATTACAAGCGGTGTACTTTCACTATTCATTCGCTTGCAAGTTCAAGTGAAGAAAGACCTCAGAGTTTCGATTACGACGTCGGACGAAGACGCGTCTTGTACATTCTAGCGTTTTGTTTTTACGATTGCGTACGTAATTAACAGTAACGTGTACGTAACCTTAAAAGCAAGTAGAGAAAGCCTAGAAGATGTTATTTATCTACATGAATTTACGATGACGTTCTACAACGTTTCACTCAATGAAATCGACGTAAATATACGGTATCTTACATCTTCATGAACTTTTTTAAACTAGAGGAAAATAAATCACAATGATAGCAATAAATCAAAGAAGAATATTAATGCGAATTAAGAATTCATTAATTTAAACAAAAATTAACGTTAATCAATTAATTAATCAACGAAGTTTTATTTCATTGTTTGAGTATTTGCGTAGTTAATTAAAATGGATTTGTGATATACTAATAAAGTGACGGAAAAAATTAATATTTAAAGTAATAAACTGATTGAACAATTCTAAAATAGTTTTAATAAGCGAGTAAGTTTGAAAATTCTTATTGCTGGGCAAAGAAAAACTTTAATTCATGAAAAAGTTAAATAATGTATTTACTGAATTTAACAAACAATTAAAAACATTTTCTCTTACTGCATGTGAATTTTCACCTTATTTTTGTTTAAAACATATTTAGGTGAAAAAGATAAAAGTTTCGTGCATCAGATTCAGAAATGGTTCGTGCACGGTCTCAGGCGCATTAAACTTTAAAGCGCTCAAAGAAGCGAAATGCACGTCTCAATGTGTCTTGTCTGCAAGAAAGCTACCATAAACCGTTAGAGAAATGGGCATTCTATTTGAAGAAGAATGCAGTAGAAAATCGATAGATCGCTACGCGAGTTTTAAACAATAGCATTTTCCCACGTGGCAAATTTTCCACGATATTTTCGTCGCATCCTTTCACCTCGCCACTTTACTGCTGAAGTTGTTTGCTATTTGCATCAAGCAAATATCTGAAGTTAAGAGGTATTGCCGAAATTTCGTTCTAGAAAGATCCCCGAAAATTCCCAAAATCGTAGAGTGTATTAAGTACAAGATATTAAAGTTGACATTTTACAATCGAATTGTTTGTTTAACTTTGAATAAATATTATATTTTTCATTTCTTAAGGTCAGGGTAAATATCACTTACACATACGGATATTGACATACCTAACTGAATTAGTTATTTTAAATAATGTATAGTTGATTACATTTAGACAGAAATCTTCCACAAGCAACAAAATATTTATTATTTCTAGCACTTCTCAAGTTTTAAGAACTGATGTGTCTTGGTGCTACCAATAGGTTGGTTTTTGATTAGAAGGACTATTTCGAAATTTGTCCGTCAAAAATTCGCTGTTGGCTACTTGTCATCACGATTCATTATAAGCAGGGAAAAGAATTCAGACCACTTAGTGTTGGACGCTTTTTATTGCTCCAGCCATCTTTCTGCGGCCTCCGATGCGATGCATCGAATTGTTATTGAGTGGAAGGGGAAGTAGTACAGGGAGAGCGTTGGGCAAGGCTGATACAGTCAGAGTACTAAATTTTCGAACCGTTCACGGAACAAGTGGCCTGAATTCTTTTCTCTGATTATAAGCATTGTAAGCAGCCATTTGCTAGAGCTAGTTATTCCAAATTAAAAAAAAAACTTCGTAGACAAATAAAATTAAGCGTCCTTGATTTCTTTTCAATTTATGTCATTCTGTCTACTTGAATTGTTATTTTCTATAATGAAGTGGAACATGAAAATCCAAAATCGTTTTAAAAATACTATAACCTGATCCGCCACGAATTTTTTAATAGACTACAGTTAATTTTTTTTTTTAATTGCAGTACATACCGAGTGTGTCATGCAACGGGGTTTCTTCAGGAGTGTCTTGAATATATGAAAAAAATGTTTTAAACAAAAGTCTGATCTATGGAAATTCATTATTTTGAATGGAATACTCTATATAAAGAATTTGAGTATAAAAGGTTATTTTTAAGTAAGTTTAACAAGAGTTCTCTGTACCTGGACCCAATATTGTTTGAGATATTATTTATGATTTTCAGAAAATACAGATGTAACTTTATATTATCTCATTAACAAAGAAACTTAGAAAGCAGATATTACGACACTATTACGAGCTAATTGGAAGTTATCTACCGCAGTAACAAAATTTGCTTTTCATTAATTAGAGTTTTAGTAAAACTATGTCCATTTTGACAACTGTTGAAAGGTAATAATTTTTTTTTTAATGGAAAAGTATTATTTTTTTTTTGTCGTCGTTAAATGCTCCATAAAATTAACTTTGAACTGATTACAAGCTTTCCTATACCATTTCCCTATTAACGGTTGAGAAAATTTAAAATAAAGAAGTTATATATCCTATAGACAAATTGAGACACCCTTTATATATGAAAATAATTTATTTTAAATTGCGTGGAATTTCAGAAGATTAAACTTTTGTTAAAATATTTTTTTTATATGTTCAACAAGAAAAATGTTGCGTGACAACCGGTTTTTTTTTTTGTATTTAATTGGTGATATTTGTTGATCTGCTTGTAAGATCCTCTTTTTCCCTTAGCGGGCGGAATCATAAATTAATTTATTGCTAAAAGATATTTCATTTAAATGAAAGAAACTCGTTTCACACATCCTGATTTTACTTCGTCAGTTTTCTCCTCTTCAGTTGTCCTGTTTAGATAAATTTACTTTCACTATACTTCAGGGGGATGAGACGACTCGCCGTCACCGATTCACCGTCGCCAATTCGTCGAAGAACCAATTCGCAGTCGACCCAATTTACCATTCGCCCAATTCGCATTGTTACTGTTTTATTTAGTTTGATGAGCTTCAAAACATTTTCAGACTGTTTTAGATATCCAAGTTATACTGCGAACTGACTGAAAATAACTATAATTTCAGTACGTTTCAAGTAAATTAGAATGGACTGTGATATTATTTTTCTATTTCAAACTAAAATAAATTCTTAATAATTACAGTGCAACCATCGTAAGACAAAATTATGAACAAATTGGTGCCGTTAGCACATAACCATGGTTACAATTTTCTTTAATGGAACCGCCAACAAAACTTTACTACAGTTTGTTACTCAGTTTTGAATTAGTTATCATGTGGCTAAAGTGGTAACATTACGTCACGGGGCACCCGGTATACAGGAAGATACAGACAACCCATTCATTAAATGCTTACAGACTTTCAATTCAAATTTCTATTTCATATTTTACAGTTATAGATTAGCGACTACGTTCTGTTAAAATATACGAGTAATATTTTAAAATATAATATTTTGACGTACGGGCACTTCCGTTTATGTGAAAGAAAATTTACAGCAGATCAGGTTATAATGTTGTTAAAACATTTTCTTGGCGTATTATTTATTAATTCATTATTAAGCAAGTTTTAGTACCAAAAATTTTTCGTCTTTCTTAGTATAGTTTACTACTCTAAGGTTCGGTGTTGACTGATAAGTGATAAATGTGATAAATACTAAATTTGTTTAATTTTGCTGAGCGCCAATGGTTTGTTGTGGAGTCATGGGCTCTAAATCCTACTTCGTCAGGTGGTTATTCTTATTTCAGATGCATCTTAATTTTTCCTTTTAGCAAGGCGCAAATATTTCGTATAAAACAGGGATTAAGGTAATAGATTTAAAATTAATAATATCCGCTTTTTGGATGAGGCGAGAATGAAACTGTACGTAGTGCGCTCTATCAGCTACATCAAAATTGAGAACAAGTCATTTATTTCTCGTGCCAAAAAGACCCTATACGTTTTTAGTGTAATTACTTTCGGATCATTATTTAGTGCATATGCAAGCTGCATCCGATATCTTAAACTTGTTACATTGCAAAATAGTTAAATTAACCAACAATAAATTATCCACTTCGTTATCCGCCAATAAAATCCTAATTTAATACACTTCTCAAAAAAGAAATTATCTGTTATTTCATAACTAGAGAGTGGATTTATATGCGAGTAATTTTGATGAAATATGCGCATATATATGCACTAAAAAATGATGAAATATGCACATATATATGCACTAAAAATGGCGAAATATGTGCAAGATAGGCCGAACACTTCAAATAATGCAATAACTGGTCTACTGTGTTTTATGGGCATTCTTATTCAAATAAAAAACATTATATTTTATACAATTTATTTACATTTATTTGTAAACGCTTATCTGAAGGAAGTATGTATATTATGTATGTACATTATTAAGTAAATATTATAACGACTAAAAAAATCTTCGATTATAATTTATAACAATGTGTTTTTCCAAGTTCTCTACCAGGAAATTTTGCCTTTTATCTGACAAAATATTTTTATAAATTGAAAAACTCCTTTCAACATCCACGGAGGTAATTGGGGCATATTTAAAGTGACTCATAGCTGAAAATTCTACACTTAAGTCAATTTCAAAGTTTCCATTCAAAATTTCGTAAATTTCCTCAAGGGTTTTGAAGCCGCTATTTTTATCTAAAACGGATAAACATGTTTTATTTACTGAACTGCCGATTTTACCTGGAACTTTTGAAATATTCTCTTTAAATTCTTTAACAATTTTAACGGATTCTATTAAAGACATTTTCGGTTTTTCTAAATTGTTTATAGTTTGTATTACAAAACTGTAATGCATTTTGATGAAGTTCAGTTGATTTGCCAATGAAGTTTTTGTTACAATATTTTGTGCCTTTGCAATAGCAGCACTATCTTGGGCATTAAACTCTACAACCAATTCCTTAATTGCTACAAAATGTTCAGCATAAAACATTGCCGCTTCCAACCAAGTTGCCCACCTAGTCAACACTGGTTCGGGAGGTAAAGGTACATTCGGCAATTTTTCCCTGTACAACTGAACTCGTAGGGGACTTTTGACAAATATTTTTTTAATGGTACTAATTAGTAGATTTACATCAGAAAATTCACATCTAATATGTTCAGCTACTCTGTTACATCCATGAGCTAAACAACTCACGTGAACTAAATTTTTATAAATTGTTTTAAATTGCTGCCCGGCTTTAACCATGTAAGGGGCAGCATCTGATACCATAAGTAAAATTTTTTCAGTAGAAACTACATTAGGTGAGAAAAATTTCATAAAACATTCCTTAACAGATCTTAAAATACTTAAATGATTAGTTTTGTCTAACTGTGTACGGGCTATTAAATAAGATTCACTAGGTTTATCTTCCCGCAAAGACCCTATTAACAAATTTACAATGTAACGCCCACAAGAATCAGTAGTTTCATCCACAATAAAATAAATATATTGATTTTCTACGATTTTCTTGACTTCTTTTAGAGTATCGTTGTAGATGCGAGGCACGTAATTTTTTCTTAACGTACTTTCATCGGGAACATTTTTCTTGGTATATTTTTCCAAAAAACTTTTAAAAAGAGAATTTTGCAGTTTTTTCAAAGGTATGTTTGCACAAATCATCGCCTCGCATAAATCAGCATTAAATTCTTGTTGTTCATTAGATGAAGTCATCAACGACGGTCCACTGTCTAAGGGTAATTGAAATGTTTTCGATTCATTCATCTTCTTGCATTTTCACTTGTGTAGTTCTGTCCCGACATGTTGTGTGACCGAAAATTTTCGTTGGGTTTGGTATCTACAACAAGAACTTGAATTTTTTTAAACTGTCTGAACTTTCAATATTCAAGAACCAAGCAAATATTTACCTAAGGAGGAAGGAAACAAACTTAAAACTTACCATTTTACTACAGGCTTTACAGAATACGCTTCCATTGGTGTAAGCAAGCTCGGGATAGCTTCTGATCCAGGAATTAACCAGGCTCGAATTATCTTTCGGCATATTGCACTTCTCACAAACAAAAATACTTTTACGGAAGAACTAAACGTTCGCAGCAATAACCGACTAATAATCCGTGAAGAAGTGATGAAACAATATTGAAAACATGAACGCCCCACCGCATCGTTAAGAAAGTACTTGGAAATCCCTAATTCACTACTTGGAAAATTCTGCCTGCTTAAGCCCAAGAAGGGTGCAAACTAGACCCTAATTAATACAACAACATGTTCTGACGAATTAAGAATTCAGAAAAAAATTTACTCACTTCGACACAAATTCTTTCAAATATGCATATACATGCACGTTTTTAAGAAATATGCGAAAATTGAACAAAATGCTCAAATATGCAAAATATGCATGCAATATGCATTTAGCATAGAATCCGCTCTTTATTCATAACACTAAAATAAATTACAAAAAAATAATGTCACACAATTTTTCAGTTTCAGTTTTTCGTTTTAAGTATTTGTAAGCAAGCAAATATCTGAGTACATTAATGTAATGTTTTTATATTTATTTTATTCTTATTAGGTTGTTGGGAAAGTTTACATACACAGCGAAAAATTTTAAGTTTATTCCCTCTGTAATTTGTAAACTAAAACCTGATGTGTTACTTCTAACTAAAAATTATTGCACTTTCTAATTTTTGGGATAACCTATTTCCACCTAAAATAGTTAAAATTAAGATGCAATTATTTGATTCCCACGAAATGAAAATCTCCAATCATCAACACCCATAATTAGTTAAGGATTATCAGTGTTACGTCTTTCAACTGCATAAAGTGGAAGTATTTAACGAAATTTGTCAAAGGCTTTTGTGTAAAGAGTTATATTTAGTTATTTAACTTATAATAAAGAGGAAGTCACATACTTTGCCTCCTGCTTAGAGTAAAAAATTAATTACGTTAAATCCAACACCTTTCAAGGTTGGTCTTGAGTGAACTCCCACAAAGAGTTAAAAAGCAGTTCCATTAAGACCATAATTTTTCCCTGTGTATGGTTTATCAATTTATATGGAATATCCATAAAATATTTTGAGCTGTTAGAACTATTTACATTAAATATCCTTAATTAACGGCAAATGATTTAATAGAAATGAGGGAATGAGTCAATTATTAATTACAGTACCTACACTAAGGAAGAAGTTATTTGAAAGTTCCATTTAGGTTTCGTTTATGTAAGTAAGTAATTCAACAAATTATGTTGTTTATTAAGATATAGTAACATAGTAATTTTAATTTTACGTTCTGATTGTATCTCTATTTTTAGAAGTCATTTCATTTTGTTTGCTAAGTTCATTAGCAAAGGAAAAAAAAACGAAGTAACTATATGCATCTGCATACAGGAATTGGAATTATCCGAGAGCTTCTTAGGCCCCACACATGGCGAAAAATTTTACGGACTGATATTCATTCCCTTCGTAATTTGCAATCTAAAACCTTATATTTTGTTAGTTCTAACCAAAAATAAACGTACTTTCTATTTTTTCGAATAAACATTTATCCACCAGAAATTTTAATTTAGCAGAGTTTACACAGCAAAACAAATGCATATTATAATTTACTATGAATGACTTTCTGAAAATAAATTAATTAAGTACGTAAAAGGCAGAGAAAGTATACGTGCTTTGAATAGAAAAATGCTGCAGCTAATTAGATTTTCTTATTTTGTCGCTAAATCGTAAGAAAAAACTACATAGACACAAAAATGTTTTCTATCGAATTCAACATATTTTTTAACTAAAGTTATCTTCCTAACCTCAGAAAAGTTATAGTAAGATGTATGTAGTGGAAACCCTTTTTCTCACACTAGCGGTTCATTGCAAGTAAATAAAACGACCAGTAAATGTGACTTACCTTTCCGTGGGACCTCATACCCAGTATTGTCACAAATCGATTCTGGCGTTCCTTTGTTATAAGAAAAAAACTTTATGTTGGAGAAATTTGAAGAAGAATTCTGGCTTAACGAAGTACTTTTGGATGTAGATATGTTTGGTTAAATCGTTTTATTTTGAGCTTAGGAATCTGTGGTTAAACCATGTTAGAGACACCCAGTATAACGTACATCGACTGCCCACCCAAATTCGTATGTACCAGTTGTTGCTGCACTAAACCCGTGTTAATTTTCATACAGGACTACTGGAAATCACACCGTTTTTCAACAATGTATTCCTCCTTTTTCGAATTAAAAAATTAACTACCTTAAAGACCAACCTTCCGATGGTCTCGAAAGAACTATCACAATGAGTTAAACAGGAGTTTCATTAGGGCCATTGAAGACTCATTGGAGATATAGGCAGATATTTAATGCAGATAGGTACCTTTTGTTCTTTCTTATCATTTCAAAGTTTTGGCATGTTTTCCTAAACAAAGGCTGAAAAAGTTGATATTACCAATAATGTATATTTATTTATTTCATTTGTGAACAGTCAATTCTAAGTGTTTGTTTTAACCACAATTACTTAACCATCTTCAACTTTTTGCATGAGTTTTTAGTTATGCAAATCGCGTCAAATCATGCGATTCGCTTTGTAATAAAAGAAGTTTAGAGCTTCATCCCTTCAGCGGGTCGTCTTGTGAATTGGGCAAGGTCGCTGTCAGTGGGCCTCCCACGCTATCTGAAGACGCGAAAAACTTTCACCAGTTGCTCTAATGGTTCCTATAAATATCTGCGAGTGAGATTCACCTGCATTAGCGTCGGCGAAGACGTACACCAAGTAGTGAAGCGATCAGTGCGCGGGTAACTCATACGAGATGAGAAGTTTCTTGGTGAGTAACCGCTTGATTAAGCGTCGACCTCGAAGAAAGTGAATTTAATTTTCAGGTTTGTGCCGCCTTGGCGACCTGCTTCATCACCGTGAAAAGCACGGCGGGAAATGTCGTTAAGCGCGAAGGTATTTCAATTTTTTTCATTTTCTTTTAATTTGGAATTTAATTGAAAATTTTGGAAATTAGATGAGATTTTTCTCTTCTTTGTTCTATAACACTTCAATATTTAATTTTTTAACTTCTACAATTATTTCTTTAAAGGTTCACAAAAATCTTTGAATGATAAAGGAAATTAAATTGTAACTTACTCGAGCATTGAAATCTCTAATTAAAAAAAAAAAAAAATACGAATTTAGGTCGATTTGGTTATTTAATTTACTGTTTCTGTATCGATTTTTAATCTTCAGTCAATTTGTATCAAAAGTAAAAATGAAAATACTTAAAAATTGAATCAAAATGTTGAGAACATTGATATCAAGAGATTGCTTCTGTGAAACATCCCATTTGTAATTGTAATTGTTTAACAAACATTAATTAAGGAAAAATTGTAGTCGTAATTTTCTGTAAACATTTTTAAATGCAATCTTTAAAAGATCTTGAGAATGAAATCAGAGAAATAACGTTCAATTTGAAGAAAGTACATTATTTACATATTACATATATTTATTTACCTCTACTCATATCTATAATTTTCCATTTTTTCAAATGATGGTCAGCCTTTATTTTATTATGATATGGTAACAATCAATCAGACAATCATATTTTCTTTGCTTACCACTTGTGGTGAAACGAAGTATAAAGTATTTTCCGATGTAGTACATGTACTTTGTTTTCGTTTTACTCCAAACTTGCATACAAATTAATCCTTTAATTACCCCACTTTGTAACAATAATCCCTAACGACACGTATCGTTAATCTCCGTAGAAAGACTTCCGAACAAAAACAAGTAAACAAAAAACAAGTAGGTTCAATTTAGTAAGCACGTAGGTTACAGTTTAATATTTCAATGGCACTAATCTCCAAAAAAATAGTCTGTATCCTATATACATGGTGATTGGTAAGACGACGTATTCCTTTGAAGACGTGTTAGTACAGCTCATTTGTAATTGATTTGACCATAATATGCATTATATAAAATGCAACAGTTTCTGAGATATTTTAATTTTTACCTCACTCGAAAGGCAATAAATCAAAGAAATTTTTGGAATAATTTGCAGGCTGATTGTATTAACAAATTTTAAAAATAGATCAGAATGAATGTTCATGTAGATTGAATTTTTATTGGAGAAGTATCTTTTCAGCTATTGTATTTCAAACTTATTAAAGTTCTTAAATTAATTATTTAATCTAACCACGAAAAGATAAATATTCAGAAAAACTTTTATACCCTCTAAGTAATTTTAGATAAATGATAGTACCGATCGTATTTTTAAGGACAATACAAAAATTAAAAAATCTCAGAAACTTTTGCATTTTATATAATGCATATTTTGGTCAAATCAATTGCAAATGAGCTCTACTAGCACGCCCTACAGGTATGTTTCTTTTTTAATCTAAATCTTTCAAAATAAAAATAAAAATTCCAAAGGCAACATTCTGTTAAAGAAAAGAAAAACAGATTTTACAAATGATATTAATGAATGATGACATCCAAGGATATTTCTTACAGTTTAAAATTCATATTGGTATCTTATCTTAGCTAATAATGGTTTCATTGCACGGTACATTTTAGAGGTGCGAATTGCGTTGCGCATGTCTGCTTGTTGCTGTTGACTAAAGTGAAGAAAGTCTTCAATCGGTATAGCAAATCAGGAATAACATTTAAAATCAATCGAATGACTTAAAAGTAGCTCTAACTTCAACATTAAATTTCAATTAAATCAATGAAACTTATTTTAGATAAAGTACTTGTTGCTTTATTTTATCCTTGCTTTTAAAAGCTCTGTGTTAACAAAGTAATAAATAAATAATATAAAAGCAGTGGAATAATAGATGTTTTAATTATTAAAGAACTGCCCGCTGATATAAAACGTATTGATTAATACTTATATACCTCATATTACAGCAATATTTCCTCCAAATACTTGCGAACGTAGATGGAGAGAAAACAACGGCCTTAGATCAAAATTCCGGCTGAAAATTGTCGAAATAAACTTATAACAACAACAGTGATCGCAGTCAATCAGTTTTATTATAAAGCTTGCTACACACGTTACTTGTGTACATTGTTTCGTAATTACTTTTTGAATACAAGGTACGTGTTAGCAAAAGATTTTGTTGCAAATCGTTTTGGATTGCGGTGGTTCCCTCAAGGATCCTCCGTACAGCTGTTTCAGCCCTATTTGTGTCTTCATCGGCAAATGTAATTTTCGACTATTCCAGTTGTATCATTTCTGTCTTATTTTTTTCTGAATTCCGAGAAATATTTTCTTCATTTTATTTATCATTTTAACAGTTACCAAAAACTACTTTTTGTCTCGCAATTTCTTTTATAATCATTTGTGGCTGTGGGCATATCACTAACGTCCTACCAGTCCAGTAATTCTTGAATTTTAAAGTGCGGAAGATTTCATATTACTTGGAAATAACTTCTACTTTAAGCGATAAAATGCTACTCCAGTTCATTTTTTATCTATAAAATCATTTCGAATGAAACTCGGAGCATTCTGTAAGAATCAACTACAGTAATTGTAATCCGTACTTGATCTTAAATAATTTTCTGGTCCACAACTTAACCTACACATTTGATTTAACATTTTTTGGTTGTTGTTCACACATAGATTAAATGTTGCTGTGTCATGCGCAAATAGCAGCTAAGTATTCAGCATAACGTCAGAAGTCGATCTTGAGTACTTCAGTTTAATTTATCTCAGATTTAGTTTATAAATAATATGCAAATGAAGCACTTTGCTGTCCGTTGAAAATTGTCGGAAAGTTTGTAAATTGTAATTCATCGACATTTGTTTTTACATTACGAAACATTACGAAACATCGACGATTAAAAAGAATCTGTGAAACAACCGATCAACTTTATTTGCAAATGGATAAATAGACAAGCTTGAGACAACTCACAACAATTTTCAAAGAATTTTTTTGTCGAGCTTTTCTCAAGAAATTTGTTTGCCTTTTCTTTGAAATGTAAAACTGATCAACAAAATTGATAAAATTTGTATAAATAATTCATTGAATCAGTATAAATAAATCATGAAGAATGGCTTATAGACTGACGCATAATTACGTACATTTTGCCTGTATGTAATTTGATTGCTTTTGTGAATTTTTCGATAAAATTAACTAAATTTAAGAATACCTTTATTAATTCCAGTAGAAAATTATTATTTTGATTCTTTTAGATCGTAAATATTTGATTTCAGCTAATGATGGCTGGTGATCATTTGAATTTAAATCAATAAACTAGTATGATTTAAAATTGTTGTCAAAAATGAAAATAAAAAAAATATACACAGACAAAACGTTTTAATAACTCGAAATTGTATAATGAAGAATTTCCATAAAATAAAAGTGGAAGGAAAACACACATAAAGGAAAAGAAAGCTTTCAAATAAAATAATGTTTATAATTTGTTAAAACTGTTTTTTGAAGAAAAAATTAAAAAATCAAGAATGTGAGGATGAACCCGGAATCTTTGTTACAGTCAGCATTTTCACTACCCGAACTCATACTGCTTATTTCGATGAAGAATTTGGCTGTAAAAATATCTAAGAATTGCTTGTATCCCTCAAAAGAAAACCAATAGGCAAAAACAGACTTCAGATTCGGAATGAGTATCATCGATTCTGTAAGATGGCACTATTTTTGTTTTCTTTGGTTAATTTTTTTTTTAAATAACGTTTTAATTTGCTAAAAGCCGTTCTGTAATAAAAACAATCAGCCAGACATATGATAGTGATTTACATTCGTTTGGGTTACCTCATCCCATTATATCGTTATTTCTTTAATCTTCATTTTGCAATTTCTGTGAGTCAGTGGAACGTTATCAAGCACCTTGAGTTGAGGGATCCAAAGATGAATTAAATACACCTACGTTAGCTTGAGCATCAGTTTATGATATACAGTGCTTTTCTCAACTGTTGCCATAGGAATTTACTTGCTAAAAATTGTGCCTCGTGTCAACTTATGTTTTGCTCAAAATTTTAAGTAAATTTTTGTTTCTAATAATTAATTACATAATTTATTACAAAATAAATATTACCAGAATAAGAGGGGCGTCATTGATCTAATTATTTTAATATGTAAAGTTGAAATTATTAACGATCAAATATGAGTCGAGTAGGTTAAAATCAAAAATTAATTCGTCAGACTGACATTTGGACGGCAGCGACTAATTTCTCTTTAACGACTACCTACTCGATTCACTAAAAATTTCCACTTTTAAAATTAAAATAATTAATTTAAAGATGCATCTGTTATTCTGGTAATGTATAATTTGAAATAAATTATGTAATTGATTATTAAAAACAGAATTTTGAGCTGAACATAACACGAAGCAACATTTTTAGAACGTAAATTCTTATGGCCACAGTTAAAAAAGCACAGTATAAGACTTTCAAATGCACAATAGTACAATATCTTGTACTTTAGCCCTAAATGTAGCCTTTCTTTTTGCCATGTCCCTCCACTTATGCACCGTTTCGATGTGCTTAATCTACCTCCAGCAGCAGCTCAATGTCTTTACTAACAATGAGATTCACATTTTAGTTCAAACGTGCCTGTAGCTTTTTAAAAATAATAAACCTAAATTACGTTTCAAATTTTACAAAAAAACAAGCCTAATCACTTATTTTAATTTAATATAAGTATAAAATAAAATAAATCAATCTAAATTTGTAAAAAATAAGTCCCAAAAAATTAATTAAAATAATTACGTTTCTAAATTTGAAATTTCAGCCCCTGTAGGTAGTTACTTACCTCCTTCATCCGGAGGAGGAGGAGGAGGGGGCGTTCCTTCTGGTAGTTATGGTGCTCCTCAAGGTGGATATAGCAGTGGTTTCGGAGGAGGAAATGGTGGATCCGGTGGGGGCTTCGGTGGCGGACTAGGCGGTGGTCATGGCGGCGGAATTGGAGGCGGCGGTCATGGTGGCGGCATCGGCGGCGGTCCATCCAGAACCTATGGTACACCATCAGTTCCTTCAAGTAGCTATGGCGCCCCATCAGGAGGATTTGGAAGCTCTGGTGGTTTCGGAGGCTCTAATGGTTTTGGAGGATCAGGAGGTTTTGGAGGATCGGGAGGCTTCGGCGGACACGGCGGAGGAGGTGCATCCACTCAGTACTTACCACCTTCAACCAGTTACGGTACACCATCCGGTCCTTCACGTCCTTCAACACAATATGGCGCCCCAGGGGGATTCGGTGGAAACGGAGGCGGTTCTTTTGGTAAAGGACCTTCGTCCTCTTACAGCGCTCCTGCTCCAAGACCGTCTTCGACATACGGGGCTCCATCTGGAGGATTTGGTAATGGTGGATTTGGTGGTGGTCACGGAGGAAATGGAGGAAGTTTCGGTGGCATCGGCGGGGGAATCGGTGGTAATGGAGGTGGTTTTGGGAAACCATCATCAACCTACGGAACACCATCTATTCCTTCTCAAAGTTATGGAGCTCCAGGCGGCAGGCCTTCGTCAACCTATGGTGCACCGTCTACTGGAGGACATGGTGGTTTCGGAGGCGGCGGCTCAGGTGGTTTCGGCGGATCAGGAGGTTTTGGTGGATCTGGAGGTTTTGGTGGATCTGGAGGCTTCGGTGGGGCTGGTGGTTACAGCGGCTCCGGTGGATATTCTGGTTCCGGTGGATATTCTAGTAGACCATCTCAAACTTATGGTGCCCCCAGCGGCGGTTTTGGTGGAGGTGGCAAGCCATCAGGTGGATTCGGGGGTGCCCCCTCTCAAAATTACGGAGCTCCGTCTCAAACCTATGGTGCACCATCAGGCGGCGGCGGTGGTCAATCATATGCTAGCAACGGAGGATATAGCTATTAAATTCGTGTACCTGAAATTGCCAGAGTTTCTCAATAATGCCTGTAAATACTAACTTCCGACAGAGTGATATTTATTTATTTTCAAATGTCCAGTATTATTAAACTATTTGGTTTTATGAATAAATAAAGAGAATAATTTTTTTACTGAATAAGAGAGCGTTTTACTCTAGAAAGAAAAGAGGCGAGTTGTTTACAACATGATATTTTTGAAATTTTTAGGTCCTGTGAACAGATAATTCTGAAATAAATGAGACACTAAAGAGCACTGAATAGTTTCCTTTTTATGATGAGTTCATACAAACATGATTAAACTTTAAAATGTTTATAACTTTTGGTGGAAGAACCGGTTTCAATTATAGTAGTATTCTTCTTCTCCTCGTTCTATTCTTATTCCGAACTACTATGCGATGAAACTGAAACAATGTCCACGATCCGTTTTATCAAACTATTTTTGTTTGAAATGAGAATGGTCCATATAACACAATGATATTTCTTGCACCAAATTGCGACAAACTGACAGAAAAGTGTTGAATTGACCAATAAACATTCACCGTGGAAACGTATCTCAGTCACTTATTATCATTGTGTAAAGCAGGCATTAGGCACAGATGAATTATATACAAACGCAATTCCGTGTGAGTCCCAATGTTTTTATCTACAACGGCAACCCAAACAATCATATTTACATTTATTTTGTTAGTCGTATTTAGGCCAATCTTTTCTTCAGATGAAAAAGTTTCAGTTTGTGAAATTTGAGATTGCTACGAAATTGATTTATAAAAACTAAATATACTTGTCGCATGTACTCAGACAGACAGTACTTATGTTTTCTCGGTCGAAAAATAATACTCCTATCAAATTTCTTGTTTATTTTTTAAAAACTCAATCTACAGTTTTAGTAAGGATTCTCTCTCGAGTATGCAAAATGTAACACTGAATGTTCTTTATTGCATTAGGTTAGTTACTTCAGAGCGGTAGTGGCGTTTTTTATCGAAATTGATTCAACGTCAAGGCACATCGACATTCGTTTTCAATTTGAAAATGAAACATTCGTTACACTTTCTTTAACAACCTCAAAGCTTTTTAAACTATTTCTTTTCTCAATCACACAGTACATAAACAAATTAGGTATGCTGCTGATGTAATTTCACCCCGACACCTGGAAAGCTATTACATTAAACAATAATAACTTAAAAAATATGGCATGAATGTGAAAAATGAGAAATTTTCAGGAACATCATTCTATTGTTCATTACTTTAATGTGCACGCAGGGGTTGTTTCAAAGAAAAATGTTTTAAAAAATCAGTTTTAAAACGAACTATGTGTGTATTAAGGATCTACTTCACATCCGCAAGAGTTATCTATAATAATCTCAAAAAAAAATATGTATACCTAATAAGCTGATTGTGACTGCAGAGTACACAAGTAGAACACCTGCTAACGTGATAGTAAATCTAACAGCAGGAGGCTATTTAATACTTTCTTTATTTCTGTTATATTTATTTTTCTTATATTTATTTCTATTATACTTATATTGTCGAACAACGCACAAATGAACGCAAATTACATGTGTAAAATGGACAATAAGAACTAGAGCTTAAAATTACTTAAAAACTTAGAAATTAGGTTTATGTAATCATTTACGTACTAAATCAGCAAAACATAAAATCACTTAAGAACAACTTTAACTTAGAAATGGATTTTGTCAAAAATGTGTGAAATAAGAAAACGAAAACAAAATTGGAAACCAAGTTAAAAACAATGGAATAAATCGGTTCAATTACATTTTAATAACTCCTCTACTCCTAATTATTGCATTCATGCGGCTTGGCATGCTGGAGATTAAATTTCTGGGAAATGTTCAATTAATTATTGCAGCTACTATTTATTTGTGGTTATGAAGTGTTGGTATACGATTTGAAACTTTTCTTTTAAGAGCATCCCATAGATGTTCATTTTAATCTGGACTATTGGGTGGCCATTCCATTAAAGGGATGTTAACAGCAGGCAAGTAGTTAATAAAATATCTAGCCGCGTGGGGACGAGCAATATCTTGCATAAGTAAAAAAAATCGGCAGGAGCAAATGGCATTATATTATCAAGTATGATATATTCCAGATAATGATCTGCATTTATAGACCTCACAAGTAAAGGGACCAACTCTGTGCAGCCATTAAAACGGACCCCTCCCCAAACATTACAGAGTACAGAGTAGTCGCGATAACCTGAACTAATTAAGGACAGTGGTGTTCACGTTTTTGAAAAGTTCACGTTTTGGAGGCCAATGACATATTTGTGTCATAATGTAATTGTATCTAGAAAAGTCACTTACAATATGTGAACTGAATCCTAGTGTTGTTGACAGTCGCTAGATTTTAGAAGCTAGTAGAGAGATTTAGAAATATTTTGGTCTAAGGTTGATTGTCGTATCATTAAGATTGACAATTTGGCAGTCATGGCCCATTTTTTGCATAAAATTGTCAATAACTCGGTAGATAGTAAAAATAAGTAAGTATAATGTTATATCATTTTTATCGTCTCTTCAAGGGCTAACCGAAACTCCAGTAAAATATAGTGTTTAATTTAAAAAATAATAAGTTAGGTTTGTAATTTATTAAATGAATAACCTGTGTATTTTTAAATACACAACTTTTGTTAAGACATTTTCGTGATAAAATGAATTTAAAGGGGCATTCTTGGACTTTTCCAGACGTTTGGGATACCCTGTACGACGCTTTTTCCAACTTAGGAAATTCAAAATCTTTAAGCGATTTCCTCTTTCTTGTTTCAGCAAAAGTAAAACAAGAGTAGAACTAATTTTTCCTGAGCTTTTTTCCTAATGTTAAATAATTCGGCTTCTTAGAGGTCATAATGTAGAAACAATTAAAACCACACATTGTTATGTGCGATAACTACGGTGTTCAATAGACGATCACATTTTTTATTTTGAAACTAATTCTTTCCCATGAAAGGTGTCATAAAAGGCAATTTAGAAATTCTGTTTAATTTTACCTCCACTTAGTACTCAGAAGTTTTCAGTTTAAATGTGTATACCTAAAATCATGAATCAGGAAACATTTCAAGTAAACGTAGAGCTGGAACGAACAGTATTTTCAAAGTCAACCCTTCTAAGAAAGGAATCTCAGATTGGCCCCATCGGAAATAATATAAAAATAATCACTTAACTCAGAACCACTAGTGTTCCTAAATTTCTGCCGCGGACTGCACAACCACGGGCCGGTTGCCGACAAAGATATTTCTGTATAATTTATTATTAGTAATTGATATTAAGTGTGTATTTAGTTTTAATAAATTCTGCAAATAAATATCTTTGTTTCAAAATACCTCTCACCGATAAACTTACAAACTATTTCTATACGGTGTAAAAATCGTGGATGGTAAACTTAATGATTTGGTCGCAACATATAATTAGACCTAATTACGCCACAGTTAAAAATACGGAGTTTATGCAGTCAAAAGTTAACAGTGTCTAAATGCATTTATACCAGTGTTCACGTTTTAGAGTATTAAATATCATTGTCGTTCACGTTTCAGAACAGAGTACCTAAACCATGTGTTCACGTTTAGGGGTGTCCATGTTACGGAACGTTCACATTAAAGAGACTACACTATATCCAAACGGGACCCTTGGGTGAGATGTTGTAAGCTGCAAATCTCTCTCCCGTTCTTCTCTAGACACGCGCACGTTTAAGGTTTTTTTTAATTTATAAGGCATATATGCACATTTACGCATATTCGTACATTCGTTAAAGCACAATTTAGTCAAGGGGCATGCTTTTAATACCAGATCTGATAATAACATTATTGTCTGAAACTAATAATATAAAAATCCATTTTAATTTATTTGAAACGAGCTTAAATTATATTTATTTTCATGTAAAATTTGGATATCTAAACTAATCAGAAAGAGCTAAATAACTATGAACAGCGAAATGGGCCGACGGGGAATTGGTTCTACGGTGAATTAGTGTGAAGAATTGGAGGCGGCGAGTTGGCGACGGCGATTCCTTTGTGTGTTTTGGAATTGAATACACACGGCACTAATACAAATCAATTTGTCTATACGAAGACATCGAGATGTTAATTAATTTTGCGGCATTGCTGGGAAAGATGTTCTCGTGAGCGAGTTTGAAATTGAGTTGTTGTTTATCCGATCTTATCGACGCAATGGCAGCATTACATCATTGTTTAATCTAATTGCCTGACTCTAATTTACCTTATACCTATTACATATCAAAAACATTTCTTTTTGTCTGAATTTAATATTAATGAAATATTTTTTTTCAGTTCAACAAAAAAGCGGAAACAATTTCTCTATAATAGGGACTCTGTACCACATACTTACAATGAGTTTAATCTAAATTTGAAATCTGTTTTATTCTTTTATTATTTCATCATTGCTACAGACATATTTGAAAATCTCTTGTAAAAATTAGATGTGTGATTTTATTATTATAATTTATTCTGGTATAAATCAAAATTGTTTTTATTGTTTCGTCTTTCTCGATCTGCAATTCAAACCTTATTTATTCCCTCCTTTCGGTAAATATTTTTAGAACGTGATTTTTCTTTATTATGAACATAAAGTTTAAATGTTTTCAGTAGCCTCCAAAAACATAATTTTGTAAAAATATGAAATATCCTGCTGTGAACCATAAAGACACTATCATCGTGCATAAAACCGTAAAATTTACTTAAGTTAGAGTATGCTCTAATAGCTTTCAGTTGAGAGATATAATCACTGAAGAGTATTTTTAAAAACATTTTTAATGTAATATAAATTTTATTCAAACCATCAAGGAACAGAATGGAAATTAATATAAATTTAATCGGAGCAAGATATCGAAAATAAAAATTTCTCGGTATTTAATATCTTGTTCATTTGATAACTATTCCATTCTGAAGAGGGAGTTGAATTTAATCGAAGGCTTTCTTTCACAAATAAGAAAATGTATATTTTTAGAAATAACAAAAAGCGCGATGTGGACATGTGTGGTTTTTAAGGAAACGCATAAATTTTACCTCTTCTCAAAAACTGCTTTTGTGCTGTTTTAACGGAATTGGTTTGCTGTAGTTACTTGTGGTCTACGAGATGGCAAGATTAGTCTAATGTTACCATTTTTCTACATGGCTTCGAAAGAAACAGTTCAATTAAAATGCACCGGAAAATTATTTTTCGTACGAAAATCGATAATTAAACATCACCTTGCTCGAAGTAGAAAGGGCGACCGCAAATTAGTTTATCAATTAGTTCGATTATTGTCATAGATACAGATACGCGTTGTCTGCCAGTTAATATAGAAAATAAAAGTAGAAAGCATTTAATAATTGATTTGATGTGCATTAAACAAAGAGTGAACTGGAATTTTCCATTTCCACGTAATTATAAATGAGCGTTCGTATCGATGTCATTAAGCTAAAAATTGTTTCTACTACTTCTAATTCGAATGGAACCGATTGCTTCATCGCTTAATGATTTGAGTTAACATTCATATTTTATTTCGTTTTATTTTTTCCTTATAATTTTTGTAATTAAGCTCGAGTTTCTTTATTGCAATAATCTTCTTTCCCGTTTTACTAATATTAGTTTTTGCAGTCAGTTCTAATATTAGATTTTGACATTTTTATGTTGATGAAGAAAGGAATACTTTTGGCAGTAATCCTTTTCTCAAATGTAAATATATAAACACCAATTGTCCTGAACATTTGGTGTTTTTTTTTTTACTTTAAATCTTGCCGTATGTTTATCAGTGTTATTTCAATTTTACATTTTCTTGCCTCGACATCCAACACTAGTTTGCAAAAGTATCGTAAAGAGTCAGAAATAAAATAATTCTATTGATACTTGTTTTTAGCCTATAAATAAACATCAATTTTTATGAATCAAAGCAAATAGTGAAAGACAACTGGAGATTCTGATCTTAATATTTCATAAAAATTCACGCATTCAGAGCATACAGTTACTGTATTTAAGGTTATTCAATAGGTAGAGTTACAATTAGGGAAACTCAGAAATAAAGTAGAAATAATTTTTTATGTATTACATAAATAAAATTGGTCACTTCTGTCTAGGAATACATAACTTGATCTTTGAATAGAGTAAGGAGGAAGTTATCAAAAAAGGCAAGTTTTTTCTAAAACATGAAATATGAGTAAAAAATAATTAAATAAAAATCTAAGTTCATTTTCTACATTTATGAAAAACTTAGTTAATAGATACTAAGAAATTTCATTTTTTTTAATACAGTCGCAGATGTTAACACTTAATCCTAACGCTATAGAAACTTTCATAATTTAGGTCACGTGTTTACTTGGAAATCAATAAGATTAATGATATTGGGCAAACAGATTAAAATAATCTTCAATTTGTACATAAAGTGGGTAACATAATCAAATTCTAAAGCAGCTTAAGGTACAAAGTAGTGCGGTACGAGGCGAAATTAATGCTGAAAATCAAAATTCTGAAATACTTATTGAAGAAAAAGTTCCTAAGAAACATCTACATTTAAAGATGTTTCAAATAGTAGATACTCTAAAATTATATGACAATATAAGACAGATCTCAATGTCAGGAATATTCACAAACTTGATAAAAACCCAAAAATTAATTGTAAATGGTATTTAGTGATTCTATTCTATTGTAAAATTAGCTAGGATGTATAATATAATCATAATAATATTGGATAGATAAAACAGCGACATCCTACCATCGCTTTTTGAGCTGACATTGCAGTAGGATAGACAAATTGAAGAGGGTTTGCTACATAATAAGTTTACCCCATGCAAGGTGGCCAGGCTTGCAATCAAAGCGTAATGAAAGATTGAAAAAAATTGTTGCAAATCGTTTTCAATTGCAGTAAAATCTTCGAGCAGCCTCTTGTACAGCTGTTTCAGCCCTATTTGGGCATTCTTCAGCAGAAACGTAGCTTGAAATATCCACTGCAAACCAAAAACGACTTGACCAATTTATTCGCAATTGCGATGTAATGGTGGTGAATAGATAAAACAGTGAAATCCTACGATCGCTTTTTATCCTATTGCATTGTCAGGTCAAAAAGCAATCGTAGGATCTCGCTGTTTTATCTATTCACCACCATTACATCGCAATTGGTTAAGTCGTTTTTGGTTTGCAGTGGGAATTTCGAGCTACGTTTCTACTAAAGAAGCCCCAAATAGGACTGAAACAGCTGTACAGACGCTGCTCGAAGTTTTAACTGCAATCAAAAACGATTTGCAAAACAAATTCATAATAACCGTTTTCATGCGCCATATTTAGCCAATTAATAAATTCTCCCCTCGGAAAAGTCTTCAGGTAACAATAGTTAACAGGATCACTTCCGTTTAAACCGGAAGTGGGGTATGCGTATTACTTAAGGCGGTCAAATAACCTGTTAGTAAACCTACGGTATTGGTTATAATTGCCGTTTCTTTCAGAAGAGAAATAACACAACTTACGCCCGGTTTCCGGAAACTTTTACAATTAGATAAGTTATAAATTTCTGTAGTTCTAACATGGGTAACCACAGCAATATTTACTTTATCTAACGATGAATGATTCTAGAAACCGACCATTAGAGGAGCGTGAATACCAAACCGAATCATTAAAATTAAAAAAAAATTAAAAAGGAAAACTTACGGCGACAAAAGCAAGATTTGTAAATACAGTAGAAAACTCATCAGTTGTAATCGATGTCTCATTAGTAGAGCTGGGATTATGTGCAAACCTAAATGAAGAAAATATGCGCACTTACGTAATCTTTTGGCTAAAATATGCCTTAACGTAAGCACGAATCTGCAATAAAATGTATTTTGTAAAATTAGCTTTAATATTATTGTGTACTTAACTTTTGAACTTTTTTTTTCATTTCAAAGTTACACAGTTTTGAAGAATGCATTAGTTTCTCAGTCGAATATTGCATAAATTGATAAACGAAATCGAATCAAACTGCAAATCGAATGCAGCTTATGTGAAAAAAGGCGTGTCTCGTTTAAAGCTGTTAAAACGTAAATTGTTTATTTGGTGCTTACAAACTGTAATGTAGTTAATATTTAATTGACCTCCTGATTGAAATGGCATGCCGTACATATTGGCTCTGTTTATTACCTTACTCACTTTTTCCAAAAATATGTGTATACTAGTGCGTACCACAAATATCAAACACACCTACAGATTCAAGTACAAGTGAGAAAAATGAAAATCGTCTGATGATGAAGAGTAGTAACAGCTTCGGTAGTGCACTTGGGTAAAATTTGGAAGATTGTTAGATTTCAATTAAACATAAATCATCTTTAATATTGTGACGACAATAAATTGATCTGGACCTGGATATTGCATTAAATTTTACTTTTTCTTGTACCTTTCTAGCGTCGAAATTTATTAAATTCAACTTTATCATGTACTTTTCAAGCGACGGAATTTTCTTATAAGCTAGAAACGTTTTCCGACCGACATAACCGTTTCTTATTCATTAAAAAGATAAGTTTGATTGGATATAGAAAACTCTAACCAAAGAAAAATAGTAACCCAAATTATTATTTTAGATTTGAACTTAGAATTTGTGCTTTAAATTTCTTCGGAAAGAACCTGTGCACAAATTTACCACAATCATTAAAATCTAAAAATTAAATTTATTTCTTATGGCACGAATTAGCTACAAATATGGAGAAGGATATTCGGGAAGGGTCGTAATTTTATTACGTGACAATGTTCTACGCATACTTCCGACGTTTCAACCAGAAAAAAAAATAAATTTACAAATGAAGAAGTTAGTGCAAGAAGTAGCTAAGTCACACTTTTATGTTTTCGAGCTTTTGTGAACTGAATATTTCAATATACTCCCACATTTTCATTTACTGCTCTATATTTGCCTTTTTTTGCACATATAGGAACATTGGAGTACGATAAAAGACCAAAGTTCAAATTTAAAAAACTTGTTAAATCAGGATAACAGAATTTGATACTGAAATAACTTATCATGCAACATTCGCATCAAGAAGTAATTATTTCCGAGGATCAGGGGCATATCTTGCTACTTAGCAACTTCTTGCACTGAATTGGGATTTGACTGAATTTGTTACTGTTGCTGTTTGGTAAATTTATCGACTTCTTGGAGTTTATCTGAGTATACCAGACGATAATACATATAAATTAATGTACTTGATATTAGTTATCTCAAAAAATATTTATTACATATTCTCAGAATGCTTAAAATTTGCAAGATATTCATTCAGATTATCATTTCTTAATTTTTTTTGATATGTTACGAAAAGGTAAAATTTTGCGAACATGCGACATAAAAACAAATATGTAATTTGCATATAGTTCCAGCACTACTTATTAGTGACTTTTCTATTTTGATTCTTTAATAATTATAATTGTAATTTATTGACCGTTTCGTCGAAATAATAGAGCCCATTGTCTATAACCACAATAAAGCTCAGCGTGAAAGCAGAAACTTAAACAAAGGTAGAATCTTGCCGCAAATTCCATTATTAATGTGTGAAAATTTCTCCCGACAGACGATTTTTATGTAACACCAACTTACTTTACAGAATATAACAAACTTCACACTGCGTAACATCATCATAGCCATCCATGAATTTGAACTAAAGTATACAGCACATCAACGCGGTACTGCGGAAACAGGATCGATGCGGGAATAACGCGTGATACTAATCGTATGTCGGGATTCATACCCGTGCATATTAACGTGCATTCTATTTGTACATACATACCCCGAAATACCGTATGTCCGTCTGCTATTAGGACGTAGGCATTAACATGGGAAAAAAGAAATTAATTTATATTATCTTCCTGAATAAACTCATACGAATTTGAAAGTTGCAGTCGGAAAGACTTAGGCGTTTGAAGTATTTTAATATTAAATGTATGATACTTTAACTGTTAATTACTTAAAAATAATAAAAAAAGGAAATAATTTTTATTTTGCACGCATAACAGTCTGATCAGAAACAAGAAATAAACAATGTGTGTGTAGCCAGGCGGTTAGCGGCGAAGTTGTTACGGTTTTTGTCGTTTTTTTGTCATTGAGAGGTTACAGGTTCAATCTGAAGAAGAAAATATTTTTTTAAATTTTTTAACGTGATATTTTTCTAATTAAAGTATGTGGAAAAAAGAAGAAACTTGTTCTGATGCATTTTTAAAAAGAAATTCAAGCTTTAAAAAAATTATGAAAAAAAGTCGTGGTCTGGGTTTGACACCGCAATCTGACAGTTACGTAATTCGATGAAACCCGACACTACCACACACAAGAATCATTTGCAACTTCGATTAAAACACATTGTTAAAGCCAAATAAAAAAAATAATTGCTTTTTTCTTAATTTACAAAAAATTAACAGCTAAAATCCAGCAAATTTGGTATTAAAATGTTTTAAATTTTATGGTCTTTCTGACTATATTCTATGTACTCATATAAATTTATTCAGGCAGATAATATAAACCGATTTCTGTTCCTCCATGTTAATCGCTATGTCCTAATGTCAGACGGACATACAGTATAATTAACATCCTGTGTTCTCCCCACATCGCTCCCGCTCTGGCAGTTCCTCATTAGTGTGTTGCGTCCTTAAAACTGATTGCGAGTATATCATGAAAGAGCACCTGAAAATAATAGATCACATTGTTTTCACGAATTGGGTTGAAATGAGATTTACGATTCTTTTGGAAGAAGAAAAATTGTTCACATCCGGAACTCTGTGAATTACTTCAAACGCAATAAATCGTCAGTTTTTTGCGTGTTTTCTTATTGATTGAACAAACAAGGAATATTTTAGCGTCTATTTGTTCAACGTCGCATCGGACTTGGACGTGAACCGTGATATTAACGGATGATTTCAACAACTTAACCGCAACTAATTTATCGTCGAAAAAAAATTCAGCTTTAACGAATAAAATACGATCGGGAATTCGCAAGGTTTACGAACATGTGAAAGCGAATTTTCCAAAAGTGGGTAAATATTAGATTGACTATGAGTTAGTTTGATTTGTGAATGTAATATTTAATTTTTTAATTTGATTGCATAACGTGTATGTCTGGTCAAATTTCCCGTCGTTGTAATAGCACCAATTTATTTGGAAGTGACTAATACTTCCTTTACATATATTATTACCAATTAAGATTAAATATATGTATAAGATCCATTCATTTGTTGAACATGTAATGTGTTTTATGATTTAATAAGTCGCTTTGATTTAAAAAAAAAAACTATAATTTGTACTATTAAATTAGTATTAAACAAGTTCTTAATGAGTGCTTACTTCAGAACAAAATCAAAAGTTTTCTTAATGTAATTGCACAAAATTGAAATTTTATAATCAAATGAAATCGCTGTCATCGAAAATTTACTTATGAAGAAAATTGGTCGCTTTGATTACGCACTACAGGAATTATAATGCATTTTTTTTTAATTATAAAATCCTACTTTCCTATCGAATGTATCGAAAATGGCATAATATGTGACCTTGTGTTATGCATCAGCTAAGACTACTTTTAGTATGTTTTCACCTCCATGTAAATTAATTTTTACTCTAATATTCCTAGAAACATCAGCCCTTAGTGTATCCAAAATGTCACGTGCTTCTACAAGCTTCGCCAATTCCATTTAATTCACTGGTTGAAAATTTTACCTTACATTTAAAAAATGACGATATATTATTAAGAACTCAATTTGACATTAGTAAATTTATTAGAAGGGTCACGACCGTCACCAAGAAAACTTCAAACTATCGAAATATTACAAAATTTCGTTATAAGACATGTCCCGCTTTATAATTTCGCAACTTTACAACGAAAACGTTTTGAACGATTCAAATGGTAAGGGAGCGGCCTTGCAATTGCATGGTTGTGGGTTCGAACCGTACCAGGAATATTTCTCGGGTGTGGTCAATATCACTTCATGTACTTTTCAGTATTGTGAATAAAATTCGACCCTGCTTCCCCTTCAATGGTAAGGAGGTTTGGAAGTAACAAGGCCATAGAACACTTTACACACACGAAATACACTCCTGAAGTCTTGACAAGTCTATGACTTAAGATCCCGTTGGACAACTACCACAGATATATATTTTTTGGATGGAGTGGAACTACGTGTTTTAAGAAAATATAAAATTATGGAACAACGCAAGTATACCTATACCTTATTTTATAAAATGCGTACAGGTACTTGCCGTATTTTAGGCAAAATTCGAACATTTACTGTGTATTGTGTAGAGTATTCAATTTAAGTACCTTTGACTTGCGTACTTTTGCAACGCAAATTTTCGGTGCTGTACAACTTTTATATTTTGATGCATATGCATATAAGATAAAATTTGTAAGGTTTACTGGCCCAGGCAAATAATTTATGTGCTACCGAAAGCATATTTCGATTCTTTTGCAATCGTCAAATTTTGTTGATAATTAATTAGCTTCCTTGTATAGAGTTGTATGCAGAAGACTGTTTGAAGTTACTAATGTTTATGGTTTACATAAATATCCTCATTCAGTTTTTCAACGGTTTGGCTTCGTTTAGATACATATGCCTTTCCTTCTGAGACTCTGTAGCTTATTAACAGTTGTTAACTGAAACTCTTTAAAATTTAAAATACAGCTTTTTGACTGGTTATTACAACAGCATCAAAATTTAACAGCTCTTTACATTTTAACGCTCTTTTTACAAAGTAGGCCCCAATTAGCTATTTATGTATCAAGTACGCAAAATAAAGTTTTGCGTTTGTGTCGCACACAAGATTTTTTTTGCATGAGTTCTTTAAACTAGTGAGAAGGATTTAAAATTTGTTTAAATATTTTGAGATAGAACGTTTGTGAACATTTCATAGTTAACTTTGAGGTACTTGTAAATATGCAAACAATTCAAAACGCACCACTATATGGAGCTTTAGCGGACTAGTACTCTAGTTGGTATGGTATCAACTTTAGCGTATTATACTCCCCTAAAGTACTATTTTGCGGTGTTTAGAAAATATTCATCTTAGAAAACGAAATGCAAAACAAAAGAATTATGTGACCGTATAAATTTATTTCGTAAATATACTTAAAAATTATTCTCTTTTGAAATTCGGACGCCACTATCACGGTGGAAAATATAACATGGGATGTAACTAGAGACTCGGCTGTGTGTTGGTATGTGCAGGAAAGCGTAGGATCAATGTGCGAGGGCAATAGCTCAATGCAGGAAGGCAAAACATCAATGCGTGAGAGAGAATAGTGTTTAATCCTTTACCATGAGATAACATCTACCGCACATTACAGTATTTCTTAAAATTGTGTGCACGTTCCAAGTGTGCCGTTTGATTACCTGTTAATTCTGTACAGTGGCCAGTACACAAATAAATAACCACTCCAAAATATGACAAATTTATAGTAATAATCGATAACTCCCAATGTTTTTGGTTAAAGAAAATATTTAAAGTGAAATAAATGAAATGTTTTGTTTAAGTAACAGAAATTGTGTTAAGAATCTATATAGGTGTTTCCTAAGTACAGTCCGTAACTTCAGGGTGTAATTCTTAGCGTAATTTTAATAAAAAATCTTTTATGTAAACAAGTGTCCGGAAACGCCTATATTACAGGGTGTAAAAGTAAAATTGCAAAGAGTTTTTTTTGTTTTTATTATTTTTTAATGTTTCTAACAATACACAACAATAAATGTCTCTTGCATTTTCCATCTAATATGACAGAATAACCAGAAGTGTCACTCGTTGTCGGCACTTTGATCTTTTCAAAGACTTAATAAAGTAGGATAAATGCAGAAATTAGAATGTAGTCAACGAAACGTTCACAGTATAATACATTGAGTAACTACAAAGCATTATAAAATACTTACACAAAACACGAAATATAGCCGTTCCAAAATGACAAATGGCACCAGATAATCGAATTTTGCCATATTTTCGTTGGGATTTCTGTTCTCGGGTGCTTAACTCCGTTTTTCGCGGGAAAGCCGGAGTGTCACAGAAGAATGGTCGGGCATAACAGTAATAACAAAAATAATAAAATATTAAATTTAAACACCAATCATAGCAAAGGTTGAAAATGACCACCTTCTGATAAATGGTATGATTCCAATCGTTTCATCATTGCAACCTCGAATTATTCGATTCCTTAAGTCGTTTCTCGTCTAATACGGGTGTTTTATAAGCAAGAAATAAAAATCTAAAGAGTTCAAATCCGCACTGCATGCTGGCCGAGCTTGGGGACCTGCACGTCCACTCCAACGATTGTTGTCAAGGTACTGACGAGCAATAAATTTTGAAAATTTGCTTTGATTACTGTAGAAATTGAATATTGTTATAATTGTATTACCCAGCCATTTTTCTAATAATAATTGTAATAATCGGATAGTATTAGGTAGAAAATGCAAGAGATATTTTTGTTGTGTATTGTTAAGAACATGTTTAAATAATAAAACAATAAAGAAACTCCTTGAAATTTTACTTTTACACGCTGTATCTCGAAATATAAGCTTTTCCGGACACATGTTTAGATAAAAAGAAATTATTAAAATAACCCTAGGAATTACACCCTGAAGTTACAGGCCGTACTTAGGAAACAACCTGTATAATTCTGGCCAAATTTCGATTATACACGGAAGATTTGTGAATAGGATTTTTTCTAATTTTCTAATTCTGCGATTTATAATTAACTGAATAAATTAACTTGCCTCTTCTTGGTAGCATTTTCAGGTTTTCTTATCAAAATTATTGCATGATTAAGTAAAATTAAAAAAAAATATATATATATATATATTAAAACGTTATTAAGGTAAGACTAACAGGTTTCGTTTTCAATTGTAATAAAGCTCAAAGACTTGTAAAGCAACACTTAATCTTTGTTTCTCTTGAAAAGAATTGAAGAAGGATATTAATGTATGCAATGTTTGCTCCCACTACACATTTTAATTATTCTTTAATAAGTCTTATAGCATATGTTTAGATAAGTATTTTATATGTTGTCAACTGAATTCAAAATTTCACATGTTACAACGATCACATTTCTTGCCAGCTAGATAGAAATTTATTATTAAATCAAAAAAAAATATTTAAAAACATTGTTTGGAAATGAATTTAAAAAAGTCCATCCCTTCAAGATTCTTCCTTTTATTGTCGACACATTTTTTTGTTTAACCAAATCAGTGCAAGGCAAATTCTCGGACAAGATGTTTTCTTGGAATTAATCTTAGAAGTCAATAACTGACTGAAAACTCGTGTTTGAGTACCGGCTTCGATTATTAGAGTAAATAAAGCGAAAAGGCTCGCAAGGTCAAGTCCTATGGCCTTCCTTGGTGCTTCCTCTTCGCTTCGGTGATCTAATCCCGCACTCCGTACGATTGCGTACTTTCTCTGTACATAGCGGCCATCGCATCTATAAATGTGCGAAATTTACGTTCGGCGGCCATAAATTTTTGATTAACCAATTCGGCCGTTTGCTTAGGTCAACATGTGGGTCAGTGCGATAGTAAGTGAAGATGCGACCTCCATAAAAAAAGAAAATTACTAACATGTTTTTGCAGAGTTTGGTCGTCTGGTGTGTTATTGGATGTGCCGTTGGAAGTGATTCAATTACAAAACGAGATGGTGAGTTGAATTTAAATCATAACAATAAAATAGCATTGCATTTCGTTTCTGGGGAAATGGAAGAAACAATATCTAATTAAGGTATGAGATTCTCGACCATTATCTATCTTCATTCATTTAATACAAAAACTTGATTGACATTTTCTATTTTCCTGAAAGTAATCGTACGTCGTAAGAGCATAGAAAATTAAATATGCATGAGGTATCAAATGTAACAAGAAAGCACTCAAACTAATTTGCTTCACATTTCCAATTTTGATGCCAAATAGAATTGGTTTTTTCTATTGTAAATCATTAGTTTCAGAACTGATTGGCAAATCTGACCAATCACAGCTAGCGAGGACGTCGTCCAGGTTAACCAACAGATACCTCCCACCCCAGCCTGGCGCTGAACCCCTGCATACACATCATTTGGTTGCTCCAGTTGATACCAACTCCAAATCAGGCGGTTTTGAGCCTGCGACAGCCACCTCAGACGTCGATAGCTCTCCTTCTATTCTCGAAAACCGCGGTTACACTTCAGCCAACGGAATAGCACAATCAGGGACCAATCAGTTGAGAGCGGAATTTGAATCTTCTGACATCGAAAATCAAAATAAAATTTCTACTAATGGAAGTCCAAACGGTGTAAGTTCTTCTTCAATTGAATTTAATTCATCTGAAACTGACGCTCCCGACTACAATAGTCAAAATCAAAATTTCGTTAACGGAATACCCCAAACAGGCACCAATGGAAAATCTGCTGACGCTAACAATTCTCAGTATGAAACCCAAAGTCAATTTTCTGTGAACGGGGAAGTAACAGGTAGACTTAGAGAAAACGGAAACGGTTTGACTCTGCAAAACAGGGTAACTGAAGAGTCGGCACTTAGTAACAGAAATTCTGGGCTTTTACCTAATTATTTGCCTCCTCAAAGCCAAAGTTTGTCACAACCAACTAGCTTCTCAGATAAATCAGTAGATGTCGGAACTTCTTACATCTCACCTCTCAACAACAAACCCAGCGAACAGCTTTTCACTAGTAGTCCCGAATCTTATACATTTTCATCGAGCAATCCAATTTCAGCTGAACAGCAGTTACCATCCCGATCTTCCGAGTTAAACTCTTTCTCAGCGTCTCCCAACCCTTTTAAAAATTACGGACCACCAAGTTTTCAGCCGCAGAAAACAAATTATATTACTCAGCGCATCAGCGGGAATTCAAGAGATGTGGAAACATTCCAACCCGTTCCCACTGAGCAAACGAAATTAGCTGCGTCAGATGCTCAGGCTTATAATTATAGGGTTTCTTTGCAAAATGGACTTGGATCTCAATTCAAACAACCCAATGAGTATGCAAGCAGAAATGAGGCCTCTTTTGTAGGATCTACACCTCAATTAGCACAACAAAAATCGCAATTCGGTTACGAAGTTCAAGGCACAGGGAATCTCAATGGTGCCAGTAACTTAAAACCTGATAATGGTTATAGATATTTTCAACCTCAAAATGGTGTGAGCGCATCGGGAAGTCTACCAGTTCTTTCAAATTACCAACAAAATGAGCGCACTTCCACTTCGTCCCAGTTGGTACCATCACCAACATTCGCTGCTAGGTTTACAGAAAATCAAAATACGCCTCACTTGCAACCGTTTTCCAGTTCTTTGAACGAGTTACGATCCGGTCCTTTAACTTCTGTAAATGGCTATCGCTATCAAACTCCCGATTTAGGGATTGCGGTAGAAGCTGCTGGAAATCAGCAGATTTCAGACTATCAAAGGAGACCTGATTTAACTCAAAACCTAAACGGCTTGGGCATCGCTTCACGCCTGGACCTCCAAATTGGAGTTACGCCTAACTTGCGTTCTGGATCGGACGCATCTTACTCCGTTTCTGATGGCGCTTACAGGTACGTTCGTCCTGCAATTGATTTAGGCGCTCAGAATTTAGAGGCTCGTTTCCAACCTCAAAGTCAACCGCTAGGTGTTAGTGAAACTTCACAGAGAATTAATGCGTATAGCCAACAGAATTCACTTAATGGAAATTTCGGTGTTGAAAACGGTGAAAATTTGGAACACGCTCGTTTAAGATCAGGGTCTGATTCTTCCTATCCCATTTCCAATGGCGCTTACAAATACGTTCGCCCTGCAATTAATTTAGGTGCTCAGAATGTAGAGACGCGTGCTCAATTGGAAGTACCTCAAAGCGAACAGCCGATACAAAGAGTTAATAGTTTTGACCAAACAGATTCGGCTTCATTCATTGGCGGAATTGGTGGAAGTGTAGGGGGTGAAAAAAGTGAAGACTTTTCCGGTCAGAGAGGAGCCTCATATCAACAAGGAAGTGGTCAAAACTATGACTCTGCTGGAGGTTACGTATATTAATTGACCAAAGAAGAGCTATTAGTTAAAACAATTTTTATTTGGAATTTGTAAGGGCTGAAATAAAATTTTCGCTTTCTAATTTGTTTTTTTTTAATTAATAAGTTTTACGGATATTGGGCAGGTATTTGAGTCAACGATTAATTTTAACCGTAGGCTTATTCGCATGAATACAATTGAAAGCATTTATTTCCACGGGAATAAACCGAAGGTTAAGATTAACCAGTGACTAAAGTACCGGATTTCGTCTAAATCCTCAAGTTTCCCGCTAAATCGGCATTAAACCTTTCTGTTTACTTCCTAAGAAAGTTTTGATGGCGATCAACCATTTCTAATTGAAATTGCTGTCCAATAGAAGTATAAATTACTAATGCATCCACCATTTTTATCCTATTTAAATGATGTAAGTGTTGATACTATTTCTGTTTTTTTCAAATTGAAATAAAAAGCGTCTTATAATTAATATTTATTCATCTTTACAACAATATATAGTCAAACTACGAACTAGAGGATTGGTAGATACACCAAACATCCGGTATACAACAAGGCTATTGCACAGATATGTATAGGTTCAACAGTCTATTTCCATTCTTATAGTTAACGCGGTTGTATACACAGTATACCAAATATATAAGTACATCCATCTAACAATAAACAGTAACAACTGTGTTCGTAGGAGATCATTTGTTTCAAAACGTAACGAAGCGAAAGGAAGTTTGTTTTGATTGGCCATCCTTAAACCGAAGTTGTTCCGTGCGAGATATCAATCACGGAACGCAATCTAAATTTAGAACCGATTACGCAACGCTTATTGATTGATTTGACGAAAGTGAACTTCAAAAAATGAATGTGTAAATATGAAGCACCAGAGATTGATATGTTTTGTGTTTTGCTTAATCATCACCGTCGCGCTTTGAGAGGCAGGACGAAAACATCGAGATTTTGTGATACAATTACACACACACTTAACTCCTGTAGTAAATATTAGGACGATCACATCAAGTCGTTAGTAAACTAGCTATTATGTATGCAGCCTAGAAGACTTTGCTTTAAGGTAGTTAGGTAGCACTCCGTGTGCGCAATTTGCAACTAAAAAATTCAAACTCATAAATCTCGTGCAGCATCTACGTACATCTAGAGAGCCCGTTCCTCCTTAATTAAAGACTATGCCAGCGCGAGCCGAGGAAATTGGTCATTTTATACATATTTAAAATTCAACTTAAAACAAATTTCTCCATGAGGTTTGTTCAAACGAAACCCATCTTTGGTTGGCAAAAAAAATTATACAGAAATATATTCACAAATCATTAGCACCACAATTCAGGCGCATACCCCATTGTTTCACCAACCAATGTATACCCTGATAATAGAATTCTTGTGGCTGCTAATTGAAGAATTCTTTCACAGCATTTGTACTTTTGTGTCCGACTTAAGACCAAACGCATTTTTTTCTTCCGACTGCGAAGGACCACTGCTAATAGAGTTTAAAGAAGAAAGAGTGAATATCAACGTAAACCTGTACAATGAAAGTCTGAGTAAGCTTCATCAAGTACGAGGACGAGAACGCCCGGGGAAGCTTTCACGTGGCGTCATTCTGATTCACGTCAACGCTTGGCTTCATATAGCCAAGGTAGTAAAAGGAGAAATAGCCGATTTTAGAGCATCCACCCTACAGACCAGATTCATCGCCTTGGGATTTCCATATCTTTAGGTTACTGAAAAAAGCGTTAAAAGGTAGATAAGCGTTCAGAGTCACACATAGAAGTACAAAACGCTATAAGAGAATTCCCCACCGAGCGGCCACAAGAATTCAATGATCAGGGTGTATATCAGCAGGTGAAACAATAGAGTACTTGCCGTAATTGTGATGGTAACTATTTGTAAGTAAATTTTCGAATAATTTTTTTCTAGACCAAAGATGAGTTTCAATTGAATAAAGCTCGTCTTTTCGGTTGCAATAAGGAATATATCTCTCCGGTATTTCAAGTTAGGTTAAACGGAGGCTCGCGCTTACACGACGTGTTGATGTACACCGAAATTCTTCCTAAATTTTAATATATTGTCGACAGATTTTTCTGTAAGGTAACTATTGGCTTAAACATACCCCTTTTATGTTTGATGTCTAAATCTATAATTTCCTAATCATTATTAACGACATACTTACAAATTATTACTTAATCGCAATAATCACAACCATAATAAAAACAAATATATTCAGGAACAAATCATAAACGAGGAAAAATATTGATGAATACATGAATAAAAAGATTGAAATATGATTGGCCTTGGAAAATTTCCGTATATAAGTTGGGCGAAAAGTAATGGGGCTGGGAGCAAAAGTTGATTCCTGACATCACAATATTGCGATTTAACTAAACTAACATTGCCCAAAAGTTGATATTAACGATGAATAAAAGAAAATTAAAATTTTAATTTCAATTTTCTCAGTGTTCAAACTACTTATTAATTTTTTTTCTAGATAGTCTTAATAATTTTTAAGCGATCATAAAAAAATCAAGCGCTTATATTTAAATTTTCAATTCAAATTATTTATTCGTTAAATGTTAATGTGTGACCATTCGCTCTTTAATGTTAAAGGAATTTCAGAACTTGTGAGCTTAAAAAAAGAAATTTATATAAATTCCATGGAATTTTTCTGTATAAGCGTGTTATAAAAATGTTTCTGAAGAAATTTAGGAGAAATCGATGCAATATTTTTTCCGCTTTTACACAAGAAATTCGTTATTTATTTTGTTTTATTAAATTCTGCCCTAATTAACCTAATTTCGCAGAAATATTTTGAATCAATGATTTGTTTGTTATTTTTAATTTACTTCGTTATTCTTCTCTTAATTTATCAAAAAATAATCTTTAAAAAAATCATTAATAAATTACAAAAATATGTAGTTCTTTTAGAACATAAAATACTTACTTACTTATTTCGTTTTACTTTATTTTTCAATTAAATCGCATTTCAATGAAAATATTAAAGATTTTGGCTAAAATAATCGGAGAATAAATTATTCCACTATGGATGGGATTTCACGTCATAACTTGGCCGTGCGATGTTGCAATTATTGGATGTGGGTTTGAATCTCTCTCAAGCGTATAGGTTCTAGTGCAACATAGAATTTTTCCGAGTCTATTTGTTTTCGGAATCATATCGGCTTCTTCGTACTGAATTTTCTGCATTTCCCCAGTTTGTAAAGTGATTGCTGAAGGAGTTACGAACAACTATAAAGCAGCACGCGCACCGAATCGACTCGGACCGGTGGACTCGGAACGTTTTGCTATGCATTAGATAAAATGGAATATCGGCTCGAACCGGTCGGATCGACTCGGCTTAAGCAAAGAATTGTCGAAGGAGCAAAAATAGTCCGACAATCTTCCAACTACATTTCAAGAAGTGCATGTCACTGAAGCTATTGAGGAAAAGTCTTCTTTGCAGCAAGTAATTAAATAGTAGCAAATAAATATTAATTTCGTGGTAAGTTAATCTTTATACTGAGAGAATAATAGTATCATTTAATTTATGATTTAACGTAATGTAATTTAACCTAGAAATTTAAGATCTTAAATTACTTTAATGAAATGGTTTTTGGCAAGCGTCAGTTGAAACAGAAAATTTCGATATCATTAAACACTTCCTATTAGTGCCTTTTTAGTATGAGAAGTGTTCTTCATGTACTAAATATGGATAAAAGTGATAATGAATTTAATTCTCTCAGTTTAGAGAATAACTTGCCAATGAAATTAATATTTCTTTGATACTATTTAATTAATTATTTGCTACAAAGAAGTCTTTTCTCAATAGTTTCAGTGACATGCTCTTCTTGAAATATAGTTGAAAGATTGACATTTCTTTGCTTAAGCCGAGTCTATCCTACTGGTTCGAGCCAATTGCACATATTCCATTTAATCTAATGCATAGCAAAACGTGCCGAGCCGACCGGTCCGAGCCGATTCAGTGGGCGTTCAGCGTTTTCGGCAGTCCATTAGTAGATACCTACATTCGTTGTTACGTATTAAGCCATCTTTTCAGAATAATTTGATGATAAAGAATTCTCTTTAACATATAAATAAAAGAACGAGGATAGTTTCAGTGACACACTTCTTGAAACACAGAAAGATAGTCGGACCATTCAGCAAACTTTGTTCATTCTACGATTCTCTACCGAAGTCAAAACGACTCGACCAGTCTGCGCCGATCGTTCCGAGTCGATTTGGTGCCCGTGCTGCTTTATAGTTGTTCGTAACTCCTTCAGCAATCACTTTACAAACTGGAGAAACGCAGAAAATTCAGTTCGAAGAAGCCGACATGAATCCGAAAATAAATAGACTCGGAAAAATTCTATGCAGCACTAGAACCTACACGCTCCAGAAAGGGATTCAAACCCACACCCAATAAAAGAACGAGAAACAATAAATATATTATTACTTATAAAAGAAGAGCTTTAATGACATGCACTTCTTGAAACATAGTTGACGATTGTTGGCAATTTTTGTTCTTATTACAATTCTCTGCGGAAGCCGAGACGATACGACCGGTCCGAGCCGATCGTACCAAAGCAGTGCGCGTTCCATTTAACCATTTAACCTCATGCATAGTAAAACGTGCCGATTGTTCCGAGCCGAGTCGACCGGTCCGAGTCAATTCGGTGCGCGTGCTGTTGGTCTCAACCACTAAGGGCAATATTAATTAATAACTAGCCACCACGCCTCCCCGATAGCTTGAAAAGCTAGGGGGTTTTCGAGTAATCAGATTTGGCTGAAAGAATGAAAAGCGTAAAACAGTTTAACCATTTTTAAACGCTCAATTCTTTCATTTCTTAAATATTTCTGAAAAATGAACTAAAAAAATAAAAGATTTAAAATTGAATTTCTTTGTTATTAATCGCAATAATTAATGAAACTAAATTTGAAAAATACAGAAACCAAAAAGAAATTTGCAAGCAGAAATATTTTTGGTAACTAAATAAATATATATTTCTAATAAATGAATGAAAAACAATAGTTCGGTAAATTATTTATAATTATTCTTAACATCCATAATGCATAAACGCATATGTGTGATAATTATTAAAACAAAGGTCATAACGAGTGTCTTGCCTCATGCGGAATCCCCAAATTTCAAATTTATTACCTTCTTGTTTAATTAATTAACTTAATATAAATGGAAATGACATGGACAGCTTACGTGATATAAAAGTGGTATGTATGAGCTCGTTCACGTGTCACGTAATAAACCCCATAGGCCCTTCATAGTACCCCATAAATATTATGCGTGTGCACACTGTTAAACTAAACACTCCTCTAGCGAGTGCACTGGATAGACTTTCTTTTTCATAATCATATATTACACGGTCATTTTACGGCTAGAATTGCTTTATCTGTACACATAGAAATTTGTAAGCCACATTGACAACAAACTTCAAACTCTTACGTAGTTATAAAATTTTCCTCATAGAACCAACGTTTCATATTTCTCTGTTATTTAGCCCCAACAATAATAACTCTATAATACTGTCGATATTTACACGTACATACATTCAAGTAGAGAACAACAGTGATATGTATATTGTATTTAGGAATCGGTTCCTTGATATGTATGAAGTCTAGCGTGTAGCAGTTCGATGTAAACTAACACGTAGCTACAATTACAGTTCTTTAAGGGCTAGTGTTTTACTTCGCCCTGAAGTAAGGTAACATGCGGTTGTTGATATGTTTAGGTCTGGCACGAACTTGTTAGTCTAATCAGAGTGTTGTTTGTACATCGGTTGGATTCGCCGAACTCCTTATCCCGCCACCGGAACCAACCGAGTTACGCAGGCGTTCAACTTCAGACACGGGAATATCATCATCAGGTTCAAGCGCGGGGTTAACTCTACCATTACGTTCGTCCTTACCAACAAGTGTGGTTGAACCATATAACTTGCCCATCGCACCCGTGGCCATTACTGATAGTTGTTCGCCGTCTTCCGATGGTTCTCCTACTCTCTGTATGTCTTCGGGGATGTTAACAACGCAATTGAAGAGATCGTAGCCAGGCGCGAGTTTTCCACTCTCGAATAACCACTTGGTCAACCAGGAAATAAAGATTAGGGAAATCAAGGACAGTAACATGGCTAAGGTTCGGAAAGGAAATAGTTGACGTTGATTGGCTTCATCCCAACCAGGATAATGAATGAACGGGGCAAGTCCCATTAGTGGCTCACCTCCTGAGAGACGAACGAAAAATGCTATAAGATAAGCGGCGAGGCTTCCATAAGTGTTACAGTGGTCTTTGAAGTGGACCACCATCAAGAGTTGGGGGAATAAGATGACGTAAACTAAATCTGAACACATAGACCTAAAACAAAACAAAGATTAATGGAAGGGGTAAAATGCAATGATACGAAGATATGCTCACCATAACCCGTAAATTGATGGAATTGTCAGAGCCATTATGGTAGCCAGAACGCCCACGATCAAAATCGACACTCTCATCACCCAAATTATTTCCATTTCAGAAGCTCTTTGCCGGAATATCAGTTTGTAGACGTTTCTAGCGAACATGGAACTCGCTGAGAGGACACTGGAATCGGCCGAAGACATAACTGCCGCTGAGACGGCTCCCAAACCAAAAAATGAGACAAATTGGGGTGTCAGATATTGAAGGACCATAGGTAGAATCATACTCGTCTCTTCGGCTGATAGGGGATAGGGGCCCTTATATTCTGTCTCATTCCAGGCTGAAATATAAAAGCATTCCAAAATTGTTATTTAATACAATTCATAGAAGACGACTATTTCCAAAACACATTCAGAAAGAAGAAGAAATTTGGCTACCGGAGCTAAATCCTTAGTTTACTTTCCAAGCGAACTTAGTATTATTTATCGAATTAGATCAAGTTAATTGAGTATTAAGTGGATTGATCGAGATATTCTTTCTTTACCAGCTTTATGAGTAAACGCGGAATGCCTTACGTAAACAAATAAACACAACATATACAATCCTCATTATAAATAGAAAGCGAAATGAAATGCTTATACTTTACACTAGATGGCGCTTAATTTATTTAACTTTATTTGGAGAAAAATTGTTTATTTAATACAAGAATAAATTAAAATTTAATTTCGATTAACAACTCTTAATTCAGTTCGCTAAAAGCACAGTTCTGTGAATTATTTTTTCCAAATTGAGACAGAAACTTATAGAACGATAATTTCACCATAGCGTAAAAGTCTAACCATAAAGTATTATTGTATATATTTACCTTAAGTGTATAACGCTATGATTTAATAATAAAAAACAAATAAAATTTATATACAAATAAGTACCTGTTGATTTTGCAATCGCGCCAATTAGAACCGGGGGAATGGCCATCAAGATGCACCCGAACGCAGCCACGTACGATAAAATTTGTGCGCGTCCCGCAGATTTACTCGACAACACCCTCTGGAAGTACACCTGCCATGGTATTCCCCCAAACACCAACAGCAAACCATAATCGATGTAATAAAACAATTCGCCCGTCTTCACCTCTCCAATCCAATCAACTTCCATCGAGGAAAGCGGTTTGACATGTGGATTTATCCAAGCAAACGGTATACACATCCATAACCCGATGAAGATACAAAACAGCTGTATCACATCCGTGTAAGCCACGGAATATAACCCGCCGAAGAGTGTGTAGAAGACGGCGATACACGCGCTGAAGATCACGCTCGTCCTATGATCCATATCGATGATGACACTCAGAGTCGCCCCCAAGGCGGCTAATATTCCAGCCGCCCAAAAAACCTCCCCGCATAGCGCCGGCAAAAACAAAAGCCCACCCATTCGACTTCCGAAAGAATCCTGAAGAGGGTCTAACATAGTGATGTAGCCTTGCTTTCGCATCTTATTAGCAAAGAAAATCCCTCCAAAGACCAAGCTGAGGGCGTACCCAAAAGGAGCTTGACACCAGACTAGACCTGATGTGTAGATTGCTTCAGCTGTTCCGTTGATGTAACCTCCGCCAACCCATGTGGCTGGAAAAAATCAATAGGAAAGTTGTTAAATAATTCAGGAAAAACGTCAAGGGTGAAACTCACCGGTCATAGTGAATATGCCCACGAACAAGCCAATGTTTCGCCCAGCGAGCATGACCTCTTCTTCAGAATCATTTCCGCTTTCCTTTTTGCGAGCTGCCCAAATTCCGACACCCAATATCAAGATATAGAAGAGTACGATCGAAATCACACCGGCGATATTAATCATGGTGGTTGTTGATTGATTCGATTCTTTTCGAATTAAATTGGGGCCGTGATTGCAAAGATGATTGACTGGTGCACACTTACATATCAAACTTTTTTAGGCAGGTTTTCCGTTTTTTTTTTGCAAAAATATATTATATGGATTTGCGCGATGTTTTACCTATAGGTAAACAGCAGTCACCCCAGCGCAGTGAGGTTTTTTGAGAGGGGCTGTTTCTGGTTCTAAACGCTAGCCCGCACATGGGCGATCTCTAACTTCATCAAATTCGAACGCACACACGGGCACCTGGAGGACGACATACAATTTTGACGCGCTCTCGGGCACAACTGTCCTGACCCGCGCCGGGTATTGATCTTGCGTGACGTCAAGCAGACGAAGGCCCTTATTGGGCGACCCCACGTCCTGGACCCTGCGCCCATTGTGGAGGAGTCGCGCTTCGAGGATGGTAGTAAACGCCACCGCGCATAGTCCTCTTCATTGGTGATGATTTTGTTCGAAGGAAAGACCACCCACGTCACTCCTTTCGTGACGAATGTGGATCGATAACGCTCATACCCATAAGCACCAATTATTATGATCTAATTAGGGTCAACAACTTTGTAGATGCATTTTGATAAAATTTAAATCTCCAAACTGTCACATTAATTACAATAAGTTAAGAAAAGATATAGAATGAAGGAAAAAACTTAACATGCATAAATTCAGTTTAAAATAATATCTATACAATATTATCACTGAAACAAAACTAAATCCCTATTTTCGTCTTTTAGATAAAATATTTAAACAGGAAAAGAAATAACTTCTAATAAGTAAAAGAAATAACTTCTAATAAGTCCATCTTGTGGTTAAAACTGAATTGACAATAAAACAGTGAATCTTGTATATCGTTCGCTTGAAATTACAGTGGAAAACAAGATCAGAAACGAGGATTAAAGCCTTAATGCTACTTTCTGCTGAGAGAGGACGCTGGTTTCTCTAAACAGATATATTTTCAATCGATGAAAAAATGTCTTGCAGATATAGTCGCTTCGTTTATGTATATCTAGTTAGTTCATCCCTGGTTAAAATATGACAACCTGATTTGGAGACCAGAAAGCTCTAACCTGGACATGAACACCAGACAGCACCAAACGCAATACTTAACAGTAAGCGGCCACCTATTATTCCACAAATGAATGATTTCAAAATTGGCTGTAGTTTTAAGCAGAAATCACTGTAATGTGGTTGCAACAAATCTGTAATAATTGCGCTGCAGATGCCGTTTATGTCTTTATTAAAACGTTGTATTTCAAATGAAAAAAATTATTGTTGTATTTATTTTTAACTACGTTAGGAACAATAGTACGTGTGGATAGTCAATTAAATATTGTAAATATTAATAGAACACATGACACATTGGTAAAATTGTCAAAGACAAATAATAACAATTAAATGTAAATAACAATAGAACATAAAAAGAAAACATGAGTAACAAAATACAACAAAAAATTTTCAACAAAATCAAATTAGAGATTTGAACGTGTAGTCAAGTGTTACAAAATGTCAGCACGGGCGAGAACTATTGTATCTAATAAAATGCATTTTTAGACAAAAATTACTTCAATTTTCTCTTGAATATTTTATTAACTCTATTTGTTTTCGTACTATTTGACAGTAGTTTTTAAAAATGAGAGGCATCATGTTTAGGAGATTTTTCAAAAAAGGAATGAGAATGTTTAATACTTGTAATGAAATTATTATTTCTAATTTCGTAGTTATGAATATGAGCGAAAGTCGTAAATTCATGTATATTTTTATGTGAAAGTTAATAATTTTAATAAATAAATTGAAGCTAGCCGAAGTATTATTACATTTAATGAAGGTTTCCCTGCATGAGGTACGAGGCGACAAATTAAAAATTAAACGGATAATTCTTTTTTGTATTACCACAACTCTATTAGTGGAGGATGCCTGTCCCTATATAATTATATTATAACTCAAAGGAGAATATACAACAGCATGATACACATTCAAAACCTAGTGAAGAGACACATATGTAGAGACTTTTGTCAAATGTATTATAGCGTAATAAAATTTCTTGAGGTTTTTACGTAGATTGTCTGTATGATAACCCACTGCTTGTGTTTGTCGGCTATCGCTCCAAAAGTGACTTGATTAAAATGTCCTCAATATTTAACCAGTTTTGTTTATGTCTAGAATGAAATTGCACATAAAATATTTCAATTTTAATGTTTAATAAGATATAATAAGACAATTAACAGTAACCACAATTGATGTGTCATCAGCATACATAAACACTTTGCCGTTAGCAATATTATAGTGTTGCAAATCATTAATAAACAATAGAAAAACAAGAGGACTAATGACACCACCCTGTGACATCCAGTCCTGCGCAACTTAAGTGCTACAATTTGACATTTCTGTGAGCCTTGTAGCATAGGATCCTGAGGTTTGAGTGCAGGAGATGCATTTAAGTTGCGCACGACTGTGCCATAACCGGGTCTAGGACAATTCGTCACCGCCGATTTGTCGTCGCCAATTCACCGTCGCCGATTCGTCGTAGGTACAATTCACCGTTGGAAAACTCGCCGTTGGTAAATTCGCTGTCAGCGATTAAAGTTTTACGTCCAGGTACATATCCAAATAATAATATACTGATAATTATATGTAAATAAAATAAAGAAGTCAACCTAATTAATGGAAAATAAAATAATTTGTTATTAATTAAATGTGATACATAGATAAAGAAACAGATAAAAAAATTTTGTCTTCCAGGGAGTATTTCTTATTCTTCTTTTTTATATTTTCAGATTCTGCTCAAAATCATATTGATTTTCATATCAATCAAAATCACTACACATCAAAAGTCGACTGCTTTCAAAATATTGATTCATGAAAGCTCGTCATTTAAAATTATAAATTGAAAAAGGAGTTCCATTAAAAAAAAAATAGAATTATGATTATGTGTACGTACAGCACCAATATTTTCGTAATTTTGTGTCTTACGGTGGTTGCACTGTAATTAGGAATTTATTTTAACTTGAAATAGAAAAACAATAGTAAAGTCCATTTTAATTTACTTGAAACGTACTGAAATTATAGTTATTTTCTTCAATTCGTAGGTATAACTTGGATATTATCTAAAATGGTCAGAAAGTGTTTTAAAGCTTATCAAGCTAAATAAAGCAGTAACATGTGACGACAAATTGGTTCTATTATATCGCCATAACCGATATAATAAGGGCCCGAATAGCAACCTCCTATTTTTATTTGATAACGATGAGAGGGATACGATATTAACCAATCATTTATTGGTTCTTTAAGACCAAGTGCATAAAGCTTTTGTGATATAAAGTCAAGTCTAAAGTATCAAAAACCTTAGACAAATCAAAGAAGATGTCTGCTACACATAAGTTTAAATCTAAATTGTTCTGTATATACACATAAAAATTTTTGGGATTAAGTTTAATCTGTCTATTCGGTGCTAAATGAGGATAAAGTTTTACCTGAAAAGTTGTTAATCCTTATCTAATTTGGCGTTATTGTTCTCTTTTCCCGACTAAATTGTATCTATAAGTGAGTATTAACTCCAACAAGGATAAACTCTATTCTGCTCTATTATATACGTTTAAAGGGCAAACATCATAACTCCATTTTCTGCAACTCCACAAATGGATGGACGCGAGGGAATACCGGAAAAGTGTTCCGTGGCGTCCAAAAAGTGTTAGAATTAACTTCAGATTTTTATGTGTGTATTGAAAGATATCAATAGTAGCAGTTTCATTCGAGTGATCATGTCCAAACCTGTGTTGATTCTTTGCAAGTATTGAGTATTTATCTAAAAATTTGGTTATTTTGAGAGCCACGACTATTTAAATTATTTTAGAGAAATTACTGAGTAGCGATATTGGTCTAAAATTATCTACCTCTGTACAGTTTTGTTTATTCTGTACTAGCACTGTAACTGCTTTTTTTAGAATGTTGGGGATTTCTTTTAAATAGATAATAAAACAAAATTTAGGAAGTTTATTAGGAACACATTCGAATCCTGTTGAATGTTTATTAGGTAAATTTCTAATGACTTACTCAACATCAAATTGAGCTACTGGTACATAAAAAATATGACTCGCATTGATTCTTACCTAACGAGCATTCCCTAAATGCTTTATGTTATATTCGCGGCATTAGTTAAAATACAATCATTGTGAATTAAAGTTTCCAAATGTTTGTTATTTTGCGTTCTATTTAACGATGGATTAACAAACTGCCAGAGCGTTCTGCATTTATTGTTTGATGAATTTACAATTGTCTGAAAGTGATCTGTTTGTGTAATGTCTCCTCAAGAGATTTTTTAAAGTTATTATAATTTATCATTGAACCAATCGTGATTTAACATTTTTCTGAACTAGTTATGTATTCTTTCAATAAGTTCATTTTATTCTTTAATTCTTTAGAGAATTTAAAAGAAAACTGATTACCAATTACATGCAATTTACCGGATTATTTTTCGAGAAATGATACGAGTACATGAAAGAACCATATAAAATTATTCCAAAAAATTTCAAATGAGGTTGATTATCATTAATGTCATAGTTTTCTTTTTTTTATAAAAAGTGTTTTAAATTCCTTCAGCTTCCTTCAAGCTAAACTTTCTGTAATAACGTTCATGTTCGTTTGTTCTACTGACTGTGGTGTTGTCACTGTAGTTACTCACCTTTATGGAAACGACTTGAGCGTAATGGCCAGAAAGTCCAGGGTCATAATTTGAAACTGATTCGACATTATTACTGTTTCTGATCCAGTACCACATTTATCTACCCTAATGGGGGTACTTACTAATGAAGTTATATCAAAAGAATCAAAAATATCATTTTAGTACTCACCAAGTTTTCAATATTTAGATCACCACACAGACACACATAATTAAAATTGGTAATAACATTTAGAAATAGTTCATTTAATCTTTTAAAGAAATTGTTACACTCAATATTAGCAGTTGATCTGGGTGATTGGTAACTCAACATATTCCTTCAAAGACATTTAGTAGAGCTGATTTGCAATTGATTTGACTATAATATGCATTATTGGTTTCCAATACATGTATTTTAATATTTGAATATTAGTTTTTAATTCATAGAAATCTGCTGGATATAATAAGGTATAATTCAGTTTGCTTCGGTGATTTAAACAGTACATGTTACGAAGTAAAAATTATATACTATACTTGGATCAAGTGGCTAAAATTCAGATTTATTTAAGAAAACGCAACCTAGTTGTATATTTCTGAAATTTATGAATACATTTTTGAAACTTTCTGAATTTTCGAGTAGTATGTAGTTTTATTAAAAATATTTTTTTATAAAGGAAACGAGTTTGTGATATCGCTAAGGCATTGTTAATTAGATCTCTTTACAGAAATCATTACAAAACAAGTGTTAACCAATCCGTGATTTGTGATTTGATTTCATTTTGTTTACTCCTTTGTTGTTTTTAACTTCCTATTATGTCCGGTTGTTGTTTAATTGTTGTTATTATTAAGTTGTATTTTCAAGCTTTTTCGCCTCAAATATATTCATTTTAAGTTGGAAATATTCACAAATACCGAATATCGATGAGACAACCCTAGGGTTGCCACCTTTCAATCAACTGTCAATCTGGGGCACACCTGTCTTTAATTCTGTTTCTAATGACGAATCACGACAAGGAATTTAACCACGCAAACAGCGTTTGGATATTACAGAATTAGACGAAAAACGATGTCAATATTTATATATTTGAAGCAATTTATTTCTATTGTAATAATCAGATGCCTAATTTTGATTGAAAATTTTACCCAATAGGCATGTTTAGGTTTCATCTATAACTGAAATACTTACAAAATACCACAACTGGCAATGCGACGGCATATCAACACAGGTAATGAGTTGATCAGTTGTTTAATTCACATAAATAAAAAATCAATTAATTATAGGTAGGTATTTTGTATTCTTTATGTGTATGCATAACAATACGGTTTTGCTAAGAGATTTTTTTTTGATTTGGAGTTTACAATTTATTAATTTAGCTCGGTAAAACTTTAGTTTGCTCGAGCTTTTTTTCAGCGAAATTCAATAAAGCTCAACTTTGCCGTCGTGTGATCTACTCCTTACACATCTCCATTATGTACATGTTTAGAATATTTTATGGTAATGCGCCACAATTCCTACTGATACATATGAAGAGCATTCATACAAAAGTTGATAAGTCAAGAATGACGAACTTCAAGTTAGACGTGGAATCAAGGGTTTGTTATTAAGTTGCAGTGTCTATCTCATTAATTAATTTCTGATATATCGTGATATATAACACGAGAAATGAATGAATCAGGCCTAACCAGATGATTTAACCCAATAATAAAAAAAAATAAATAAAATAAAGTTTTGCGTGAATGCTCTTCATATATAAAAATTAGGAAAATTTCTGGATGCTCAGATTTTTTGCAAGGCATTAAATAGCACACCAAATTTAAAAATTCATTTACGTATGCTTTTAAGTATACAATATATTATTCAAGAAATTGTACGTGCAATTTTTTAAACAATCTAAATTATGTAGTATTGTAGTAATCCCGATGTTTGTTGCTTGATATACAAACTAATTCGTACGCAAGAAATTGTGTGATTCTCCGCAGTTGCTTATCATTTTATAGATACTTGGTTATGTCTTTTATTTTAGAATAAATATGTAAGCCGCAATTATAAATTATTGCTTGTGTGTCAGTCAAATATTTTATTACAAAGACAGTAGAAATGCAAATATCTCATTTTTGCTTGAACTACACACATACTCAGCCGAAACTTTCTGTTTGAAATTGTACAATTCAGATTGTTTCAAAAATTGAACAATTTCTTGTAAAAGTCTAAGTGCTCGCATAACCCCGTACAATTTTTTTTACAAAATCTTACGCATAGTGTCAAGTGTACAAGTATCGAATCGACCAATGAACGTTCATGTGGTAACCTGTCTCTTTCACTTTGTATAAGATTTTTTTTCATGGTGTTAATAAGGGAAGAAATAAGACTTATGAACGAGCCATTAATTTTTCATTTACTTTCTTTTAATTTTTCTTTTTTAGTATAAAATCCTAAAAGACGACAAATCTTGAAAGGAGGAAAATTACAAAGATTCTTCACAAAACATATTTTATTTATGAAATACACAGCTTTGATATCGTTAATAAATATCTACATAAAGTCGGTTTTAAAACTGTATTCGGTATATACATAATTCGGAAAAATTTGAATCCAATTCCTGCAAGCACAGAATGATTTTAAAACAACAGGCCGAGAGGTATTTGATAAATTTCCGTTCCTATCTGTTGGTCTTATCTTAGAACATACATGTATAATAAATTATTACAGCAAGTATTAAGGCCTCTCGTACACACTTACTTACATAAAATAATAATTAAAATTACATATTACGCGCCGTGTGTGCATGAGGCCTTACACTGTGATTAATTAATTACACGAGAATAATATAAAAAATAGCCTTAACGGTAACGTATACAATACAAAATCACAGCGACACAGTATCTCATAAAGTCTTGTGTAATCAAGTCATGTTCGTCATTATTTGGAAATTAACACAGAAAAGAACACCTAAAACAGCGCATCATAATTCCAAAATATTAAATTTGAATTGGTTCTATTGGTTCGATTTTTATCTAATACAAGTGTTTTATAAAGAGACATTTTTTATTGTGTATCGTTAGGAGCGTTTGAAAATAAAAAAATTAAAAAAATCTTTGAAGTTTTACTTCTGTATCTCGAAATACGACCGTTTCCGGACAAATGTTTTTACGTATAAAAGCTTTTATCCAACACCTGTTTCTTATGAAGTTTATAAAACACTAATGGAATTACGAACCCATAATTAAACTGATGTTCAAAATCCGCATTATTACGACTTCATAATGAACAGGTGTTGAATAAAACTATGTATTACACACGTGCCTTAACAGCAATAAATCAATCAAAAAAAATTAGTATTCCTTTCGTGACTTACCTGCCTTAAAAGACATTTGTATAATAAATGGCTATTTTTTAAAATATTGCAAAGAATTGTACTCCGAAGTTACGAACCGAACTTTGGAAAAATCTTATGTAATTAAAATTTAGACCAATTTTTGCCAGTCTTATTTAAGCGAAATTGTAAAGTTAAAAAAGCCTAAAATAGAAAATAGTAGGACATAAATTTTGTGGCAGAATTTGGTGTGGTAGAAAGTAAAATATCATTTATTCAAGTTTAACCTATTTATTTATAAATTTATATTTCTAACAAATCATTTTCACACTATGAAAAAATCAAAAAGAATTTTGGATATTTAAGATTTCTTTGAATTTAGTTGTAAATTAATTTTTCTTCATTTTTGTTGTTTGTTTTGTTATCGGATGCGCTGTTTAATAATACAGAACATTATTGTCTTAACACTTAACATACTATACAGCGTGTTTTAATTAAGTGAAAGTTTTGATTATTTCTTTAATTGCGTGGTGTTAAATTATGTAAGTATTTAGATTTGAATTTAGGCCGTATTTTTCTTTTGCTTTTTGTTTTCTTTATTCCTATAAACCAAATTAGAAGAAAGATGCTCTCCAGCATTCATAACTTCACTAACGATTATTCAACTATCAAAACGTATTTTTATTTTATTTTTTTCTAATCTTATCAATTTGATTTATTTATTTATTTTTAAATTATCACCAAAAATTAATTGGAAAAAGAAAAAAATACGGAATGGTGAATGGTCGAAATAAACATAATCGAATTCATTGAGCAAAAAGCCAATTCACATAGCCTAAGTAGTAGGATCAGTTTGATTAAAAAATTGTTTGTTGCGGTTCTTGTTTTAATACTTTTTCAATTACACAAGGTTTGATTTATTTGCCAAGATGAAAGTGAGCCCAACTTAAACTTGCGCAGGCGGGAAACCAGCAAGAAACATATTTTCAAATCAAACATAAATTGTATTAGTTTGACTGATTGGTACCCTTGTTGGAATTCTTACGTAGTACGAGTACATATCACGTTAAGCTCTTTACATGCGACATAAAAAACATCTACAAAAAATATATAGAAATCTTTCTCCTATCGACCTAACAACTGGCATTGCTACCCCTCATTGATATACTCATTCTCCTATCGGCCCTAGCAGTGGGGAAAAAACCTGGCTGAGCAGAAGCAGGAGGTGGATACCTCCACCTCCAGGGCTTCTGCAATAGGTGCCCGTCTGTCGACGCGCGACCCCTAAACGGAGCTTCCGAAGGACTCGTCACCGAGTTATTCTTATCACTCTCAGTTTCGTCCTCTTCTTCCAGCTCGACTTCAGTCCAGCGGCGATTGAGGATACCTGATGGCCTACAGCTTGTAGGCAGAAGACTTCCGGGAGAGACAGTTGCGGAACAAAGTAATCGAACAGTGTCTGGGGAGACAGGTTCTCGTTCACTACCCGAGCGTTTTAGTTTGCTGGGGTTCTTATTTTGGACTCGCCAAAATCTACAGACATCTCTGAATACAGACCACACCTATAACAATAACAACGATATAATGAGTATTGAAATACCCCCACGTTTGGAGATGACCTTAATTTGGCGATCTAGTCTAATTATATTGTCATGTTTGAAAAATTATATTATCAAAATTCGTTATCTATTTTTGGAACAACCGAAAATTTAATGCCCATGTTTTGAGGTTGAATTGACAAAATTGCATAGGAGCATTCCGCAAGTATAGCGTGATTTACCTACTTTTGCTTAGCTCGCAGGTCAAAATCCTTTCCGGTCGATCATACTTAAGCAAAATTAACGTTTTAATAGAGGGAATTCCACGCTGACAAATGACACCAAGTCGATCGAACTTTCAATGTTACATAAGTAGAACATATTACATTAACGTGCTTGCAGATTAGCGAGATGCTGACAATTTTGGTACATTGATCTTTGGACTCGAATTTTTAAAATAATACAGAAAAAGCACTTTCAAATAGGAAAATTTGTGATTCAAAATTTATCAGTGAATAAGTTAAACTATTCAGCTCAGTACGTCGCATCGGGCAGTTATTTGTGTAATAATTCTAACCTCTGTTACACTTGTTCCATTGCGAAAGTAACTTTCAATATGAACACTTTTTCTTAAGAGAAAAACCATTACCAAGAATTTGACGTTAACATGTCAAATTTAATGAATTCAGCTGGTTATGATATAATTAGAACGATGTACCATGTACAACGTGCGAATGGAGGTTGGAAAAGAATGACAGATTAAGAGAAGACGGGAAATTTTTCACCGGGCATTAATAATTAAATCTAGAAAATCAAAAAGTTAATTTACAACCCCATTTCGTCTCCGATTTTTTTGGCAGTCCGTACAATATTGAATTTCGATTTCTTTGTTAGCAGCGCCCTGATTTTCGGGTGGAAAGCCAGCAATCGTTTTCCACGGATCGCTCAAATGGCGTCTACTTATATTTTTGGAATTGTGGAATCGGTCCACTCCTTACTTCTTTCTGAACTTACTTAATAGCCCTTCCTTATGAAAGTTCAAATAAAAATATGAGAAATTTTTGTACAGTAATAACGAGATTACAAAAAAAATATGTAAAATTAAATTAAATTAATTAAATAATTGATTAAATTTTAATAACAAACTTAAAGTTCAAACCAGAATAGAAAAGAGAGAAGATTAACAATAATCAGTTTATTTCTAAAAACCTTTGTTAGCTGCTAAATTTTAAGCAAGAATGATACTTTATTCAAACTTACCCCTCCCTTTTTAGGCACAATTTATTTAAATTAAATTAGGAAAATTGACTGATGGAGTCAATTTTGAATTTTAAATACTTCACGGAATTCGGAACTCCGCGAGCTTTCTTCTCTTGTCGTATTTATTACGTATAATCTAAGGTGACGAGGATAGCTAAACGCATGGAGCCTTTCCACGACTCATCACCGATTCAACGATATTTTGCATTCTGTATATCAGTGTAACGTAAGAGAGTTCTTTTTTTAACATGATCTCATTTCTTGGTATATTGCAAGCTGACTAATGCTTTCATTATAACCCGTGTCTAAATAAAAGAAACTGATCGAGCAGGCTGTGGAAAAATTCACAGACAATATCTGTACGTCTTAGATAATTTCGTACTTTTAGCAAAGAGATAAACCCGGTGTGGTAATTCGTTAAATATATTTAACTTAACTTTCAAATAGGTTCCCAAAGATTGACAAGTTCTCATTTATACCAAATAATTAAGAAAATGTAATGGAAACGTGATTGTTCAACAGAAAATTTTGACGTTACATTTGACGGTTGAACTGAGAAGGGGCATGCATGCAACGAATAAATTTTGATTAAATGGAGACTCATTATAAGCTAGCAGCTTGTGTTTTTTATTTTTCAATGAGTCATATTCCGGTATGAATTCTAATTTAATAAAGTTTCTTAATTAAATGAAGTGAACTGAAATACAAAAAAACATTATGATAAGAATCCGGATTCTTACATCGTTGCATCGATAATTCGCCGAACGTCAACTCCAAAAGTGAGGGTTTTCTTTACAGAAATGCGTTGAAGAATTCTCAAGTAAAAATACAAATTACATTTCTATGTGCTAATATGTATCTTAAAAAATTATATCGACGGCTTAAGTGCAAAACGTCGCATCTCCAATAACCACAATACAGGCTGGATAAAGTTGCTGCCGCAGTATTGCTAACTTCGTTATTATTGCAAGTCGATTAAATTAGTAAAAATGAACTGCTTTTACTCAGAATTACCGTGGTGATACCAAAAAAACAATTGCGCAAGGCGTTCTCAAAATATTTGCATATGTAAAGTTTTCTTTAATGGAATACGCTGTATTTTTTGTCGGCGCATGAAAAAACAACAGATTCTAAATACAAGTCACTCTTTACTATTTCCCACTAAAATGAATAATAGTCACTCTTTACTATTTCCCACTAAAATGAATAATAAAGGAGTTATTGCGATATTGGAATTCATCATTTACAAACAGAAATTCTATTCAAAATTTGCTACAAAACGACCAAATGGCAATAGGCTACTTCGGCCCTAATTGAAGCTTCATCAGCAGAAGAGCAATTCGAAAATTCCACCGAAGTCTGACCGATCCGGTCTACTTAACGCATGGACAGTGACACGTTAGACGATAACAAGAATATTAGTGGAATATTTGTAATTCGTAAAACATTTTATCACTTTGAAATAGTCAAACAAAGGATGTTTAAAAACCTCATCTAGCTAATTTGAAGCTGACTTCAAAACGATGCAATGACATACTAATTGTGTCTGCATTGACATGTGAGTGATAGTTTACAAGGCTAAGCTGTAGTTTACAATTAACCGCTGTCCATATATATATAAGAAGGCTGGATACACCAGATTACGGTGGAATTCTTGAATTGCTCTTCCGCTGACGAAGCCTCAACTAGTGCCGAATTTGACATAATGCTTGAATACTTTACTGCAATTTAGCCGATTTGCAGCAAATTTTTAATGAAAATTTTTTATAAATGATAAATAAAAATATCGTAATAACTCCTTTATTAATCGCTTAAGTGTAAAAGTAGAAAGTGATTTGTATTTAGAATTTGATGTTCTTTCATTTGCCAATCAAAAATATATAGTATGTTCCGGTAAAGAAAATTTTACATAGGCAATATTTTGCGAATGCGATATGCAACTGTTTTCTTGATATCATCACTATAATCCTAAGTAAAAACAGTTCATTTTTCGACTTCGTAGCTCCAATAATAATGAAGCTAGCAATATTGCGGCAGTAATTTTAATCACCCTGTATTGTTCAGGGCAAACAAAAAACTTTCTAATTTGAATAGTATTTTCTGTAAATCATTTTTTTTTCAACGTGTAAAAATTAATTTAATGCTTCGATTGGCGTAAAAATCTAGTTTTTGATTATTTGGTGGCTTACGTCGTTTTGCGCTTAAGCGTACTTTTTTAACGTAACCGAATAAACTTGTTTCGGACTTTATAAAATCTTTATAATGTGAAAAATATGCAGTCGTTCTTATTAATAAAAAAACAAACAATATTTTAATGGATTATGTAAATTCAGTAACTCGTAGAGAGAATTTCTCGACAGCGAGAATGCATTTGCAAATGCAGTGTGCTGTGAAAATGTAAAACATCGCATGCATTAGTGTATGCCATGACACGATGTATGCTGGCTTGGGGCGTATTCAAAGTTCTTGTTAAATTGAATTTTCGCGATTTGTTCGCGTGGAAAATAACGGCCGGGCACATTCAATAAACGAGACATTATCGACGCGTTTTCCTCGTCAACGATGGTATTGCGTCTGGTTTTCCAAGGTGATTTCTGTCGTTTTCCATTTTTTTCCATTAGGCCCAAATCCCAAAGGCATTATCTAAATTTGTCGACGCGCATTTCGCAAATGCAATGTTATAATTAACCACCACTTCACTTTCACTCAGTTCGTTTCAAGCCCATTATGGATATAAATCGTTCTTTTAATTTTTCTTATAATTTATCGTTCTTTTCGTTTCTGTTATAATTTAGTTGAATGAAATTGAAATAGTTATCAAGAACAGTGAATGACCTATACAAAAACAGGCACGTTTTAAGCATAAAAATTTTACTATTTATATTATCTATTTATAATTGAAGTTTGTTCTTGTCCGATGAAAATTGTAAGTACAAAGTTTTTTTAATCTCAAACCGGACAGAAAAATGAAGGGAACACAGTCAACGTATCGCTATAGATTTATAGCTTCGTTAGGAGTGAAAAAAAGTAAATAAACAAGTTGTCAATAGAAACAAGTCGTCAAGAGAAACGAAAAGGTAACATGATTTTTTTTTAGGATATAGATCTGTCAATTAATTAAAAAAAAAAGAAAATTAGTTTTAATTTAGTTCTAGTTATTTTTCTCTTTATTCCGGACAACTCGTATTTTAGTTAAAAATCATGTTACCTTTTCGTTTCTCTTGACGACTTGTTTCTCTTGACAACTTGTTTATTTACTTTTTTTCACTCCTGACGAAGCTATAAATCTGTAGCGAAACGTTGAGTGTGTTCCCTTCATTTTTCTGTCCGGTTTGAGATTAAAAAAACTTTGTACTTATCTATTTATAATATATGGTTATCTTCAGTAAACGGTCCTGGGCGTCCTAATTCAGCACGAATCAAAGTTTTCGTCAACTTGGGTCGGTAATGTCACAAATTCCAAAAATATATCCACTCTTGACACATATTTATTTAAGCTTTTGGGCACTCTAAACATTTGCAGTTGCATATTTTCCCAAAGTGGACATTATCGCTCCCGTTTGGACATCTGGAGAGGGCCTTTTTTTATTTGTTTCAGAAAAAAATGTTGCAATTAGCGCTTTAAAACTGTTTAAAACTGTCTTTCCCTTTACCCCTTGAGGATATGCTTTCCAGCTTCGGCTTCACGCCTGAATTTGAAACGTGAGGTTAGGTATTACATGTCATACGTTTCGACACTATAAATTTATTTATTTTTCTATCAATAGTTCAGAGTTAATCAAGTGTAAGATGATGTAAGTCAAAACTCTAAGTTTGTGAGGTTATGAGAGTATTATCTCCTTTTAATCAGCTGACGAGTTTGTGAAGTTATAGATTTTGGATGGATTTTTGATGTTCCATTCGCAACTGAACTAAACCGTATAAAATCACTACGATTTGTGCGTTCATGAAAGAAAACTAGCAATTGTTATGTACAAGAAAAAGCTTTCTGGCCTTACTATATGTTTTTGTAAAAAACTAATACAATAAAAGTTTTGTAATACAAGAAATATTCTTTAATTTTTTCATTTTATATACAACATTTTGGTGACGAGGATCATAGAATGAAGGATGGCTGAAAACTTGTCCGAAAACTCTACGATCGGATTTAAAGGTATTTTGATAATGCCGCAATGAACTGTCAATCCAACGTGGTTGCATCTTACACGGATGGTCCTAGTACCAGAGTCCATACGCCAGCGAGTACTTGATTCAATTCATTCACCACATCACGGAATTGTAAGAACTAGGGCAGCTGCTCGTGGATATGTTTGGTGGCCCGGTTTGAACAAAGATATTGAAATCTTAGTTCGATGCTGTCAAATTGCCAAGAACAACATTATCCGCCAATGACAGAACCATTTCCTTGGCCAACAGCAACATACAGTTGGGAAAGAATTCATTTCGACTATTGTGAACCGATTGAAAGACAGGCATTCTTAATGTTGATCGATGCTTCTTCGCGTTTCCCAGTGGCAAGGTTGGTAAAACTGATATTTCATCTAGCAGGTTGCCTCGTTCCCATGTAATCTACAGTTTGAAATTTCCTCCCCGTAAAAGTAACTCGTCATACGAAACTTCTATCCGTCAGAGTGAAGCAAATAGAGTGAGTTTTAATCTGTCTCCTAAAGCATAATCTAATTCACTAAAGATGGAATCAATTCAGTGATCCTATTGATCAAATAACGCAAAAATCTCGTTAATATGCCCAATGGAATTTATCACGTGACATGACGTAACGAGGTACGCACCCTCTGCACCCTCCTCTGATCAAGGTAACCTTCTACCCAGTGGTTAAAGCGGTGACATCTATGTCCTGTACTACGCTAATTTAGAAAACGCGACAAATTTTTGACGATTTTGGTGTTCCATCTTTAGTCGTCTCCGAGAACGGTGCCCAATTTACTTAAACGGAATTTCGTTCTTTCCTTAACAAAAATGGAACGAAGTTCCTTAACTCACCAGCATTCCATCCGTCATCCAATGGATTAGTGGGGAGAGCAGTTGGTACAATTAAGGATCTTCTTCGCAAAAACTTAGAAGGAAATTGACACAACATAGTAGCTCAAGTTTGCAATGCGTACTGCAGTTTGCACAGTTACAAACTAGATACTAGCTGATCGTTTCTATTCTTAGTTAAAAGTACGCACGCCGTTAGAAGTAATTCATCCTAAAAACAGAAAGAATTAGAGGAACCTGTACTGTTAAGATAGGCGCCGTTTCAGTTTAAATGATTTCGTGTACTTATCGTCAACCTAAACCGAAATGGTCTCCTGGGATAACCGTGGCTAAGAAAGGAAGAAAAATATACAGTTGAAGAGAGTGACGGAAAAATACATAGCAGAAGTGTAAAACAACTAATATTAAAGCAAGATGAACCTGTAGAACATAAAGTTGTAAATTCATCACAAGGACGAGGAAAATACGAAGACTTTTGTATCGAGGAATCATCATCAGGAGTTAGTCATAGGGTCAAAATTAACACTCCGGCTACAGGGAGTAATAATCCAGATGAGTATGAGGTTGTAGAAGACGATATTCTAAGTCAAGAGGTACAGTTGCAAATGTGCCATCGCTCTCTATGTCAGATACTTCAAGTAGACCCCTGCGGAATCGGCGACAGCACAAATATCTTGTCGTATCTTATGTAATAGATTAGACTTTCCTTAGTCCATTGCTGACAATTTTGGTACATTGATCTTTGGACTCGAATTTTTAAAATAATACGGGAAAAGCATTCTCAAATAGGAAAATTTGCGATTCAAAATTTATCAGTGAATAAGTTAAACTATTCAGCTCAGTACGTCGCATCGGGCAGTTATTTGTGTAATAATTCTAACCTCTGTTACACTTGTTCCATTGCGAAAGTAACTTTCAATATGAAAACTTTTTCTTAAGAGAAAAACCATTACCAAGAATTTGACGTTAACATGTCAAATTTAATGAATTCAGCTGGTTATGAATAATGAGAATTATGTACCATGTACAACGTGCGAACGGAGGTTGGAAAAGGATGACAGATTAAGAGAAGACGGGAAATTTTTCACCGGGCATTAATAATTAAATCTAGAAAATCAAAAAAGCTACTTTCCAACCCCATTTCGTCTCCGACTTTTTTGGCAGTCCGTACAATATTGAATTTCGATTTCTTTGTTAACAGCGCCCTGATTTTCGGGTGGAAAGCCAGAAATCGTTTTCCACGGATCGCTCAAATGGCGTCTACTTATATTTCTGGAATTGTAGAATCGGTGCACTCTTTATTTCTTTCTGAACTTTCTTAATAGCCCTTCCTTATGAAAGTTCAAATAAAAATCCGAATCTTTAATTAACGAAATACGTATATTCAAATATATGAGAAATTTTCGTACAGTAATAAAGAGATTTTAAACAAATAATATGTGAATTAAATTAATTAATTAAATAAAGTTTAAACGAGAATATAAAAGAGAGAAGATTAACAATAATCAGTTTATTTCTAAAAACCTTTGTTGCGCTGCTAAATTTTAAGCAACAATGATACTTTATTCAAACTCACCCTCGCTTCTTAGGTGCACTTTATTTAAATTAAATTAGGAAAATTGACTGATAGAATAATTTTTTTTCTTTTCTAGTCGTATTTATTATGATCTAGAGTGACGTGGGGAGCTAAAGCTATCCTGGGAATTCGTAGAATTGGCTTGCACCGGGAGCTACATTAAAGCAACGCATGGAGCCTTTCCATGACTCATCAGTAATTAAACGTCATCCAATGGATTAGTGGGGAGAGCAGTTGGTACAATTAAGGATCTTCTTCGCAAACACTTAGAGGAAATTGACACAACATATTAGCTCAAGTACTGTTTGCAATGCGTACTGCAGTTTGCACAGTTACAAACTAGATACTAGCTGATCGTTTCTATTCTTATTTAAAAGTACGCACGCTGTTAGAAGTAATTCATCCTAAAAACAGAAAGAATTGGAGGAACCTGTACTGTTAAGATAGGCGCCGTTTCAGTTTAAATGATTTCGTGTACTTATCGTCAACCTAAACCGAAATGGTCTCCTGGGATAACCGTGGCTAAGAAAGGAAGAAAAATATACAGTTGAAGAGAGTGACGGAAAAATACATAGCAGAAGTGTAAAACAACTAATATTAAAGCAAGATGAACCTGTAGAACATAAAGTTGTAAATTCATCACAAGGACTAGGAAAATACGAAGACTTTTGTATCGAGGAATCATCATCAGGAGTTAGTCATAGGGTCAAAATTAACACTCCGGCTACAGGGAGTAATAATCCAGATGAGTATGAGGTTGTAGAAGAGGATATTCTAAGTCAAGAGGTACAGTTGCAAATGTGCCATCGCTCTCTATGTCAGATTCTTCAAGTAGACCCCTGCGGAATCGGCGACAGCCCAAATATCTTGTCGTATCTTATGTAATAGATTAGACTTTCCTTAGTCCATTTATTCTGGTTTATTTCATGTTCACTTGTTTTAAATGTGGTTATTAGAATTGCATAAAAACTGAGGGTAGAGGAGTGTTGTGTATGCAATTTGTGGACATACAAGAAACAAGAGTTCTGACGTTACTACAGGTTTTTGTAAGAAACACAATAAAAATTTTGTCAAACTGAAAATATTCTTTAATTTTTCCATCTTTGGATACAACATCGAAAAGTTTGTCAATTCCAGATCTAGAAAATCACGATATTTTATGTGATTGTTTCCAAAAATCACTATCTCATAATTTTACTTAAATATTTACAGCTGTAAAAAATTAACTTAAGAAGTAAAACTGTTAAGGAGTCAGATAAAAACAAAAACCAATTTTTAAATTTTAGGTATACTTATTTATGACCAGCTAAGTGTTGAAGGATTGGAAGGATTAAAATAGTTAGGACAAGGAAAATACTACCTAAGAAAATGTTAATGTTAGGAAATTGTGTAGAAAAAAAGCAGATGCGTGGAAAATCACAACTGAGGCAGAAAAAGGATATAGTAGGAAACGTAGGGGAGAAGAAGTTAAAAAATACGAGGGAAAAGGAAATGGTCAGTACACCACTGAGAAAAATATTAAGGGTGATTTTCCTTTAAAAACCCAGTCAGCGCACTACTGCAAAATAATAAAATAGTTTTTCTTAGTGTATCAGTGAGAAAAATTAATTTTGCAGCATTAACACGCCGAGTCGTTTTTAACGGCAATCCGAATAAAGTGTTCGTACATTTTTCTCAGTGTTGAGGATGGCATTATTAAATATTACAAGATAATTATTTTTATATCTTACTTTTTACTTGAATCTTTTCCAATAAAGAAACCCATCCATTCTTGACCATTGTTTTAATTGTGATCATTTCTGGAGTAGTTAAAATGGATTACTGTTATGTTAAAAGAAATGAACAAAAAAACTATTATAACATTGATTATTATCTTCAGAATATTTCGGACAAATTATTTGAGGATTTTGAGTACTTTTAAAAACCATCATGTAATTTTTCTTCTTAATAGTTCTTGTTTACAGGACTAAAGAATGGACCCTAAGGAAAAAAATCTAAAGTGAGAAACTTATGTTACGGTGTCGAAAAACGCTTTCGAGCAACGGCCTGTATATTCCGTCCAGCCCTGTATGTTTTCGGTCCGCATCTAGCTCACCGCACTCAAACTTCTCGGCGATTTGATTTCCCTTTCGGATAAGTTTTTATTACACTGAACTAATTTGACTTGGAAAATATCAAATAAATACACGCTCTGTGTTTTATTTTAAAACGTTTGTTTGGAGCTTCATTTCGAAGCAATCCCTGCAAATTAGTGCCTGAGAATTTCTCAGCAATTTGGGCGAATTTTACATAAACATTATTGTAAGGATATCGTATTTCTTTTATTAGGATGAGATCATCTTTCGGAACGAGTGTAGGCGTATTTTAATTGGTTCGTGGGATTTTTCCATTGCGAAATCTTGATTATTTCAGACGTACACATAGCCATAAAATTTCCGTCTCGCCTTTTCCGTTTTTTTTTCAATTAGATCTTCAGGACTTTGCAAGTTAACATTTCGATGGATAGTTTAATTGGCCGCATCTCTGGCATTTAACATCATTAGCTGTTGCTTATGTCAACGTTATCCGTTGGTTCCTGTTGACGTCACATTGGTTTTGATTCGTACGAACCCTCCTTTTCGAATATTTGGGGACAGGTTTAATTTCCCTTCATTAATTCGTAGCGCGCTTTAGAGCGTGAGTCGCGTTAGCGATATCTCCTAGTACTTACAATTAGTGTGGTTATTTGCGTGGGGCCGCTGTGCCATTTTCGCGTTGTGGTCGTCCTGACGGTCGATCCATACTTTGATTCGGTTGAGGATGTTGTGGAAGGCTTCTTTGTCGTACGACGTTTCGTCGAGTCTGTCTTTCGTCGAGTCTCTGGCTTCGGCCGTAGAACTCCGGGCAGGTATGTTGACTACTGTTGCCTACCTTTCGGTCGCGTTACTACTGACGAACCTTTCTTCCTCCTTAGGCTTTCTATGTTGACTGCCAGTTTTACAATGAAGCTTTATGGTGGAATTTTAATATTGGGTACGATTTTGCGTTTTGGCTACTATTCTCTTGCTATGGTTTTCGTCTGACGACCACCTTTGATGAACGATGCTTTCTCGACGTTCTGTAATGTCGTCTTTCGAAGATACCGATATAGCCGTAGGATCGACGTCTTCGTACGCCGACGTGGGAACTTGCAGATTAAAACCAAATTTATAAACTTTGCGCTGGCGTTCCAGTTGCCGTTAAATTATTCTGATCGAATAAAATCGTTTATAGACTCAGTTGCCGCTGCTGCTGACAGTTTATAAACGAAACCTACAATTTACAATAGTTCAACTCTGCAACAGTTGCAACAGTGAACTGCAACGGCAGCGCAAAGTTTATAAATCCGGCTTAATTCCTGAAGTGTGTCAAGTGGGAGTTTCCCTTTTATATGGTCTTTCGCCGAATTTCGTGTGCCAATTTATTTAGAACTAATTAAAATTTTCTTCAAGCCAGTAATATTTGACTTCCTTAGTTAATACTGTACAACTTTTTGACGGATCCGTCAGCTGGTTCTTTCACTTAATTTACATGTTTGTTTTATGACAAGTTTTGTTTGCAATTAATTTACTATACCTTATTGTAAAAATTTTTGTACAAATCGTTTTTGATTGCAGTGAAAACCTCGAGCAGCCTCTGGACAGCTGTTTCAGCCCTGCTTGAGGCTTCTTCAGCAGAGACGTAGCTCGACATTTCCACTGCAAACAAAAACAACTTGTCCAATTTATTCGCAATTGCGATGTAAGAATGATGAACTACTAACTTACTATGGTCAAAGTATAGTAGTAAATAGTAAGATGTCGCTATTTTATCTGTTCATACCTCTTTGCTATATTTTAATCTTGAAAACAATTTATATCTTAGTAAAACTGTTTGGAAATATTTTAAGGCGCATACATATTTGGCATTTGGCATTAAGCCTTGCACTAAATATCTAAATATATTTAGATTTTTAGGTTTTGATTCTGAAATGTTATCTGGACACTGGTGCTAACGAATTTTGCCATTAAACTTTTGTGGCATAATTTGAATCATTTCCGTTTCCTATTTACCTTATTCCTCTTCTCGTCTTTGGTCAATATTAGGAAGCGTTCAATTTTATCGCGTTTATTAACACCCGCATCCATCACAACTAAAGCTACTGGCTGTGGCTTAGTCAACACAAATCATATAAAAAATAAAACTGCATCATATAAAGTGTCGTAAAAAGAAAGCGTCGACGTCGTATAAAGAAACTAGAACCGCATATTCAGATACTTTGGTGCAAACTCTTAGGATGGGTTGCATGAAACATTTAAACTGCGTTAGAATGCGACATTCTTTATAAGTACAGCAAGAACTAAGGTTTAAATTTAATCCTAGCTTAAATATTTTATTAGGAAGTTAAAGCGGAGGGTGAAAAATTGGTTTGATATTCGTTTTTCAAAAGAATCGTATGTCCATTCCTCTATTCTCTTATTTCTTTAAGACTTTTTTTTTAATTTTAATGTTTTATTTTATTAATAATATAATATAGTAATATTATGTGAAATTAATTGTTTCTCGTTTAACACCCCCATGTATGATATGCAATCCCGAGGGTCAGTTGATTAGGACCCGAGAGTAGGCAACTGAAAAAGGTTTCTGCTGTAGAGTCCTCATTTCACAAAGGTGGCGTTTTGTTCCCAATTACGAAAATTTCTCATTAATTTTCTTCAGCTATGTAATAAATAATTTTTACAATACACCTTAAGCTAGTAGTATTTTTTTCCTTTATTTATTTTGAATCAAGATTTTATATTGAGGTAATACGTCTGTCTCCCTTACACAATTTTTGTGTTCGGAAGAGTCCCGTTCCTTGGAAGACCAATCAAAATGTAAGGTAGGGTGCAAAATTAAATTAGAAAGAAATAGGTTCCGGCCTCCTAAACGAATCGGGGTAGCAGCTTTTAAATGAGAAATTTACGCTACCTTATCGTTTAATCCTGAATCCTAATTCTTTTGTTGTACAAAGAGAAGCCAAAGAAAAAACAGCTGTTACAGTGATCATTATTTATTATCGTAATGAAATATTCAGAAGGCTTTGCGTAAAATATTAGAGGATATGTTTCTTATGTATAAAAAAATGTAAATGTAAAAATATGCCCTTTTGGAATTTGTAATAAAAAATGGGAGTTTTCATGATTTTCTAAGAAATACTAACTGTGGAGGTTGAATATTAAAATTTACTGAAGTTTGAGTGCTTCCTTTTCTTATTAAGATATCATTTGAAAATAGCTTAGTCAGTTCAAACTCAACAATTTGGCGGCATCCCGTACATTATTATTATTATTATTACACAGTGTGAATAAAAAGTTAAATATTTCCAAAAATATTTTCTTTTTGCAAAAATGTTACGTTATTACAATAAATCTGTCATATTTCAGAGTGGTCATTTACTTGTACAGTGGCGCACAATTGGCGTACAAAATTAATTTTATTTTTTTTAATGCAAACCCTTACTGTTAATAAAATTGCCGAAAGAGCGTACATCTACAAAAAAAAAAATATAGGGTCACATACAAAATCTTTTGAAATAATTGCAGTGCACAAATTAAAAAGGAAAAAAAATGTATTTAAACGAAATCAAAGAGTTGAAAAATACTCGAAAACTGAGAAAACCCTCACTGTCTCTTAAATGAAATAATTATTTAAGTTGACTCTTGTCCGATGAAAATGTGCGAAAATACTTTTTAAACTTTAAACGACACTGTAAAATTGGAAGAAACACTCAACGTTTCGCTATCGCTTGACAGCCTCGTTCCTTTAAAGTTTAAAAGCTGTTTTCTGAAATAATTATTAAAGATTAATACACTGAAGGTGCTGTGGCTAACAAAATATTGGACTACAAATACTCAATAATGTATAAAACGCATTCGTTTCACGTTTAGGTCTCAATGAACTTAAAATAATTTTTTTAAGTTTCTAAACTGCGATTATTTCAAAAATTTCCTATGTGACTCTACAAAATTAGAGAGTTTCCACTAAAAAGAATAAAATCATTTTTGTACGCCATTGTATAAATAAGTGAACCACTTCAAGATTTTCAGACAGTATACAATAGCTTCATTCCACTTTCAGACTTTCAAGAAGTTGGAGATTAACACTCACCTGATCGATGCTTTCTCGAACTGAAATTTCGTGAAAGCAAACGCATCCAATTTCCTTGCTGCGTCGTTGACCCTCTTCCAAGGTTACCATCCTATCATCCAGTTGGTCGATTTTATTGCCTACTAGGACGACGGGTACGTCTGATATTCCTTCTTTGCAGCTACTGCCCAAACGGCGTCTTCGTTTGTTGTAGTTGATCAAGAATTTCAGGCGGTAACATTCATCAAACGAGCACTTGTCCGTTACCGAGTACATGAGTATGAAAGCCTCGGCCCACCGAATGTTGGCCTCCAAGGCTAAGGACTCGCATTCCTGAAAATAAATTCTTTTTTATTTACGTATTTAATGTTTATGTTTGACTTTGGGTAACTGCGTATTAGTAGAACAAACGATTTTCAGGAAACGTATTTGAGACGTGGAACTAATCCAGACAAACGCACTGTCAATCACAGACATCCTCGTCAAGAATAATAAATATTTATCGTTTATTTACTGCGCACTTCGTAATAAATATCTGGGAATGTCTAACGTTACAAGAACGGCCTACGGCGCTTTTCCTCCACACAATCAATCAAGCGGCGAGACGTGATCCCTCCACATCTTCGTTTTATATTCGATCCGAAATAAAAACGAAAGATCTTCCTCCTTAACAAGCTCGTATTTACTGACGTGCTTATTATTTTTGACGTGTTTATTTTTCTCTTTTCGTAATAAATTTTACGCTTACTTTTTGAGTGAATAATTCAGAAAAAAAAATTTTAAAGAAATTGTCTGTATTAAAATCGCTTCAACGAAATTTTATATATTTAAATCACTTTACGTGATGTAAACTAGTAACTTTCATGTCTGTAATTGTTCGAAATAACCAAATAATTCATCAAGTAATTGAACATTTTGTTAGGTACGTCTATATCAGTTAAAAAGATCGTATACAATTTATATATGGTCGAGTGACCTCTGGAAAATAACATTTGCCGCGTATTAATACTAGTGTCAGCCATCACAGTAACCTAATTATACACCACGAACATCAACTAATTAATTTCTCACGGATCTAAATTGCATTCGCTCTAATAAAATTACAACTACGGTAAATTTCCACAATTCGAGCAAAATAAGCAGCAACAAAACACGCTACATACGTGGGCTGCTGGAAAAGTTTCTGGAAACGGTATGAAAAAACGCATATGAAATTTGGTAAATGGTATCATTGTTTTTCGAAGTATTCGCCTTTGACGTCAATATACTTTTGCATATGTTGTTAACGATGTTTCTTCTTTCGCTTTGTCTAAATTCGGTTAAGATGACGAACTATCATTTCCGTGAAGTATTGCCGTGTTGGAAACTTGTGCGTCATTTTCAGGCCCTAAAGATGAATTCCTTGAGTAGTCATCTTCCCGGAAGTTAGCCGATGCCTCTGGTAGAAGCATCTTATATTTCATTATTGTTTCGAACATCAAACCGATCGCTTGTATTTTGTTATTCTGTTAATTTAAATAAAACGTTATTTAGTAACTTCGACAGCTGATTATTTCGCAAATATTAACAAAAAGAAGTGAACAAATCATCGCTAGAAACATGGTCCTTCGAGCCGGATGTTGAAAATCGCTGAAAACAAGGAAAACAGCCAACATCATCTTCAAGTTGTCGAAGAATACGCCAAGATCAGGCGAGTCCGTAGCAATAATCAAGTTAAGCCCGAGCGTCCGAGCAATCAACGAAACCAGCGCCACGTAGGGCCCAGGTCAGCGACAATCGTAAGTCCCACAATCTTTTACTTTCCATTTCCCTTATTAAGCTATCTTATTTGCGTCAGCATTCAAAACGTAATCAAATGGCGAGTATTAAAGATTTAACTAAAAAACGCGGCGCCGCAAAGGCACAAGTCACAAGGTTCATGACATTTTTAAGTACCTTAGACGAAAATTGCGTAATCGAAGAGGACATTGTTCAATTACAATGTCGGATAGAAAAATTAGAGGTCGCTTGGACCGAATTTGCCAATGTCCAATTTCAAATCGAATGTACTTGCGATGAACCGGACGAACAAATCGATGTAAGGGAAGAATTCGAAGCTAATTACTTCAAGGCTTTAACTAAAGCACGCGCTATCATAAAACGCAGTGAATCTCGTCCGGCATCAGCTGCACCTTTACCGATTAATCAAGGGGAAACATTTAAACGTGTAAAGTTACCCACCATAAACCTGCCGACCTTTGATGGCGCTTATGAAAGTTGGTATAATTTTCGCGATACTTTTACTAGCTTAATTCATAACGATACAACATTAAGCGATATTCAAAAATTTCATTATCTGAGAGCCTCGCTCAAAAACGAAGCAGCGCATGTTATTCAATCACTAGAAATTTCGGATTTAAATTATACGACTGCATGGGACTTGCTTCACAAACGTTTTAACAACAAAAGATTAATCGTACACAATCACGTTCACGCGCTGTGCACTTTACATACTATACAAAAGGAATCACACTTGGCGCTACGGGAGTTGTTAGACAAACTATTAAAACATCTCAGGGCGTTAAAAAACTTAGGACTACCGACCGATTCATGGGATGCACTTATAGTTTATTTGATAACCGCAAAATTAGATGTTTCATCAAAACGCGAATGGGAACTATCCATCGCTGATAAAATAGATGAGTGTCCTTCTTTAAGTAATTTCACGGAGTTTTTAGCCAATCGGTGTAATTTTCTTGAAACATTAAATCCCAACTCAAATTCTGGCGTAAATAAAAATAGCAAGGTAAAAACGTCTAGTTTAATAACGGCAACAAAAATACAGTGTTCTTTCTGCAATCAATCGCATTTTACATCAAAATGTGACGCGTTATTAAAATTAGCTGTAAACGATCGTATAGAAGCATCTAAAAGTAAACATCTCTGTTTGAATTGTTTGCGGAAGGGTCATAATTCTAAATCGTGTCGATCTAATTTCCTGTGCAAGCATTGTAATAAAAAGCATCATACTCTTCTTCATATTGACGCCCAACAAAAATCGCATTTAGTATCAGTTGAAGCCCCCAGCACTAGCGAAAATGTGTCCGAAATTTCTATTAGCAGTCATGCATCACTGCAACATTTCTCACAAGTTCTTTTATCGACTGCATGCGTCCTGGCGATCGATTCGCAAGGAAAATGGCATAATTGTCGTATATTGCTTGATTCTGGCTCTCAATCGAATTTCATCACGACAAAAATGCATCGCAAATTAGGCCTTATTACCTCTCGAACGAATTCAAAGGTTTACGGTATAAACCAAACGAGCATCGATTTGAGCCACAAATCTGAAGTTGTGATTCGTTCAAATCACAACAATTTTCAGACAAAGATTCATTGTTTAATAGTCCCTCGAATTACAGAAAACATGCCCATCGTTTCTTTCAAGCCCACCTTTTTGCAAATACCTACAAATATTAACATGGCTGATCCCACGTTTGCTAAAGAAGGTGAAATCGATATGTTGATAGGGGCATCAATATTTTGGCAGCTACTGTGCGTCGGCCAAATTAAATTAGGTCACAATCTTCCAATACTTCATAAAACCAAATTTGGTTGGATAATTTCCGGGCCTTTATCATTCGCGAATTCTCGAACAAACGAAAAAACTATTTGTAATTTTAGCGCTAACCTCGACGAACAAGTTCAACGCTTCTGGGAAATCGAGGAATGTTCGGTCGGTAAAACCTTCTCGCTAGAAGAACAAAAATGCGAACAGCATTTCGTCAACACTATAACTCGAAATCACGAAGGCCGTTTCGTGGTAAGCGTACCCTTTACGGAAGACAAATATAAATTAGGTGATTCTCGGCAGAACGCACTTAAGCGTTTTTACTCGTTAGAAAGAAAATTAAATCGAAACCAGTTTCTAAAAGACGAATACGTAAAGTTTATGGACGAGTATGAGCGTTTAGGTCACATGGTAAAAATCGACGAGAAATCAGATTATCACAAGCCGATATACTACCTGCCACATCACGCAGTAATAAAACCTTCTAGTTCCAGTACGAAAACGCGAGTAGTCTTCGATGCTTCCGCTCCCAGTGATACGGGTCTTTCTTTAAATAACGTGCAGCTTGTAGGACCGGTAATCCAAAATGATTTATTTACGATTCTCACACGTTTTAGGCGTCCTGTATATGTAATTGTCGGCGACATAGAAAAAATGTACCGCCAAATATTAATAGCAGAGGAAGATCGACCTCTACATCGTATATTGTGGCGCCCGGACGTTTCTCAAGGCGTACATTGCTACGAATTGCAAACGGTAACATACGGTACCGCTTCAGCGTCCTTTTTAGCAACCCGTTGCCTTCAGCAAATAGCCGATGAAATGACTTCACGTTTCCCTATGGCATGTAATGCTTTATGTAATGATTTTTACATGGACGACGTGCTTACAGGCACAGATACTATCGAAAATCTGCATCAATTACGTAATGACCTTACCGAAATTTTAAAATTAAGCGGATTTAAGCTACATAAGTGGTTCAGCAACGTTCTACAAACATCGGGTAATAATAACGACAAAGGCGTGCAATTCGGTGATAGTCAAGACACTAGTACGTTAGGCGTGTTATGGAACCCGTCACTTGATTTATTTCAATATGAAGTAAACATATCCGACCGTTCACAACACTGCACAAAACGCAGCGTTCTTTCGATTACCGCGAAAATCTTTGACCCTCTAGGATTGCTGGGTCCTGTAACGGTTATTGCAAAACTTCTAATTCAAAGTTTATGGCAGCTTAAGCTTTCTTGGGATGAATCCTTACCTCACGATTTGCATTTCAAATGGATCAAATTTATGGACGAATTAGCCGCGATAAACGACATCAGGGTACCTCGCCTCGTGATACAACCGTATTCAAAAATCATCGAGTGCCATGGTTTCGCCGACGCTTCCGAGAACGCGTACGGAGCATGTATTTATGTGCGTTCCATAAACAAACTCAATCAATGCGAAGTACACCTAATTTGCGCCAAGTCTCGCGTTGCTCCTTTACGACGCGTTACAATTCCGCGCTTAGAACTGTGTGCGGCACTTTTACTCGCACGATTAGTTTCAAAACTTAAAAATTCAGCGGACTTTAATTTTAATTCATATATTCTATGGTCCGACTCAACGATTGCCTTAAATTGGATAAAATCTTCTCCATCGCGTTGGCAAACGTTTGTAGCCAATCGTGTTGCGGAAATTCAAACGCTTACCGTCAATCAAAATTGGCACCACGTGAGGTCGGGCGATAATCCAGCAGATCTGATTTCTCGCGGCGTTTCTCCGTCGGTATTACTAAATTCTACGCTCTGGTGGCACGGGCCTTCATGGCTGTCAGAGGACGCATGTCGCTGGCCAGCGGAAGAAACGCAAATACGAATTAAAGATCCTCCGGAAGAGAAAAAACGAGCCGCCGTCTTAGTAAATCATGTACTGTCGGCTGATATATTTAAAAGGTTTTCGTCGCTAAGTACACTACAACGAGTAACGTCTTGGTGCAAGCGTTTCATAGAAAATTGTAAGGTTTCCCGCGAAAACAGGCAATTCGGCCCTCTAACTGTGTCAGAATTGCAATCATCATTAAGATCGTTAATAAAAACAGCTCAGTTAGAAAACTTTTCAGATGATATAAAATCTTTACTGAAGAACAACGAAGTTAAAACATGTAGTCGTTTGCTAGCCCTGAATCCGTTTCTAGACGACAATCAAATTCTTCGCGTTGGCGGCCGTTTAAAGTTCGCTCCGTTTGCATTTGATAAAAGACACCCGGTCATATTACCTAAAAATCACGAGCTCACAAACCTAATAATAAGAAATGAACACGTGCGATTGTTACATTGCGGTCCGCAACTGCTACTTGCTTCTTTAAGAGAAAAATATTGGCCAGTTTCCGGGCGTTCATTAGTCAAAAGAATTGTCAGAAATTGTATCACTTGCGCAAGGGTCAATCCACAGCCCGCGAATTATATTATGGGACATTTACCCGACTATCGCGTTACGCCTTCTATGCCTTTCGAGAAATGCGGAGTTGATTATGCAGGTCCTTTTATGTTAAAGGAAAAGAGAACACGAGGCTCCAAAATTATCAAGGCCTATGTTTGTTTATTCGTTTGTCTAACAACAAAAGCAATTCATTTAGAATTAGTTTGCGACCTCACTACGCAAGCCTTTTTAAACACGTTAAAACGTTTTATTTCTCGCCGTGGCAAACCGACCCATATATATTCGGACAATGGTTCTAATTTTATCGGCGCTAATTCTGAACTACGAGCATTAGCAGGCTTTTTAGATAATCATGACACAATAAAGGTGTTAGAAAATTCTCTTATTAACGAGGGTATTACCTGGAAATTTATACCACCAAGAGCGCCCCACTTCGGTGGCATTTGGGAGGCAGGTATTAAATCTACAAAAGCGCATTTAAAAAGGGTTATCGGTAAACAGAATATTGTCTTTGAAGATTTTTATACAGTGCTGACGCAAATAGAGGCGGTTCTCAATTCCCGTCCTATCTCTCCTTTGTCCGATGATCCTAATGATCTTAATCCTTTAACACCCGGACATTTCTTAATCGGTAAATCGCTAACGGCCCCGCCGGAAGAAAATGTATTGAATATACAAGAAAATCGACTTTCGGCTTTTCAACGACAACAGCGGATGGTCCAGGACTTTTGGAAAAGGTGGAGCAAGGAATATGTATCGGAACTTCAAACCCGCTGCAAGTGGAAGAAACATCATGAAACTCTTCTACGTGTAGGTGACCTCGTCTTGCTACGGGCGGAAAATCAAGCGCCTTTACAATGGAAAATGGGTCGGGTCCTGCAGCTTCACCCCGGAGAGGATGGCGTCACACGAGTGATTACAGTGAAAACCGCGGACTCAGTAACAAAGCGTGCTGTGCGCGGAGTGTGCGTCTTACCTCTAACGAACTAAATTAGTATTATTTTATTAAACCTTTTGATTACCTTAGCATAAACATTTATAATCATTAGCCCTAAGTTTACCTTTTTATTTTTCTTTCATATTTATTTTTGAAACAAATGTATTGTACATTATCTTTCAAAGGGGGCGGCATGTTAACGATGTTTCTTCTTTCGCTTTGTCTAAATTCGGTTAAGATGACGAACTATCATTTCCGTGAAGTATTGCCGTGTTGGAAACTTGTGCGTCATTTTCAGGCCCTAAAGATGAATTCCTTGAGTAGTCATCTTCCCGGAAGTTAGCCGATGCCTCTGGTAGAAGCATCTTATATTTCATTATTGTTTCGAACATCAAACCGATCGCTTGTATTTTGTTATTCTGTTAATTTAAATAAAACGTTATTTAGTAACTTCGACAGCTGATTATTTCGCAAATATTAACAAAAAGAAGTGAACAAATCAACGCTAAAAACATATGTTTGAACCAATTTCTAAAGCACGTTTTCCACTCTAAAGATGGTACCTCAGAAACCAGTGTCCGGAATGTTTCAACCGTTGCTTCAGCCGACGAAAATCGCTCATCACGCATTTTATTTTTGACATTTGGGAACAAAAAGAAATCATTGAATATGGACAATAAGTCATTAATTCAACATTTCTGTTGGACAAGAAATCAACTGTTTGAAGGGCTGAGTGAGAGCTGACGTTGTCATGATGGAGAATAATTCGTCGATTTCGATTGTTTCTTCTTATTTCATCGATGACCGGTAAACAAATTGTAGTATACCAATCAGCATTCACGGTTTCTCGATCCTCTAAAGCCACGGTTGCTACATGTCCAGTTAAACGAAAGAAACAAGCAATCATTTGTTTCGCAGCACTGCGTGAACGGACAACTTTTGTTGGTTTTGGGTTCATTTTGAAATACCCAAACGGTAGATTGTTGTTTACTTTCTGGCTCGTACGAATAGATCCACGTTTCGTCACCAGTAACGATGTTATAAACTAAATTTGAACGACCTCCATTGAATTTCTTGAGCATTTCTTCGCACCATTTGACACGACCGTGCTTTTGCGCTTCTGTTAAATTGTGTGGGATCCAACGACTGCAAAGCTTTCGTACGTTCAAATGATCATGCAAATCTTGTGTATTGCTTTCATGTCAATGCGTAAGGATGCTTGAATCTCACAGTACATTAGTGGCAATAACAGATGTTGATGGACGACCTTCACGAAATTCGTCACTGAGAGAGGTACGTCCACGCTGAAATTCGGCAAACCAATTATAAACACTGCTCTTTGATGGTGCTTCATCTCCAAAAGCCAAATGAAGTCGATCGAGGCATTGTTTCGGCGTTAGACCACATTTTAAATCGTAAAAAATTATGGCACGAACATTTTCACGCGAGATTTCCATGTTTACACAAAATTACTTTTTCTCGACTGCTGTACAAACAAAACTAGTTCACTTGGATAGGAACTGTCAATAGAATTATAGGTAAAAAACATGAAATTTTTCAAATGTGACAGTTGTTAAACGCTAACAATTCTAGATCTACTAGATTCCAGAAAAAATTCCAGCAGCCTACGTACATACCAACGAATATTTCTGTCAAATTGACAAAGAGCTGTCAGAAATGCAGTAATTATTCCACAAGCGTAACAAGGTGGTATATCTGATGCCTCTTATGACATCTTATGAATCATTTATAGAAACTCTGTATAAAACAACTACCTACACAATATAGTAGATCACGTCTTTTTTATTTATCTCATCGAAAGGAAAATCTTGTAAGCTCAAGGAATTAACTAATTGAATTTCTTACGTCTGATTGCCCGGCTGTGTCCAGGATATCGAAGTAGACCATTTCATTATCGATGACGGTATGGAAGGTGTAAACTTTTTCTAAGGTTGGGTCATATTCCCCGATATATCTTCTCGTAATAAAACGTACAACCATAGCTGAAAAATAAAATAAACTTACATATTTTACCTTTTATATGCAGTCACGTTTGGTGCTGTCCATTTTGCGTTGCATTTTAAATTTACAATATTTTCCAATTTAAATAGTTAAATAAATATATCCTCAACAAAATCAAACTTTTTTATAACGGAGAAAATATTTTTGGGGACAGATAAATAAAGGGCTATTTTTATACAAAATGCATATTGTTTATTTTTAATAAGTTGAACAGTGTTCTTCGGTTTTTAGGCTAATTGCACTATAAGTATGTAATTATTGGGTGCCAATTTTTACATATTCTGTATATTGAACGAAATAAGGCATATTTTATGCATATTTTACCTTATAACGTAGCATATTTCGTCATTTTATACTTAACGTAGCATATTTATCTCCATTCTTCGCATGGCATGGCTACAATACTGCAACACGTGCATTTTACACTTTGGCGTGAAATATCGATGTCTCTGAATCATCCGACTAGTAAATCAAACATCTAGCCATTTCACGGAAATATCGGCCGGATATTCAGAAAGTGTGGCAGCACAAACCTTGCAATAAACAATAATTTATGCCGTATCCTTTTACACCCCACTTTTATAACTCGGTATAGTAAGTTGTAATTTATCAAGTCACATTTTCATATTGAAGTTGCAGTATGAGAAGATATAGCGGTATTTTTACAAAGAAATCCTAATTAGGTTATAAAGACGTCTCCATTCGATTTATTCACATTTTCGAATCCAGGTGCATTAATTTATACTCCGCTGTGCGTAATAAAAAGAAAGATGCTCTAACATTATTAGCCAATCACATAACAAAATCTAGAAATTATAACCAATAATTCATCCGCTATATATCTTATTCTAACATTTCTGGAACTGTAAATAGCGCACTCTTTTCTTTAACTAGAAACGAACTTTGAGAAGCGCGAAATTGTGAAACTACGACTTGATAAAATACATTGAAGTAAACACATAAACACATCAGTAAAAGTAGGTATCAAAATATTCTTTATCTTCAAAGTTTAGGTTAGGTATTCGTTCGAGACGCTCAAGTGAACAAAGATAATTATTTAGGGTGCAGACAAAAAATTTGCCTGATCTCCGTATGGTGTTTTGTACAGCATGTGGAAAAGTGATACTGATAAACGATACTGTTTTTAATGGTTTTCTTTAAATACTGTGAGTGAAGTTTTAAATTAATGCTGTTATGCCCGATTTATTCACCTCCTGATAAATTTATCTGTCAGGTATTATCCTTGGAAACCATTGCATCGGTAATAGTTTCCGAGAATACTACCTGGTAGATAAATTTATCCGTAGGTGAAGAAATCGGGTGTAAGACTTGTATCTGAATCTTTCATTCGAATTTAAGATGTAATTGTAACATACGGAATGTTCTAAATGTAATACAAAATCTATTCCTTTTGAAATGTTGATTTGTTCTAAATTTAAAATTTCTGCGATCACGTATGTACGAAAATCTCAAGTTACGCAACACGTTAGGCCTCACTCCGTAAAGGAAAATTAGAAAATTTGAAGAAAACCAAACTTTCTCAAACACTTTTGCAAGGATGCTCTTAATATTGATAACTATAATACTATTAGTCTCAATTCACTTCAATCAATTTACTTCTTACTTTAGGCTTAAGGCAAATCAATATTCCTAGGCGACACAATTTACCTCGTCTCTAATAGATTTAATTATTACATTTAATGACAATAATTTTCAATTTAAACCGATGACCAATACACAATTATCGTTAATCATTAATTTGATCATTTGATTAGCAGAATAAGCTTTTTGTAATATTAAAAGACAGACTTGTCACGCAACTACCGCTTACATAACTTTATGATAGAGAAATGTTCGGAAATGTCGCTGCGTGATACTTTTATTATTATCTTTATTACTTGAAAATATGTATGCAAAATTTTATTGATTTTTTAATTGATTGATTCATAATTAAGAAAAGATACTAAAAGCCTATTAGTGATGCCTTGGTCATCTATTCGGGAATTAGCGCACGCGAGCGTACACGATCTACTCATGAATCTGAACAAAAGCAAAATAACGTATTGCTCATCTTCGCGTTTGACGACGTCCGTGAGTTAATTGTGAGTAGGTAGATTCCTTGGTATATGTGCGCACATGAGTGAGCATTTCCGAACCGTGGAAAAAATTTAGTATTTCTTCTCTTAATTTTCTACCAGTTGATGAACCAGATGTATTAAAAATTATATCCAAATCTAAATCTAAAGCTACTGGCAGCGAAGGCATAAATAATTCTGTTATCTCTATGTGTTTACCTTGCAGCATACAAATACACTGTGTCCACGGATTGGATTCAAAATAGGAAAAACTTCTTTATTTTTGAGTTTTTTTTGAGAAAAAAAATCATTCTTTATAAAATTTTTGCTGGTCTTAAAAACCCCCAAAAACTTCATACAACATAATAAATTCTGGGCAAATTCTGGGCTGTAAAGACAAAACAATAAACCAATCAAAGCCCAAGTAACTATATGCGACACGTAATAACTATTACAGTTCTCGTTAACTGGATATAAAAATTTGTTTATGTAACCGAAAACATTCCAAATACACACGTGTTTATTTTGTAGTAACGGCGGTATAACTGATAATAATTAAAATTCGTTCTTCTGTTATGGCTTGTTTAGAGTGAAATTATTTTGCATTTCATTATTCACAAAAAAAAAACTAGGAAAATTAAGAATCTAAAAAATTAGTTAAAGAAATGAATTGAGGATTCTAGTCAATACTACGCAGCGTAAAGAAAATTAATAAATATACGATCTAAATATTTATACGATCTAAATCCAACAAAACCCCTCTACCCACGCCATGTTGAAACCACATAAAATTATTTTTCATTTCATTATTCACAATCTACAAGAAAATTACTATAAATTTACTATATTGCATTTTACATGTGTACTATATTAGCTTAAGTTTAGATTAGTTTTCTTAATTTTGTAACTTTTTAGTTGAATTCCAATTTCTGGGGAAGTTCATAATGAGGGTAGGGAAGCTCTTTCATGTCATAACTGAGGGGTCTATTGAAATTTCGTTCCTACAATCGTTTTCCTTGCTAATTATTCCCTTTGAGTCGCGCCTGGTACTTTGTAATAATTAATAAAGTCGTAAAGGAAGGAAAACGGGCGTCATCAAGCGCATAATTATTTTTCTCATTTAATTCGCTGAATTATTTTGGATTAAATGCTTTCTTGAAAGTACCGAAAAACAAATGTTTCATATACCTTATTATTAGCAAGCGAATGATACTAGGTTTTACTTAAGTACTGAATTAAAGTAATTTTTTATATTTATTTTTTATTTACTAACTCACTCTATGTCAACATCCTGTAATTGCCTAATGGCAGGAATTATCAACATTTTAAATTTAGTTGGGTTTACGTGTGGGTTGAACGTTCAATCAAATGGCAGTAAGTAACATATTGTTAAACCCACATGAAATGCCATATTCTAAACATGAACTAAATTTCAGCTCTTTTTAAAATTTTGATCATACCGTCCGTTAATGATTAAATTCAAACTGTCTATGTTTAATATAAAAAAAAAAACTGAAATATGACTGCCCTGAACTTATTACTACTTAATTTGGAATTGAAGGAATCATTGCATGCATTTTTCAAAATTAAATTTTGCACATTTCGATACTAATCTCGTATTTTATAAAGATGTTTTTTTTGTTATTGTTAGTGTACCTCGATACAAGGTTCTCAAGATATGAAAACCGTGTAAATATTTTTTAGGAGTTTTGTTTGGGACACGTTGTTTGCCTCGTTCGCCAAGAAATCAGTCGCAAATTCACACCGACGACATTCAATTAACTTACCCCGAAAGTGTAAACAAGACGTAAAACGTGCGACGTTAATATTGAATAATAAGCAGACCTGGCTTCACCTCATTTTTATGCCACAGGCATCGCTAGCATTTTGGTTAAAATGTAACGAGTGCTCCTTTTTAAATAATACTGAATAAATGTAAATGCATTTTTTTAGCACTGCCATGAATGTGGGGGTAAGTTTTGCATTCACATCAAATTTGTAACTGGAATCTAATACTACTTCTGCTCTGTTCATTAATCGAAAGATCACAAAATGTTATAGTTTAAATCTACTTTGAACAAAAGTCAAAATGAAATTTAATTGTATGGTCTTACTTCGATAGTAAAACTGTTTTTATTTATTCCAATTTATCACAGATTGTTCGTATGATGATACCATCTTTTAATTTAGCGGATAAGTACAACGCAAATATAATTAAAATTTGAAAGAAAGAAAATCCGCTTTAACCGATAAAATTTTTGCTTGTTCCAGTATTTTATGGCGGCGATGGTACCAATTTGTTAAACCAATATCATTATCTGTCTAGGTATTTGTTTGAACAATTCGTATATTTTTGTCCTAATCATAATTGAAGATCATAACTTCAAAAGGATCTAAGTGCCAAAAGCATGTTTAGAAGTTATAAAGAAAACTGATTTACTAAATTTTAAGCGCGCATACAAATATCGCCAACTGATTCATTTATTACACTTTTTATTTAATCACAGGTACATAGACCATTTTGCATGAGATTGGGCTTTGCTCATAGAGCCATTTGCTGTGAAAATATCAATTTTTTATTTTTTGGTACTTAGACCCTTTTGAAGTTATGGTCTTCAATTGTACTTTGCTTTTTTTATAAAATCTTTCTCAAACGATACGAAGTTAAAAAAAACTGTATATCAATCATCATTATTAAAAACTAAGAATTCATAACGTTGTCGTTTACTTCAAAAGTTATTCATTATTGCTTAATTTCTAATTAGTGTATTGTTACCAGTTATATTTTTCGCAAGGAAAGCATGGCTGTGGTTTTTTAATTTGTGAACAGATATCTTATAGTTTGTGATCGGATTGAATTACTTAAGCCTTGCACTCATATAAGTCAGTTTTTCGTTTTTCTCTAGATCTATACCAATTCCAACAGTTTAACATCAAATTTAAGATAAAGTCGTTGACGTTATCACAAAATAATGTAGGTATTTCCCAGAAAATTTAATTATGTTCTCCCTCATCTGGATTGTGGAAATTCTACTTCGGAAGATTAAAAAAATCTCATCAAAATTTGAGACGTTGAAATTTGAATCAAAGAAGTTTCACAGTAAATTTATTTTCATGAAATAAATACATAATTCTTGCTGTGTCCTCTTGACCTTTCATCGTCGGTCCAAACAAAATTCCAAGTTCGTTTAAAATAATGAATTTACGCTAAAAAAAACGATGGCAAACTACGAAATTATAACAGACAGAATATATGATTCTTTTGCTTGTACTTTTGACCTTCCACCTTTCATCGTCGGCTAATACTAGTTTCAAAACGGATTCCAAATTTGAATTAATGAGATTTGTGTTAAAAAAAAGATAAAATTGTAACAAGCCGAATACCTACTGCAACAAATACATGTATAACACACGATTCAATTAAATCTGATTATTCGTTAGGGTCAATCATAGTTTATTTTATTTTATTGATTAACCTTCAACAGAGGAGATTTTCAACGTGACAAAATTTTCAATGAAATGAAATGCACAGCTCTCAGTAGCGCTTATTAAATATGTATTACTCTTGTAACGAAAATAAAAACCAAATACAATATTTTCATTCTTATTCAAGCCCACGATACAGGATTAACAGGTAATCAAGCGGCGCATTCGGAACGTACACACAAGTGTAGGAAATATTTTAATGTGCGATAGATGTTATCTCATGCTGAAGAATTAAACACCGTTCTCTCTCGCCCATTGATGTTTTGCCTCCCTGTAATCAGATATCGCTCTCGCACATTGATCTTACGCTTTGCTGCACATACCAACACACAACCAAGTGCAGTGGTTACATCACCTGTTATATTGTCCACCGTGGTTTAACCCGAAATTAAAATCTAGGCTAATAATATGAGTTCCATTAAATTCAAAATTATAAATGGAACGCAAACGCACCTTGTTATCGAGCGCTTCGTAAGATTATTATCAAGCTTGATCTTTAAATTCTTATAGTAAATTCTAAATTCTGATGGTTTTTACTTAACGTTGAAATGAAAATATGGCATCGTCGTTGCTGCAGAAGGAAAGGAGTGAATAATAAGAAATTGCTAAAAGCCATCATCTATCATGTTGCGTCCCCTTTAGCGCACATAATCAACAGAACCGTGGAATTAGGCCACTTTCCCAGCATTCTCAAGGTCGCAATAATAACTTCCGTTTTTAAGAAAAACGACGCTAGTAATCTTAACAACTATCGCCCTGTTGCCCTGTTGAGAACAGTGTCTAAACTACTCGAAAAAATAATGTATAGTAGATTAATTTCATTCATCGAAACTCACAAATTACTCAACAATTGTCAGTACGGCTTTCGCGCGGGTAAGTCCACGGAAAGAGCAGTAGCAAGTTTCCTCGAATATACATATCAGCAACTGGACCAAGGCTTTTGTGTAGCCGATCTTTACTTTGAATTGACACGTGCCTTTGACTCCCTGAATATTACCTACATGTGTGAAAAACTCTATAATTTGGGTCTAAGAGTCTTATCTTTGTCTACGCAAATTGCGTGTCCAGATAAAAAACGTCAACTTATTATGATATAAATTAAGGAGTACCTCAGGTGTCTGTGCTGGGCCCTTTGCTATTTCTCCTTTATATAAATGATATACTGCACTTCGTAAAGGCTGACCAAATTACAATTTTCGCGGATGATACTTCCATGGTATGCTCAGCACACACCCCTGAGGATCTCCGGCAAAAAGTAGCTAAAGTGACATGAACCTTCAATAACTGGTGCAATAAAAATCAACTTCTGTTAAATGTCAACAAAACAATTATTCTGCGGTTCTTCAACAGAAAAAAGCCTGAGGTGGAATCATTTTGTGTAAACATTAGTACGGTATCACCTACTAATTTTCTAGGAATTTTTATCGATCACCAATTAAATTGGCGAAAATACATAAATTATGTTTGCAAGCAATTAAATAAAGCGTATTTTGCGATTATGCAATTAAAAGATGTTATTTCCAAAGTTCAACTCCTTAGTGTGTATTTCTCATTAGCTTACAGTCACGTGTCGTATCATGTCATAGCTTGGGGTAACTCAACTAGTAGCAGCAGAGTGTTTTTAGTACAAAGAAGAATTATAAGACTACTTTGTAATCTGGGACCAAGAGAATCATGCAGAACTGCATTTCAAAATCTAAACGTGTTGACATTTTCGGCAATCTTTGTATAGAAACCTTTAATTTATATTAAAGAAAATGTCCACAAATATTTTACAAATTCAGATTTTCATAATTATAATACGAGATCGAAAAACTTTTTTACAGTAAATGAACACAAATCTTCTAAATATGAAAAATTATTCATCCACATGAGTACAAAACTGTTTAATAAATTACCGAAGGCGATGCAGGGACTAAAACTAGCTAAATTTAAAAAAGATGTTAAACGACTCTTGTTATCGAAAACGTGTTACTCCGTTGCAGAGTATTTAAACTAACTTCTCTGTATAATTGTGTACATGAATTTATACTAGGGTAGGTTATCCGTAGATGTAAGTGACTTGTATATCCGTTGTAAGGGCTTTGATGCCAATAAACAGTATGAATATGAGTATGAGTATTACCTGAAATATAACATCTAAGTAATACTGAAATTTGTGTTAAATCATTTTTTTTAAATCTTTTACGAGCGTCACTATGAAACATTTGTTAATTTTTGGCAGAGTTACAAAGCTACTCTTGAATACCTTCCTCTTGCACGTATCACATTGGAGATAGGATATACTTCGCACACTGATTCCATTTATGTAGAAATTATCTATCTCTCTAGATTCAGCAGTAATGTGCGTATAGAGAATTAAACGTAATTTACATAATTGTTTAACATGTACACAATGACGTAGTTTACATCATACTTTATTATGTAGACAATGTAAACAATTGTTTTTTCCTCATATATCATATCATCTACATAAATGTGTGAACTTGTTAACAATAATATGCCCATTTTTTAGCTAATAATTCAAGATCGTGTTCCTGCAATTGTGATTCATATACTTACGATCCAATTGGCAATCAAGAAAACAACAACAAATATGCTGGATTGAATCAAAACTGTTTGCTTGTTTTTTGTCCATTCATTCTTTTTCAGTTTTTTTTCCTGTTTACTTACATTTTCCTCCTTTTTAATCGAATTGATTTTCGCATTTTATTGACTCTCTTTTACAGTTCGCCGCTTTTGTTTCCTACGAGTTTGTTTCTATTTGCAATAACTCGTCGATTTTCATTTTTTCCTTAGTATTGGTAGTTCTGTTTTTTTTTTTAAATTCATTTCATCATTTTATCTTTCGCATTTTTCTTTAGCTTATTAAAATGATTTTGACATTTTGTTGATTCATATTTTGTTATAGTTGTCTTTTGTTTTTTATAGTAGTTGTCTTTTGTTTTTTACTAGTTTTTGCGTCTGGAGGTTCATTTGTTTTTTCGTATTTTACTTCTTGTACAAAATGAGAGAGACGCTACCGTAGTGAACGTAACAATCGTTACAAATTTGTTTTTGTTTGCAATAAATTTCATTGATTTTCATTTCTTTCCATCTGATTTTTTTTAAATTTATTTTATCTTTCGCATTTCTGTTTAGTTTATTTTTATCAAATTCTTTTCATATTTTGTTGACTGACACTTTTTTTCAAGTTGCCTTTTGTTTTATAATAGTTTTTCCTTCGCCGGAAGGAAGTTTCTTTTTGTTCATCTTAAGCCCGTTTGACACTGCAAGATTTCACATAAAATCTTGTACATAGTGAATATTCATTAGTTGACTCTACTTCTCTATCACTTCATGCAAGATTTTATATCAATTCTTGTATAGTGTGCAGCGGGCCTTAGTCGTCAATCTTCTTTTAATATTTTTTGTAGTTCATCTTCTTTCATTTGTTTTGTGCCTATCTCAGTTGTGATCTTTGCTTTTTGTTTACTCTATTTCGTAGTTCGTTTCTTTCTATATTCGTTCTACTTGGTGTTGTCGATCTTCTTTTGTTTTGTTCATGCTCGTATTTTATTGCTGTTTCTTTCATTTCTCTTTTGTTTTTTGCAAGTTTTTTTATTGTTCTGGTTTTCGATATATCACAATAATTTCTGAAATCCCAAATTGTAACTGTCAAATGGAAAATAAACATTTTTTACTTTTTTTTCACTCCTGACGAAGCTATAAATCTAAAGAAACGTTGAGTGTGTTCCCATCATATTTCTGTCCGGTTCAAGATTGAAAAAACTTTGTACTTATTCTTTACATAGTTTACATGCTTACATTGTCTACTTTGTCTGCACATTGTTTACATGCAAAAGTAGAAAAATATTGTTTACGTGATACTGAGATTCAGACTTATTGTTTTAGAGGTTTACAAAACTTATTAAGTTTGCTTTGAATCGCCTTGAATTACTTTCAGGATTGTAAGAAAAAATAAATAACTTATAACAAACAAGCAAGCAAATATTCAATCATGCGTAAAGGCCTCCTAACAAAGAACTCTTCAATGACTTATGTTTGGTATCTGGAAGCAATCTTATGACAGACATTTCTGTTCAGAGATGTCTTTAAGAAACGTATAAACGATGCATATGCGGCATTTCTAAAATCTTTTAAGGTTCAATTAATTTTACCAAACGCAGCTGTCTAGGATGCCAACTTATTCTAGCGTTTTATAAAAATTTTATCTACGTAGAAAGTCTTTTGTAAAGATCTTTTGACGGTATTTTATAACCGGGAATTAAGATGTGTGTATAAAGGTAAATAATAATTCAAATGAAATCATACTACGCATTTCATTGCTCATTCAAGTGAAACTTGTAAATAAGCAACAAGAAATTGTTTACGACGGCGGCAACCGAATTCGCACGTAAATAATTCGAGCAATCAATAATTCAGAAACTACGTCTCTTCGTGGCCATTCTTCGCATTCCCAGACGACAAAACAATTATTTCCTCATGTGTCTCAGGTGGTGTTGCCACTCGCCATTAATTGAAGGAAGGTGAGCAATTAAGTACAAAGAAGCCATCTTTTACTCTCCGCCTACTGGTAGTACCGGGGGCTACTTTTATGACCGTCATCTTTAACATAATCTCGAGATCAAAGGAATTATATTTGATTTATTTTTTCGTATTCCTCCACGAGTGAAATGGAGATGGAGATTATATTCGGGGTAAACGATTTTTTGCGTTTCCAACGAGTCACATTTATTACGATATGTCTTTCTCATTCGAGTCTAAATGGGAATTCGCGTTTGATGGCATGGAAATTAAATCGAATTTACTACAGACAGTCTGGTATCATGTTACTAAAAATAGAATTAAATCAAAGTAAAAAAAAATACAAAAATTCGTGCAGCTTGCGTTGATTAGATAGAATTTGAGTGACAGTTTACATTTTGTTCACTTTATACCATAGTTTTATGGTTGAATATCTTGCTGATTGATTAAAGAGAAAAACAAATTAAAAAATTGTGTAATTGATCTCTCCGTTAGTGGATACAATTATTCCATTTATTCCAAAGTCATGTTGATTTGTTTGATTATTTTTCTCGAATCCTTGGTCTTCGAAGAAACGCTACAGCCGTTGTCATTGTCATTTTTATCACGTTCGTTTTATTCTCCTCATAATTGTTTGAACTATCCACTAACTAAACTACCTATTAACTTGCAAATTAATCCACGCAATGCGGGGTCATACTTTGCCGCAGATAATGACTATCCTCTCCTGCGCCTGCTTCCGCGCGTGTTCTCCGATAACGGAAACTCTGCCCGTTATTAGATCCCTAAATTAACCTACGCAGTTAACGTCGCGTTTCCGTTTATTGCATGAACTTTATGTTTTTCCGCGTAATTGGACGTAAAATTCTTAAGTGGAAAGCGACCAGGAAACAACGTACGAGTTTGACGGTAATTGGTCCTCGAGGGATGACGAGCTGCCTGGTGTAATTGAACCTAAGTTGTGGATGTGATTGTCATTCAACCACAGCTTGATGTCGAAAACCCATGCATTGTAGTGGACGGTTAATATCTCTTAAGCATGATATTTGAATATATGATATGATATTCAGTTTTATCTTATCCTAAGGAAGAGGAAGTTCAATTTAAACGATTTATGTTCCATTTCTGTTCCATTTGTTTCAATTTTTTTTGAAAATGTCGTACTTGTGACTGACTCTTCGGAACAAAAAATATTTTCTTTTAATGTAAAAATTGTGCAACAATTCTTTTTCTCTGTGCCCATGTTCCCTATCAATAAATTAAAATATTTTCTCTTAATAAGTTTTCATTACCAGAGTCTTCACATATTTTACACACTCAGCGTAAAGTATCCAACTTCAATTTGCATGATACTCTTCAAAAATATTCAAAAATTATACTGTCTTCATACTTCTCCATTTTTACTAATACTTTAATCAAAAGTGACCTAAATAAAATTCAGGAAAGAGGAAGAAACCAATACCAGCGCAGCCCGAAAAAAATGGCTTCGTTTCGACGTTGTTCCTTTGAGTAATGCTGATGACAACTTAAAATATTGGATATTATAATCTTTTCTTCGATTGACCGAGGCATTAAGTTATGTTATCATAAGGCTTATTCAGCTTCACGCGAGGACAGTCTTAGAACCGCCAGGAATATACACATTATAAAACCCATTAGTTTGTTCCACTATTTGGTTCATTATTCCTATTTTGTACCTGTCAAATTATATCATTTTTTCTTCTATTTCTATTAGCTCAAATTCGAAGGAATAAACCGGACTCTCAACTGGTTCATTACGATGGACACTGCCAAAGTTCAGAATCTGAATAATCACGATATGTCTCCAGCATGAGTGGCAAGATTCGCCGCTGCTCATTAACCTCTAAAATAATTAGCCACTCTGATTCGCCACTCGGATGATTCGTCGTTGAAATATGTTACAGTTTATTTTTCCCGTATTGCCTTGTGCGACTGTGTATAATAGCTACACTGGAGTCAGTTCTATTTTTAGATCGACCGATTAGGAATTTCGATCGATTTCGCTTTTACACCGCGCGAAAACGTTTTTTTATATTTAGCTCGAGTGTGAATTTCTTTTACGACCTTAATTGCCGGTACTCTATTTTCTCGAATGCTTGTTTCTTTTTTTAATACAGGATTTTTAACGACGTTTTAAATGCAGGAATCCAGCTCGTTTTAATTTTGCTTGAATTTAATTTATGAAATTAAGTACGGTCGACGCCGATGTGTTTGTGTTTTTTTGCGTTTTTGGTTACATTTTACGATCTTTATCGCTCGAACCTCGGATGTTTCGTTAACCTTCGACCTTTCTTTTTATTGGTTTTCAATTATGTCACATTTTCGTCTGGTTGGCTAGCTATTTTCGATCCTTTTCTTTTTCATTTGGTTCTCTTTTTTCCCTCTCCCTTGGATCGAATTAGCAACGCTTCATTCTCTATTAGTTCGGGTAACCTACTTATTGTTTTGCGTGTACTATTCTGTTGTTCGTGTATTTATTTCTCCAAGGAGCGAAATATACTCCACAGCCGGTGGCCGGCTTCGACGGTATACCGCGAATTAAGCTCCGTGCTCACGCTCTTTCGTGAAACCTGGTGCTTAAACCCCCAGGTGAGTTTTATTTTCCGTCGATTAACTTGATCCGTCTTTTACGTTTCCCTTTGTTCTCCTCTTCTGGGCATTTATCCCTGGTTTTTACTCTAGGCTTTCACACTAGGTTTTACTCCAGATTTTTGCCTCTGGCTGTCATCGCTGGAGATTTCCGCTGCTTGTTACTTTGGTGTTTAGGACCTATTCTGCCTGTTTTGATTAATTGCACTTGGTTGGTTTAATTGTTCGTGGGGTTTCTTTTGGTAAACCTTACCTTCTCCACACGACTTCCTGGATCTCTCCTTTACTTTGAGGAATCGAGTCCTCGACGTTGAAGGAACCGGTTGGTTGCCGATGAAGACGTTGCTCAACAGACGTTCAACCAACGTGACTCGACGGACAACGAAAAGTCGGAACTTTACTTTTCGTTCCGAAAGGTTGGAATTTTTTTTTCCTCTTTGTATGTTCGTTAATTTGTGTTACTCGTACGCCGGTATTTCTTGGTGACAATGTCGTAAGAAATTTTGTTGAAATATATTGCGTGACCCTTCGAGTATTGTAGATTAGTTTAAATTCTTTTAGGTGTCTTCCGGACATTTTGTTTTACTGTAATTTTAAGATTGGAAAGTAGATGAAGCGTGATCGGATACGACTTAGATACTTAAGAACTTGGATTATCTTTTGATTTTAATGTACAGATAAGTTCTTTTTGTGCTGTTTCAGTGGCCTTTTGCCTCTGTGCGGAGCCAATTGCTGAATTGACCAATTATAAGAGTGGATCTTTTGATAGATTTTCGTTTTAGAATTGCGCTTTGTATTGAGTGTACTTATTGTTGGTTGTAAATTGTTTAAGTAAAGGATTGTTGTATAATTTGGAAATGTGCGCGCTTTTCTTAGTTTTTCCCGCGTTTTCTCAAAAAAATTGACTGGTGCCCTTTGGATAATTTCGGGGGCTGCGAATTTTAGGGGCACAGGTTCGGCGCTAAAAAATAGATCATCCAGAAGACCATGGGTGGTTAAAACCGCACAAATTATTGATGCTGCGCGGTCTCAAGAAAGTTCCGGCTCGTAAACATGCTTTTGCATCAAAATTGTCCGCTCGAACCATCACGCGCCAGGGAATTTTACATGCTGACCTACAAGATGCGAAGTTGTTCAAGAACTTAATGAATATCTAGGAGAGCACATAGTGCGTTGTAGGGATAGACTTAAAAATGTTCCTGCGAAAGCCGTTTTGCTTAAAAGTGATGAAATCCACAATTTTTTTTTTGGCTGTGTTAAGCGGAATATTGGATGGAACAGAAGAAACGATTGCTTCATGAAAAATCGGCGTGTCACTTTTTGGTCAGTTGTTGAAAATTTTGATGTTACGGGTCTTTATTTGTTTGAGGAGGAAGGACAAATGGTGACAATAACTGCTAATGGCTATGTGCCAATGTTAGTGGACTTTTTGCAGCTTCATTGCGCTTGGAAATCCTAATATTTGGTTCTAACAACGTGGAGTCACAGCCCACAAGGCTGAAAGATCAGTTGAGTTCTTGAGACAACTTTTTTTTTAAGAACACTGGATCTCCTTGCCTGATGACATCATCGGGTAGCTAGTATGGTCGCCCGATCTCACACCTTTCGTTTTTTTTTACAGAAATTTTTAAGAAACAGCAACAGTTTCATGGGAAATAAGCCGAATCGAATATTTTTTTTTTATATTAATATGTATAATTTGAAACTACGAGTTTTATTACTTACTACTGCAAGTACATTTTTGTTTTATACATGCACCTTTTAATTTTCAGGGAACGTTCCTGAGGTTGGGATAGAAAGGGAAAAGCAATACTTGACAAAGCCATATAGAGTATTCGTAACTGTATTTGAGTATTTAAAAGATTGTATCGTAAGTAACTCTGCGACCTTTCCTTTTGGGTAACCTATAGGTTTGCATTTTTGCTTTCAAAGCAGAAAGTGCATGGGTTCAGATCTCAACTCGGCCGTGGCGGTTGATTATTGGTGAAAAGACAAAAACATATCTTCGAAGTAAAAATGTAAGTAGGCACCATGTCATTATGGTGTTCAGCACGTTGGCAGTAAATGACCTTAGAAACTGACATGACGCCTAGGAATATTTCACAAATGAGTAGCCTAGTTTCAAAAACAGCTAAGTCCATTTTTTGAAGATTTTCAAATTAATGCGCCATATGAAAGTTTACTTTGTTTTCTACATGTGACTAATTTCAAAACCATCTAAATTCCGAAAAACTCAAATAATTGAAGAATAAACATAAGCTTCTGTTTCAAAGTCAGTTGTCTCCAAACGGATATTACTGTTAAATCAAGCCATCTCCTTCTTAGTCAATCGCAAACCCTGTTAACGAATTCAATGGCTAATAATATTAACCATATGCCGCCCAATTTTTTAACGATTCCAGTGTAATTACCGTAAGTTTGTGCTTGTGTTGTATCAAGAGTATGCTTTTTATTTTTGTTATGTCTTGGTGGCGTTTAGCCCGTTTTAGCCTTAATTGGGGGTACCAAATACACTCCATCCCATCTGTCGGGCCTCACATGCACATAAACGGGCGTGGCATTTATCCCGCTTTTTAGGTTGTTGGCGATGGCACTTAGCTTGGTTTTTGGAGTCTAACTCAATTTTTATTTTTCTGGCACTTAGCCCGTTACTGGTGTCCAGCCTTGATTTATCAATTATTGTTAGGGACGATATTTCAATTATCAACTAACTTTAATGCTGCAATTCTGAGCTGGATATCGTAAGTATCGTAGGGCATTTACAACCTGTATATTTAAATGGTTCCAATACCTTACGATTGAGCTTAGAATAGCAACATTAGCTTCGTTTTATTACCATGTCTGCTATTATTAAGACAATAAATTGTTTCTATAGTAATGAACTAAAGTTTAATTAATTAATCCATGGTAGAATACTGGCCTTTAAGATCTCTTGCACTAGTCCTTTAAGTTATTATATGTGTAGAGAGAAAACTAATGAAACCTTTGCAACTGTCTGAATGTTACCGTTAATTGTAAGCCCAAATGTGGTGTTGACACAATAAACGCAAATGAGTCGAATAGGAGCGATTAACAGACACACCGAAGTGTGCACAGTCATTATGTGTACGTAGCTTTCGGCGTCTCTATTAAATTCATCGATAAATTTCGAGTACACATGTTATTTGCGCGTGCCACCGTCAATTTATCTATTTGCGTGTCTGCCAGCACTTCCACGGCAAATATTTAGAGTGTTATCTAAACCGCAGCCACACGATTTAATGAAGTTCCCTGCGAAATCCTGCGAAAAGAAGAGACTTCGCCCCGTCGACACTTGTTGATCCTCCTTCAGCGGCTTTATTTGTTCGACATCTGGTTTGATACTTTATGTTTCTTCTCCGGTCGACGGGCGATTGTCGGAAGTTCCATTGTAAATCTTCTCCGAGGAATTTCGAAATTGAAAATGAAATTGAGATTGCGACGCAGGGCAAACAGAATTGGAGCGATCGATCTGTTAAGCTGGAATTTTCTTTTAAGGGTAGAGTTTTGCTCGAGGGCCTTTTTAAGTTGAACGTCTAAATCAATCAAGTTGCTTTGTTATGTAATTTTAGAAAGCTTTAAACCAATATACCAAAGTACAAGTGACGGTAAATATGTATAACACATTGTTCGCACATATGCGAATAAGTATTCAGAAACAAACGTTGCCTAGTTATACCCTAATAAATCTGGATCATATTATCGCTTTGTTCATAATTACACAAATTCCGGTTGTGGTCATTTCAAATTTTGTACTTAAAGGATAGTGCTACACTTTTTCAACAACTGCCCTTAATTTTTCTAACACTAAAGCGAAAAAATAAATTTTAAGATACAACGTTCAGAATAAATATTTGAGCTCCTGTTGACATTACAAACATCTTCTCCAATAACACTTTTCCTTTTCTTTTAAAATAAAAGGTACTTTACTCTAAACCAAATTTCATATTGTCTCGTTTTCTAACCACCGTGAATGCTATTCAGAAATTTTTTATGTCAGTGGTTGAGGACTTGTTAGAAAAAGCAAACCTTTTCATAAAGAATGACTTTTCTTTCTAAAATGCGAAATATGGAAGTTTACAAGTACAAGTCCATCCGGGAACACGCTGCTGTATATGATGTGTTGGATAAAGAATTGTTTATTGCGAGAAAGTTGAAATTCCTAGATAATTAGGATAATTAGAAAAATGGATATGGTCTTTTAGGTAAATTGAAGAAGTATTTAATTTCTACTTGTATCAAGTAGACGATAAGCTACAGGGTCAGAAATGCAATGACAGTTTTTGTAGGGGAGATAATACGTTTTCTTTAATTTCGCGCATTGGATGAAATACGATATTCTGTGAGATCTTTAAGTTTCACTTTTTGATTAAATGAAAAGCTGACGATGCAGTTCTCAAGCACGGGTCCGAAAGCGCGTGATAAACTGAAAAAATAACGATAAATCCATACAAAGCTTGAAAGCATATAGGACAGAAGCGCGTCACAGGTACGCGGGGCAAAAATAAGGATAAAATATTACTTAGCCTAATCTGCCTTCTGTCATTCGTCCAGTTCCTTATTCGGAAGCTTTGCCAGTACCACGTCCTATGGAATAGCGAGATGCTACTACTATTTGACGTTGATTTTGAAATGTTCTAAATAAAAGAAAAGGAAAGACTTTCTAAATGCAGTAGCGTAGAGTTAATTATTATCGTTACGTAATATGAATTTCATTTGTTAATACTTTTCGAAAACCAGTCGTGATAAAGGAAATTTGTTTTTATAGTTATTATTAAAAATATAAAATAAAATAAACCTATAGATAATATATTCATAAAAAATAATCTTATCTTCGATTTCAATGGTTTGTAAATACTTGCTGCACTTGCACATGCGAAATAATTTTTTTTTTTACTGAAATGTTATGTTAATTTAAATTAAAAAAAAAATTGTTGCAAATCGTTTTGGATTGCAGCGAAAACCTCGAGCAGCCTTTGTACAGCTGTTTCAGTCCTATTTTATGTAGAAAACCAGCTTCAATTTGTCTATCCTACTGCAATGTTAGGTCAAGAACCGATTGTAGGATGCCGTTATTTTATCTGTTCATCACTATTACAGCGCAATTGTGAATAAATTAGTCAAGTTTTTGGTTTGCGGTGAAAATTTCGAGCTACATTTCTGCTGACGAAGTCCCAAACAGGGCTGAAACAGCTGTGCAGAGGCTGCTTGAGGTTTCCACTGCAATCACAAACGATTTGCAACAAAATTTTTAAAACTTTCATTATGCTTTGACAGTAAGCATGTCCGCCTTGCGTGGGGGACTTATTATGTAGCAAACTCGCTTTAATTTGTCTATCTTACTGCAACGTAAGGTCAAGAAACGGTCGTCGGATGTCGCTATTTTAACTGTTTAGTATTTTTTTATACAAAATGTAATATATTGAATTTTGTGATGATAGTGATAACTACGATAGTATAGTATTGGTATTACAAAGTTCGCTATTACATTTGCTATCGGGGTTTCTTCAATATCGCTGTTCTTGTTGAATGGTAGAAACAATTGTTAATTAATATTAACAATTGTTTCTTAATATTAACAATTGTTAATTAATATTAACAATTGTTTCTACCATTCAACAAGAACATGCTTATAATTAAGCATTTAACGGCGACATTAAAATAATGCCATTCCATCAAAAAAAAACGAAAGTAACAGTTCTTCAAGTGTTGTCAAAATGGAGATAGTTTAGCTGGAACACTTTTTAATGAAAAGGTTAGTTATTGTATTAGGTACTTCCCTTCTAGCTCCTCACAAACAACTAGATTGACTGAAATTTTAAATAATTTACACCATATACTTGACATATCAAATTAAAAAATTTCTATTTACGAGCAAAATATAGAAAACTACTTCCTAAATTTTAGGAGGAAAGTAAAAGAAGTACTGATGAATGAAAGTACCACCCAAGTTTATATCTATTGCAACGAAGCGGTGGGTTAATATAATAGAATGTCTGCACGACCCAACATATTTGCCGGTGCAGTGTGACTAACAATAGTGACCAATCGGCAAGGCAAAGAAATAGTGTGCTTGTGAGAACGACCATGATTCACAATAATGTTGCGGTTGAGTGGATGTTGGGATAAGAGCGGTTCGTGCTTCTATTTAATTCAAATCAACTAAATTATTGTTCCTAAATTCAAGAAAGAGCTATTATTATCTTCTGGAATTTTATCTGTGTTTTTACCCTGTCTATATTAGACTGATTGATTAGAAATCACGTATAAGCGTGCATGACATTTAACGTTTCCGCTTAGGCCCTCGCGCCGAGTCGGGCTCTCGCTGTCTCAAACTAGTTTCGGCCGGAAAAACTTTCGGAGTCCTATGACTGCTTATTATAAACAATAATTACGAATTTACTACTGTAAATTAATTTGATTAGGTACTATAAAACAGACCAAATAAGTAAGATTAAATAAAATTAATTCAGCAAATTGTCTCGTTATTAGCCGGTGCCATACGCAACAGATTTTAGAGGAATTTAGAAAAGCACATCTAATGGCTTGTTGAAAAAATTTTACTTTCCTGAAAAACTTCTCTAATCTAAATGTTTTCTAATTAGCTACTAACACAGATAAACCGAGAAACAGTTTCGACTCGAATTAATTTATTTCGTGCACGAAGAACTGCTGAGAAATTAGTTTTGCAATATAAGCTAACTTAAAGAGAAAAGTGAGTGCTTCTTGTGCGCTTCACGCAATCTAAACAGGCTTTAATACCTATTAAAGCTAGCCCCAAAAGAAGAACTTTCCGAAGAAAATCAAAACATGTGTAGCATGTGAATCCGAGTACGTAGAGTTTTATGTAACATAATTTAAATGGATAGGTTATGAGCAGGGAAAATAATTCGGGCCGCGAACAATTCGAAAATTTAGTACTTGGACAAGTGCCATAGCTAAGGTTTCTGACGCCCAGGGCAAGATTCTGATTCTGCGCCTTCAAGGATTTCATTAAAATATCACAATTATACAATCATGTTTATCACTCTTACAGGAAATCATCTTACTTTGATGGACATTTATGTTGATAACTATTACAAAAATACAAACGTAAAAAAATACTTTATTTGCAATCAAAGATACGAACCGAACCAAAACGTGCACCGAAACCGAACCGAATCCAGGATTGTCCTGTCCGTTACGTAAATGATTATCTTTAATCATTTTCTCTTACGTGTACTTGAGATTTGTAGATTTGCAAAAGTATTTTCAGTTTACATAGTATTTGTACACTGATAAAAATGCTCGAATGAAATATTATGAATACTAAAAAAGAAGTTATTAAAACATGTAAAATTACACAGGGTGCTTTATTTAAAATAAAAAAAGGTTGACGCTTCCGGTTAAACCGGAAGATTAATGGAAACGAAAATAGGCCTCTTGTATGCGCCATATGTCTTTATATATGTATTTTATTATACATCTATGTACAAAATTTCATTAAGATTCTACTTCCATGGTACTTCCATAGATCCATATTTTATCCCAACCCTGTATATTGCAACTATATTTGTATACATTGTACACATATGAAAAAAACTCTTCACATAAATTTAACTTAATTACATCAGTATAATTAAATAGAATATGAAAAGAGAACATTTTAATTCGAGTTAAAAAATATAACATTTATTTATCTTCTTTTCACAAAACTATTTGTTGAATTTATCAAACAATTCTACAAACTGTCAAGAAAGGTAAATAAATGTCAATATTTTCTGTTTCTTTTTCTTTTTCATATTATATCTACAAATACCATCAGTAAGAATTGTACTGCAATAAGTAAATAGTTACAATTCGACTAAAAAATAGACTTATCGCAATATATACCTATATTATGCCATTATTAACACAGTGCATTTTTAATTTCTATTTTTTTAATTCTAATATCTGAAATAACTTCATTAAAAATTTAAATATGCAGTGTATCCACAGATATGTGTTACAGGAGAAATCCTGTGAAACTACTACTAGTGTGAATTTGTGAATGGAAGTGGTAAATAACTACTTACAGGAAAAGCAATATAAGAATTAAGCTTTTCAAATACGGCAAAAATTATTATAAAGACTAAAATGCTCCGAGAAAACAGTAATAAAAATGTTTTTCCTCTTGTATCACCTATCCGTGGACAGACTGTAGATTAATGTTACATACCGGGTTCCAGTTTTTAGACCTTAAACATGGGAATTTCAGTTATCTTAAGAGATACGATGTTGGTTAAATTAGAACGAAAAGTGCTGTATTTTATACTAATTAATAAGATAAAAATTTATTTAACTTATTCGTTTTCATTTGAAGATATTGAGAAAAAACGATTTCTTTATTTTTATTTTTAATTTTTTTAATTTTCTCGAATATTTTTTTTTAGTAAATTGCGTACAAAAATTATGTTAGCGTTCTTTTTTCCTGTGTTACATTTTTATTATTTATTAAAAATCTACTCAATATTAAAAATTGGTTGCTGGTTGTTGCGCCCTTTCCGATCTGCGCCTCTGGCGCAGGCCCCTTTTGCCAGGCCTTAGCTACAGTGCTGACTTGTATTACTGTATTAGCCGCGCCCAAAATATCTTCACGAAATGAGAACGCTCACTCCTTCCTCTCCAACTCAATAACAATTCAAAGCATCAGAATTGAGGAAAGGTGTTAAAAAATGCATAAACAAAGAAGCAGCGCAGATTTTAACGTCTTCGTTGTACGGCTTATATACGCGAGGCACTCTCCATACTCACGCTCATCGCATTGGAAGGAAGAGTCTATTGTGAACTACGTGAGTATCAGAATTACCTTTATAATTTCAAATTGATAATTATGAAAACGTTATCGTTCTTTAATTTAACTTAAAAAGTAATACATACATTTAATTCATTTTAATTACAGCACCATCACTGCAAAATGAACGCGAGTGTATTTGGAATGTTTTCCATTACATAATAGTATATTATTATACCGTATGATTTTTTAAATTTTAGATAAAGGGAGGCCCTGGAAAGCAAAACGTATAGGGCGAAATACCTCAATAAATAAAAATTTACTGTAGAATTTCCAGTAACTTATTTAGTTCTGATTGTAGGTTTGCCATTTCCTCATTTCCTATCCGATAAACGATTAAATTTAAATATACTTTGCTTTTCGTGGCTAACCTTTATCTAAAATTTAAAAAATCATATGCCCAAGCAACTACATATATACGTTTAATAAAGGATAAAATGTCCGCGAGATAGATGTTGAAAAAGCGTGTTTCATATACTAAATACGATGATTCTGTATCAAAGTGGTACAACGTATACGTTTATTGGACGGCTTAAAACAAGTACGTTGACCGTATAATGTCAAGTAGTAATAAGTACTGTATCAACCAATGCTGTAGGTTCCGATGGACTTAGCATTAAACTTATTTCTGTCTGCTGCCCATTCATTGTACCTTATGTGACCTATATTGTTAATTTCTACCTAGAACATAATGTCTTTCCTTCGTGTTGGAAGGAGGCGATAGTCATTCCGATTCCCAAAATAATTAAGTCTGCCGAGTACAAACACTTACGCCCCATCAGTATTTTGCCTGCTCTGTCCAAAGTTTTGGAACGAATTGTTAGTGAACAAATAAGATCATTTTTGAGTCATTACAATATTTTACCTGCTCATCAGTCTGGATTTAGACCTGGTCACAGTTGTTGCTCTGCACTTCTAGGTATCACCGATGATGTTATTAACTCAATGGACAAAAAATTTTCTTGTTTAATGGTGTCCGTTGATTACTCTAAAGCCTTCGACACTTTAAACCATGATATTTTATTGTCGATCCTGTATCACGCAGGCATGAGCAGTGATGTCATTAACTTTTTTTCTAATTACCTCCGAGATAGGAAACAGGCAGTAAAAATCAGAGATCAAGTCTCAGAATTTATTTCTAATAAGTGTGGTGTTCCACAAGGTAGTATTTGCGGTCCCTTATTGTACATTTTATATACGTCTTACTTTAATACAATCACTCCTCATTCTAAGTTGTATTCTTACGCGGATCCTCTTTTCGTTTCCGGATAACACCAATATAGATATAATCAATTGTGTTAATCGTGAATTAGAGCATATTCGATTATTATCTGAAAATCATAATCTTAACATAAATCCTTTAAAGTCTTCTGTATTAGTATTCGGTTCGCTTGATCTTATTGATACGATTAACCAAGGTACTGCAATCAAAATTGGGCGTGAAACAATAGGTCTGGTGGATTGTGTCAAGATCCTTGGCGTGTTTCTGGATTGTAAATTACGTTTTAAAAACCATATTAATTCTATTGTTTAAAAATCCTATGCAATTTAAAAAATTTTATATAGCAATAGATTCCTTCTCAGCCCTGAATTGAAACTATTATTATGTGAATCTCGTCTTTGTATTGACGCAGCAGATAGATCTCGTATTCAGAGGGTTCAGAACTCTTGCTTAAGACTTATTTACGGTATTCGAAAATATAAACGGATATCTCACAGGTTGAAAAGAGCTAATTGGTTAAATATGACTGACAGGCGATTTTTCCATTAAGTTTGCACTTTCTATATCATAACTAACAAAACTCCTGCCTATCTTTACCACAAAATAACGTTTCGAACTGACATTCACAATACTAATATTCGGCGTAAAAATGTCATCACCATTCCACTATATTTCACTATGTTTTTCCGGCGATCCTTTCCTTACAACTGTGCTGTATTATGGAACTGTTTACCACAGGAACTGAAAAAATTATTGTTTTTGCCTTCAGTTATTACTGAAAATAAAGAACGGATATTTGGGTCGATAATAATTTACAATTAATCTTTCGTTTACAGAGTATTTGTTAATTGGAAGTGTCTTTTCGAGCCAAACATTTTATAATCCATTTATTTATTTAAGTTTGGCTCAGATGGCAGATCAGGTGGTTGGTTCGCCTCCAACCTGAATCTGAGCCCTTTGATCCAAAATATTTCATTTAGATATAAATTATTTTTTTGTATTTGTAGTTAGTGGATCAATATACACATTATTATTACTATAAATGTCCAACCAATTTATTACTATAAATGTCCAACCAAAACCAAAATATGGTTGAATTGACCAGAACTGCAGTGGTTATTGCGTGTCGGAGGCTTCGACTAGTTTACTGTTACGACTATGATCGCTTCAATATATTAGTAGTTCTTCATATATTCAACGAGATCTTCAATTTCGCCGGGGTCTGGTTACGAACGAAACAAATAGTTACTGTTACATTCCGGCGAATCCACCATATTTTTTTACAATTTCACAATATACAAATAAAATTATCTGAGACAACCCATGTCGTAATAAATGTCCACGACAATAAATGATGAAGCGCATCCTTCCGTCACTATTCAAAGAGGAACTCGCCAAAACGAATACATAGACAGAAACGAACGCAGTCATTAAACCATCCCATTGACGCAGAGAATTTAATATTGCAACTCTCTTCAGTGTTTCGAGCAAATATTTTGACGCGACAAAAGCGGACAACTCAAACGCAAATATCATGTCGGATTCAAACGCCGCGTGTGTGCGACGCAAACTTCCGCTTTCGCTTCCGGAAGCACCACACGTGTCATCGCTCGATTTAACGAGTGTGTCGCACCCACGATTACATCGGAACGTGTTTACCCCCTTTATACGAGCACAATATGCGTCATTTAAGATGTGTATCTTTGCTTAGGACTGTATAGGCCGAGCAAGGTAAATATTGCTGGTCATTGTCGGATTGGATTGGTTTCTTTCGAGGAATGCTCCGATTGAAAAAGTTTTCAGAATTTATGATATGTATATGTATTTATATAGTACGTCTAGAAAGTATCCGGAAAAACGCAAACAACTCTGGAACTTCCAGGTTTTGAATTTATGAATGAAACAATTCAAATAGAGAAAGAAAACAGTTTCAGTTACTTGTTTATATAGTTTCCTTTAATCCTACAAATTATACTGAATGTTCGGGAAATTTAAAATCAAATCACTACAACCTGATTACAACTGATATTTCATCTGTGCACAAAATGGCACTATTATTTTATTTTTTATACGTTTGTTGATGAAAGCATTTTCATATTTTTTCTCTTTTCTTAAATTTGCCATACCTGCACAAATTCCCTCCTTTATTTAAAATTGTTAGAATTCAATGCCTCTTGTCACTTTTTTATTTGATCCTTTGAAAAAATGATTTTAACAAAAATACTACACTGCTCAGCTGCTGGGAAAGCCATATACTAGAAAAAATTCAAAAAAATTTAAAGAGTAGACAGTCTACAGAAATTGGATTCATAGGATATGAAACGATCTCTGTTACTGTACATCCACGTCTTATTTTGATGTAGGATTGATTAAAAATTTGTTCAACGGAATCCGCTTTAATTAAACCCTTTTTCTCAGTTTAATTAGTTCTGCTGCAGCGAATGCAATTGCACTCGTGATAGTTGAAGAGTTCTCGCACTGCAGTAACTTTTTGCCGATGGCCAAATCCACATTTTTATTTGGTTTTGAAAATAAAAATCGCAGCAGCAGAAAAGAGTTGTAGAGCAGGAAAACGAAATGAGGGAAGAAATGAAAATATACTTGTATAGATGGCCAATAAAGAAAAGGATACATTGAAAAAGAAAGAAATCAAACAGAGGGATGTATTTCAATAATAAAACACTTGGCGGAAAGAGTTACGGAGTCCGAAAGAATAGAGAAGAAATGGAAGGGCAGAACAACAAAAAGCTCGGACGACAGAATAATGGAATTAAGAAGAAGAAAGGGATAAAGTAAAGAAGAAATAAAAATATTAGCAAAATACTAAATATATTAGCAAGCATGGGGAAAATGGGTGAAGCTATGTGGAATAGAAATTGGTACCCGACACCTATTGGGGATGTAATGGCTAGTTTACATTATCCGATTTTGCATTCGTTTTTCATTTTCGAGTAGCTCAAACGTGATATTTTTACCTTTACACTATTCGATTTTTCATTCAAGAAGTTAGTTTCATTCGAGACAAACTCGAATATAAAATCGAACAGAAAAATCACACACAAAAATCGGATAATGTAAACTAGCCTTAATGATCAGAGAAGAAGAAACTGTCGGAAGAAAACATTTACTATTTTTTCTTCCGACAGTTTCTTCTTCTCACAGTTTCCTGTAATTATTCTTTCTCAAGGTGGTAATAATTACAGGAATCTATTTCCGTCTATCATTTCTTGCTTTCAATTGTTATGTCTCAAATCTCAAACACAAAATCAAAATATTTTGTTTCGAATTTGAACAAGCACAATCACTTCTACCTTCGACGAAAATATTTTGAATTGAACCGTAATGAGACAATCGGCTCTTTTATATAAAACCCATCCCCGTCGAATTTGAAAAATTTTCAACTTGAATTTTATATAAAAAAATTTGTTGCAAATAGTTTTTGATTGCAGCTGATCCCTTTAGCAGTCTCTCTACAGCTGTTTCTGGGCTTCATCAGTCGTTTTGATTTGAGTGGATCTCTCGAGCTACGCTTCTGCTGATGAAACCCCAAATAGAGTTAAAACAGCTGTACAGAGGCTGTTCGAGGGATGAACTGCAATCAAAAACAATTTGCAACAGTTTTTTTAAACTTTCATTATGCTCTGACAGCAAGCTTGGCCGCCTTGCATGGGATGACTTATTATTTAGCAAACCGGCTTCACTATGTCAATCCTAATGCAGTTAGGTCAAAAAGCGATAGTAGGATTTCGCTGTTTAAGCTATTGAATTCTATAGCAAACTGAACTTTGCAGGCATAATTTAATTTTTAAGTTTAATAATAATAAGTTTAATTTTTTTACTTTTTCAAAAATTATTTACTAGAACAATCAATCTATCAGCTGCACGAAATTTCCGCATTCGGCTGGAACAAAGTGGAGCTCACACAATTATCGTCGAAAATTTAATTTCGTATCTCGTCCGGCCGGAGGAGAAAAGAACGATTTATTTTTGAAAGGGTGGCGTGTTCCGCGCATTTACATTCTATGTTTTCCGGCCTTCCCGATTCAATTTCAATCTCTATTAGCCTGCGCCGAAAAATCTGAACCTCAGAGCAAATAGAACGAGCATAAATATTCATTTCGTTGCTGCATGCGGTCTGCCACGATTTTAATTTGACGTTTCAGGCATTTGTTATTTCTTTGTTAACAAAATATATTTGAATTCGTAAATGTAGAAGAACGAAAACGTTTTCTGAAAGTTGTTAATGGTGGGTTGTTTACGTTGTTACGTCTGTTTGTTGGACTATTTCCACCATTCGTTGGATAGATGTAATCCGACGTTTCGGTAGCAACTTGTCGGCTACCGTCTTCAGGGTATTCGCCTTTAGAAAGGCGGGTTTTTGCCAATTTTTCCATTATTAGGGATTTATTGGGCTTTATGTGCACGTCTCTTTTTTAAGTCTCCTCGTGGATTTGAACCTAGGTTGCTCTGATTGTTAGTTTATCAGACCTTTCGCTCTACACACTTGGCTACTGAGGCGGCAACTTATTATAGTTCTTAGGTTCTGTATAAGCTACCGTTTGTTGCGCCGTATGGGCTGCGCAGAAGTGCATGGGTCTCCGATATCAAGTATCGTTGACTCATACTTCTCTGTTGGGCCAGTTTCTTGAGCGTCAGTTCGTGTTTTCCTTTTAAGGTTCTCCCTTATGATTGGAATCCACAGGTCTTTAATCTCCAGGCTTGCTTGGCTTATGGGGTATATTGAAGTTCCGATGTACGCTGCTTCTTTCAATTTCCTGCGAATGGTTCTTTCTTCTTTTGATATTACCATTGCTTCTTCCCATTTTATCTTATGATCTTCTTCCCAAACATGTTCCGCAATTTTCGACTTCGTTATTTCTCCATTTTGTGTTAGGGTTTTATGCTCTTTTACCCTGATTCTTAGAGGTCTTTTTGTTTCTCCTATGTATTCCCTACCGCATTCGCAGGGCAATGCATACACGCAATTCTTCGTTCTTTGGTCCTCGTTGTCAGGTTTTGTCCTAGTTAACATTGACCTTATAGTGTTTGAGGATTTGAATGCGGTTCTGATTTTGTATTTCTTCCCTATTCTTCTGATTTTTTCGGAGACACCTTTTATATACGGAATTACTGTTGTGCATATAACTTCCTCATTGGGGTTTGTTGGGTTGGTTGTGGTAGGAGGGAGGTCATTCAAGTTTTGTCCTAAGTTGTTTGTTTTTTCTTTGGCTTTTTGTAGAATGTTGTTGGGGTAGCCGTTCTTCTTTAGAGTTTCGGTGACATTTTCTAACTCTTTTTCTTTTTCGTTCGGAATTGAACAAATGGTGCGTGCTCTGTTGTATAAGCACTCTGCTACGCTTAATTTGACCTGGTTATTGTGGTTTGAGTCGAAGTGGAGATATCGTCCTGTGTGAGTAGGTTTCCTATAAACCTTTGTCTGGAATGTTTCTTCGTTTCTTTGGAGCAGTACGTCCAGGAAGGGAATTTTTCCTTCTTCTTCGACTTCCATGGTGAATTTGATAGATTCTTCTTGGTTGTTGAGGTGTGTCAGGAATCTATTAAGGTTTTCTCTTCCATGTGGCCATATCACAAAGGTATCATCGACGTACCTTAACCACAATTTTGGTTTACAGTCAAACTGGTCTATTGATTTTCGTTCAAATTCCTCCATGTATATGTTGCTTAGGACTGGAGATAATGGGGATCCCATTGCCATACCGAATTCTTGTTTGTAGAATTTCTCTTCTACTTGGAAGTAGGTGGAGTTTACACATATGTTAAGTAATTCCATTATTGTCTCTACTTTCAGCGTTGTTCTGTCCGATAGGGTTACATCATTGGAGAGTCTTTCTTTCACAATGTTCAGAGCTGCTTCTGTCGGTACATTTGTAAACAGGCTTACAATGTCGAAGCTGACCAGTATATCTTGGCTGGTTATTCTTTGGCCCTTTATATTTTCTATAAAGTGCTCCGTGTTTTTAACTGATGAATTCGTATTACCTGATAATGGATTTATGGTATGTAGTAGGAATTTGGCGAGGTTTTGTGTTGGTGATTCTCTGGAACTGACAATCGGTCTTAATGGTATTCCATCCTTGTGTATTTTTGGAAGACCATACAGATGAGGGGGTTTGCTGTAGTGCGGTGTAAGTTTAGTTCTTTGTTGGTACGTGAACTGGTCTTTGTACTTATGAAGAGTCTTGTAAATTTTCCTTTCCACTGCAGGAGTGGGATCTTTTACTAGTTCTGTGTATTGTCCTGCGATTAGGACTTCTTTTATTTTCTCTTCATAGGTCTTTTTGTCCATCACTACTGTCGCATTTCCTTTATCTGCTGGTAGGATTTTAATGGTGTTGTCTGATTTCAGTTCTTTCAAGGCCTTCATCTCGGTTTTTGTGATATTCGGAAGAATTTTCTTGTTTGCTGCGTTTTCTAAAGCGGCTCTCATTCTCCACCTGTAATCTTCTACGTTGACCTTGTCCTCTATTCTTTGTGCCGTTTCCTCTATTGCCATAACCAGGTCTATAATTGGTGTCTTTTTTGGAGCTATTGCGAAGTTCATTCCTTTATTTAGTACTTTAATGCTTGCCTCATCAAGTCTTCTTTCAGTTAGGTTGATCACAGTTCGGTTTGGATCTGTACCGTTATACTTGTTATTTCTTTTCTTTGTGAGGTCGTCCAGTTTTCTTTTTTGTTTTTCCTTTATAGCTTGGAATGTTTTGTTATAACTTCGTAATACTGATGCTTGGATACTTACGTAGTCATCTTCTTCAATTGTGTCTTGTAAAACCCTTTCGATGTTATTGCACTGTTGAGTTAGTCTGTACTTTGAGAATCTGTGATGTTTGATTCTTTCTCTTAATAGTGCTTGGCTAGCTCTTTCCGAAATCCTGTTAGTTCTTTCATTATGGAACGGTGTTCGGATCTTCAAGCCTTTGGGGATTACGTGATTATCCCTAGCTTTGCTTTGGAAGGTTAGATGGTTTTCTTCCTTGGCAAGTTTGTTTTTGGTCTTTTCCAATAGTCTGAAAGACCTGTTTACTTCGGGTCCATACCGAGTTTGTAAACGTTTTCTGAAAGTTGTTAATGGTGGGTTGTTTACGTTGTTACGTCTGTTTGTTGGACTATTTCCACCATTCGTTGGATAGATGTAATCCGACGTTTCGGTAGCAACTTGTCGGCTACCGTCTTCAGGGTATTCGCCTTTAGAAAGGCGGGTTTTTGCCAATTTTTCCATTATTAGGGATTTATTGGGCTTTATGTGCACGTCTCTTTTTTAAGTCTCCTCGTGGATTTGAACCACGACAGAAGCAGCTCTGAACATTGTGAAAGAAAGACTCTTCAATGATGTAACCCTATCGGACAGAACAACGCTGAAAGTAGAGACAATAATGGAATTACTTAACATATGTGTAAACTCCACCTACTTCCAAGTAGAAGAGAAATTCTACAAACAAGAATTCGGTATGGCAATGGGATCCCCATTATCTCCAGTCCTAAGCAACATATACATGGAGGAATTTGAACGAAAATCAATAGACCAGTTTGACTGTAAACCAAAATTGTGGTTAAGGTACGTCGATGATACCTTTGTGATATGGCCACATGGAAGAGAAAACCTTAATAGATTCCTGACACACCTCAACAACCAAGAAGAATCTATCAAATTCACCATGGAAGTCGAAGAAGAAGGAAAAATTCCCTTCCTGGACGTACTGCTCCAAAGAAACGAAGAAACATTCCAGACAAAGGTTTATAGGAAACCTACTCACACAGGACGATATCTCCACTTCGACTCAAACCACAATAACCAGGTCAAATTAAGCGTAGCAGAGTGCTTATACAACAGAGCACGCACCATTTGTTCAATTCCGAACGAAAAAGAAAAAGAGTTAGAAAATGTCACCGAAACTCTAAAGAAGAACGGCTACCCCAACAACATTCTACAAAAAGCCAAAGAAAAAACAAACAACTTAGGACAAAACTTGAATGACCTCCCTCCTACCACAACCAACCCAACAAACCCCAATGAGGAAGTTATATGCACAACAGTAATTCCGTATATAAAAGGTGTCTCCGAAAAAATCAGAAGAATAGGGAAGAAATACAAAATCAGAACCGCATTCAAATCCTCAAACACTATAAGGTCAATGTTAACTAGGACAAAACCTGACAACGAGGACCAAAGAACGAAGAATTGCGTGTATGCATTGCCCTGCGAATGCGGTAGGGAATACATAGGAGAAACAAAAAGACCTCTAAGAATCAGGGTAAAAGAGCATAAAACCCTAACACAAAATGGAGAAATAACGAAGTCGAAAATTGCGGAACATGTTTGGGAAGAAGATCATAAGATAAAATGGGAAGAAGCAATGGTAATATCAAAAGAAGAAAGAACCATTCGCAGGAAATTGAAAGAAGCAGCGTACATCGGAACTTCAATATACCCCATAAGCCAAGCAAGCCTGGAGATTAAAGACCTGTGGATTCCAATCATAAAGGAGAATCTTAAAAGGAAAACACGAACTGACGCTCAAGAAACTGGCCCAACAGAGAAGTATGAGTCAACGATACTTGATATCGGAGACCCATGCACTTCTGCGCAGCCCATACGGCGCAACAAACGGTAGCTTATATAGAACCTAAGAACTATAATAAGTTGCCGCCTCAGTAGCCAAGTGTGTAGAGCGAAAGATCTGATAAACTAACAATCAGAGCAACCTAGTTTCAAATCCACGAGGAGACTTAAAAAAGAGACGTGCACATAAAGCCCAATAAATCCCTAATAATGGAAAAATTGGCAAGAACCCGCCTTTCTAAAGGCGAATACCCTGAAGACGGTAGCCGACAAGTTGCTACCGAAACGTCGGATTACATCTATCCAACGAATGGTGGAAATAGTCCAACAAACAGACGTAACAATAGAAGAATGAACTTTAAAAAAATGAAATTTAGTTGAAAAAAAAGTAAAAAATAAATATAATAATAATAATAAATAAAAATAAAAGTTAAACTAATTCCATTTATGTTTGACAGTCTGTCAATATAAGTTATAGGCCACCTATACCGGCTGTTTCAAATTGGGTGTGCACTGAAGGGATCTCCTATACCGTAAGAGATACAAATATGGTTAAATGAAAGAAAAGTTGCATGAATCAATGTCTAACTCGTATTCATTAACAGAATTATTTTTTTATTATTTCTTCTTGAGATATTACTAAAAATGTAAAAAGACCGATTTTCTTTTTCTACCTGTATCTCTTTTATTATACAAAATTTTGAATTTCTGATTTAATTTTCTACTTTCTAAGAAGAACATAAGTAAATCCTCGAAATGCCCTACACTGTTTTCAAGACACACATTCGTTCTTAATCCTACGTGTTGTCTAGCGTGTCAAACATGAATTCGTAGCCTTCGAAATGCCAAATTTTCTGGCTGCTACACCTTCAAATTTGCACAAGATTTGCTGTCTAAATACGATACGTATTAACTCTCCGGATATTTACCACTACTTTTAGTAACTATTAAGCGATTGCAGTTAGTTCCTAAATTATACAAGTGGTCCATCTCAAATGATGGTCCATTTCTCGCCGAATTAACCGATGTAAATTTTTGGGATAAATCACTCCTATTAATTGCTGCTTGTGATTCGCCAACTTTTGCTATTTGTTTGTTATTGTCGCTTGTTATTTGTTTGCTATTATGCTTTTAGATATGTTATTATTATGTTGTCGATATACCTATCTGTTATGTAAAATGTGCTTATATGTATTCACAGTTGTTGATGCTGTCGTTCTTTCAATTGAAAGAAGAAAATGCCAATAAATTAATATAACTATTGAAGAACAGATGTGCCTAACAAAGAAATAAACCTAAAAATAAATGGGAGTGTCTGTGGAGAAGAAGGCCCGATTTCTTCACCTCCTGATACATTTATCTGCCAGGTATTATCCTTGGAAACTATTGTATTGATAATAGCTTCCAAGGAAATGGCTACCTGGCAGATGAATTTATCAGGATGTGAAAAAATCGGACATAATACAATTTAACCAAATTTATGATGCTGTGTCTGAGTATGAGAACTATAGCAGAAAAAGATAAGTACTCCAACTAAACTTAAATATGCGCATCTACATAAAATAAAAGGTACTAGAGTTCGAGTATTTTAGAACCGAAACAATGCACATAAACGTGGATTCGTAAGAGGATTAAATAAGCCACTGGCAGCTTAGCCGGAGTTCGCGCAGATTTTGACTAATCATTGTGTTGATTCGAGTGTATTTGGAGCCTAATAGTAACCTTACGACTTTTGTAATACTCTAGGAAATTTGGATCGTTTATTTCTCAGTTGTGCCACTTGTGCGAAGTAGAATCCGTCTAATATGTAATTAATAACCTATGAAGAAAGTTTCTACAAGTCATTGCTGAGTGCCCTTATAATATTACTCAACTTTTGTCATTAAATAACATCAACTGCCGTTATCCTCCACGTACTCTAACTAATGTATATTCTGAATGCCCTGAATGACCCTTTAATTAGAAGGATGTGGCCCTTTGCGAAATCCTGACGAATTTAATATAAAGACATACAGAGGTTATTTGAAATTGGATCCCGCTTATTTGAAGATATAAGACGATAGATAAACAGCATGAAGAATACATTATTTCAATTTCAATACGGAGCCATAAGAAAAAATGAACTTGATGATGTTATTAATTTGATGAAACGTCTTACTGAAAAATGATATTCATATCCAGGAAGTCTTTTGAATTTTTGATAACTCTTAAGACGACACGGGCAGTTGTTTACAATCAGAATTAAAGAAATTATTTCTCTGCGGATTATTAATATTCATTTATTTATTAATATTCATCAAATGCAACTTTGTCAAATTTAGAGCAACCATTAAATAAGCGAGATAACTATCTAATAGTGTCAATAGAATTAAAAACTATGTATATTTAAAAAAGTTACATCAAATTGTTCTGTAGAGCCGAAAGTGAGTAACAACGAAGTTAAATGATTCATTCGAATCAAAGCAGAAGTAACTTTTTCCCATTAAATTTATTAAATTAGATCATTTAGAAGATTGAAATCTTAGGTAACAATAAAAATTGTTCAATTTATTTTATAGAATAGTACCATATTTATAAAACAAAATTAGCGATTGTGAACAATAAACATTCTATATTCAAAGCCAAAATAACTTTTGCTTTACTTACATTCTCAAATCAAGACATTAAAGCTCAAATTGTATTTACTACAAATTAGTTCCAATAAATGTGTAATTTAGAACTAAACTCTGACTGTATGCTCTAATTTTTTTTCATAAAATAACAAGTTAGGTTTAATAACCACACACCGAAAGAAATAAATCAAATTTAACGAGACGTATCTGAGGTAAAGTTTCTTAACTGCCCTTAAATTACATTTCTGTGATATATCAATTTATATATATAAACGCAGCTTAATAAAATACAAATTACCAAAAATTTTCCAGATTTGGGTTTCATTTCCGTTGTTCCTGTAATTACAACCGGACGAAATTACGAAACGTTAGCACCCTAATTAATCAAGGAATTCGTGTGCACGCACATTATTAAGAAGAGAGCGTCGTGTCAAGTTAATTATGTGATTTAGGGCTATATTAATTTCACACGCGCTTTCCCACAGGAGAAAAACTCGATGAAAATTACCGGATTTTCCCACACCAGCCTGACCGAGAACCATAACTTTCAGCGTCTTCTGGCGAGGGTACAAACCAAGCTTGACCAGGGACGATTTTGGGGATGTTGCGTTCATACCAGCAGTTCTAAAGCTGACATCTGAAACCAAAGAAATTACACCTACAGATCGCTATTTTTTGCAAACATCAGAAGAAAAAAACTTTCCACTTACAAAGATTATAAAATAAAAATACATTGTTTTATATTTATAGACAGAACAACGTTGATTAAAATTCAAGTGGTCCCTTATTCATCCGGATGTTATTTTAAACAAACTTTCAATCATTGCTGTTTGGATTTTAGTTTCCTTCAATCCACTATCTAAACAACTCATAAAATTACACAATGTCCTTCATTTCTCAGAAAATTCAAATAGATAGTAACTGGTCGTATGAATCGTTTGGTTGGATGACTCGAAAATTTAATAAAAGCAAATTTCAAGTATCACTTGCAATCAATAGTCTAAGCCCCTTTTATCTCCAAAATAACTTTATCATCAAAACAGTCGTCGAAACAATTTCGTCGATTGGCCCTGATTAAACAGTTGCTACCTGATCATGACCGCACGTTTTGTTCTGGTTACTCTCGCTGTGCTTTGGTGTTTGGCTCATGCTCAGAAAGATCCAAATTTCTGGCCAGGCCGAAGTACAATCGTACACCTATTTGAATGGAAATTTTCAGATATTGCTCTAGAATGTGAAAGGTTTTTGCAATATCGTGGTTATGGAGGCGTACAGGTATTTCGAGAGGTTTAATAAAAGAAATATCAAAGAAAGTGATTAATTTCATTAGGTATCTCCAGTCAGTGAAAATGTAATCGTTGCCAACAGACCCTGGTGGGAAAGATACCAACCAATTAGCTATCATATAGTAACCCGATCAGGAAATGAAGCGGATTTTTTGGATATGACGACCAGATGTAACGCGGTGGGTATAAGGTAGAAAAGTATTTATTAGGAATCTATTTTAACGATATCAAGAGTTAATGTTGTAGAATTTATGTCGATGTTGTTTTTAATCATATGACTGGTGACCACTATCCTGCTATTGGTACAGGTGGTAGTACTGCCGATACCTACAACAAATACTACCCAGCTGTACCTTATTATTGGGAGCATTTCCATGACACATGTCAAGTACACGATTACAACGACCCATCTAATGTAAGAAACTGTGAACTATCAGGTCTGAAGGACCTGAATCAGGTAAGTTGCAAGTGGGTTTTGATAAGTATGGACATAGGTGTTACTCAACATTTTATATTCCATTCAACACCCAACGCAAGAACAGTCATCTGTCAGAAAGAAGAAAAGCTTTGTTTGACTTCTTTGCTTATCAATCCGAGATGTGATGACTGTTTGATTAAGATACAGTTACAGGGTGAAATTTAAATTTTGAACTTTACCCACAAAAGTTGGATCATTAATTTTTCTCGGAAGTGACTGCTTTCGTCCTTGATTATAAGAAACGAGTTAAATTTAATCAAAACAAACATTTAAAAAACAGGGAAAAAACGCCTTAAGTCAAAACCGTTTTGAAACTCTTGGCGAAGTAATGGTTGGCATCAAAGTCTTTCAAACTGTCAGCTACAGTTTAAATCTATGTAGTTTACTCACGGATAATACACCTATTGATTCTTCTTCAGTAAATAACTACAAAGTAGCTCGATTATTAAGTAAACTTAAGGCTCTATCGCCATACTAGCCCTTGATCTGTGCATTAGACTCAAATACTACAGAAAGCGAGAAGAACTGATTTTCATTAACTGGGCCAAAGTGGCACTATAAAGTTGCTAACTATGTTATTAGATCAAATTGTTTTGTAGGGTTTGGAATATGTCCGCCATAGAATTGTCAACTTCATGAACAGGTTGATCCATTTAGGTGTAGCCGGTTTTCGCGTGGATGCAGCAAAACACATGTGGCCCTTCGATCTAGAAACTATTTACGACAGAATTAACAATGTCAACGTGGCTTTCGGCTTTGAACCTCGAAGGAGACCCTTCTTCTACCAAGAAGTAATCGACTTAGGTTTAGACTTTCAACATCTTCAAGAAACACCAATTGAACTTTTTGTCATTCTTTCAGGTGGAGAAGCAATTTCTCGCTATGAGTACACCCCATTCGGTGTTGTCACCGAGTTCAGATATGGTGGGTCGTTAGGGAGAGTTTTTAGAGGCCTAGACCAAATGGTATGGCTGGATAGTTGGGGACCGGCATGGGGATTAATAACAAACAGTGAAGATGCGTTGGTTTTCATTGATAACCACGACAATCAACGAGGACACGGCGCTGGAGGAGAAGATATACTCACTTATAAAAACTCGAGAGAATATAAAATGGCTATTGCTTTTATGTTGGCTCATCCTTACGGAATACCTAGGGTTATGTCAAGTTTCTTCTTTGATGATACTGATGCGGGTAGGTGGAGAGTGAACTTCTTATTTTGCTCATCCTTTTCAACATTGATGTTTGTGTTATTGAAGGTCCACCTGCTGACAGTGCAGGCATAATTATTTCCCCTGGGATTAACCCTGATGATACTTGCACTAATGGTTGGGTATGCGAGCACAGATGGCGGCAAATCTACAACATGGTGGGCTTTAAGAATGCTGTAGAGGGCACGGAAATTCGCGAGTGGTGGTCAAATGGTTGGCAGCAAGCCGCGTTCTGTCGAGGAGATAGAGGGTTCATCGTCTTTACTAACAATGGGGGTGACATAGATAACGTGTTCCAGACTTGTTTACCGGCCGGAGTTTATTGTGATGTCATTAGTGGAAGTCTCATAAATGGATCGTGCACCGGAGAACGTATCACCGTTGACAGTTCGGGCTACGCCCATGTTTGGCTCCCGAATTACGCTTATGATGGAATGATTGCAATACACGTTAATGCGAAGGAACAGTGAATAAAATTAATGTAATTGTAATAATGGCTACAGACAATACAGTTACAATTCTTATTTATTGTTATTATTTTATCATTCGGATGACAAGAATCAAAATGCATCGAAAAAACCTTGTTTCACAAATTCCATAAAGATTTAAAAATCTTTTTTAGATTTTTTAATGATATATACAGATTTGAAACTTGAAATTTCATTTAATTATATGTATATTTTATATTCAAAAGTGTAACAATAAGAAAAAATGTTGGTACCTAATATGCAAACTACGAAAAAGGATAAAAATTAAGAATCATAGCTTTTTCGAAACGTTATCTAACAGTTTACTTTATTTCCATATTAAACGATATATTTGGTAGAAGCATTAAAAATCCTGCTCAAATTTTTAAAATTTTTGTATTTTACAAAGGAATCGTTCACAACGCACGTTATTAATTATTCAATTCACATTCGAATTTCTGTTTCGTAACGTGAAACCATCGATAACGGCGCGTTACGTGTAACATGAGATGATATGGCAATCGGGTGTCTATTGCACCAGAAATTGCTAAAGAAATATGTGTAACTCACATTTAATTAACAAACATGCACAAATTACTGGCGTAAATGTTTCAATTAGATCTAAGTCTAGCTAAAATGATTTCCACAAAACGTATCACTCGGTCATTAATGGGTAACATAAAAACCATTTTGATTTCCGAGGAAGTCCACGCTATAGAACCGCCAGTTTTAATGGAAGGAATTTCTGGGATCCTAAGCAATTATTTACCTTTTATTCCATTTATATAATAAGCGTTTTCACTGTTATCAATGTAAAATAAATCAGAGCTCCTTTCGTTCTTGTTATTAACTAAATAACCAAAAAGTACATGCGATAAACAAATTAATCATTCGATTGAAGTGAAGAGTACTTAAGGCGAAATGAAGAGATAAAATCTAAATGGAAGTTTAATTACAGGAGATTTTGTTTCGCTTTGCGTATATTTTGTTGTAAAGAAATTATCCTTTAAGTGTAACGCAATGTTCAAAGAAAGAAAATTGATTATTTCTAATTGTATTACGCCATCAAAGCTTCGCCTGGAAATTCAACTGAATTAATTGCATAAAGACGGTTGAAACAAACAGACAATATTCAGACCTCTTCCTATTTAATTTGAGTCTTATTAAAAGACATCTTGGAACTCTAGGATTTTCAATATTAAACAAAACGCAAGAGGGTTGTATACAAACTCTTCGTTCTCGAAATTGTGAAACGCAGTCAAAAAAAAATTGATAAAATATTTCTCTTCCCATCTTCGGTTTATTCTGTAAGAGCCAAAAAAGGAGAAATGAAACGCAAATTTAGGCAAGCTATAATTTCAAGTACTCGAGAGTTTTCGTTTACTTACAGAACAAGGCTGGTTTGATTAAAAAAGTATTTTTAACCTGAAACTACAAGGGCCCAAGATATTCATCAACAAACAAAACTCTAGCTTTTTATATTATACTTAAGAGATAAGAATTTTATTAATTAAGCAAACATGAGTTATTACACTAATTGCTTTCTTAATTATTTTATTTTTAAAGTGCAAATTAAAAACCGGTCACATTCCTTGTGACTTAAACTTTCCCGCAAATGTTAAAAATATTTAAGTTGCCTAAGACCTGAATTAAAAGAACTCGACATTTGCGGTTTAAATATACATGTAATTACACCAAAGATGACGTCAGTTTGCATAAATATAATTAAATGTTATTAATAAGTCACGCATAAATAACTTCTGTTTCCAACTTTTCAGTATTCACTAAAATGCTATCGTTTCTGGTACGTACAGGTCTGTTAATTGTTTTGGTGTCGGCGCAATGGAACACCAATCAAGATAGTGACAAGAACACTATCGTGCATTTATTTGAATGGAAATTCAGCGATATCGCTAAAGAATGCGAATTTCTATCGCAAAAAAGATATGGAGGAGTTCAGGTACGAAATTCATACTTACATATTCATTACTTAATAAAATATTTTCCTAATATATGAGGTAATACCTAAAATTTCTCAGACTTATAAATTATTTATAATTCCTATTGGCTGCAATTCGTTCAGTGGCAGAAATCTTTTTCCATAATAAAATTTAATGTTCTTCTTCTTAGTTTATTTCATATTCGTTTTTGAAAATTCGAAACTAAATCATCAGAGGATAAATTTGGGAATATAATGAGGTAATGACAAATGGTAATCATATTTTTTGATCATGAACCTTTTCTGACATCCGGCATTTATTTAAGAAATTTCATAACTTAGATTTGAACAACTATGTGGATACATAATAAATACTGGGAGTTGTTATAGTGAAACAAGAACTCTTTATCCGCTAAAGACTGCTTCTTAGAAGGTTAATTATATAAATTTACAGCGTGGTTAGCAAATCCTTGTGAACTATTCCCTTGATTTCAAAGACAAGTCAGCGTGCTTTTGAAATAGCTTTTCGCTTGGCGAGTTTGGTGAGCTTCCATCTTTTCAAACTGAATTATCAAAGATAGGACTTTGAAGCGTTTTTTTACGTATATTCTGGCTGCACTAATTAGAGTCACGATGGAGGATATGTAGGTGATCCGACAGCACATTTGATTGTGCATTCGGTGTGGGAAGGAGAATGTAAGATTAATGTACGAAAGAGAGATAGCTGAAGGCAGGAACATAACTGCTGAGAACGGAAACGCGGAGGGCGGTCGCGGTGGCGTATTTGTATGTTTCTTATTATTCTTATTATGTTTGCACATCGCTTAAAGTATTTGTTACGTAAGTTCATGTTGAGCTTGAAATCTTCGTTTTTCAATTAAATTTTGCACAATTTAGGTTCGTCTGCAGTATGGGAGAACGTGTTACATGCCTGTGTGTGAAACAAGCTACAAGAGCTGAAAGAAAAAAAAATGTCACTCCACTAAATTATTAATTAAGTTTTCAACTATATTGAAAAGTTCTGCGATTGAGCAACTTTTCAAAGTGTCCGTTTAAAGGTTAACAGGAATTTTTATACAACTCTCATCGGACAAGAGTTCATTTTAATTAAATAATTAAGAAAAATTTTTGTGCAAATCGTTTTTGATTGCAGTGAGAACCTCGAGCAGCCTCTGGACAGCTGTTTCAGCCCTGCTTGGGGCTTCTTCAGCAGAAACGTAGCTCGACATTCCCACTGCAGACCAAAAACGACTTGCCCAATTTATTCGCAAATGCGATGTAAGAATGATGAACATATAAAATAGCGACATCTTACTATCGCTTTTTGACCTAACATTGCAGTAGGATAGACAAATTGAAGCGGGATTTGCTCCTAATGAGTCCCCCATGCAAGGCGGCCATGCTTGCTGTCAAAGCATAATGAAAGATTTTAGAAAAATTTTGTGCAAATCGTTTTTGATTGCAGTGAGAAAAACGATTTGCACAAAATTTTTCTAAAATCTTTCATTATGCTTTGACAGCAAGCATGGCCGCCTTGCATGGGGGACTCATTAGGAGCAAATCCCGCTTCAATTTGTCTATCCTACTGCAATGTTAGGTCAAAAAGCGATAGTAAGATGTCGCTATTTTATATGTAAATAATTAAGCTTCAATTTAAGTGAGAATGAAAGTAGGGTAGTTGGCGGAGTTTTGTTTTAAAATAATTGTGATTTCTTTCATTGATAGAATGGAGCACTTGCATTCTTGTATGTTCCGCAAATACGATTCAAGTCGCAAACATTGTATACCCACCGAGAGCAATTTTTCCCCTACCAATTATCTTCCTGCCTTCAGCTATCTCTCTCGCACATTGATCTTACGTCCGCGTGCCCGTACCGAATCCGTGGCTAGAATCCAATTGTTGCTATTACTGGGAAGAAGCTTTCATTGCGTATTTTTAGATTAAAGTTCTGAGCTCTTACTTCAGCCATTTGAAATAATGTTTTATCTAAGTCATCTCTCTTAAGCGAATTAGCACATAGGAAGTATTAACAGTAAATAATCTAAGATTTTGTATAGGTGTCACCAGTGAGTGAAAATGTGATAGTATCAAACAGGCCTTGGTACGAAAGATATCAACCCATCAGTTATAAGATAATAACAAGATCTGGAAACGAAGCTGATTTTCTTGCTATGTCAAAAAACTGTAACCGTCTGGGAGTAAGGTACATTTGCCTCCAATTTCAAGATTACAACTGCCGTTACTAATCAATTTTGCAGAATATATGTTGATGTTGTCATAAATCATATGACCGGTGACCATCCTGTAGCCATAGGCACCGGAAATAGTACAGCAGATACTGCCAAAAGATCATATCCTGCTGTTCCGTATACAACAGAACATTTTAACAATCCCTGCGAGATTAATAACTATGGCAATGCGGGAAACGTGCGCAACTGCGAGCTTGTTGGATTGCATGATTTAAATCAAGTAAGAATCATCTACTATAACTCACTTTTTAAATACAATAGTGTTTTTAGGGCATTCCACAAGTTCAAGAAAAAATCGTTGGTTTCTTGAACAAGCTAATAGATTTAGGAGTAGCTGGTTTTAGAGTAGATGCAGCCAAACACATGTGGCCAGCAGATTTACAAGCAATCTATGGAAAACTCAAGACCTTAAACACAGCTTTCAACTTTTCGTCAGGTCTCAAACCTTACATATATCAAGAAGTCATCGACCTAGGTTAAATTAAATATCAATATTTAAATAGATAGTATTTGATCTTATTGATTTCTTGATAGGTGGTGAAGGCGTTTCTTCGCGGGAATATACTCATCTTGGTGCCGTCACGGAGTTCAAATACAGTGCTTCAATCGGGCGTGTATTTCGAGGATGGGATAAGCTGACTTATCTCAATAATTGGGGCGCGGGGTGGGGTTTCATTCCTAACAGTAAGGATGCGTTTGTCTTTGTAGATAATCACGATAATCAAAGAGGACATGGTGCCGGCGGGGATGCCATCTTGACTTACAAACTATCCAAACAATATAAAATGGCCGTCGCTTTTATGTTAGCTCATCCTTACGGAGAAACTAGGGTCATGTCCAGCTTCAGCTTTACTGATCCGAATGCCGGTGATTTATTTTGACGCACGCATTCTTTCAGTCTTATTACCAAATATTTCTAGGTCCTCCCGCATATTCGGATGGTACCCTTAAATCTCCAGAATTTAACTCTGATGATTCATGTAAGTCTGGCTGGATCTGCGAGCATCGCTGGCGGCAAATCTACAATATGGTAGCTTTTAAAAACGCAGTCAAAGGAACAGAGGTCACTAACTGGTGGTCAAATGGCGACCAGCAAATTGCCTTTTGCAGGGGTAATAAAGGGTATATAGCTTTCACCAACGGAGGTACACTTAATCACACTTTGACGTGTCTTCCGGCTGGAGTTTACTGCGACGTGATAAGCGGAAGTTTGAAAGACAGAAATTGCACAGGCAAAAAAGTTACCGTTCAATCCAATGGGAAGGCAGATATTCTGCTGAGGGACAATGAAGAAGATGGAGTGTTAGCTATCCACGTAAACGCTAAAATATAAGCAATAAATTTTTGAAAAGAATGCTAATTTTGTTTTATACTTTTCCTTCGAACAATAAACAGTTAATTTTCTTGCGATAATGAAACGTCGAGTTCTTAGAGTTCGCAGATTTTAGGGAAATCAGTCAAGGAGAATTAATTACGTGTTTCAATTTAGCAGGTGATTTAGTCTCGAGAGTTCGCGAAGCAAAGTGTTTGTTTATTTATGGCTGTTTAATGGGAAGCAAATGAAATGTCGCTTAATACGGCATGCAGAAAATAAAATTTAAGCTTATCTAGTTTGATCCACTTTAAAGTAGACTACGAATAAAGTAATTATCAAGATGCTTAATAGATTACGAAAACAAACAAAAAATAATTCTTAGATTACAAAAACAAACAAAAAATTATTTTGATAAGTTTCGATACTACAGGTTTCTACCAATTTGTCCTACTCAAGTGCATTCAAACGGCGAAACTAACTGCGGTGATGAACTTTATTTCGTATAGTACTTGTCATTTCTCAGGATAACCATATAAGTTCTAACGCTAAGTACTTCATTCAAGGATCTTAAATGAATTTGCTGCAATACGCAATGGTTCGAAAAGAATGGAACCAAATCACGGTGAGAGGTAATATAGAGGTGTTACGACGCCACATTCAGTACTAAGATTCAGGATACGAGAGATAGCACAACAAGGGACTGCATCTGGTCGACTATTGAGCTCGTCATAAAAATCTGCATTCGATGAGTCAACAGTGCTTACACCTTGAGGGCAGAATGTTTAAGACATATCGGGCCTGCAGTATACACAAGAAAATCAGAAATATTTTATAATAAAACTGTATTACAATATCTACTTTCTTTCTCGATTACATTTAACCTTAATTAGTTCAACATAAAGTTACGTAACAGATAATTTAATGCACGATTCTTGTCCGCGCGGTAGTCAATCTTAAGGCTATCCATATCTTATCTTTCTTGCAGTATTTTACACCCGTGAGTACCGATCTCGGCGTATAATAGTGTTCGTCGTTATACCCGTCCTATCTTGCACCGTTAATCAAATTAATTAAAAAAAATTCTGTAGAGTTTAAATCAAGTCGACGCCTAGAGGAGTTCGGTTATTCGAGTCCAACTTGGGAATACCTGGTATTAATTCACTTTTATAATTCTTCTTTCTTTTCATAATGTTCTTGCTCGTGAGAATTGCAAGAAGGATATGAAACAAATAGGACACTTTAAAAATGAGCTAAAATTATTTTTTCTTACTTACTTGACGTTTCGCAAACAGGATTGTTTGTTTTTCTAAAGCGAATAAAAAACAATCTTGTACGTCAGGTAAGTAATAAAAATTAATTTTAACTCGTTTGTAAAGTGTCTTATTTGTTTCATATCCCTTTTATAATTTTCGTTTTAACTTAGGAGTAATTGTTTTTTTTTATACGAATTGTTATTTTTGGGTGTAAACTCTTTTTGCATGTTTCGCTACCACGAATATCATAAATAGCAAGAATTATGCGGTTGATTTTTTTTAGCAGCTGACTGTACTATGCCCGCCAAAAAAATATGAGACAAGTGCATATATTTTTGAGTTATTTTATTAGTTTGAATGCAGCTTTAGATCTTGTTTCTATGATAACGGAAAAATACAGAATTAAACAAACGGGCGCATATATTACAACAACATCGAAGTCTGAAAAGTCCAGTGGTAAGGGACCGGCCTTGCAATCGTAAGGTCGTGGGCAACTCGCTCGAGATATTTCTCGGGTGTGGTCGTTGCTCACCTCAGGTACCCTTCAGTGCTGAGGATACAATTCGACACTGCTTCCCCTTCAACGCCAAGGAGGTTTGGAAGTAACAAAGCCATGGAGCACTTTACACACACAAAAATACACCCCGCTCCTGAGGCCCTGACAAGTCTATGACTTAGGACCCCTTTAGGCAAACACCACATATAAAAAAAACATTGTTTAATTCGTCATATTTATAATAGATACCTATAACGTTACATGTCCCAGAATTTTTTTTGCGGGAATAGTACTTAGGGAACTATCGAAACATTGTTTCCTGCTTGTGAGTGCTGGTAAACAATAAGAGATTCTTAAAAAAGTATATAGTACAATAAACTTATGTATGTTACGTGCCAAAAGCATGGAATATAATTACATGATATAAAAGTGGCAGTGGCTATATACTATGACACTCAAGTTAAACGACACTTGTGCATGCGAACCCCGCCCTTAAGAATATTCAACACAAGGACTACCAAACTGTCAAAGGGTATCATTTAAGTTGAGCATCGTAGTACATGACCTGCTCTGATCCGAGTCACAATATCCAGCTAGTTTGATAAATACGTTCATGATCGACTAATGGGATATTATGAATATCGTCAAAACAATAACAGTTCGTGACAAAAAATTAGCCATTTAACTTTTATCCAAAACTTTTTATTTTCTTGTTTAATGCTCCTTACTTTTTATTCACACGCAAACTCGGAAAATAAAGTTGGTTTTCTTAATTTGCTTCTTATACAACAGTATATTTTTATATCAAATTAAAAAAGAAAAAAAAACATCAATCCGGTAATAAAAAGTATAGATTATCGATGACGTAATCATTTAAGATTATAACGTCACAACAAAAAATATATGACGTCACAAGAAAAAAAATAATTTGTGGCATATATTTAGGCATTTTTAACTTAAATATTTTTTATAAAACTTATATTAATAATAATAATGGCTCTACCATCGTAATGGCTCTATCATTAACATTCCTTAGTTTTTAATCACTCATTATAATTTGCTTGAACTAAAACTGGAAGCATCTAAAATATACAAGCGGAAAATAGAATGTTAAGTGTAAAATATACACTGTATATTTTTTAATTCCTCAACAGACCGATTTTTAATTTTCGCCATTTGTTTACAATTTCAATTCTTAAACTCTTTTTGTTGCAAGCCATAGCCTTGTACGATCGAAAACAAATTACTTGCTGGTAACAAAAGATTTTTAATAAGACCCTCAGTGATCAGTTTCAATTAACACAAAGTGTTTTACAAAAGTCAGGTGAGTGAAGATTAGCAAACAATAGCAAGTAATCGTAATTTAGTGCCACGTTAGATTTTTTAGGGAAATAGAACAATTTAAATAAATAATCACACTTAAAATTTATGCGCGTAATCACAATCCATTTACGAAATTCCAAAACACAGCTAAGGCGCGAGCATTGCAATCATTACCGCATAGTCAGTGTTATTATTTCAAAACTCCAACTGGACCTAGTTAAGCAAGCATGCATCGACGAATTATTTTGTATGTTTACAATCAAACACGATTCGCTTCAAGAGGCAATGCCATTTTCCATCAACGACGGATGTCGCTAGCGTCGCTTCTGAACTTAACAACTACTTTGTCGCCAAAAGAACATCGCTGTCGCTACGGATCATGCCGCCGCCTCGCCGCTAGAGGAGATCAGAACGTCCCAGCAATCCCGAGGCATCGCAACAACCCTGAAAGATTGAGCACCCCGTCGTGACATGGTGGAGACGCCAAAAGACAAGATCGAACTCGGCAAAGGAATCGCCGTTTCACTCAATTACTCACTATGATCAAAAATAAGTTGTTTTTAGTTCAAGAGCAGCTTTATCAATGTCACGTCCGCAGACACCCAGAAAAGTAAAAGAAATCGTAAAGAGGACAGCAATATATCAACGGAACACCAGAAAATTCGGAAAATTTGCAATGTAAAAAAACAAGTTTTAGGAATTGTTAACGTCACGAAGAACAAGCATATACTGCTATATGCCTCGATAGAATAGAGGAAATACCGGAAAATAATAAGAGATAAAATTTAACTTTAAGGCTTCCGCGGGTATCCTCCATGATTGATTTGGATTCCGGTTAGAACCGCTTGTCTCGGATTTTTTCTACTACCGACGTTCCGTTCTTCATCAGAAGAACTGTCTCAGGGCAGCTGTTTTTGCTGTTGCTGCTACTTTTCTAGTCGTACCGACTCAATTAGTCTCTCTCTTGAGATTCAACTAGTCTCAACGACTAACGAGAAGCAACAGCACTACCAGCAGAAACCGTGAGGAAGTTATTCTGCAATGAAGAACGAAAAGTCGCGTCGGCATTAAAACAAATCCCAAACATGCGGTTCAAATCGAAACTCAATTCAGCAATAGGAGTCAAAATCAATTAGAGACAAGTACTGAACCAATGATCAAGGAAATGGCGAACAACTGCCTAAACGAAAGGCATTATGTAAGAAACTGTATGGAGAGACTAAACATATACAAGAGAGAACACGAGCAGCGTAGGTCCAGGGAAACGACGAAATGGGCGACTTCAAACTCAAAACAGCAAGTTTGGCGATCGGATTAACAACTACAGAAATACAAGTAACCAACACAACATGAAACAGAAATATGAAAGAAGAAATTAAAAACTAACTCCTCATCCAATGTAACATATCTTAATGTAGATTTTAAGTTATTCACGATGCCATAAACGCAGTTATCCTACGTAAGTTAATCCTATGCCCGTCAGCCAAGGAAAAGGCAAATCCATCGCAGGGGTCCATTCAAAACCCTTACCGAATACATTGGTTTACAAGGCAACCACTTACCACGAATTTTGGAAACCACCGGAATTTAAGCATACATGAAGTATTCAACATGCAGACTCAACCCAATTTGGGAATGTAAAAGAATGCAAAGGATAGAACAAACAATACTTTATGATGCAGCCGACTTCTTGAATACAAGCTCTGAACACGTCGACGTTGGTGACAATTTTTGGTAAAGTAGTGACTGTCGAATTGTCGACCAAAAATAAGAATCTGACTACTATCTCTTATTTTACCTGTAACTATGAGGCACCTACTCTAAATATATAACAAACAAAACTATCACTTCTTATATTTTACTTAAGAGATAACAATTTTATAATTACGCAAATACAAAATGCTTCGCTAATTATTTTATTTTTAAATCAACGAATTTAAATGCCTAAAATGCAGATTAAAAACCGGTCGTATTTCGAGACCTTGTGACTTGGCTTTCTCGCAAATGTTGAAAATATTTAAGTAGCCTAAGACCTGAATTAAAAGAGCTCGACTTTTGCGGTTGTAATCATACCAGCGATGACGTCAGTTTGAATCATAATAATTAGAAGATGCTATTAATAACTCACGCATAAATAACTTCAGTTTCCAACTTTTTAGTATTCAACAAAATGCTGTTCTTACTGGTAAGTGTAGCTCTGTCGACTGTATTCGTGTCGGCGCAATGGGACCCCAATCAATGGAATAACAGAAATACCATCGTGCATTTGTTTGAATGGAAATTCAAGGATATCGCCCAAGAATGTGAAGATTTTTTATCGAAAAAAGGATACGCAGGAGTTCAGGTGCGAAATTTACACTTTTTTAAGAAATATGTCCCTGATATACATGGTAGTACCCGAAACTTGAATTGACAATTTATTGCATTATTTTATTACATGCTAATTCCAGAACTTTATTTAAGGTAATAGAAGTCTTATCTCATATTATAAGATGAATTGTTTAAATGTTATTGACCTCTATATTTAAGGCTTTAAGTGAGTTTGCACATCGTAAGGTTGTACATCATAAATGGATTATTAGGAGCTCTTCTCATTTGTCTTTCTTCATTTTTCTGTTCTCTACAGATCAAGATACAATATTATAATATAAAGAATTATCTCCCGTCTTTTAGCTTCAATTTATTTTGATTCTCGTTTTGTATATTTTCGATAATTTCTTCTTACTAAGATATTTATAGTAATTTGTATTTTATTAAGACGCAGGTTCTAGATTGAATTGCAGTACAAACGCTGTCTTCATAAAATACATGTGACTATACTTGCTTAACATAATATTTACATGCCAGCAGAATATCTTCCTCACTTCTTCTTATACATTGGAACTGGAGTTATACATCGTTCTTTACATATTGCGTATCCAATTCCAATGGATAAATTTCAGTATCACAGCTTCATCCCTCTCTTCTCCGATTTTGAAGTACAAGCAGTACTTCAAGTGCATTTTCTACTTCCGTCTGTTTTAGTCTAGTCTGCCTTGGTATCCTTCCTCTGTTTTGATCCACTGGTGTTTCTTTTTTCTTCTCATAGCTTGCGCCCTGTTTTTTTGCTTTACTTATCGGCGTCAGTAGACAACTATGTTTTATTGATATTTTTCGAAACACGCTTCAATAATGAACTGTAAAAGCATTTTTAAAGCGTGCCAAGTTTTGCCTTAGAACCCCATTCTTAATCGCATTCAGTATCTTCATTGAATATTAACACTGAGTAATTATTCTGTGAGTAGGTGTCTCCGGTGAGTGAAAATGTTATAGTATCAAGCAGGCCTTGGTGGGAAAGGTATCAACCCATCAGTTATAAGATAGCAACAAGGTCCGGAAACGAAAATGATTTTCTTGATATGACGAAGAGATGTAACAATGTAGGAATAAGGTACATTAACATTCCATTTTAAAAATGCAACTGTAACAACTAATTCGTTTTGAAGAATTTATGTTGATGTTGTTATTAATCACATGACTGGTGACCATACCGTAGCCCGAGGCACTGGAGGCAGTACGGCGAATACCTCTAGCAGATTGTACCCCGCCGTCCCTTACGGACCAAACGATTTTAATTATCCCTGTGGAATTAATGATTACACCAATGCAGGAAATGTACGCAATTGTGAACTGGTCGGGTTAAAAGATTTAAACCAAGTAAGATCCATTAATATTAATTTGCGCAATCCATAAAAGGGATATTTTTAGGGCACCGAATATGTTCGAGGAAAAATCGTAGATTTCCTGAACAAATTAATATCTTTAGGCGTTGCAGGCTTCAGAGTAGACGCAGCCAAACACATGTGGCCTGGAGACCTAAAAATAATCTATGGAAGACTTAATACCTTGAACACATCTTTCGGATTTTCTTCAGGTCGCAAGCCTTACATATATCAAGAAGTGATCGATTTAGGTACATAAATATAAATTTGTTGTGTACACTGCTTAACATCAACTCTACTTAATAGGTGGTGAAGGTATTTCTTCGCGAGATTACGTTCATTTAGGTGCCGTCACGGAGTTTAAATACAGTGCCAAAATCGGACGCGTATTTCGAGGGTGGGATAAGCTCACGTATCTCAATAATTGGGGTGCTGGTTGGGGCTTCCTTCCCAACAGTAAGGATGCATTTGTCTTCGTGGATAACCACGATAATCAAAGAGGGCATGGAGCTGGTGGAGATTCCATTTTGACTTATAAACAATCCAAGCAGTATAAAATGGCCACCGCTTTTATGTTGGCTTACCCTTACGGAGAGACCAGGATCATGTCTAGTTTTGGTTTTACGAATACCGACGCTGGTAATTTGTTGATATATATTTTTGTGTCTTTTTTATCAACGTATTTCTATTTCTAGGTCCGCCAACAAATAGTGATGAGTCCATTAGATCTCCTGTATTCTTATCTGATGATTCCTGCAAGAGAGAAGATTGGATATGCGAGCATAGATGGCGGCAAATTTATAACATGGTTGGCTTTAAAAACGCTGTTAAAGGCACAGGGGTTAATGATTGGTGGTCAAACGGTGATCAACAAATCGCCTTTTGCAGAGGTGACAGAGGATTCATAGCACTTACCAACGGAGGTACGATTAATAGGAGTATGCAGACATGTCTTTTGCCTGGCGATTACTGCGATGTGATAAGCGGAAATTTAATCAATGGAAAATGCACCGGTAAAACTATTACGGTTAAATTATGGGGATACGCAGATATTGTGCTAAGGGACAACGAAGAGGATGGAGTATTAGCCATTCATGCAAATGCTAAGTTATAAGATATTATAACAAATAAATTCTTACCAAGAGCGCCAATTTTGTTACATCTTTTTTCCCCTTCAGACAATGAAAACTTAATTTTCTTGCGATAACAAAACGTCGAGTTCTTAGGGTTCGCAGAATTTAAGAGACATCCATTAACTGGAAACTAATTACCGAGTTTCAATTAAGTCAGTGACTTAGACTCAAGACTAGGTACAGAAAAATGTTGTTTATTACTTTTTAATCAAACGCTGATGAGAACTGTTAAATGAAAGGTTGTGCAGAGGTTTCTCTAAAAGTCACGGAAAGTAAAAGAAAGAGTTTATGTTGAACATGTCCGAACCACTCGAAATTAGCCTCTGAATAAAGTAATTATTAAAATTTCAAATAGTTAATAGGATTTCTGTCTCTAGATTTCCCGGGAAATTTGCCGTTTTTGCCATTCTCGATCCTGGGAAATAACGATCGGGAATTGCCGACTTGTGCGAGAATAACAGCTTGGCGTATGGTTTGTTGGGCCTGGCGTGTTATGATGAGATGTACGTTACTTACGATGGGGTATTCAACGGAACGGATCTTATGTGTGTGTGGGGTGGGGGGAGGGGGCTGAATTATTGTAGTATCGAGTTCTGCCAAAAAGAGCGTTAATTTAGTTTAGACTAAAAATAAGAAAACTGATATTATCTAGATTGAGTTCTGTACATAGGCAGCATATTGTTTCTTTTCAATTCTAACAGTGATAAAAAATTACATCGTCGACAATAAATACGACGTACACTAGTAAATACGCCAAGACTGTAGTTGTAATTTAGCCAGTCGTAGATTCACAATTTCACACTTACAATAATAGAAATATTTTGTGTAGAAACATTTTAGAAATATTATGGCGAATTTAACTAAAATATACAGAAAGAATTGAAGAAGTGATTCAAGATTTATCCTCTCTCATCTAGGGTCAGTCTTACCAATTCACTGATCCTGAAGGACGTACATTCAATATTTTGCCGTCCTCTGTAGTTAATAAGTGGTTAAAGTGATTAAGTCTAAACTTACCTAAAATGAATTGAGTGCCTTAGTAGAGGCAGGGAGGTATTTTCTCCGTAGTACGACGATTGTCCCAAATCTAATGCACGGTAAGTTCTGAATAAAAAAGTTTTTATTTCAAATGAAATACAACATTAAAGTCCTTTAACTTATGAATGCTTGATAGTCAGAGACGTGGGAGCGTTTGAGTGTCGTGTAAGACACCATCTTTGTTTAGCTCGCGGATCCTTCGGCTCACTCTTGCATTCAGGGCATTTAAGTGAAGAAAATGGACACCTTGGTTCCTTGAGTTTTGAAAGCAAATCAAAGTCTGAGAAACTCAAATCCGGCGAGTACAGTGTATGATTAACAGATGGCGGATAGAAAAAGTGTAACAGTTTACTATTGCAACGAAGCGGTACGATGTTATAAATAGATTGTGCACACGCCTCAACATATTTGCCGGCGCAGCGCGTCTAGCCGATAGTGAACAATCGGTAAGTCAAAGAAATAATGCATTCGTTAGGACGTCATGATTCACAATAATGTCGCGGTTGACTGCGATGCTCGGACACGATGCGCACGAGAGAGCGTACTGCAGAGACGTGTCATGCTTCTATTTAATTTAAATCAACTAAATTGTTGTTTCTAAATTCAATAAAGAGCTGTTATTAGCTTCTGGAATTATATTCGCGTTTTTACCGTGATGATATTAGACTAATTGATTAAAAATCACGTATAAGCTGGCGGAACATTTAACGCTTCGATTTAAACCCCCACGTCGAGTCGGACTGCTGCTGTCTCAAACTGGTTTCAGACAGTTCACTTTCTTGATTCCGCTGTTTGATGATTAAGGCATTTCCAATTTCCACGTATCTTTCCAAAAGAGCGACGACTGCCGATGCCGCTCTGATATGCGCTCGGGCATTGTCAAGCAGTTACGCGGCGTTGTAACATGCCTGGTTGCTTTTTACGAATTTCTGGTCGCAATTTATTAGCAAGGAATATTTTGTAGTAGTCGGCAGTTACACTAGGAATTGGAACTTAATCGGTGGCAATTATTCCAAATTTATCGTAGGCAATAAACATCATTGCCCTAATGGAAATACGAACCGAGGATTTGGTTTCACTGTCGTTATGGCTCTCGGACATCATTACACTTCACTAAAACCACTAATACTGAGTACCAACCTTCACGTTATACTTCAGCCTACAAGCTAAAAACAAGACCAACTGTGCATGTAACACTGTACGATAGCGAAATGTAGCTACGCATTACATTTGGGACAACCCTCGTACATAAGTTTGTATCCCTGATAACATTGATAAATAGTGATTTTGTTAAACCGTAGTTAAATCCAGTCTTTTTTTTAAACACTACTACCTACCCGCATATAAACCTCATATTTAGTTTTGTTCAATCCCCCTCAGTTTTCATTAAACATCGATTAAATTGATTAGGCGAATTTCGCTTACCGAAATGTGTTTCTGATATATTAACATTAAATTACTGAAATTAAAACGGTTTTTTTGGTGATTGGTGTTTCTATACATCATAATAAGGTGCCCAGAGTGTGTGTAAACCATCCTGATAACCTTTGTTACATTGCGGTCAACTTACTGTTAAAAGTCAACGTCATAGTTTGAGACACCATTAATTAAAAACTGTTATTTTAATTATTTTGGCTTTCCGGTGCTAAATTTGTACAAAACCTGGACTTCTAGTGTTTGCTGTGCACAGTGTGTGAGTTTATTAACATCATGGGCCAAAGGATCTCGTCATATACCATTCGCAGTTCCAATGAATTTAACTGATGTTGCAAAAGAACTGAGGGTGACTCATATTTAAAAAAAATGCAAATTAGTTACAGACTAGTTGTAGATACAAAATAACCCATTCAATTTAATTTAACTTTTATTAATTATTTACTATTATTAATTATTATATTTTTATCTATCAGTGTAATTAGGGAAATTTGACTTAACCATTTATTTCCTAGAATGACAGATTTAATCATTGAGTTAATGCACGAAATTCTAATCATGTAAATGGAAACGTTTGGATTCATGAAATATTTCATTTCACAAATTTAAAGAGTGTCCATGAGCTCTTCTAACTCATCCAGCAAACTTATTGATGATCTCTTCCAAACAGATTCAGATCCCTCATAGATGATGAAATACATTATAAAAATTTCAATAATATTGTGATGATTCATCGACATTAATTGAGAAAAGCTACACGCGCTGGAGCCTGACGCGTCATAATCCCGAAGCTTCAGTCTGTCTATTTCCACAATGGAATGTTCTGGATAACTCCACAGACAGCGAGACGCTCGAATGGTTCACCAGACAGAAATATCACGAAACCAGCTCGCATATTTAAACAGTCGGCCGGAGCAGTAGGGTTTTAACTAGTTAATCGTTTGGCTATTTTGTTTAGGTAAATTAGTTTTTAATCTGTATTAGATAAATTATGTTGACGTTAAAGTCGTTAATAAATTAGTTTCGTCGAGTATTATTTTAAAATAAATTAAAATGAACTAGAATAAAAGTTGTTGAACTTCTTTTACAAAGGAATATACTATTCTTGTTTAGATCAAAATTATTTATGTTATTGCAAACTTCATAAAGTAGTAGAAATTACCATTTGTTTCAAAGGATTGTTTGAGTTCCCATAAGGATAGTCCAGAACTGTCCTAGAACCGCCAGGAGCACGTACACAACAAAAAAAATCTTTGAATTTTATGTAAATGCAAATAGTCCTGACAGTTCTAGGACTGCTCTCGCGACAACCCAGAGCCTTTAATCTTTTCAAAATACTTCCACTGCGCGCAAAATATGTTTGTTTTATGATTATCAAGAGTTAAGTTGATAAAACCATTAAATACAAATACTTAAAAATAGCTAAAGTACGAATCAATTAAAAATCAATTAATTACATTGGCTTAAGTGTTCTATAAATTATCGAATTCCACTCCTATTTCCTACTAAAGAATAATTAAAATCGTGAGCCAATGACAACCGTTTATTCTCGACAATGGAAATATTGGATCGCGATAATATTACATTTCTCTTTGTGCATAAATAACATCTCCGTTTTGACCCTGTTACACGCCTCGCCTGATGCTTTATATTTTGTACCCTACAACCGCAGACGCAGCTTATTTCTCGTTGCCTAAGCAAATTTGAAGAAGAGTTCCGAATCAGTAGAATCTTTAATAAACCTTCGAAGGTCTCATTCAGCGTCAACGATTCACCGACAATCAATTTGTACAAAGTTGTTTTCACGCTATAAATACAAAGGTACTCACACCATTTATCTTCCTAATCTTAATGAAATTTCGAGAGGAATAACGAAAACGGCAATCTAAAAATGTGTTTGCACCACTCGCGAATAACGTGCTCAGTCGAGGAGGATTCTGGAAGTTATAAGCATTAGCATTGACTTAGCAGATTCGCTAAAGATGGAGATGTTGCGATTCGATTATATCAGATCACAAGTTTTATTATCGCTGACATCAAAGGCCGATTGGCGATGATATAAAACCCGAATTGTCAATATTTAACCAGTCAGTCAGTGAAATGAGGTCAACGTTTTTGATCTTTGTGGGGTTGTCCGTATTTGTGCTTGCAAAGGCACAATGGGACCCGCATCAGTGGCCTGATAGGAATACCATCGTGCATCTCTTCGAGTGGAAGTTTTCAGACATAGCCGATGAGTGCGAGAGATTCTTGCAGTACAGGGGATATGGCGGGGTTCAGGTGAGTACATGCATACATGTGATTTTAATGTTCAGAGTACATAGTCAGCATTGGGGTGATACGATAAAGTTACTACCTATCATTATGAATGAGTTCCATACAAAATGTGTAATTAATATCTCAATGTGGCCATGTGCAATCGTTGTAACGGGTTTGCTTCAATATACAGAGAGCTTCATTTTATTAGGTATCACCAGTCAGTGAAAATGTGATCGTAGCAAACAGACCATGGTGGGAAAGGTATCAACCCATCAGCTACAACGTAATAACAAGATCGGGAAATGAAGCTCAATTCGCTGACATGACAAGAAGGTGTAATGCAGTCGGAGTAAGGTTTGTAAAACATCTAAAGAAAAGCTTCTTTAAAATAAATTGCATATTGACGAGTATTTTTGCAGAATTTATGTAGATGTCGTCATTAACCATATGACTGGTCAACATAACCCTGCGATTGGCACAGGAGGAAGTACTGCAAACACTGCAGAAAGACAATTTCCAGCAGTTCCTTATGGCCCTAACGACTTCAATGATCCTTGCCCGATAACAGATTATGCTAATGCAGAAAATGTTCGAAATTGCGAGTTAGTGGGACTCTTAGATTTGAATCAAGTAAGCAAGAATTTTCTCAAACCACGTTAATTGTTTTCCTTAGTGACTGTTTAAAGATTATACTATTACACAAAGATCTTTCCAGGTTCTCCTCACTTGTCAGTTTTATGTTAGCAGGTCCCATCTAAAACTATTTCTTCAATTGTTGAAATAAATCTTTCGTCTTCCTTAAGAAGCTTCCAGCAAGCTTTTGTGTGTCATTATTTACATGTTTTTACATATTACTATTTTTAAATTTCTGTTTCTTTTGCAAACGCCTTGTTTTTTTAATGTTGCACAAAAAATTACTAAAATTTTTCCAGTTATTTAAAGTTTCTTAATGGTAAATCTTTTCGTTTCTGAATATCTTCCTTTGTAATATTTCTCACAAAATTAACCACACTATTTTTTTTTTTTACTTTTTTTACGTACCTAAACATAGTTATTCGATTTTCTTTTTGTCTGAATTACTTAATAATAATAATATCTAATATTTATTCATACTATTGCTATTTACAAAACCGGACATAAATGTCAAATTGTTTCGATACATAATATCAAAAGCATTGTGATTAATGTCATCAATACATAATATCAAAAGCATTGAGGTCAACGTCATCGTTAAGGCATTAAGAGATAGAATAATAGCTTCTGCTAAGTAGGAATTTCCTTAGAGATACCGATACTGATAGTTTCCGGGAGTTTGTTGCAGAATTTGACGCCCATGTAAGATGGGGCCTGCTGAAATTTCTTTGAATGATGTGACAAGGTTACAACAAAATCTTTGAACCGTGTATCATGGTAATAATACTGAGACTTTAGAACAAATTCGTTACAGTTTCATTTGACATATACATCAGACGTTTATATGTATATGTAGACGGCCAGAAACGAAAGCAATTTCTTTTACTTAAAGATCTCTCTACATGAATTTCTAGGTTCTACATTAAATATTAATCTTATTAGTTGTTTCTGCGCCACTAATTCCCTTTTACTGTTAACAGCGTTTCCCCGTATTGTGACATTAAAAGAGAGGTGAGGATACACCATGGCGTAGTATAAAACGAGTAATATATTTGAAGTCAGAAACTTCTTCAGTAGCAAAGTAAGCTTTACTAAGTCGGTTACATACCGTACTAATTTGATCTTGCCACGCTAATTGCTCATTCATAACTAAACTAAATTCCGAGAAGGATCTATTGTATTGTTGTTTAATTTCAAAGTTACACTTTCGGGATTCTTCCTGTTGAAGAACTTCATGACCACCGTTTTTTCCCAGTTCAGGATCAATTTGTTTTTGATGCACCACTCGCTAAATTCTAGTGATACTTTATGCACCTTTTGCCTTAATTCCTCAGGGGTCTGTTCGGAAACCACCGTAGATGTATTGTCTGCAAATCAAGTCACTTTTTCGGACTCAGTATGACTTACCATATCGCTTATGGACAATATAAAAATCAGGGGTCCCAGCACAGACCCCTGCGGAACGCCGTATTTGACATTATAGTCCGATGATCATACATTTTCTACTTTAACACATAGTTTACTAGCACTTAGGTAGGATTTAAACCATGATAAGAGATAGATTTCCCTACTAACCAGAATAACTTTAAAAGATAATATTTTATAACCATTTTGTAGAAGAGGTTTCAGAGGAAGCTTAAATAACTCTTTTTGTAAATAAAACGCAGCTCGCTGCCAAAAACGTTTGATACTCAAACAGCACACACGCTCTTCTTATTTCGTTCACACATGTTACATGTATGTATTTTCAGTTTGCATACATATCCATCTATGAAAACAAAACTTACCTAGATAACAGTGCTAATGTGGCGCTCATATTTAAATTGAATTAAACAGTTCAAAAATCTTTAACAATTTGTTTCTCTTTTTTGGCCATGATGTATCACATTTTCCTGTATTTTGCATTTTTCTGTTTATCATCCACATACAATGTGCAAAGAAATTATGTAATAAATAGACATTTTTTTTATCACCGAATTGATATGGAAAAGAAAAGTTTTAGAACAAACTGAAAATATAATGTTTATTTAGCTTTACCTTGACGTTTCGCAAAATAAATTGTCTGCTTTATTAAAAGTGAATAACGAAACTTGAAAAAAGCGAAAATATCAAACTATGTTGTGAAATGTTAGATAAACGTAAATAAAAATTATATAGGTTTACGAATTAAAGGGCTCTCGTAAGGGGATCTCGTAAACTATAAGAGATACAAAGATGGTTAAATTATAGAAAAGTTGCGCTATCTTGTGGTCTAAAAAATATGCAAAAAAATCTTTTCTATTTTCATTCGTTTTTAACTTGTTCTAAAGTCTTTTCTTTTTCGTATAAATTATGCAATTATCAACGAGCAAGAACTTTACTTAATAAAACTCTATTAACAAATTAATTTTTATATCACTATACGATGTGGTGATAACTGTGTACAAAATTTGTTAAAAAATGTGATAAAAGTATCAAATCAATCAATAAACATTCAACCTGATATCTTGATTCTTTCACTTCGTACCAAATTGTATACGAAAATTCAGTGTACGGCAGAATGATAAACTCTACAGGACAAAGCAGCAGCCATCAAATTTTTAAACAAATCATGCCTGTTACATTTCATAGTTTATAATTTTGTAATAATCAGTACACACAATTTTCTAAGATTTTATGTTTTTTGCGAGTTTTAGGTAAAGCACAAACTTCATAAAAAATACAGTTTTCTGTGAAATCAGCAATAAAAATGTTCCATTAGTTACATACTTTCTTGGACTCGTTGGAGACTTATTTCCTACTATTACAACAATTCATTTTTAAATTTCTTGAATTTTGATTCCGATTCCGATTTCCTAAGTATAAACGTTTTTAGAGCAGTGAATGGGTACGTGGAAGAATCGTCGATTTCTTAAACAGACTAATTAATTTGGGAGTTGCCGGTTTCCGTGTTGATGCGGCCAAACATATGTGGCCCGGGGATTTACAAGTGATTTATTCTAGACTTAACAATCTGAACACAGCCTACGGATTTGCTTCTGGTGCCAGACCATACATCTACCAAGAAGTTATCGATTTAGGTAAAACCAAACCATCCTGGAAATACTTTGTTTTAAGTTGATTGATTGATCTTTTCCTCAAAGGTGGCGAAGCTGTTTCCGTTAATGAATACACCCATCTCGGCGCAGTCACCGAATTCAGATTCAGCGCAGAAATTGGTCGCGTTTTCAGAAGATTAGACAGGCTTACGTATCTTCATAACTGGGGTCCCGGCTGGGGTTTTATTCCCAACAGTCACGAAGCCTTTGTTTTCGTGGATAACCACGATAACCAGCGAGGGCATGGAGCTGGAGGTGCTAATATCCTTACGTACAAACAACCAAGAGAATACAAAATGGCTATCGCTTTCATGCTTTCTTTCCCTTACGGCGAAACCAGAGTCATGTCCAGCTTCGCTTTCGAAGATACTGACATTGGTAAGCTCAACTGCTTTTTATGTTTCACGAAACTTAATAAAGGTTTCAAATAGGCCCTCCTGCTGATGGAAGCGGTAACATAATTTCGCCTGGAATCAATCCTGATGAGACTTGCACAAACGGATGGGTTTGTGAGCACAGGTGGCGCCAAGTCTACAACATGATTGGCTTTAAGAATGCAGTTCGCGGTACTGGTGTGAACGACTGGTGGTCAAATGGAGACCAACAAATCGCCTTCTGCAGAGGTGACAGAGGTTTCGTAGCATTTAACAACGGCGGGTTGATTTCGCAGACCTTGCAAACTTGTCTGCCAGCTGGAGTTTACTGTGACGTTATCAGTGGAAGTCTCATCAACGGAGTTTGCACAGGCAAGACAGTTACGGTTGAAACATTTGGATACGCGCACATATCTTTGGGCGATAATGAATACGATGGTGTACTTGCGATACACGTAAATGCCAGAGTGTGATACCTGATTAAGATAATATAGTACATCACTTAATACAAATAAAACCAAACAATTTGTTTTTTGTTAGATCCTTTGAAGTTCGCAAATGAAAAAGTGTACCCGTAATATTGGAGAAAGGTGGTTGAATTTGAAAAATACTTTTCGAAATTCATGTGGTTAATTCTACTACATGTTTCGTGAAGTACAATTCTTTTCTACAGCTATGATAATTAATACGAAAGGAAATCATCACAAACTCGTTACAGTTGGAATTGTTTTCAGTAAAAATTTCTCGTTTCAATAGGGAATCAGTATATGCAAATACGTCCGATTGAATTTTTGATTTAGTAAACGCGATTCGTTTTGCGCCGCCGCCCGCCTATAGTATCAGCATATTCGAATCAATCGAAATCGAAACGGGTCTAGGACAATTCGCCATCGCCGATTCGTCGTAGGTACAATTCACCGCCGGAAAACTCGCCGTCGGTAAATTCGCCGTCAGCGATTAAAGTTTTAAGTCCAGGTACATATCCAAATCATAATATACCGATAATTATATGTAAATAAAATAAGAAGTTAACATAATTAATGGAAAACCAAATAATTTGTTATTAATTAAATGTGATAAACAGATAAAGAAACAGATAAAAAATTTGGTCTTCCAGGAAGTATTTCTTATTCTTCAGGGTGTTCGTAAAATCCCTCCAATTCATCTTTTTTATATTTTCAGATTCTGCTCAAAATCATATAGATTTTCATATCAATCAAATTCACTACACATCAAAAGTCGACTGCTTTCAAAATATTGATTCATGAAAGCTCGTCATTTAAAATTATAAATTGAAAAAAGGGTTCCATTAAAAAAAAATAGAATTATTATTATGTGTACGTGCAGCACCAATTTGTTCGTAATTTTGTGTCTTACGGTGGTTGCACTGTAATTAGAAATTTATTTTAACTTGAAATAGAAAAACAATAGTAAAGTCCATTTTAATTTACTTGAAACGTACTGAAATTATAGTTATTTTCTTCAATTCGTAGGTATAACTTGGATATTATCTAAAATGGTCAGATAGTGTTTTAAAGCTTATCAAGCTAAATAAAGCAGTAACATGGGACGGCGAATTGGGCGGACGGTAAACTGGATCGACGACGAATTAGTTCTACGACGAATTGGCGGCGGTGAATCGGTGACGGCGAGTTGGCGACGGCGAATCGTCCCATCCCCATATGAAACATATCAGAATAATTTGAGATTTAGTAATATTCTAACTGCATTTGTATTACCATGACATCCTGTCATAAAGATTTTGTACGCAAGTAATGGATTAAGGCATTAAAAAAATACTCAAACTGTGAGAAACACGAGAGAGATGACACTATTTTACAACCATTCAATTCACAGGGTAAAATTAACCAATATTTGTGTCTTCTTCGTATTTTACAATTATGGGACTGAAATCCTATTACAGGACAAACTCTAATCCAAATAAAAGAAAATATGTGCCTGTAATACATCAATAAAGTAAAATAAAATTATTTTTGCCTTCATTTTAAGTGAAACAAATGGTTTTTGGTGTGAAGATTTTGGACAAACATGGATGGTATGTTTCGGATAAAAGATATTTTAAATTAAAAAAAATGCAAAGTCAAATGATAAAATCAATGACTCATAATTTAACAATGAAAATAATTAGAAAAAGAACTTTCCAATACACTTTACTTAAGCAACTTCGGCTAAATTTTAAGTCTGTTGAATTCTGTTGGAAATTCTCGTAAAAGACATTGGTGATTTACAAATAAAAAAAGATACCTCTGAATCTCCTCCATCTTCCATCATTTTTTAAGTGGTCTAAATTTGTTATAAGCACTTGTAACAGGTTTAAATCCTGTTATTATTTCGGAACACTCTGTATAGTAAAATTTACCGGAGTCGAGCCGGAATAGGGTGTGTCGCTGAGCTCTGGCCTCGGTATGAGCAGCAGCCAATTAAACTAGTAATTGCTTAGAACTTTATTCGTTCATTTTTTCCTTTATAGGTTTTTTATAAGTGGTTTATTCCGTTTTGTTTTCCGCTCTTAATGAGTTATATTTCGTTCGTTTCGTAAACGCTCCCGTGACCCTTGATATTTGAAGCTCATTTGATAAGGTTTATGTCACGTTCTGCCGGCTTACTCTTCTCGATCTCTTTTTCTTTCTGCTGGTTCTCTTTTCTTCGCGCTCCGAACCATTCTGCCAATAGATTCAATTTTCATTTAGAACTCGAGCGAACCACTTGTGTTCGTGTTAGGTGGACCGTTTTAGTGTCCGATAAATATTTCCCCCAGGGGGGTTGAAATGAAAGTCACGGGTTTGGACCGGGTTTAAAGGATTGCTCCGATTAAAGCCGTGTTCACACGCGCGTTTTTCAGCTTGGCAGAACAGATCTTCCCCAGATAAGTTTTATTTGTCTGTTGCTAACACGATCCGTGTTCTATGTTTCTTTTTTGTTTCCTCCCTTCAGGCTAAATTGGTGAGGCTGAAAATTTAAGCTCTCGCCCCGAGCTTTTCCCTGTCGACTGTGTTTTGCTCCGCGAATATTTCGCCGTGGGATAATCAGTTGTGACGCATAGTTCCTGTCTCTGTTCCTGTCTCTGTTTATATTGAACAATTTCAAGAGCGAAAGTGAAGGCCGCTTTGAGTCTCGTCTTCTTGGCGGACATTGGGGAATTTACCTACCGAATTTACCGATTTACCTGGGGATTTACCGACCGAATTTATAGTGCAGAGTTCACTGTTGTGACGCTCATCCTGCTAAAGGTCGAATTTATTTTACTATTATCCCCTGTACCTATTGATTTACTATTAATCACGTGGTGCCTATAATTTTTGGACATAGTTTGGTATCGTTTTGCGCGACTCTACGGTTCGAAACTTTTGCGAGTTTTGAAGCCCAACTATTTCCTCTTTGTGCATTATTTGAACGCGAACCAAGATCTTTCGCCCTCTTTGCGCTTTATTTTGACAACTTTCGATTGTGAAACTTTATTTGTCTTGCTAAATAAATTTGTTTAAGAAACTTCCAACGTACCGCATTTACCTTAGTTTTTCCTGTTATCCCAAAAAATTGAGCGACGCTCTTTTAGTTTAATTATGGCGTTGGTTCGATAAGAATCCCGACCAGTCTCATTGCAATTGCTGACGACACCGAAGTCTTTCGTCACGGCGTGAACCCTTGTTAATTATTCTCACAGATACTAGTGTTTACTGTGCACAGTGTGTTAGTTTATTGACAACATGAGCTAAAGGATCTCGTCATATACCATTCGCAGTTCCAATGAACTTAACTGATGTTGCAAAAGAACTGAGGGTGACTGATATTTTTTAAAAATGCAAATTAGTTACAGGCTAGTTGTAGATACAAAATAACCCATTCAATTTAATTTAACTTTTATTAATTATTTACTATTATTAATTATTATATTTTTATCTATCAGTGTAATTAGGGAAATTTGACTTAACCACTTATTTCCTAGAATGACAGATTTAATAACTTAGTTAATGCACGAAATTCTAACCATGTAAATGGAAACGTTTGGATTCATGAAATATTTCTTCACTAATTTAAAGAGGGTCCATGATCTCTTCTAACTCATTCAGAAAATTTATTGATGAGGCAAGATCACTTCCAAACAGATTTCTCCATCACAGATGATGAAATACATTATAAAAATTTCAATAATATTGTTGATGTTTCATCGACATTAATTAACAAAGACTACACGCGCTGGAGCCTGACGCGTCATAATCCCGATGCTTCAGTCTATTTCCACAACGGAGTATTCTGGATAACTCCACAGACAGCGAGACGCTCGAATGTTCACCAGACAGAAATATCACGAAACCAGCTCGCATATTTAAACAGTCGGCCGGAGCAGTAGGGTTTTAACTAGTTAATCGCTTGGCTATTTTGTTTAGATAAATTAGTTTTTAATCTATATTAGATAAAATTAGTGTTAATGTTTAAGTCGTTAACAAATTAGTTTTAGTTTCGTCGAGTATTATTTTAAAATAAATTAAAACGAACTAGGATAAAAGTGTTGAACTTCTTTTACAAAGGAATATACGATTCTTGTTTAGATCAAAATGATTTCTGTTATTGCAAATTTAATAAAGTTATAGAAATTACCATTTGTTTCAAAGACTTCACATAAGAATAGTCCAGAACTGTCCTAGAACCGCCAGGAGCACGTGCACAACAAAAAAATCTTTGAATTTTATGTAAATGCAAATAGTCCTGACAGTTCTAGGACTGCTCTCGCGACAACCCAGAGCCTTTAATCTTTTCAAAATACTTCCACTGCGCGCAAAATATGTTTGTTTTATGATTATCAAGAGTTAAGTTGATAAAACCATTAAATACAAATACTTAAAAATAGCTGAAGTACGAATCAATTAAAAATCAGTTAATTACATTGGCTTAAGTGTTCTATAAATTATCGAATTCCACTCCTATTTCCTACTAAAGAATAATTAAAATCGTGAGCCAACGACAACCGTCTATTCTCGACAATGGAAATATTGGATCGCGATAATATTACATTTCTCTTTGTGCATAAATAACATCTCCGTTTTGACCCTATTACACGCCTCGCCTGATGCTTTATATTTCGTACCCTACAACCGCAGACGCAGCTTATTTCTTGTTGCCTAAGCAAATTTGAAGAAGAGTTCCGAATCAGTAGAATCTTCAATAAACCTTCGAAGGTCTCATTCAGCGTCACCGATTCACCGACAATCAATTTGTACAAAGTTGTTTTCATTAAAAACTCAAACTATAAATACAAAGGTACTCACTCCATTTATCTTCCTAATCTTAATGAAATTTCGAGAGGAATAACGAGAACGACAATCTAAAAATGTGTTTGCACCACTTGCGAATAACGTGCTCAGTCGAGGAGGATTCTGGAAGTTAAAAGCATTAGCATTGATTTAGCAGATTGCTAAAGATGGAGATGTTGCGATTCGATTTTATCAGATCACAAGTTTTATTATCGCTGACATCAAAGGCCAATCGGCGATGATATAAAACCCGAATTGCCCATATTTAACCAGTCAGTCAACGAAATGAGTTTAGCGTTTTCGATCTTTGGGGTGTTGTCTCTATTTGTACTTGCAAAGGCACAATGGGACACGCATCAGTGGCCCGATAGGAATACCATCGTGCATCTGTTTGAGTGGAAGTTTTCGGATATTGCTGATGAGTGCGAGAGGTTCTTGCAGTATAGAGGATACGGTGGGGTTCAGGTAAGTACATACAGACATATGTTTTAATAGAAATCCGATGAAAGTATTAAGTAAATAGTTTTTAAACTTTAAACGGACACTGTTAAAAGTTGGAAGGAATGCTCTTGACGAAGCTATCAAACAATAGTGAAAATTCGAGCATTCCTTCCAATTTTATCAGAGTGCGTTTAAAGTTTTTTTTTTGCAAGCTTAGTGCTGACCATTTGTTTCAATATATTCTATATATATTCTCAATATATTACATAGCATAATGAATGAGTTCTATACAAAACAATATCTGGATGGGTAAAATTAGTATCTCAATAGGGCCATGTGGAATCTTTGTAATAGGTTTGCTTGAATCTACAAAGAGCTTAATTTTATTAGGTATCGCCTGTCAGTGAAAATGTGATCGTAGAAATTAGACCGTGGTGGGAAAGGTATCAACCCATTAGCTATAACATAATAACAAGATCGGGAAACGAAGCTCAATTCGTTGACATGACAAGAAGGTGTAATGCAGTCGGTATAAGGTTAGTAAAATATCTAGAAGAGCTTTTTTAATATAAAGTATATCGTACACTATAAGAACAAGAGTCTAATGATTACAGGATAGAATTATATATTTTGCTCGGTTTATTTCAAACGAGGCAGCAACGAGCGTGTGTGTTTACGCGTCGCAGCAGCGTTATACGTTTGCCGCCTCGTATATATTTAATCGAACAAAGTATGTAATTCCGTTCGCTGCTAATGATTAATAAAATTTATTTTCACATTGAATTTTAATACAAACTGAAAAGTATTTTTACAGAATTTATGTAGATGTCGTCATTAACCACATGACTGGTCAACATAACCCTGCCATCGGCACAGGAGGAAGTACTGCAAACACCGCAGAAAGACAATTTCCAGCTGTTCCTTATGGCCCTAATGACTTCAACTATCCTTGCGAGATAACAGATTATGGTAATGCAGAAAATGTTCGAAATTGCGAGTTAGTGGGACTCCTAGATTTGAATCAAGTAAGCAAGAGTTCTCCCAAACCACGTTACATGTTTTCCTTTGTCTTCAGTGACGGTTTAAAGATCTCTATTACACAAAGGTCTTTATAGGTACTCCTCACTTGTCAGTTTTATGTTAGTAATAGTACAATACCATAATTTTCCGTGAAAACAGCAATAAAAAAGTTCTGATTCCGATTTCCTGAATATAGGGCAGTGAATGGGTACGTGGAAAAATTGTCGATTTCTTAAACAGACTAATTGATTTGGGAGTTGCCGGCTTCCGTGTTGATGCGGCCAAACATATGTGGCCTGGGGATTTACAAGTGATTTATTCTAGAGTTAACAATCTAAGCACGGCCTACGGATTTGCTTCTGGTTCCAGACCGTATATCTACCAAGAGGTCATCGATTTAGGTAAAACCAAACCATTCTTAAAATGCTTCATTTTAAGTTGATCTTGTCCTCGAAGGTGACGAAGCCGTTTCCGTTAATGAATACACCCATCTCGGTGCAGTCACCGAATTCAGATTCAGCAAAGAAATTGGTCGCGTTTTTAGAAGATTAGACAGGCTTACAAATCTTCATAATTGGGGTCCCGGCTGGGGTTTTATTCCCAACAGTCACGAAGCCTTTGTTTTCGTGGATAACCACGATAACCAGCGAGGGCATGGAGCTGGAGGTGCTGAAGTCCTAACATATAAACAATCAAGAGAATACAAAATGGCTATCGCTTTCACGCTTTCTTTCCCTTACGGCGAAACCAGAGTCATGTCCAGCTTCGCTTTCGAAGATACTGACATTGGTAAGCTCAACTGCTTTTTATGTTTCACGAAACTTAATAAATGTTTCAAATAGGCCCTCCTGCTGATGGAAGCGGTAACATAATTTCGCCTGGAATCAATCCTGATGAGACTTGCACAAACGGATGGGTTTGTGAGCACAGGTGGCGCCAAGTCTACAACATGATAGGCTTTAAGAATGCAGTTCGTGGTACTGGTGTGAACGACTGGTGGTCAAATGGAGACCAACAAATCGCCTTCTGCAGAGGTGACAGAGGTTTCGTAGCATTTAACAACGGCGGGTTGATTTCGCAGACCTTGCAAACTTGTCTGCCAGCTGGAGTTTACTGTGACGTTATCAGTGGAAGTCTAATCAACGGAGTTTGCACAGGCAAGACAGTTACGGTTGAAACATTTGGATACGCGCACATATCTTTGGCCGATAATGAATACGATGGCGTACTTGCGATACACGTAAATGCCAGAGTGTGATACCTGATTAAGATAATATAGTACATCACTTAATAAAAATAAAACCAAACAATTTGTTTTTTGTTAGATCCTTTGAAGTTCGCAAATGAAAAAGTATACTCGTAACATTGGAGATAGGTGGTTGAATTTGAAAAATACTTTTCGAAATGCATGTGGTTAATTCTACTACATGTTTCGTGAAATACAATTATTTTCTGCAGCTATGATAATCAATACGAAAGGAAATCATCACAAACTCGTTACAGATGGAATTGTTTTTCGTAAAAATTTCTCGTTTCAATAGGGAATCAGTATATGCAAATACGTCCGATTGAATTTTTGATTTAGTAAACGCGATTCGTTTTGCGCCGCCGCCCGCCTATAGTATCAGCATAATCGAATCAATCACTGTAAGCAAATACAAAATTTGCAGCATGCAAATATAAAAGCACAATCACAGTGAACTCGGCTATGGTGTTACTGAATAATCCTCTTTTATTTCCAGACATTTGGACAATTATTATTTATGCAAAAATACTTTCTCCGTACACTGCTATAATAATAATAATAGTCTAACATACGAACGCAAGAAGACAAAAGCAATATGAAACATATCAGAATAATTTGAGGTTTAGTAAAATTGTAACTGCATTTGTATTACCATGACATCTTGTCATAAAGATTTTGTACGCAAGTAAGGAATTAAGGTATAAAAAAATGCTTAAACTGTTGGAGACACGTGAGAGATGAGACCTTTTTTTTACAATTCGATTCACAAGGTAAAATTAACCAATATTTGTGTCTTCTTTGAAGAAAAAAGGAGTAGAGTCACACAAATCGTGTTTTACAATTATGGGACTGAAATCCTATTATAGAAAAACCTGTGACTATGAGACATCAATAGGTTTTGACAAGACAACTTAAATTGTTTTTTCAGAAAACTACGTTTAAAATTATTTTTGCTTTCATTTTAGATGAAACAAATCTTTTTATGTATGAAGATTTTAAACAAACATGAAAGGTATGTTTCGGATAAAACATCTTTTAAATTAAAAAAAAAACGAACATATAAAATAGCGACATCTTACTATCGCTTTTTGACCTGACATTGCAGTAGGATTGCGAATAAATTGGGCAAGTCGTTTTTGGTCTGCAGTGGGAATGTCGAGCTACGTCTCTGCTGAAGAAGCCCCAAGCAGGGCTGAAACAGCTGTCCAGAGGCTGATCGAGGTTCTCACTGCAATCAAGAACGATTTGCACAAAATTTTTCTAAAAAAAAAACGTACACACTGAAGTGATAAAATCATCGACTCATAATTTGACAATGAAAATAGCTAGAAAACGGCAAATAACTTCTCAATACACTTTACTTAAGCAATTTCTGCTACAAGTAAGTCTGTTAAGTTCTATTGGAAATTCTCGTAAACGACTTTGACGTTTTATACACAAAAACAGATACAGCTGCACCTCCTCCATCTTCCACCTTCCATCATTTTTTAAGTGGGCGAAATTTGTTATAAACACTTGTAACAGGTTTAAATCCTTTTATTATTTCGGGACGCCCTGTATAGTAAAATTTACCGGAGCCGTATTTTTCTTTTCTCCACGAATTATTTCATCGCGCCGGAATAGGGTGTGTCGCTGCGCTCCGGCCGAGCGAAACGTGTTTTTTTTTGTCGCCTCGGTCTGAGAACGCAGCCAATTACTGTAATTGTCTAGAACTTTATTCGTTCAATTTTTTCTTCAGAGATTTTTTACAAGTGTATTTCGAGTCAGAAATACGCTCGTTTGATTCTTGTTAAACCTGAAAGAATTTTATTATATTTTGGTTTATTCCGTTTTGCTTTTCGCTTTTAATGAGTTACGACATATTTCGTTCGTTTCATGTACGCTCCCATGACCCTTGATATTTTAAGCTCATTTGATAAAGTTTATGTCACGTTCCGCCAGATTGGCTTACTCTTCTCGATCTCTTTTTCTTTCTGCTGGTTCTCTTTTCTTCGCTCTCCGAACCGATCTGGCAATATATTCACTTTTCATTTAGAACTCGAGCGAACCACTTGTGTTCGTGTTAGGTGAACCGTTTTAGTGTTCGATAAATATTTCCCCAGGGGGGTTGAAATGAAAGTCACGGCTTTGGACCGTTTGCTCCGATTAAAGCAGTGTTCATACGCGCTTTTGTCAGCTTGGCAGAACAGATTTTCCCCAGATGAGTTTTATTTGTATGTTGCCAACACGATCCGTGTTCTATCTATTTTGTTTCCTCCCTTTAGGCTAAATTGGTGGGGCTGAAAATTTAAGCTCTCGCCCCGAGCTTTTCCCTGCCGATTGTGTTTTGGTCCTCGAATATTTCGCCGTGGGATGATCGACTGTGACGCATAGTTCCTGTCTCTAATTATCTTGGACAATTTCAAGAGGGAAAGTGAAGGCCGTTTTGAGTCTCGTCTTCTCGGCCGACATTGGGGGATTTACCGACCGAATTTACCGATTTACCTGGGGATTTACCAACCGAATTCATAGCGCAGAGTTCACGGTTGTGTCGCTCACTCTGCTAAAGGTCGAATTTATTTTACTATTATCCCCTAATGATTTGTTATTAATCAGGTGGTGCCTGTAATTTTTGGACATAGTTTGGTATCGTTTTGCGCGACCCTACGGTTCGAAACTTTTGCGGGTTTAGAAGCCCAACTATTTCCCTTTTGTGCGTTATTTGAACAGGAACCAAGATCTTTCGCCCTTTTTTGCACTTTATTTTGACAACTTTCGATTGTGTAACTTTATTTGTCTTGCTAAATAAATTTGTTTGAGAAACTTCCGACGGACCGCGTTTTTCTTAGTTTTTCCCCAAAATAAATTTAGCGGCGCCCTTTTGGTTTAGTTATCGCATTGGCTCGATAAGAATCCCAAACCGTCCCATTGCAGTTGCTGGCGACACCGAAGTCTTTCGTCACGGCGTGAACCTTTGTTAATTATCCTCACAGATAGGTAGCACACTTGATAGCAGGTCTGTTTGGGTAGACAAATTTTATTGATCGCAGTAGTTGTATGGGTACTACGGAGCCGGGTATTGTCATCCTGTACACACTCAGCAATCTACGTCTTTTGAATTTGATTGCAGCACGAAATAATTCCTTAAAAGATAAATACAAAACAAGAACAAGCAGAAAAAAATTCTCGTTGTTACTTCAATGTGGACAATGCTTTATTGAGTACAGACTGATTAGTTCTAGTAACCGTTAACATAAGGAAATATCCAAAATAATCCACAACTATAGAGCTTGACAATCTTTAAAATCTCAAAAATCAACATTCTCGTATTCTAAAAGCTATAAAAAGTAATTAGTCGTATTGCTTCGGAAAATTAAAGTATTTCGTCCAGTCACATTAAATATTTTGTTTACAAATCTAAATAAATCAATCAATTCAATAATTTCTTAAAGTTAGTATGATCTTAGGTGTTATTGTCCGTAATTATGATCTTTATTAAATGACGATTATTTTACGACTTTCAATCCTGTATTGAAACCCACTGCACCTAGAAAAAAATAATTCGCTGAAAGATTTGTCGAAATTGGCACAAACGTGAACATCTGCTTTGAAATATAAACAGCTATTTTGACTTGAAGGATTAATGATATTTTTTCTAACTCCGACTAGCCTTTCTTTAATAAAAGAAATAAATAAAGAACTCATTGATAGTCACAACCTTTAAATACTGAAGCTCAATTAAATTATATATTAATGTTTCGATCCAAGAAAAAATATGATTTAGCAAGAATTTCGATGTAAGTGACAAGTACTTTTATCAATTCATTAAATCAACTGTGCTGTTTTTCAGCGTGTTTTTCAGACATCTTTGTGCCAGAAAGAGCTGTCAACAAGATGGATTTAATGATGTGGGTGTTTCGGATTTTATTTATACCGAAAACATCGTGAATTAAAATAGTTCGCACAAAAACACAAAAATAACTCAACTTGTCCTCGGGTGTTTACCTGCTCGAATCGAAAATAGACGGCAATTTCAAAACCGAACGGAAAATATCTCATTATACACATAGCGTGAAGCCCTAACATACAATACCTTCACACATAATTGGAAATCATTTAAAATCTTCCAACCTAACATTTCGTCCACGTGTCAATATTAAGCGTAAATAAAAAAGAATTAAAAGAGCCGATGTGATTCCAGCACGTGTTAAGCGGATTTACCGCGACAACTGCGTAAATGAAAAGCGAGTAAATTTACAGGCGAAAATCTCAGGGGAAGAGGAAAAAAACGAACAAAAAGCGCGTGTGTACATAAACTGAAACGTTTATTATGATTTCGGCAAGAAAATTTGTTTGCACGTGTCGAGGATAATCGCTGAATCCTGCAAACTGAAAGGCATCTTTCAGGCAAACGCGTACATTCTGATAGGCTAGTGTTGATTTTGTACGACAACAGGGAAATGTGTACTTTAGCAATTTTCATGAAACCTATTATTCTAATAACTGAACCCGATGTGGACCGCATTAATTTTGTCTGCTTCTGTACGTTTATTCGAGCTAGTTAATGATCTTTCAGAGGTCCAACAAGATCGCTGAATATTCCGAGACAAGTGTCGTTAGACGACTTAATCTTCTGAGAATGATTCGTGTAAATGAGGGTGTTTGCTGTGCCTTAATAAGGACCCTCGCTGAAATTATACGGAGACTTGTTCATGAAGAGTGTTGAATTAGATCAAAACGCTGAATACCGAACAAAAATATATTTTTCAGGAATTATACGTAAAGCTTAAGTATATCTCTTGGAAAAAAACAGGCATATGATCTACTGTGAGAAATAAGTAAACGACACAATAATTGTTTTTAATTATTGTTCAGTAATATTGTGCAATATTTTGATAATATAGTAGGTGCTATCTTTCATTTTAAAAACGCAATATAACGAGCTTTTACAGCAATATAACGAGCATTTTTATAGCAAATAATACTTTTATTATACTATCAAAGTCACTTCAGTATATTTTGTTTTCGCATTCTTAGATTTTAAATTAGAGTAAATGCGCACCGGGTTCTGTTTTTATAATAGCGGTACATAAATTTTTTAATATTTCGCATAATCATACCATCCAACATTTGATTCTAAACTTTACTTTTCACTTCCTCAGTTGAAGCCAATGAAACTAAGGAATAATCTGGACCACAATTTTTCAGTTTGTCCAATCAGGCTTAAAGCCAAGTTACATCGACGTCGTTAAATAATCCTTAACTAAACATAGGATTTTCTATGTTTTAATTCGAGATTAACTTTAATCGATGTCGGTGCAACTGGACATAAAACACATTAAGGTGTTCAGACCTTACTTAGAAATAATGAAAACTAACTGAAAATCATAAACATCGTAAGGTACTTTTAAATAGCACGATAATACCTTACGATGCTTACGATCAAGCTCAGAATTGCAGCATAAGATACTGAAACTGTAAAATACTGTTAAATCATTTTCCTTTTGTAAGAAAAAGATTTTTAACTTTAAATAATGCTCAATATTTCACTATGGTTTGATAGCTCAGATCATTTTAAAACTTAATCTGTATTTGAACACCATAACTTGCGTGCCAACAATTAAAAAATTGATATTTTGACAGCAAATTGGTCTATGGGCAAAGCCTAATGGCATGCAAAAGAGGCTATGTACTTGTGGCTAAATAGAAGTCGTAATAAATGAATCAAAGATGGCGATATCTGTATGTACGTTTAAGATTTAGTAAATCAGTATTTTCTTAATAACTTCTAAACATGTTTTTGGCACTTAGACCCTTTTGAAGTCATGGTTTTCATTTTTATTACATTCCACCAGCTAAGCTAACTTAATATCCAATGCTGATCATAAATTGAAATGTTTATGGAGTAGTTAATACTTTCAGTCTCAAATTAGCCAATGACTTCAACTTATTCTTTTCTACCAGCATTTAAAAAAAAATCTCTAACCTAATTCAGAACGATTATAACTATGAGGGCTGCACAGTTATAATAATTCTATTCTTTTATATCCAATTTCTACAAACGAGATAGTCAATAAAGTAAATATCTTTAAAAATAAAAAGTCCTCTGGTTTTGATGGAATTTTTATGTGATCTTTATAATCCTGCTATAGAAACAGAACAATTTCCTGACATCCCAAAGCTTGCAGTGATTAAACCATCCTATAAAAGTGGAGGTAGAAATGATTTCAACTATCTCAGACCCATAAGCCCCCTTTGGGTTTCCTCTAAGCTCCTCATTTTGTCTGATAGACTTTATAAGTCTTATCAAATAATAACTTTTTTAATGACTTCCAACATGGCTTCTTACCAGGAAGATCTACAGAATCAGCGGTTTTGACTTTTGTTAATCACATCCTCTTGGCGATGGAGGAGCATTTTGCCATATTTGTTGACCTCTCCAAAACTTTTGATTGCATAAAGCATGATATTCTTCTACGAAAGCTAGACCTTGCAGGTATCAGAGGGACTGCAAATACCGCCATAATCAGGAAAACAAATCAGATATTCTGAACTGTTTCAGTTTAGGTATACCTCAAGGAAGCACTCTTGGCCCCTTGTTGTTCTGCACCTGAAAATATAGATCAGACGGTCTCCAAGGATAGTGCTTCCGTTGCAAATATTAGGGAATGGTGTTCAGAAAACGGACTTCTTATAAATAATGATAAATCTAAATATATCATATTTCGCACAGACAGATCTACGATATCCTGTCCAGCTGATATTTGTTTAAATAACAAAATTTTTAATGCAACGGATGACAATTTTTAGGTATCTACAATGATAACCACTTGAAATAGAAACTTCATGTCAGCGAAACTTGTAAGGGAATCAGAAAAGCGTAATGTGCTCTTAGAATTTTATCTAAAACTCTTCAGACAAAAGCAGTTATCGCTGCTTACTATGCTCAAGTCTACTTTAGTTTGCAATATGGCATCCTGGTATGGGGTGGTGCCTCCAATCTAGACGAGCTCTTTATCATTCAGAAAAGAACAATAAGATTAATATTCAAAATGAAAATGTGTGACTCTTGTAATGTATTTAAATTAAATTAATGTTAACAATGTATGGTTTGCATATCTACAAACGTCATATGTATTTATTAAATATCTTATTAAAATCACTTACAGTACCAAAAAACAAGAATATTTTGAATATCCCAAACATTACATTTACACTCACATTAACGGCGCATAATTATGAACTGTTTAAAGTTTTTTGAAAAACTTACCCAAGCCATGAAAGACAGAAAAGAAAATTTAATATTTATTAAATATTTTCCTTGACGTTTCCAACATTGTATTATGTATTTCCATGTGTCTGTACATTTGTACTAAAATAAATTACTTACTTACACCGAGAGCCATTGAAATAGTAGAATATGGGACCAACTTTTTCGAGGGATATTAAATATTACAATTATGTGGGTCAGGGATATAAAAATATTTAATAGTAGACTAAAGACTCATCTATCAACAGATAGATGAGAAAAAAAACCCTGAAATAATTTTCCAAAATAAATGGTTGGGAACAAGATATAAACAGGGATAAACGAAAAGGCAAAGTTGTAAAAATGTAAATAAAATTATTTTTCATTCTCAACTTTTTATCTCTAGGTGGATTACTCCCGTTCCTGGGATAAAAATATAGATCTATGTATTTAATAGTAGATATTAAATAATAGTATAAATTTTAATTTACATTAGATGGTAGACGCTCGAAATTTGAGTTGGTATAGCCTAATTGATAAAGCTAATTAGCTAACATATCCAGGACTCCAGTTTGAATCTCGTTTAGTTCTTACACAACAAATTAACGTAATAAAATTAAATTAAGGAAATTAGTCTGTTGTGTTCACAATAAAGGAATTTCTTGTTCTTCGCATGCGCAAGTGTCGCAAGTATATATAAACTATTAAAGTCGAAGATAAAGAGAGACTGCATTCACTCTACTGTTTAAGACGCTGTCGATTGGTTGATCTTAAGAAGAAGAACAATTAACGTAAAACTGGAAATATCTGTACTTAAGAAACAAAAATTAATAGAATTAAAACGTACTCCGCGAATTAGTACGCTTCCAACTTTTATAAAGTGATTAATTTTCTTATGTTAATTTGTTATGAACGGGCTTTTAGGAAAAGACAAGTTGATGTAAGGAGTACTTGACAAAGGAATTGCAAAAGAAACAAAAGAAAAAAAAAATATCGAGTAGGAAAATTAATAGGCGATCCAAATTTAACAGGTAACAACAATGATGATGTGATACTCAGAAGGTTAGGAGTTTACAAAAGAAAAGTCTCAAAAACAAAATTCAAAAGCATATTAAATAAAAGATGGGAAAATAACATTGCAATGATGGAATAAGGAATCGTACTGAGAATGGCTATAATAATGTCATAAACTGACCCTTTGCAAGTGAATTTCCCTGTTATTATTCACTAATTAATTACATTGTCGAAATTTATAAACTTAAGTATCTCCTAAATTTTAATAAAATAATTAAAGCAATTTCGATCACCTGAACTACAAAAAAAAATTACATTATTCAATTCTTACCATCAAAACGAACAGTAAATACTGATTATGATGATAACTCACAACCTCGATTTGACCTTGTTTCTAAACCTTTGACTACTATTTTTAGGACTACACCAAAACTTATTCATCCTTTCATCACATCGTTTTCACACTCTTTGAATTTTTACGACCTGTGATACATTTTATCAAGTGCCACTACATTCCGTCAAAATATTTCCAAACATCGATACAGAAGTTCAAGGCAAGGTTCGCTGAAAAATCGTCTATAAATCATGCGGCAGTAGTAAACATAAATCCAGGCAAGATCATCCGCTACTTTACTGACTCCACAAGGTCTCTAGTATTACGAGTTACGAGACGCAACGCAAATATTTACATTCCGAAACGATGTTGAATGTGTGTTGCGAAAGCGCACGGGGAACTGTGATGATGGAGAAAAGCAGTATTTTCCTTTTCTCTATCAATTTGAACCAGTACTCAAAACAAAGTGGATGCCAGAAAACCTTGGTCATTGTTATACCTTAATCGCAAGTCAGCGATCAAAGAAAAAATATCACAAAAGGCCCTTATATTTAATAATAACCACGGTCGACAATATAACAGGTGAAGTAAAGGTGATGGAGCCAAGAACTCGACTGTGCATTGGTATGTGCAGTAAAGTGTAAGATCAATGCAAGAGGAATAGCCGAATGCAGGAAGACAAAACATCAATGCGCGAGAGAGAACGGTGTTTAATCTTTCAGCATGAGATAAGATCTACCGCGCATTACTGTGTTTTTTACAGTTGTGTGCACGTTCCAAATGAGTCGTTTAATTACCTGTTAATTCTGTATCGTTATAATAACACAAGGTACTTGAAGGTAAGGCTTAAAAAAGGTATTTGTAATATTTGTTGCCAAAAGTAAATAATGTGTGCGGATTCGCGACAATGAGAGGATTAGCAACGACAGGAGCAAGGCCAACAGCAATAAAGCTACTAATAAGTTCTTTTGTAATGAACACAGTAAGAAGTTTTTACCGTGTAAACATGCTATAGCACCTGAGCACGGTGAACCATATATTAGGTGATGCCACAAAAGCACGCGGCCGTGTGTCGACACGTGCATGTGAGCGCGTGATCAAATGCGAGAGCACGACAGCTGAAAGAGGGATTCAAATATCAATGCGCGAGAGAGGACGGTGTTAAATCCTTCAGCATGAGATAACATTAAAACATTTCTAGCAGTTGCGTGCACGTTTCGAACGTCCACGCTGCTACCTATTGGTTCTTTACTCTGTACCTGTGTGAATGTTCAGAATTTTTTTTTACACTATGAATAAAATTCGTACGAAACAACTCTAAATTCACCCTGTAGACACAGTTGATGACGTTTTACTCTTCATTTATCAGTTATTTACTCTGATTAGAGTAATGTATCTTCGATAACCATCGTATGACAATCGTACACAAATCGTGAAGCACGTATTATTCCAGTTGTAACATGACTGGCATAAATTACATTGAACTCCGTGCATAGTTATCGGATATACACTGGGTTGTTTAAGGAAATTATTTTTCAAACGACTTAACGTAGTTTTCATGTAATTACAATGCCTCTGCGATAATGCACTTTAGTATGAATTTCTGTTATTTTTGGGTCGGTATTTTACCGACACAACCATTAATGTTTACTTAAGTTTTACGGTGAGATGTAAGTACATATACCACATTTTCAATACGAAACATATTAAGAATTTTTCTCTAGTCAAATTGTAAATATTACACTACTCTCGTGTAACTTGAACTCTACAGTTTAATAATTTTTTAGTATAAAATATTCACTCCAATTTCTTACTGTGAAGGATTAAGCCTCAGCAAAAATGAGTTTTGTGATGAGATTCAATTGGAGGCCTAAATGAAACTGTAGGTATGTACCGTTAGAATATAAAAGTTTCATAAAAAATTCAAATAACAACCAACAAATCATATATCAATAAAAATCGATTGTGTTTGTTGGACCAAATAAGGTTGGGTGTGACTCATCGCCCTTTAACTTACAAATCAATCCCTGGAAACTGTACGTCTCCAATAACATCATATAGGTTATTATAGATTTCTTTCTTTTTTTTAATATAAAACAAAATTAGTGCGCATGTATGAAATAAAATACAATTAGTAATCAAAACTTGTACTGAATAGTTATGAATAATACCCAACCTTATTTGGTCTAAATTATAGTTAGGATCTGGCAGAATCAGCCGGCTTTCAACAAAAAGTTCCGTCAGTGTCAAACTGACAATATTACCTAACCTTGCTTAATTTTTCAAAGTCAAATTTCAACAAAAAGCATACGAAGAAGAAGAAATTCCTTTACACTGAACATTTAAATTAACAGATAAAACAGCGACCCCCTACGATCGCTTTTTGACCTAACATTGCATAAGGATTGACAAATTGAAGCGGGTTTTCTACATAAAATAGGGCTGAAACAGCTGTACAGAGGCTGCTCGAGGTTTTAGCTGCAATCCAAAACGATTTGCAAATTTTTTTTTAATTGAAATTAACATAATATTTCAGTAAAAAAACTGTTAATTTATGTGTTCACAATAAAGGAATTACTTCGCATGTGCAAGTGCAGTAAGTATTTACAAAGCATTGAAATCGAAGATAAGATTATTGTTTATGAATATATTATTTATAGGTTTATTTTATTTTATACTTTTAATAATAACTATAAAAACAAATTTCCTTTATCACGACTGGTTTTCGAAAAGTATTAACAAATGAAATTCATATTGACGTAACGATAATAATTAACTCTACGCTACTGTATTTAGAAAGTCTTCATTTTTCTTTTATTTAGAACATTTCAAAATCAACGACAAATAATAGTAGCATCTCGCTATTCCATAGGACGTGGTACTGGCAAAGCTTCCGAATAAGGAACTGGACGAATGACAGAAGGCAGATTAGGCTAAGTAATATTTTATCCTTAATTTTGCTGGAAACCAGAAAGTCTTGGTGCAGCGAAAGTAACAATTTCTCAAATAATCCTTTTGTTCACGCCAAAGCATAGGCCTAGCAAATGGCATAGCAATGCTCTTACCATTTAACCAGCTCCTTAGACCCAATTTTTCAATTGAAGGTTAACTGTCAAGTTTGAGTTAAGCCAAGGTAAAATTTAATATTTCAATTACCCAAGCCAACCCAACCTAACTCAAGGTAAAATTTAATATGCCATATGTCAGACACAAGGAAACTACCAAGTTAGGTTTACTGGTGATGTAGTCTGAATAAAGTTTACCGGGACATTTAAAGTAACAGAACATTGTTCGCAGCAATTGTCAGGAGCCAAGTGGTCTTGGTTTTTCATTTTTAATTTAAAATAGAGCTTATACAAATTTTCCATTAAAATAATATGATAATAATATTGAGTAGAATAACCCGTTTGAAGGATCTTATGTACCCACGTTCGTAAACATCTATTCATTCGTCGATTTCATTGGTTTTATACAAAAACAGGATTGGTTCAAGAACTATGAAGTAGGAAGACTTCTCCTTATTCAATCTAAAGATTATTATTATTATTTAAGATATCTGACATATCAGTCAGATATGTTAAATCCCTTTCGGACATGTCCGTTAACTTTTTTTTTATATATCGTATTAACTTACTAATAAAAAAAAATAATCTTTAGATTGAATAAATTTTCAAAACAATTCTCAAAAACTTCATGAGAGGGCCAAGTTTCGAAAATATTTTCATAATTAGAATGTGAGAAAAAAATTCGGTTGACGAATGTTACAGATTAATGTTTTCAAGATCAGTTCAAAAACTCTTAAAGATTATTGTTACTAAAATTCTATGACCAAAATATTGTTGAAAATGTTACTCGTGGCGAGAAAGGTTAAATTTTCTGAGAGATTCTGTGATAACAATTTTACTAACTATTTTTGAAGCACTATTATGTCAAACACAGCGAAACGTCGACAAAAATCTCAATTTTTCTAAGTGTCCGCAACTATGTATTTTATAATTGTCCTTTTATTATTATATCTTTAAAAATTAGTTGTGCATTATTTCAAATATAAATTGCTGAACAAAAATGATATAATTCACAACAACATAAGAAACCGCACTAACTGCGTCACTATTATGTAGTTCAAATATCTCCGCTATAGGTTGTAACTTTTAGTTAAATTCCCCAAAAACATCTGAGAAAAGAAATATAAAGATTTTCAAACTTTTGTTTTGAATTGTAACAAATTAAAATTTTTTCCGTTTGAACCATATCATACGATTATAATTTTTGTAAAACAGAAACAGGTTTTCATAGTGAATGTTTATTGATTAATTCCACACTTTTCTGTTTCTGTTTCTGTTTTTCACAAATTTGATACAAGAAATACCACATGGGCCTTAGAGATGAGCTAGTCATTTTCACTATCCATTTAATGCTTAACTATAAGAGCTGCAAATTTGATTTGCATGCAATAAAATGCAAACTGCAAGATAGTAAAATTTTTCAATTATAAAATTGTAACATTTTCAATGCATGACAATTTTTAGCTGTTGCTACCCGACTTACAAAAAGTAAGATAAAAGAACAAATAATTTTAGATGAAGAAAACGCCATGAATATGTAACAGGAGATAAAGACGACATAAATACTTCGATAAGATTGAAACACAACTGATAAGAACTAAATTAAAAAATTTAAAAAGTAATTATGACAAGAGTAGAGTATTAAGAAAGTAATGGTTTTATTGGATTATAAATCCTAGTCTTTAAAAAGTAAGCCAGTTTTTCATTACGTCGTTACAAAATGATTTCCCGAAATTTATTTGCGTAGGAGAAATTCAAAATTGCAACTGGAAAAAAAATAATACAAAAAAAAATTTGGGTCCTTTAGCAACACGTCATTTCTTATAGAAGATAAGCTACTTCGGATGTGGCTGTGATATTGTGTCTTATCAGGTAAGTATATCTATTTGAAAAGGGACATGCAAAAAGATCAGCGTGGAAGACGAAAAGTATACCTAAACATCAAAAATTCCTTGAAATAGTTTTCTTAATGGTGAATTTTAACACGAGGGTAATATCCTCAATGTTTGTAACTGCATCCAGCTGTAAGATGTCTGACAACTAGTCATAACAACTTATTAAAGATGTTCTAAAAACAATCTAATCAAAAAAAACAAAAAATATACTGCGACGCTCAACTTAAAGGATACTCCTCCATGCGAATCGTACCGTTAAGAACATTCAGCGTAAGGGTTACGATACTGTCAAATGGTACCATTTAAGTTGAACATCGTTTTACAATCTTTGAACGAAAAAAATAAAATGAACATATAAAATAGCGACATCTTACTATCGCTTTTGACCTAACATTGCAGTAGGATAGACAAATTGAAGCGGGATTTGCTCCTAATGAGTCCCCCATGCAAGGCGGCCATGCTTGCTGTCAAAGCATAATGAAAGATTTTAGAAAAATTTTGTGCAAATCGTTTTTGATTGCAGTGAGAACCTCGAGCAGCCTCTGGACAGCTGTTTCAGCCCTGCTTGGGGCTTCTTCAGCAGAAACGTAGCTCGACATTCCCACTGCAGACCAAAAACGACTTGCCCAATTTATTCGCAAATGCGATGTAAGAATGATGAACATATAAAATAGCGACATCTTACTATCGCTTTTGACCTAACATTGCAGTAGGATAGACAAATTGAAGCGGGATTTGCTCCTAATGAGTCCCCCATGCAAGGCGGCCATGCTTGCTGTCAAAGCATAATGAAAGATTTTAGAAAAATTTTGTGCAAATCGTTTCTGCTGAAGAAGCCCCAAGCAGGGCTGAAACAGCTGTCCAGAGGCTGCTCGAGGTTCTCACTGCAATCAAAAACGATTTGCACAAAATTTTTCTAAAATCTTTCATTATGCTTTGACAGCAAGCATGGCCGCCTTGCATGGGGGACTCATTAGGAGCAAATCCCGCTTCAATTTGTCTATCCTACTGCAATCTTAGGTCAAAAGCGATAGTAAGATGTCGCTATTTTATATGTTCATCATTCTTACATCGCATTTGCGAATAAATTGGGCAAGTCGTTTTTGGTCTGCAGTGGGAATGTCGAGCTACGTTTCTGCTGAAGAAGCCCCAAGCAGGGCTGAAACAGCTGTCCAGAGGCTGCTCGAGGTTCTCACTGCAATCAAAAACGATTTGCACAAAATTTTTCTGAAAAAAATAAACGTTAAATAAACTGTCAGTCTGTGTAAATAAGGGTAAGAAAACCAACCAGAGTATACATGTCTCAATATCGATGAAGGTAACAAAGCGCACACGAACACAATAATCCGTGGTCTTTTGGATTCAGATCACATCCATCTTCTCCATGTTTACACCCACGTCGCGACGTCTTTTTGCGCATTTTAATCAGCATCGTTGACAGACGCACGGGGAGGGGAGGGCCCTAGACAGGTCCGTTTTTTATGCAACCATGCGCAACACGAAAAAAGTTTCTCTTGTAATTAATAATAAGTTGTGAAATTGCACTTTTGATTTGGTCAGTGTCAATGTTAATTTTACAAATTCAATTTAGACATACCTACCAAAAAGAAAAAAATAGATCAAGAAATTTCGTGGGAAACGCGATTGTACTAATTAAATGGATTTTCCCTTTTTGATTTTCTCTTTTATGTGCAGGAGCTCCACGAAATTTCCAATTAAGACGTGACGGATGTTTCCAGCGATAGGAAATGATTTCGTCCGACTTTCGCCCATCTAATTCGCAAGTTTCCGGCCGTCTCCGATTTAATTCCAAAATTTAATCCCCGTTTTCACCTGGTTGGTCGTTTTGTTTGCGGCATTCTTTGGGACGCGCTCCGGAAACATTCGCGTACTTTGATGTTCGCATTTGATTCGCGAAAGTTTGTTTTCTAAGGATTTAATGTACAAGAAGTCGTAATAGAGGCTAAAAGTATTAATAATTTGGTGAATGGACGTTTTGTCTGGATTGAAGAAGGGGAATTTAATTCCGAGCACGAAGGGAGTGATTGTGGAGGGTTCATTGTTGCCGCCGTTTTAGCCTGGACAATAAAAATTGAGCCTCGAATGTTTGATTAAACTTGGCTGCCAGAAAATATAAACACGCGTAACGCAAAAACTTTGTTCGTTGTCTACCAGTTATTGACTTTGCTCAGGAATTTATACTATTTGTACAGAACGTTGCAAATTATTTGAAACTCTTCAGTATGGATATCTCTTCATGATCCTCATAGCACGTAAAGTATTTTATCAGTTTCAAATAATTTGAAATGATCTGTAGAATCATGTGTGGATGAATCCACCGTCAGTCAACTTGTTTTCGAAGTTCCACCTATGAACATTTTTCATGGTTGACAAATAATCGCGCTAAAGGTCACCACACACGGTGCATTTTACCTTATGTTTTGCCCGCAAATTTTTCAAATTCAAGCAAAACGGAGCGTGTGTCTGCTTAAAACAATAGAGAATGAAAGTCATATCTATCGTTTTAAGCTTACAAAACGCTCCGTTTTGCTTGATGTCTAAATACTGTGCAGGCAAAACATAAGGTAAAAATGCGTCGTGTGTGGTGGTATTAATGAAAAGCCAATCAGAAAGTGTTGCGGTTATAAAAAATTATCGAAAATTTATGTACAGCGACCACTAAAGATAAGAAAAATCTGCCCTTATAAATATAATCAAAAGAATAAAGGCTACAGTTCACCGCAGTCATTCTCTTTTTATGAAAGAAAAGATTTCAGCTGTGGACATCATCATCATAAAATTTCCTGATATGGAATGTCCTTGATTAGTTCATAAAATTAGTTTAACGAAGAGTTACCATAAAGGTGGAAACTCTTCATGGAACTAACTGTTTCCGTCAAAAATATTTTAGAGATAAAATTTGCTTTGCCATAAACTTCGCTTTGACAATTGTCACATTAATTCGAATTGCATAACTAAATAATTAAAGATATATTTTTTCGAAGTCAGAATACTTTAAAAAATATTTTAGATTCCATTTTTATAACATTTGATGACCCTGATCAACTACTCTTCTGCTTCTTCGTGTTCCAGTCTTGTCACCGGTAATACTTATTATATTCACTGTTTTCTGATTCCCCGCTATGTGATTCTTTTGGTTTCCGCAGTCTGTTTTTTATAGTTTATTATCATCATTGATAAAAATCCGTCTAACTTTTATATGACTTGATTGATTTGACACGTATTTTCTCTCAACAGTTGAATTCTTTCCTTTTTCTGTTTCAGCACAAACCACAATTACCCGTAAATATTGTTCATTCACTGTTCTTTGTTTCTGAGTAAGTTTATTTTAGATTTTATTTTCGTCTGAACCATTTAGTTCCAGACACCTATAATTGTCGCAACATTCAACTGATACAATATGTTTTATTTTTATTTTTAGAACTGTGCTCTCATTTTCAGTACTTACACGTGCCTTTTGACTCCTCCATGTTTAAATACACACCCATCTGTACACATTTTTCTATACTTGTGATGCATTTAAGACCGTTTTCGTTTCAATCATTAGTGCAAAAGTAATAATTACTATTTTTTCTTGTGTAATTCTTCGCTGACTTTATTTAGGGTGTCATTACTTGTGTGTTTAATTACTTCAGAAGGACCTCTTTGGATTTATAAGTACAATATATACTTTTCTTTCTCACATGTTTTTTGTAATGTGCTATCTTTTTTCGTTACTGCGCTTTTCGCCCATCAACTTTCGTAATACACTTCTATTCAGGCGGTCATATAAGTTCCATGCCGATAAAACCCTTTCTCCTCATTTTATAAAAGCAATTAAATATAATCCAGTTTTCCACTCTGGTCCTAAAACTTCCTTTTTGCCTTTGTGACGATGTTACGGGTAGAACGATCCAAGCAACATGATGTTCAAAAACGAGCTTGTGGCACCATTTAATAGCTTCAAACTATGCATAATAAAAACTTTTTAGTACCGACGGACGTATAAAGTACGCTTTATAATATAGATCCGCCACAGAAATTAAATTATAAATCGTTATTTTTGAAAACTTATATTTTATGATTTACTCTTCTCGCAGCGACTCTTTTTCAAGGAAGTGTTTTCGCGGTTACCTTATACCTAAAGAGGGATGATGCATTTGTAGTCTATAATATGACTACAAGATTTCATTTCATTTCATTTCCTTGTAATATTAGAAACCTTTGTACCGGAAGACCATTTTCAAACCGGAATTTAGTTTAGCGTAACTAGCCTTGATACTGAGTTTTTGATATGATTTTAAATAGTATAAACAGTGATATCCTACGATTTTAAGTAAAACTGTCATTGTTAAGGGAGTCATGCTAACGTGATCATTTCGCGTGATCAGCAAAGTGATCAGCCCGTATGTGAACTGTAAATGAATTGCAAATGGAGGTGAAAGTAGTTGAAAATGTTCAAGGGAATTATCTCATTGTAAGTGGTTTCACTTGCTATAAATAGAAAGGCCTAAAAAGTATATGTTTTGAAAAAACCTGGAAATGTAAAAGACGGATAAGCTTTATGACCTTTCCGGTGATTGGTCTGGAAAATACCTAGAGGATTAACTCTACATGTGGACCTGGTCTAAAAGTAACTAACAATCAAGCCAAGTGAATAATAGGATAATTATTATTTCTGAAAATATTGTTGATCGCGACGTAATTATTAATTCTTTTGTAGATATTTTTGGATTTCTTCTCTTAGATATTGGTGTTAAATGTTCCATTTTGCCATTATGACAATCCTGGGTTTACTCTGATCAGTGTGATACTCACTTTTTAAGGGTAAGTTCATAATGGAGCTGTGATGATAGATGATAGACGGCTTTTTTACTCGCAGAAGAATAGCCCGTTTAATTCTCATTGCTACAGCTTATACAATACTTTTATTTTATTCTGCAACATATCCCTATATTGCATTTTAGAATAATCATGTCAAAGAATTGTAAATCGAATTAACCAAAATCATAACACTCGTGGTTGTTTACTCCGCATTTAGGGCCGGTTTTTCAATCAAAAGTTAACTTTAACCTTCAGTTTATTACCATGGAAACAATTGCCTTCGCACTTGTTACCATAGAAATAAACCGAGAGTTAGGGTTAACCTGTGATTGAAAAACCGGGCCTTATTCTCGATCTGTCATGTTGACTGTTTAATGTGACACATATTACCGTGAAGTCTGTAAGAAATTAAGTAATTAAAAAAAATTAAATGACTTAATACGTTTGTTTTTAGAGAGTTTCTGGCTGGTCAAGCTCATGGGTATCGTTCAGGAAATATTTTATTAAGAAAATTCATCGTAAAATGTGATGGAGCACCATTTTGTTAATACCAGGCATTGTGTTGATACGGGGGCTTTCAAATTTGCTGTATTTGAGGAACTGTTGAGTTACGGAGAAGATTTAAATATTAAAAAATTGACCAATCTGTGTGTAATTCATTATTCCTACCAAATGTTTACTTCTTCTCTTGAACTGCATGTGAGTGCAATTTAGTAAGGGTACGTTTCCTTGTACTCACTAACTGTTTGAAAAACGATTATACATGAAGTAATCTTCAAATTTGTATCGAAAGTTTTATTTCAAAGTATGCTAGACACTTAAATTATTTGAATTGGCAGTATTAGTTGCCTATGGTTACCATGCTTTGACATGATTATTGTAAAAAGCAACATAAGGATAAGTTGCATAATAAAATAATTCCGCTGTATGAGCGCTTATACTCGAAGTTCGGATATGAATACAAGCATTTGAATCCGACACTTAAATTATTTGAATTGGCAGTATTAGTTGCCTATGGTTACCATGCTTTGACATGCTTATTGTAAAAAGCAACATAAGGATAAGTTGCATAATAAAATAATTCCGCTGTATGAGCGCTTATACTCGAAGTTCGGATATGAATACAAGCATTTGAATCCGTGTTTCTTTGTATCAGCGCAATCACCTATCATCACAGCTTCATTGTGAACTTACCCTAACTTTTTCTGCTGTGGATTTTACTTTTTCTCCTAGTATGTTAACGAATTCTATTTCTTACATTTCTGTTAGTAAGCAAATTTTATTACACAATAAGTAATTAATCGCACAACTTGTAAAATTAATAAATACGTCCACATTTCGCTGTCCAGAAATAATGAACAGCAAATGAACTATCTCAATGAAAATTAAAATCGCATAAAAGTAAACAAAACATTACAAACTTGCAATTAAGTAAAGGCACGGCGATGTGTCAAAAAGTAAAATAATTTACTCCCCGATGTTTCAATAGCAATTCTTTAAATGTACCTGCAATCGAAATATGTAATTGTCCTAAAGAAAACTTTCTGAACAAATTAAAAAGTATTCATTAAAATTTCTAAAATTAATAAATCAAAAACATTTTTTTTACCGTTTTTCCAGTCAGATTTAAAGCTAAAATAAACGACTTTTTCTTGGTATCACCATTTAATTTAAATATTTCAGACCGCCTTCTCAGTTGCTCGAAGTTTTCCTCGCTTAATAACACACCCCCTCCCCACCCTTGTCGGGAATTTATATCTCCTACCGTCTACTCTAGAACATTAGGGGTGATTTAATATTTCTTTAATAATTCGCAGAAGTCGAAAACGAAATCCGGAAGCCATCAATAATTAGCCGCCAAATTCCAAGCAGTAAAATTTCCCGTTAATAGTCCCGCAGTCGTAAATAACAAAAACTAAAAGTTGGAGTGTGAAACTAAAAATGAAACTGAAAAGGGCACCGTTGTCATAAATCAATCACGCACCTGTTCACGTAGAGTATTCTCCCAGCGGGTGGCGAAATTTTCCGGAAAAATCCGCGCTCACCGTCCTTGAGTTTCGAACTCGATTTTCCCATTCATCATCGGAAGTTTGCGTTTCGCGTCTCCTCACCGGCCAGCAGCGGAAAATACACCTTCACCAAAAGCTCGTAACAAACTGTTGCTTGGAGATGTGCTCCACAGGATCGCGCTAAATTCGCGCGTGCGTTCGCATAAGAGCACGACTTCACGAACTTGTCGCTTTTTCCTAACTAAAGAAAATTGGAGTTAATTAGCGAGAGACTAGGCGTGATTGCGAAATGAAAAATTTTCGTCGAGTTTAAACGCCGACGTTTTATTTTTCTGGCTTCTATTTTGTACTTTTTACAATTATTTTTCTTTTTATACTTTCTTTTTTTTAATGACTAATGAAATGAGGACTTGCCATTTTTCCTTTTCTTGCTTTTGTTTGCCTTAAAATATTGCTTAAATTTATTCTAAAGAAATTTTCTTAGAAAAAGTTGAATAACGCAGAATTAACCGATCTTACGAAATTAATTATTATTTTTTAATTAATTATCAAAATATAATTAGCTGGTTAAAAAGATGGCAAGAAAAACAACCACGTAGAAGAAATATTTATTAGTTTTTATATTTATGAAATTACCTAAAATGAAACAACAAATTCTCGACCAAAACTCTCGATGTTTGATAAAAGACTTTTACTAATTTGCGTTCACAACAAGCTCATTGCGACACAAAAACAGTTTCACAAAGAGGTTCATTGTGAAACTGTTTTTGGTGAAATTTTAGTCCTGAGAGTGGTCAGTCATGAAACGTTAAATGAGATTTTAACCTAACAAACTTTTATTTTATTTAATAGGTCTCTTTGTTATCCTGCACTAGTGCACATTCAAAGTATCTTCATCTCTTATTAATGTACGAGATTGACACAAATACTTTAGTGTACACTAGTGCAGCATAACAAACATACCTAATACAAAGGCAGTGTATTGTTCGGGGTTAGGAAGTTTTAGGAAGGAAGCTATAATTTTTGGAAACTGACCAATTTTGTTGATACCAATCGGACTTGTTGTGCAGCGTGATATTTAACAGAATCATGATACTTACAATACTTACAAAAGCCGGGCAAGAAAAATTTTTGTTCAATAAATGACGCAAAGTAGATAAAATAGTAGATATATTATCAGTGAGCGGCGGAATTGAGATTTTTGATGATGAATGCAGGCGATTTGCGTTGTCCGGTAGCTTATAAGTCGTTGAATGAATGTATATATAAAATAAAATAAATTTACTTACAACATTCCATAAAAATAATTTTAAAATAATGATTACGGTTTGAATAACCTTAAGTAAAACCTCAGGTCATCTGCTCCTTGTATATTATACATGTTTCACAAAAGGATTGTAGCGTGAGTGGGGTTTGGGTACGTGGAGTTCCTCAACAGAACTTGTATAATAATATACTATTTTTATTTTAAACCTCACTCTACATACTGCAAAGTGTCAGTGTCACATTAAATTTTTAATTAAAAAAGGCTTTCACATTTTATTAATTTACTGTAATGAAATATTTACCTTTTATATTTTTCTTTTAAAAATGGTTTGTATAAATTTCATTAATAAAGCGTTAAATTTAAAAGAGAATCCGTTACTAACAGCAGACAAAAGGTGCTTTCTTTCGCTCACAAAATCGTGATCCAAACGTGTTTTGATTCAAAAACAGATATTCTTTTCTTTGAATTTCTCCATTTTTAAAACTTGTTTGGATTGAATTATGGTTATTTACAAATGAACATTTGACATTATTCAATATCATAGTTTCGATCAAGCAGGTAAACTTTTAGTTGTCATACTTTACTGATTTTCAAACATAATTATTTATTTAATTAAAAGATAATAAATACTACATCAAATTCTCTAATAATTCGCCGTTTACGGCCAACAAATATCCCAACTTGTCTTAAAAGTTTGAAAGCAACCAAAATGTGTCACTTTATTTTAAGCAGTAAAAATTATAGGAAGCCACAGTCATGTTATTGCAATACGATACCTGCAAAATAAAATCCTGTTTGTTGTGTCATATTATCGAACACATATCAAACAGAAATGTATTATTATTTGAGCATTGAGTGTAGAACAATTTTTATTATTCTTATTTATAAATAATTATTTCTTAATATGAATGTTTGATGTTTCTATTTTCAGTTACAAAATTATAAAATTCAGTAAAATTACTGTCAACTAGAAGTTTGCCTGCTTGATCTAAACTGTGGAATTGAAATTGAATTGATAACGTGCTAAAGATAGTCCTAGTTAATGCACAACATAAAGCTTCATATTATGCCGTTAAATGCTTTATGATAAATTCGATAAGAGAGCAAAAATTTACGATTAAATAAAAATGCATTGAAATTCCTATGGTACGCAATCAAAGTGGATACCCGGTATATATCTTGGCATCAACTTTAATGCTTTCAGGCACCTGAAATGGCATGTGTATGTTGAACAGGTTTATAAACGTATAAGAAAAATTTATTACGTAATCTGTAGACTTTATAAAACTATCACGAAAGATGCACTTATGATATATTACCACAGTTGCTTTCATTCACTGTTATCTTCTGGTATTACACATGTATGTTGGGGTTCTGCAGCGCATTCAGTGAGTGTTTCAAATGCAAAAAGAACAAAACATAACATCAAAGACTTCAAATACTCACGAATTCTCGTTTGTATATTTATGAAATTGTAACTAGTATCATTCACTATAAGCACCTTAATTTTAGTTACTCCTATAACATTAGGCATCAAGGTCAAACCTTGCCATTTTAAGAAAAACAGGCCCAAGTGTAAAAGTATTGTGCTGCACAATATGAGATTGAAAACTAGCATAACCTTTCCATTTACAAAAACAATAAGCTACCAATGAAAAATTCAAGACGGATAATATAAAACAGGCTTTATATTTTAACTTTGAACGTGGTTTGTACTTCTGTCGCAATGATTTTCAAGAATATAACAAAAAGTGGAACTACAGATGTTGGATGTTATCGATTTTAAACGTAGAAACATTTGACTAATGTGCCAAATTTATGAAAAGAGAAAACTAATACATACTCTACATACCGGGTGCGCCACTCTAAGTAGGCTCACAGCCATCATCGGCCAACAAACCTCAACTTGAACTGTGTGTATTGAATTAAATAAATAATCGGCAGGCGCCGTGGTAGACATAGGCGGCCCAGATCGAAACTCCATTATATTGGTGGCTAAAGCTTTGGTTTCTTAAGATAACTGGACCGTAACATAACGGCCGTTATATGACGGTGTTGCGTTGAAAACTAACGCATAATAGTTGTCTAATACCTGCATTCGATTGGATCGATTTCGATAAATCGATTCAAATAGCTTTTCTGCGTTCCTTTCTTAAGCAGTTAACCTCCATTATAATTTAAAGTGATTCAAATCAGTTTAAAGTGATCCTGCATATTTAAAGAATCATTTAGATCATTTAGATCGCGTAATTGTTTTGAGGTTAGAAATTTAATTCATGTGTCCTAAAAGGTAAAAATTAATGGTCTCTTGCTTGAAAATGGAAGGAATAGAACGTGAAGAATTGCTAGAAATTTTAGAAGGTTAAAACAATGTGTGTTGGTTTTATGGCGACAACAGATAAACAAACAGTTTAGATAAACTTGTTCGCCTCGCTGTCAAGAATCACATTACACTATTGTGAACTGATTCAAACTGATCTAAACTAATTAATTCGACGCGTGAATCGAATGCAGTTAATAGTTAATCGCCAATCAGTTCAGATCAGTTCAGTTTAACCCAAAGTAAATTGATCTTAAGCGACTGATTTAATAGAATTTAATATGCGAGATGCGATTACTGTATTTTAATCTTCAGAGGAAGACATTACTTTTACACTACCTTACAACGAGTTAAGCAATAACAAGAGGTTATATTCCCATGAGTGATGTAATTTGACAAACAGTTTTAATAACATCCCCTCCATAAGTGAATCAACTGATTCAAACTCATCTAGAATTTCTGAGGTGCAGTATCAGCAAGGCGGGAAGTGTTTTGAATTACTTTGCGTTAGATCATGTAGTCGTATAAAACAGGTAAATTTTTGAATAAGTGATTCAGGGAAAAATGAACTGATCTAAGGTGCAAATAAAAGACAACTATTGACGTAAACTAAGCAAAAAAACGATATTTATTTTACAAATTGCGTTAGTCCAACTTCATTTGACATTAGGTATTAACATACTTAACGTACACAACCAGTTTACGTTTTCCCACGTGATGGCGATATTTAATGCTTGCTATCAAAATATTTGCACTTAATATCCTTAGCACGTTTATTGTGACGTCATTAACTAAACCAGTAACTAAACTTTTCTCTTATATTTTCCAAATACCAGACATTACGGACTTAGGTCAGAGAAGGGCTCTACCACTTCCTTCCAGTATATCTCCAAATTGTATACTTATATTGTCCTGAAGAGGTCTAATAACACCGAAACGTCCGTCGACAGTTACTTTTTCCGTTATTAATTATATTACTTTGGTAACCGCTAGTCGCTATGTGTTTGATAAAATTAGTTTTCAAATCAAATTTTCTTTAGTGAAGGAATATCGATCACTGATGGCGCTTTGGATAATGGAATTGAAGACTGCCATTTTTGTCTAAAGGGACGTAAATAATCTAAAAGGGTAACCGTGTCTGTGAAGGTACGTTTACGAAAGATCTCAAAAGAAAGAGTTATTTGATCTTGTAATGGTCTATAAAAATGACACTGCGTTGTAGAAAGTACAGTAATGTTAATGAAGTATGTATAGTGATATTTGAAAAGTTTTTTTTTATTCATTCCTATAATTATGCATTAGCACAAAGTTAGGGCTGAAAGTGTCAACCTTTTGAATGAAGAACATATTGAAACCTCCCCCTTATACCCCTCTGCCCACAAATTGTGCGCGTCTCTTCAGTTGCTGATATACATGTACCGAGTCCACCACTAAAGTATACAATACAACTTACATCGGCAGCAAATCAACATCAAAGTGAATTGTATGTACATACTATATGCCATTAGACTACTTTGAGAACAAACATGTGTGCCTACTAGAACTGGCGCATCCGGTATAAAAAATCAATTAGGAATTTACAAAAAATAAAAAAAATATATATAAAACTAACTGATTTTTGTGAATAAAACTTTGGAAACAATTTAACATTAACCTAAATAGAGCAATGAAGGGCATAAAAATATAAACTGCAGTGGGATAAATGCCAAAAATTAAATAATTTTAACACCAGTTACTGTCAAAATTTCGCGATAAAATCTACTTAATCTAGACGCGAAAATTCTTTATTTATACCAATAATTCTTATAATTTTGACGATTTGGCAAAGATTCGGCACTCAAAACATCACAACAATATTTTCGCTTACCGAAAGCTAATCTGATTCTTTTTATTAGGACCACGAAACAAAAAATACATGATTTTCTTTCATGTAAACAAAATTTCCATGTTATTTACCTAAGTATTAAATTTTACAAAACGCTTCATCGGCGGAAAGCAAAAATATACTAACGTCAACTTTTTTTTGTATGCGAAGTGATACGAAGCACCTGACTGCACAATAAATTTCCGCCGCCGCCGACGCACCGACGTTTTTGAGCTCGGCAATAAATAAAAAAGATGACTTAATAAACAGGATTTGTTTCGAGACGGATGAGGGAGGGCGCAGATGATTTCAAAATTCCTCCGGGCATAATTGCAAAATCCGAGCTGGAAATCGATCGCAACCTTTGCGGTTTGGATTACTTACCTTTTGCATAATTAACAGTTGACGAAGATATTGTTTGCTGTTGGACCTTGATAAATATTAAGGCAGTCTTGTTGTTATGCAAATCCATAATGTTCTAATAATAACTAATACTCTGGTCTAGTCTCGTCTTTTGTTTGAATTTGTACAATGAAATAAAATAATTGAAGAAAATTTTATATTAGATCAGAGTCTTCTAATAACGTAACTTTGGTATATTGCCATAAAAACAATTGTCTTAATAATTGTAAAGGTGGAAACAAACTGAAATTCATGACTGAAATTCGAGCCTTTACTTAAATGCATAGAACATAGTTGCCCAAAATTAATGCTACCGCCGTCCTGTGGGTATTACAAGCAGATAAAAAGGGACATTGTGGGTCTAAAACAGTAATTTTAGGAGCAAATAAATATGGCAGCTTGATATTCAGTCAAATACAAGTTACACCACTATCAAGCTTATCTTTGCAAAAAGAATTTGGGAACTTATGGTGTAGACGCTTAGAAACGAGAGCTAAGTAGCCAAAGAGCCTCCAAGGTTACCAGATATAACATCTCTGGACTTCTTCTTATGGAGGTAAAAGTAAAACAAATGAAAAAATTATCTGTCATCACAATTTGTCTATCACATCCTATTCAGCTGCTGTCCAATCAATAATTCAGATACTTTTATACCTTATATTATTCTATAGTCAGAGAAAAAAATAGTTCAGTTTTTTTGAAGTTATTTGATGATCTAATGCGCGACGAATTAATCATACATGCGTAAGAGCCGAGCCTAGAGTCACGAATGTTCGACGGCCGTCCTGATGCTTCCACCGACGGAATTCTTTAGGCTAGAAGCTCCGAGAAAACCAGCCCGGTTATAAAAAGACGCAAGCGAAGAATAGGAAACAACAGACGTCGACAGTTCATATCCAAATTAACTCTAATGTTAAGATGAGTTAGTTGAGTCTGCATTAAATAAGGTGGAGTTAGTATTACGTTTTTTTTAAATTAGTTTTAGTTTCATCGAATATTATTTTAAAATAAAATAAAATGAACCTTAAATTCGTAACAGTATTGTTATTTCAACCTCTAAAACAATAAAAAATGAATTGCTAATTGGAACAAAAATTTGGATATTTCTTTTGAATGACGTACCGAATAAAATATGCCTGCAACGAACGAAAATATTTTACAGCGTGTTTCTGTAAATTTGTTAATCGAGAAGGACTGTTGGAAGCAAAGAAAGGTAGACAAATTACAGTTTCCTGTAATAATTCTTTCTGAAAATGGTAGTGAAAATCTTTCAAAATTACTATACAAACATAACTGAATTATCAATCTTAAGCTTAAGTTAAATGTGATGGCTTTGAAAAGTTTAGAAAAACGGTTATTCATGTTATACTACAGGCTGTTCCATTAAGAAAAATACTGAATAATTTTACATACAACACGTAGGCCTAGTGTTGCTGAGAGTAATCTCTACCTTAAAAATGTTGAATATTTTAAGCGTACAGAGGTTTAGAAATATTTTGGTCCAAAATTGATCGTGGCATCATTAAAATTGATAGTTTGGCAGCTAATCAAATATGACCTACCTTTTTGCATAAAACTAAAAATAACTCGTACGAATTGAAAATAAGCAAATATAATGTTCATCATTTTCATTAACACTTCAAGGGCTTAAAAAATGCAATAAAATGTTCTGTTTAAAAAAAATCATAAGTCTGTAATTTGTTAAATGAACAATTCTGCTTAAGGTAAGCGGATACCTACACAACTTTTATTAGAATTTGTTTTATATATACCGTAAATTAGTGATACCCTGTACGATACATACACAATTAAAAAGTGAACTTCAAAAACAGTCTAAATCGAAATGTTAGATTAAAATTAAATATTTCCAGTCAGAACATACATATTAAAAAATATTAATTGTTATGAAATTAATGGCAAGAAACGGTAAAAAGTTACTGGCAGAAATGTTAATATTCTTTTTGTTTAAGAGTATTAAAAAAGCAAGCGAGTAAATACTTCTCTCCAAAAAGTCTGTCAAGGTCTGATCCGGGTTTGTCGTGACTCCTTAAATACTATTTAACGGCGCTCAATTTAATGTTTACGTCCCTGACTTTAACCATTACTAACATGAGAACATTACATTTCCTCTGTTCTTTCTTACATAGCTAATAACGTAAACCGGAAGACGCTGCGTACACACAACTTCTATATTTACACGGCCAACTTTGCAAAATGTAAGTGCTTCTAATATTAGCCTGACGATAAAAATACAAGGCGCAATGTCAATTTGTACAGTAACAGAAATACTAAGTACGCAAGTTTTGGAGTTCACATTCGCCAGAAAATGATTATTATTACTTTTTTTTTGTTTCAGACTAAAGTTTACTGGTCATCTTTTGCAACCGCGAAATTTGCTGAAGCTAAAGAAAACTTATCTATTCCATGTACTTTGTCTGACGTTTTATACTAACTAAATTGTAATGGAATAATTGTAATTATCGGAATATTTCAAACCATACTACATATTGGTTTTTCCATGACAAATATATACGAGATTTGTTTAATTGAAACCCATTTCTGCTTTACAAAAGATTTATTGGGAAATTTATTTATAAATAATCACCACTACAATTAAAGCACATACTCTCTTGTTTCAACAACTGATGTATACTCTGCTCATTGAATTCTTGTGACTGCTGACTGAAGATTTGATTACAGCGTTTTATACTTCTATCTCCGACTCAAAACGTTTACCTATCTTTTAACACTTTTTTTAGTGACCTAAAGATCTGGAAATCTCAAGGCGATAAATCTGGGCTGTACGGTGGATGCTCTGAAATCTTCAATTTTTTCTTTTACTACCTTGGCGACATGAGGCCAAGCTTTGTCGTGAATCAGAATGACGCCACGTGAAAGCTTTCCTCCCCATACTTGATGAAGCTTGTTTAGACTTTCATTGTACAGGTTTGCGTTGATATTCAGTCTTTGTTCTTTAAACTCTATCAGCAGCCACAAGAACTCTATGATCATCGGTTGGTGAAACAATGGAGTATGTGTCTAAATTGTGGTGCTAATAATTTGTAAATATGTGTATTTCTGAATAATTTTTTTATCAACCAAAGCTGGGTTTTAATTGAACAAACCTCGTACATGAGAAGTAGATTATGGGATTTTTTTTGTTAAACATAATTATTAATCTACTTTCATTTTAGTAATGTAAGCATACTTGTGCTAACGAATTTAACGAGGTACACCGAAGAATGTTAACAAAGAAATCCACTTTTCTGAGAAGAATTATACAAAATAAGCCAAATCAAATTTATTTATGCAAAAATATTAATTAGTAACTTAATTAATTAATAATGTTAATTCATTATAAACAAACAAAAAGAAAAATCGAAAGTCAATAAGGATTTATGTCAAGTTTTGAAAAACAGAAATGTGAAAAAGCGCACATTCTTTACAGCATTATGGAGAAACAATAACTAAGCAACAACCGAATAAAACAAAATATTTCAAAGGAGAACTTATTCTACTAAACCTGAATATAGTCCAATCTGTGTTGTAAGTGTAAAAAAGAAAACAAACGAAACATTGTCATGAGCGAGAAGGAAATCAAATCTTGGTCAACATTTCTCTTGTTCAGCAACGAAAGTTTTATTAATTTTAGAAAAGAAGTTGCAAAATGTGTTTACGGTATAAAAGAAAAGTGTTAGTGTACCGATTAATAGTTAAGTTTGTGACTACTCAAAAAATAAAAGTAGTAATTTTTGTGTTTTGGCTTGCATTTGGCATGGCCGAACATTTTTAAATATTAATTTGATTAAGTGCAAAGTAATTTTTATACAAGTTAAGGGTGTACTAAACAAGCAACAGTTTTACAGATATATTAAGTTTCGCTTACAAATTTTAAACCTTAGTGAAAATATGCCAACAAAAAATAGTGACTGCTTTTCTTTTTTGAGCAGTTTATTGTTATGACTTTTGTTGTAAATCGTTTTCGATTGCAGTGAATTCCTCGAGCATTCTCTGTAGACCTGTTTCAGCCGTGTTAGTGTTTTCGTCAGCAGAAACAGCATAGCTCGAGAGTTACGCTGCTATCTAATCCTAACGCAATGCCAGGTCAAAAAGCGATCGCGGGATGTCGCTCTTTAAGCTTTTCGATATTATTATGAAAAAGTTTTTGTTGCAAATAATATACTACATTAATAATAATTATACTTTATTGTCACCATGTTTATAACAACAATAAATATGGTAAGGCGAAGTCCAGCTCAGCGCTACAGACGCTGGGTACTCAACTTCACCTTCAATTCCTAATAATAAGGTAGTAAACATGAAAAATAAGTAGAAAGTCAGAGAAGAAAAGAGACAAAAAAAGAAATAGTTAAACAGAAGGAAACGGGGGAGGGAAGGAGAAAGAAGAGAGAAAATTTCAAAGTAGAGAATGGGGAAGAAATAATAATGATGATCGGCTCACTTAGAATTCACTAGATATTCACTAGTGCAGACAACTTCTTTTTAAAAATGTTCGCTGTGGTAAGATTAAAAAGAGAATAGTATCGGTTATAGAGGTAATAGATGTTATACCAATAAGATCATTGATAATTTCAGAGAAACGGGATAGTGAGGTCATTAAGCCCTTGAATCTCAGATTAAGTTATGGACATTAGTTCGACAAGATATTTTTGATAGAAGTACGGGGAACTTTTTATCTTAGATTTTAAAATAAAAGCAAGCAGCTTGCAGAGTACCAGAGTTTGCCATGTTCAGCCAACCTAATTCTTTTAATCTATGACTAACTCTGTCGTACTTACGCAATCCAAAAACAGGCATGTTGGACACGATGTAGCCTTGTAGTGCAGATGGAGTCCAGATAAGGGACATAAACCATGTCGCGTTAGTTTAATTTTGCTAAGACGAATTAATTACATAGATTAATTTTAGTTTTTTTGATTAAAAATGTGTCGCACTCTGTATAACAATTTAAGTCCTAGGTAGGCTTTACTGACAATGATGGAGACATGTTTTCAAAATCTCAGAATAGAATCTAGAAATAAGCCAAGGTTTTTTACAACAATTACAGGCGCCAGTCTTAAACCATCCTCTCACGATCTGAGTTAATATCATTCGACGCTTGAAATAGCTGCGATAGATGAAAGGATTTGTAAACTTGCGCATTATTAAAATGAAATTTGCAATTCACCAAAGCTGAACTGAAATTGGACATGTAATAATAAATAATTTATATGAATTTTGTTGTATATCGTTTTTGAGTGCGGTAAATGTCTCGAGAAACCTTTGAACAGCTGTTTCAGCCCTATTTGAGGCTTCATCACCAGAAACGTAGCTCGAGAGTTCCACTGCAAGCATAGCAGCCTTGCATGGGATAACTTATTATATAAAGCGATTGTAGGATGTCGCTGTTTAAGCTAGATATTAGCCACTTTAGGCAAACATTGCGCAGACGTATTCGTATTACGTATACATAAATCTATACGTATACATTTATGACTTTGAGTTTTTTGGTAGGACAATGAATTTTGGTTAATATTATACGTCGGACATTTAACAAGTTCGTATGAGTGTTAAAAACGTTTTCTTACAAAACATAGAGCATAAAAATTACAAAGTTTATGTTTTGGATATCTTCACTGTCTAGCATGTTCCTAGCATAAGCGTTTGTAAAACGTAAGCAAAATCCTAGTTTCTACGATACGCCAAGCTGTGATAAACTAAAACGTATCGTTAGGGTTTTTACGTCGGTTTGCTACGTTTCTGACGCATCCGTAGAAAGATACGGAAAGTGGGAGGAGCTAAACGTATCTCAATAGGTATACGTCATACGGATACGGATAAACAGTTTTGTCCAAAGTGTCTATTATTATGGTTACTCGCAATCAAATACATGTTTGGAAGTTAAAAGTTGGATTAAAGATCTAATTGACTTGATTAAGCCCCGATTTTTTCACCTCCTAATAAATTTATCTGCAAGGTATTATCCTTGGAAACCATTGTAGGTAACGATAATAGTTTCCGAGGATATTACCTGACGGATAAATTTATCAAGTGGTAAAGAAATCGGGCATAAATAAAATCCAAATCCCCTTAGTGACAAGTTCTGTATGCTAAACAAGCTAAATGAAGCGGACCAATATTTTTCATATATCAACCAATTTAAAATAGATAAAACCAAGAGAAATACGATCGCGACTGGGCAAGTTGAGGATAAAACTAACATAAATTAACAACTCAATTCATGGACAACAGGACGCAGTACCGCAATAACTAAAAATAGTAATGAATATTTGTAACATCAGAGTTAAAAATAAGACATACTGGATGATTCTTTAGCAATTCCTGGATTTCCTCCTTGCGCTTTTCATCATCTCGCTAATAATACGGAAGACTCTCAATAAGGGGTTTAAAATTAAACATTTAAGTAAAATTCAATTTTAAATTAAGATCCAGCACAAAATCGTCATTTATTTGAGTATTATAATATTTCAACATTATCAATTTACATTATTAGTTATAAAAAAAAATGTTACAAATCGTTTTTGATTGCAATGAAACCCAAAAAGCATAATATCCTAGGAAACCATTGTGTTGACAATGGTTTCCAAGGATATTAACTGGCAGATAAATTTATCAGGAGGTGCTAAGATCAGTCTTAGCCCACGTGAACTCGAAAATGTCTTTAATTGAACGGATTTTTTTATTGTCCATTTAGGATTTCTTTGTAAAAATAGCGCTGTATTTCTCATACCGCAATTTCAATGTGAAACTACGACTTACTATACAGCGTGACTACAATTTCCTAACCACATTTTATTTTTGTATTTAGAAAGAAATATTTAATACAAAACTTGTACAGACTTATTCAAAGTTTATACTAATGTTTACCGAAAAACATATTAATATCGCATAACCGAGATATAAATTGAAGTTGTTTTTTTTTTAATGAGAACTATGTTTGCACATATTTGGATTTTAAATTAAATTCTAGTGGGACATTTAAAGAAATTTTTTTTAATTATATAAGTTCTACAAAAGCGTTCTGAAGGTGTGGAGTGAAAAAAGTACACGAAATAGTAATTAAATGCCGTTTCTGTTTCTGTTTGCATGAAATCATCAGAGACATATTTAACTACGAGCGAATTTCAACCAAAGTACAACAAACAACTCTCCGAACTACTTCATACACACAAGTTTCATCGACATTTACATATCTAAAGCTAGGCAACTTGCAGATGACAGAGGGGTTAAAATTGCGGACGAAGTTTCGATTAACAACTTGATACATAAACCGAATTATACCCAAATTACTAGGCACATGTGCGTACATGTTAAATGTCAGCAGTCTCGAAAAGTAACTATAACTTTCGCTGATCTATCGGCTTAACTTACATCAAGTTATCAACAGTTTCACCTCACAAAAGTAATTACTTGCAGTTTTTATAAATATAGAATTTAATATACATACAAAGTTTAGTTACCTTATGAAAATATATTTGCAGGATGTTTTATGCTTTAAAATACCGCTTTAAACGTACGCAATGCAATGAAAATTGAACAGAGAATATAGCCTTGCTGGAAACTATGTTTTAGTTATTTATGAAACAAGTTGTGTTGATAGGCATATAAGTCACGCAAAGAAACAGAATAACTTCTACTCATACAGGTCGAAAATCAATTTACAATACAAGAAAAAAAACGGGACAGCTTCTTTATCTGCAAGTATATGTACATCATTCTTTTGATCATGTTTCTGACGTACTTAAAAATGTGTTATGTTTAATAAATTCAGATGCTATTACGCGTGTGTTTACAAAAATCGAGGCGTTATTTATAATGGATCTTCCGAGTCTGGTAAACAGTGATTCAATAAAATGCAATGTTTTTATCTCCGGGCAGAGCAGACTAACAAATTATTTACACGCGGAGAGTCCTCGAGGACATTACATAACAAGCAACAAGCAATAAATTCTCTCTTTACAAAACTGCCGATAATATGTGGATTGTTTTGAATTAGACGAGACTAATCGTTTTTTCGTAGATAGCGAGCGCGAGCTTGACGCGTGATATCTTGCCCCCCAGCTAACATTTATGCATATTCCTAAATCACAAAGTCAAAAAAATTTTATGTAAGAGGTTTTCTCCGTTCCCAGTTTCTGATCTAGATTCTTTGGAACTGATAAAATCAGTTGCCTAGAAAAGTAATGACCATACGACGGAATTTTAGGGCCTATTTCTAATAATTGATCGACGCTGCAGTGTATTCGGTACCATCCGCACCTAAAACGCACCCACCACTCAAACCCCACTCTTAAGACCTTGTACTATAAGGCTCACAGAAATGTCAATTTGTAGTACTTTAGATGCTAAGCGCACTGCCATAAAACATCGCTGCGTATTCTGATAATGACTGATTTTGAAATTTAATTAGTTTTATTAACCCAAGTTTAAGTTTTACGTTTCGTTTCCATCCGTCTACTCTGAAAACTGCATTTAAAACAGTGGTTTCCTTATTAACGTTTTACAAATCTTAACTACTCCAACGTTTGTACTTTTAATGTCTTTTTGATGTTCCTTTGATTCAAACATCGCATTAAGTTAATAATTTGATCTTACCTTTTCATTTTCCACATTTTTTTTAGTTTTGCCTTTCTATTTTTATTTGCCCTTTTCTCTTTTTTCGTTCGTTTCCTTTTTTTTACCAATTAATGATATTACGTAAAAATATCGTTCTTGTTATTTCTGTACTGTTTTATATTATTTGATGTTCCTTTCTTTTCGAATTTACTAATTTGAAATATTTTTAGATTTTGATTAGAAAAGCGTTTTTTTGCCTTAATCATAATCTACTTGACATTTTATATATATTTTTTTACTAGATCTTTCTCCAATTTCTATGCTTTTTCTTTAATTTTCTACATCACTATTTCGCTCTGATATTTATTATTTTTCTCAATTCTAAATACGCTATACACATAAAATAGTATCGCGTAAATACTCCTACGTATCACAATTTATTAACTATTTTTTTTAATTGTAAGGAATTGTAAACATGTTTGTTCAAATTCTCGGTTGTCTTAATTAATTAAATTTAACTGCATCCTTGTTAAATGAATGGGCCCTAATATGCATAGATGTTAACTATCTTCTTTAAAAAAAAAATAGCTCTAACGCTTTATACTGATTTAAAATAAGGAGTGTCTTTTTTAATCTGATATCCAGTGGGCTGTGACGAGCGTGCAGTTCATTAAAACGCGTACAACCAAAAACATTCACAGCACTCTGGACTCTATTTTGTCCACGGATTGTGTTCACAATGGCCTTCTTATTTTTTTTAGTTTTTGAAAAATGTCATTCTTTACCAAAGTTTCTGTTTGTCATAAAACTCCTAAAAATAACTAGTAAACGATTTGGTAGTCACGAAAAATCGAAAAATATGTTTCAACTTTCCTAAAATATGGTAGTCCAATAATTTCGTGTCAAAATTATGTAAGCCGGTGATAAAGTTTACGCAAAGGCACCGTTACGTTATAAATGCATCGTTATAAATGACAAATAGTAGTTAAAACGAAAAGGAGAAACACTAAATTTGATTTGAAAAATATACGCATAAATTTAAATATTTTTTTTAATACGGTGCTTGCCTTGTTCGTTTTCAAACAGTAATTGACGTTTGACGATATTTTATAACGATTACGTTTATGAGGATTACGTTTATATCGTAACGATGTGTTTGCGCAAACTTTGTATTACCATTTAATGCACCATCGCAAACAAAAAAACCGACTACATTCAAAATAGTTTTTGATTGAAGCGTGCTTCAAAATGAACTTTTGTCTATGTAAAAGATATAAATTTTCCATACTATCGGCAATCAAAAAAGAATATTTTTTAAATTGTTTATCGATAGCACTTGTTTATAAAGTATCATCTACTCCAGTACTAATTCGTCTTTCATGTGATACATACAAATTTTGGCAAATATTTTAAAATAGTTTAAAATAGCATCGGATAAAACGGATAAAATTTGAGTTTGTTAACTACGTAAATACAAATTAGGCACCAAAGATTCTGATATGACACGAAAAATTTGAACCACATTAGGAGATCTGTGGTCTAACAGTACAGAAGTGATTCAACAGATTTCAACTTGAACAGTGAAGCACACTCTGAAGATGATTCTTCCTGCATTTATTAGTTCAGTCTCTGAGTCAACAGACTGTTTAAGAAGTTTTACGCAGAAGGATGATGCTTTGATGTATTTTCTCGCTTTAATTTGCACTAGATAGTGTTTTAATTTTAACACACTGTTTCAATGGAACTCCACTGCCAAAGAGTTTTATTTCCAAGTAATGGTTTCAGTCGAAAGATTTCTGACTAATAATGTCCTAAAAATTTAAGTTGAATAATTTCATATTTGAATTTTTGTAAATTTGTCGTTCATAAGCAATGTCGTAAATTGACGTTAAGTTTACAATGATATTAGTTAAAATTATATTCTGTAAAATATCGTTATACACGTAGAGACGACCCCGTAACGAATTCTTTTATCAATAACTAATTTAAAGTCCCTTTGAAGTTGAACATTCACAGTTTAGATTGCCTTTTGGTTTAAAAAAAAAAACAAGAAATATCTTCAAAATGGCAAAAGAGCCAAAACTACACAACAACATAAAATTCCTTTAAATTGTTAAGAATAAATAAACCGTTTCGAGAAAATAATTTTGAGGTTTCAGACTCAGACGTATCTATTTATCAAATGTTCCACTATGATTTCAACAACTTCCTTTGTAGCTCGGCTAACAACTGGTTGTGACATGCGATTAAAATGATCGCTGAGTAGAAAAAAATGTAACTGTAAGGCGTATTCTTGTGTTACGAACTTCTAAAGGTATATGTTGCACATTTTTTCCAAAGAAATCTCTTGCTGCTTGCTTGTATTGTTATGTATTGGCTTGAATATTTCCTCTGGAAGTACGAATGGATTACTGGCATCACTTAAAACAATTATTAAACTTTCTTTTCTTTGTCGTCTATAATCATTATAAACAAAGGAAGTAACAATTTCAAAATAATTATAATTAAATATTAGTAGTTATAATACTCTCAGTCACAAAATCTTATAATCAGCACCTTTCTTGCAGCTCATTTAATCAGTTGTAGGGTATTTTCCGCCATTGCTAAAACAGTCAATGTGATCTTACATGTCAAGTTTAACAACAATCTGGTACATAGCCACAGCTCTTCTACCGTCTTTAATTAACGATAATTTCGTCACCCTTTTGGAAACGGTTCTAAACGAGTGTCGTTAGATACAAAATTTGTGCAACTGGGTAAATATGTCGTTCAAGAACTCTTGACATTTGTGTACAATGTCGTTGTGACTTACAGAATAGGCCCCTTAAAGTAACACCAGTTTCAGAAACTTTTTTGAAAGAACTTTGTGCAGATTTCTGTTATACTCCTGCAACGTTTTCCCAAGTACCAGAATATCGTCAAGATAACGCAACACACTTTCTAGTCCATCTATTGTTTCACTTATATATTTTTGAAATATTTCTGGACCCGAAGAGATTCCGTAGGGTAATCTAAACAAACGATATCTTCCAAAGGGAATAGCTACAGTGCATAAATAGGACCTTTTATCGTCAAGGGAAATCTGAAGAAATGCCGATGATGCATCTAACAGAGATTCTTATTTACTGAACATTTCATCCGGTGTAGTAACTGGAAAATTTTCACATTTGATGTACTCGTTTAATAATCTAGGATTAATGCATATTCGAATATCATCATTTGCTTTTAGAACTACATCTATTATGTGTATTCAGACTGTGGGTTTTGACACGGGTATTATTATTTTCAGGGACTAGTTGACCTAACTTTTGTTTAATTTTTTCTTTTAGAGCTTCAGGGGCCTTTCTTGGTGCAGCAACATGCGGTACAGATTTTCTTTTAATCTGATTTTATGAGCTCCTGCAGCTATGTCCTGCACTTCATTAAGTACATTTTCAAGTAGATTTATGCTTACACTAGGTGTTTTGCGACCTTAAAATTCACGGAAAGATAAAAAAGAAAATCTGGAAGGATATTTAAATTGTACATCAAAAAGTACCTTAAGAAAGTGCAAACAGAAATAAAGTATCTGTTACAACAAAGCAGTTATTACAGAAAAAAAACTGGAAATTTTTACTTTTTTTGCTATAACTTGTGAACCCCTCAGAATTTTCTCAACTTCAAAGTAGCTCGTAAACTCGTCAAATGCTTAGGACTAATTAAATATGACTACGCATTTCTTTATAACTAGAGAACGAAGCTCGTACATGAGAGAGGCGAAAGGGATCCGCAGGAGTTAGCGATTACGCGCTTTCGCTTTCTGTCTTGATGTGAATGCTCCGTCTTCGTTTCATCATAATTAGTGATGGGCAATTTCAATATCACTGTGAAATCGCAGTTTTGATGGTCAGATGTTTTAACTATGACATGATTGCAAATTCACAGTATCAAGAAGTAACAGTTTGGATGGAGCATATTACTAGTTACTAGTAGTGATGCGCCGAGTCGATTAGACTCGCTGTCAGACTCGATTCTCAAAGGTACTCATTGTACTCGAATAACTAATTCTGTGAACCCGAGTCAGCAGTACTCGAGTCAACTCGAGTTCGATTCAAGTACTCGAAGTACCCACTTTAAAATTAATTAGCGCTGGTGGCTTGCAATGGTTTTGCGAGAGAAGCAACGAAAGAAGACTGATTTAACAAAACAGTTTTCTTGATATGGGCGGCGACGACAGTCGATGCTTCAGGGAAAATGTACTTATCTCGGAACCTATTATTTTTTATTCTTGTATAACGTGAAGTTAAGGCACAGATAAAGGTGTTTTCGTTCTGCATTGTTGAAGAACTAACTCAGGAAGCACCAGAACACCATCAGCAGCTATGAGGCAGTTCTTTTGCAATGAAGAGCGAAACCTCGGCGCAGGGAGATATCGTGATATGGTTCTAAATGGAAGCCGATTCAATAACTCATTTGGGTTTCCGATCGTTATTTGTTTTATTTATTTTTAATAAATTCTGGATTCAATAAATAATATAAATTTGTAAAATTTATATTTTACATATTTTTATATAAATTTCTAATAATAAAGTGTGTAGATACCGTTAAAAATATAAATAAAACACTGCACCTTCAAATTTTTAGCTGTAGACTTTACCATGAGTAAAACAGATTGAGTCGTGAGTACTCATATTTCCGGGTTTAGTTAAACATTCGAACCTTTTGATGTAGGCTCGAGTCGAAACTTGCCTTTTTTTCATAAAAATACTCAAGTTTATTACATTTTTTAAAACAATTCGAGTTTAACCAGGTACTCGAGTACTTTTGACCTGGATTCGAGTAGTCAAGTACTCGAGTATTTCGATCCGAATTCGAATCTTTTAAAAAAGTATTCAAGTCGACTCGATTCTTAAAAACACCGACTCGCCGCATCACTAATTACTAGTTCCATGCAGAAAAAGAACAGATTTCCTGAAAACGTAATAAATTATTGTTACCTTGTTTAACGAAAAGCCCCAGAAATATATTTTGCATGAGGGCTGTCTTTGTGGAAGTACAAATTCATTCATTCATTCATTATTCGATTTAGTTTTCAATTTATTTCCTAAGGTTTTAGAGGTAGAGCAGCGATTTTTTTTTATAAAATCACTTATCCGAAACCTTTTCACCGGTTATTTATTTTTTCTTTTTTGTATTGCGCAGGAAATCGCTTGCTACGCGTACATTTCTTACGGCGTTAAGGGAAAGTCGATTTTATGCGATTTCCCAGAGATATCACGATATTTCCGATCACTAACTATGATGAATTGAAGACTGAGCATTCACGTCAAGGCAGAACGCAAAAGCGCATGACAGCTCCCTTCCACCTGTCTCATGTACGAGATTCCGTTCTCTATTTATAACTTACTTATTAAATAGATTTGTAATATTTCCAGAAACTTTTATACAGCATAGAAAGTAGTGTTGACATTACTTTGTAAGCTGCTCTTTAGACACTTCTACATCATTACCATTTTGATTATTTAAGTACTTTATTATTATCGAGAAAATGTGACAAATAAGACCAAATAATGAAGCTTTAAGTTTAGTTTAAGACTTGCTCCATAAATATTTATAAGAATTTGATTAGGTATTTTTGGTTACTTGGGTGGTGCCCGAATTTTTTTGTCCGCAACTGTACATACAATACATAGATCCAGTCCCAAATTCATTAATTAAGCAGACGACCTATTAATTTACTTGAGGCCTGTTCAATTCTCTCTCGCATGATCGAACCCAAACACTAAGCCGAGTTGACCCGCGTCAAGGTTAGCGACGCCTGCTGCGAAAGTTCGACGCCGCAGATTCGAAGTAACATCGATTATCTATCGCGGTTTTTATCGTCATCGACGAATGCTTCATTTGCATACGCTCATAATCGCCGGCAAAGTGACGGCCCGGCTGTAAAAAAAGGCCCAGATAACGACGTTTATTAGGCGAGGATTTTGCGGACTAAACGCGATACGAAATTGACGTCAGAATAGTAGAATACCGCAGTTATTTTTGGTTTTTAATTTTAGATTCATCTAAAATGCAACAACCAAAGAATGCATGTGTGATATACGCGGAATGGTAAATAAGTTTTGCACTGTCTGCATAATAGAAAGAAAGCATGAGGGTCGCTCAAAAAGAAAATTAATTGATTTTTCTGATGAGATATTTATCACACCATGAATTCGATTCGTTAACCCAGAAGGTGGTACTGATTTGTATAAACCATTTTTAACCTCTAGAAATTCATGATAACTTGATAACTGTATCAATTCCGTCGTTGAAAATATTGCTATTTCACAATGAGTGTCTTGAGCAGGTACAATCTTTTTTTTTTTTTTTCATTATTGAACTTTCTCCATAAAATAACTTGAGGGCCAGTTGTGGGATTCTACATTTTCACCTCGTTTATAAACGACTTGCCAAAACATTTATCGAAGAGCTGAAACTCACGCAAAATAACAAATATCAGAATTCAGCGAGCGGTGTAAGAAGAATAAGTAAATCACAAAGAGAATCTGCGGTTGTTGTTATTTTTATTTATTGGATTTAGAAGACGTATATTTCTAAGATTGTAAGATACACAGGGTGTTCCAACAATGCGTTTTCGGGCTATATCTCGATAACTACTGCAGATACAAAAAAAGCTTCAGAATATTTTTGTTTTAAAATTTAGAAGTTTAAAATATAAAATTATTTTCACCTATTACAGGTTGAATAAAAACAGTGGTACTGAATGCAACTTTTTTTATTTCAAATGGCACATCCTATATATGATGTCAAATTTGGATTACACATAAAATTCTACACATTTCTATACTACTATAATCTATGTCTAAATCTAACCGTTTTGAAATATTTAACATTTTATCTAAAAACGGTACAGATGTAGTTGATACTTTAACTTATTCTGAGCCACTATTAAAAGTATTTTTATCGTTACAGGGTGATCATGGTTCTAACCAAAATATCGGAAATTTCAAAATGTGAAATTGTCCGTCTAATACAGTACTTTCGTTTTTGTCATGCATGTCTTATACCTATCTGCTACATTTTATTAGAACTCTAGACCTGTATGAAATAACTCAAATGGATGTAAGGCTCTCGAAAAATATCGCAGATAGGTATAGAACATGTATGACAAAAACGAAAAACTGTATTAGACGAACAATTTAGGACATAAAAATATAGGGCATGCTATTTAAGAAGTTTGACATATGTCATTTTGTACCATGATCACCCTGTAATTATAAAAATACATTTAATAATGGCTTAAAATAAGCTAAACTACCAGCTACATCTGGGTCGAAAATCGAAAATAAATAAAATATGAATGAATAAAATAATGGCTGCAAGCGACAGTTTTTAGATAAAATGTTAAATATCTTCAAGACGGTCAGAATTAGACATAGATTATGGTACATAAAAAATGTGTAGAATTTTATGGGCAATTCAAATTTGATATAATATATAGGGTGAAATAAAAAAGTTGCATTCAGTACCGCTAGTAGTAGGAATAGGCCGATTCTGGAACCTCCTCCGACCTTGACCAATAAAATTCAAGGTCAAGGTCGGAGGAGGTTCCAGAATCGGCCTATTCCTGACGTGACCTCACCATCAGGTCAAGGTCATGACCTTGAGGTGACCTTGAAATGACCTTGAGGTGACCTTGAAATGACCTTGAGGTGATCTTGAAATGACCTTGAGGTGACCTTGAAATGACCTTGAGGTGACCTTGAAATGACCTTGAGGTGACCTTGAAATGACCTTGTGGTGACCTTGAGATGACCTTGTGGTGACCTTGAAATGACCTTGAGGTGACCTTGAAATGACCTTGAGGTGACCTTGAAATGACCTTGAGGTGACCTTGAAATGACCTTGAGGTGACCTTGAGGTGACCTTGAGATGACCTTGAAATGACCTTGAGGTGACCTTGAAATGACCTTGAGGTGACCTTGAAATGACCTTGAGGTGACCTTGAAATGACCTTGAAATGACCTTGAGGTGACCTTGAAATGACCTTGAGGTGACCTTGAAATGACCTTGAGGTGACCTTGAAATGACCTTGAGGTGACCTTGAAAGGACCTTGAGGTGACCTTGAAATGACCTTGAGGTGACCTTGAAATGACCTTGAGGTGATCTTGAAATGACCTTGAGGTGACCTTGAAATGACCTTAAGGTGACCTTGAAATGACCTTGAGGTGACCTTGAAATGACCTTGAGGTGACCTTGAAATGACCTCGAGGTGACCTCGAGGTGACCTTGAGGTGACCTTGAGGTGACCTTGAGGTGACCTTGAAATAACCTTGAAATGACCCCAAGATGACCTTGAAATGACCTCGAGGTGACCTTGAAATGACCTTGAAATGACTCTGAGGTGACCTTTAAATGACCTTGAGGTGACCTTGAGGCGACCTTGAAATGACTGAGGTGACCTCGTAACGAACCTTGAAGCGCGGTGACTCAAATGTAATTGTTTTGAAATAACCCTGACGCAACCTGTTATTGAATATGTACCTATTTAAGGAGGTGTTTAATTTGATATCCGCAGACGACGGTTGACCCTCAGATTGAGTTTACCAACTTATTGAACGTAGTGAACGTGATAGTGCTTATTAAAATTATAAAACATGTTTGATTGCAATCAGTGTGGCAAACAATTTACGCGAATCGATAATATGAATCGTCATTTGCGTACGTCATGCCAGGGAAAACGTTTGAAATTAGATGAAATTGCCGGACCGTCCAAAGTTGTTGACCAGGTGAACGTTATGAAATGTGATGTGTGTGAAATATACGTCAGCAGAAAGTGTTTCTCAGCACATTTGCGTAGTAATTCACATAAAAGTAATGCTTTTGTGGTCGTCGATAACGGCGTGGAGAAGATAGCTGGTGCATTCGGAGACAAAATCGTAACGTACCGTATAACGGAACCTTACAATTATGTCGATGTCGAGGATTTTATGTACAATATTCAAGAAAAAGTACTAACTTTGGTTCAAAGTATATTAGACATCCATAAAGCATTAAAGTGGAATGTGGAAATTTTCGGAGTATATTTCTTAGATTCTAAAGAAAGTTCTGAGATAAAATCTTTTAACACCAAGAATAAAATAACTTGTTTTGGAACTGATATATACAATATATATCGTGATTTTGTAAACGAAATACATGTAAAAATGTCGGAATTTCAGGAGAGAGATTCAGGTAAAACAAATAATAGGTGCAATCGTTTAGAATAAAACTTAAAGTTGCAAATATTGTTACAGGATGGACTTTGTGCAGAATTTTATATATGGAAGTCAACATTAATAAATACAATCCACTGAAAGCATCCAGCTTCATGCCATTACCGTCTTCAATAAGTGCGAAGAAAGCTGTCATAAATGTCAGAAATAACGACATCGCTTGCTTTGCCTGGGCGATAACGTCAGCGATGTGTCAACCGACAGGTCTTCCTCAAAGGATGTCTTCGTATCCCCATTATAACACAGTAGCGGATTTCACTGACCTAGAATTTCCACTGAAAGTTTGTGACGTGAAGAAATTTGAAAGCAAGAACAATATTTCTATAAATGTCTACGGACTCGGTTCCCATTATAATGGTAAGGTTACGGTTGATGAAGTTGTAGGACCGTTACATTTTACTAAAAATAGAAAAAATATTCATATAAACTTATTATTAATTGATGACAACAACGGAAATACTCACTATTGTTGGATTAAAAATTTATCACGTTTAGTGTCAAAACAGACTTAACATCACGGTCACGAGAAATATATTTGTGAAGGATGTTTAGTGTATTTTCCATGTATTGAAAAATTGCAACGACACGAGAGGGAAGACTGTAAAGTTATCAAAACAGTTTTACCATCGACAGAGTTAAAAATAAATAAGTATGGTGAATCTTTGCCAGAGAATATATTACAATTTGAAAATTTTGAAAAACAGTTAAAACTTCCTTTTGTTATATATGCCGATTTCGAAGCATTGCTAAAACCACTGGACAGAGTAGAACCAAATCCAGATAAATCTTTCACTGTTAAGTGTTATGAACACGAACCTCATTCATTTGCATATTACATTAAGTGCAGTTTCAATGCAAATTTGTCAATGTTAAAGTTATATCGCGGAGAGAATGCCGCCACTGAGTTTATAAAATGGTTAGAAAAAGATATTAAAGAAATTTACGATAAATATTTAAGTAAAATTGAGCCGATGACTGATTTAACACGAGAAGAAAAAGAGGCATACGACCGTGCAACAATGTGTCATATTTGTGAAAAACCAATATTAGATGTTAAGGAGAAGGTGCGTGATCACGAACATTTATCGGGAGCGTTTAGAGGTGCTGCTCACTCTGTGTGCAACATTAATTTTAAAATACCAAAATTTATTCCAGTGTTTTTTCATAATCTTTCTAATTATGACAGTCACTTGTTTGTAAAGACAATGGCATTAGAAGGTGAAGATGTGGACGTGATCGCACAAAATAAGGAAAAATATATATCCTTTTCGAAATTAATACACGTGGGGGATAAGACAGACTGTAAAGGTAAAAAGCGTAAAGTATATTTCAAAATAAGATTTGTAGATTCTTTTCGTTTCATGCAATCGTCTTTAGAGAAATTAAGTTCATACTTGGAAGATTGGCAATGTAGGGAAATTAGAAAATATTTTAACGATGAGGAGATGTTTAAATTAATACGTCAAAAAGGAATTTTCCCGTATTGTTTTATTGACTCACTCATGAAATTAGATTTTGCCACTTTACCTTCTAAGAAAGATTTTTATGATGTGCTGTATGATGAACACGTAAGTGATGAAGATTATGAGAGAGCACAGCGCGTTTGGAATTTATTTAACTGTAAAACTATGGGTGATTACAGTGATGTATACGTAACATCTGATGTTTTACTGTTGGCAGACGTATTTGAAAATTTCAGAGACCTTTGTATTGATAATTACAAACTAGATCCTTGCCATTTTTTCACCGCTCCAGGATTAAGTTGGGATGCAATGTTAAGAATGACAAAAATTAAATTAGAGTTACTGCAAGATGTTGATATGCTTCATTTTTTTAGAATGGGTATACGCGGTGGAGTGAGTATGTGCACTAAAAGAATCGAAAACGCTAATAATAAATTTGTGCATGGTTTTGACTCTAAGAAGGCAACTAAATATTTACTATATCTTGATGCTACAAATCTGTACGGTCACGCAATGTGTTCCAGATTTCCGTGGGGAGAATTTACTTGGTTGTGTACAGAAGAGATTAACAATCTTAACATTTCAGAGTTAGAAGAAAATTCAGATGTCGGGTACATATTCGAAGTAGATTTGGAATACCCGACTCATTTACATGACAACCACAACGAATTACCATTTTGTCCGGAAAACATAATTCCTCCAAATTCGAAATATGGTAAACTTATTCCAAATCTGTACAACAAAAGGAAATACATAATTCACTATTTAAATCTGAAACAATGTTTGGAAAATGGTTTAATATTAAACCAAATTCATAGGGCAATTAAATTTAAGCAATCTCGTTGGCTAAAAATATACATAGACTTTAATTCACAAAAACGAGCTGAAGCTAAAAACGAATTCGAAAAAAATTTTTACAAATTATTAAATAATAGTGTTTTCGGTAAAACTATGGAAAATGTTGAGAATCGCGTCGACATTAAATTGGCCACCAGCTGGGAAACCCATAATCGAAGACCGGGAGCTGAATCATTGATAGCTAAACCAAACTATAAATCGAGTAAAATTTTTAGTGATCACCTGGCCGCAATAGAATTATGCAAAGTACAAGTAAATTATAATAAACCTTTATACGTAGGGTTTTGTGTTTTGGAAATATCAAAAACAGTAATGTACGATTTTTATTACAATTTTATAAAGCGAAAATATAACAATAGAGCAGCTTTATTATATACTGATACGGATAGTTTAATACTGACCGTTAATACTGATAATGTATACGATGACATAAAGCAAAATTTAGATAAATTTGATACTTCAAATTACCCACCGAATAATGTACATGAAATGCCTCGAACTGAATCAGTTATTGGACGATTTAAAGACGAATACGCAGGACAGGTTATAGAATCTTTTATTGGGACCGGTGCGAAAGCCTACTGTGTAAAGCTTATTTCAAAATGTACTAAGAAAGCAAAAGGTGTTAAAAAATACGTTATAGATAAATACTTATCTGTAGATGACTACAAAGAAATCATTGAACGAGATGGTTTTATTTTTAAAAAGATGTACGTGTTTCACTCAGATTTTCATACGGTGTATACAGAGTTGAAAAATAAAATTGCCTTATCATCTAAAGACGATAAACGTTATATTTTGGATGACAAAATTCATACTCTGGCGTGGGGTCACCATAAAATTGCTGATATAGAAAGAGATAAAACACTAAAAGAACTAATTGAAAAACTGGAAAAAGAATTAGAAAATAAATAAAGTATGTTTTATCTATAAGTTCTGTTAGAAAGTAAATAAATTAATTTGTAAAATTCATTTATTGTGTATTGTGAGTATTGTATGTTTACAGTTGTAGTTAATAAATATTTATTATAAAACATTGCGTTTTGGTATCCATGAATCATGTTTAGAACTCAATCCTAAATAACTTACGAGCGCTTTATTACCTTTTTCTCTCAATACATTAATTAAATATATATCTGGATGTTTTACTTTTTGTAACTCGTACTCATAAAACCCACCAAGAATGGCTTCACCATCAGCGTCTTTAATTAGATATGTTCTGGGATTAGTATTCTGCACCGACGAAATGGTAAATATTTCGTTGGACCAATTCGGAGTGTACATCTTCGAAAATGCTTGTCTGTATTTACTGATGCGCACATGATCTCCAATTTTAAATTTTGCAATTCTTGGATCCACAATTTTAAGGTTGCTGTAGACGGACTGTAAAATACTTTGCGCATTTCTTTGATTTATCTTGCTGGGTTTGTAACCCGTCGTACTGTGAACAGTGTTATTGTATTCTTCAATTAGCCTTGGTAATAAATTGAACCATCCGAAATTTCCTTGCATGCTAAATTCTTTCCACATTTTTTGTTTTAGGGTTCTATTAAATCTTTCGACTATCGAACTTTTTAAATTAGAGTATGCGCTATAGTGATTAATTCTATATTTCTTCATTAAATTTTGGAACTCTGCATTGTAAAATTCCTTTCCGTTATCTGTTTGTATATTTTTCGGTACAGAATTTCTACCTTCAGATAAAATCGATTGAAAAGCTTTGGTTACTTCTTTACCTGTCTTATTTTTTAATGGTATTCCCCAAGCATACTTGGAAAATGCGTTGATCACTGTCAGAATGTATTTGTATCCTTTGTTTATCTTGGCATAAGGTAGCATTTCAATTAAGTCTGCTTGGAAGAGATCTCTGAGTCCTTTTATTATTACTCGACGACGGCGAAAGTTTTTCCTTGCTGGTTTGTGCAACTCATTAACAACATCACGTTTCACATTAGAAGATAGATTAGACATTTTCAGTTAGAACTCGTTTTCTTACGATGAATTCAACAAATAATGGAACTGCACAAACTAAAGATGTGCAAGTAAACGAGATTTGATCTCCCACATTCAACGTTCTTCCAATTAAAGTATCAGTACAATTTATAGCGTTGATGGATACTGTAATGTTGACAATAGTAGGTTGATGGATACGTACTTTTTTAACAACGCAAGTTTCTTGGATCGTATACGTCGTTTGGTGACCTCTATTTGAAAGCAAATACACACTTTCGGCGTTAAGCTCTTGACCCTGAAAGTCTAATAATGTTTCGTAAAATAATGGTGTAGCAGCAATGTGTTTGAAAACTGTGTGTTTATGAACGTGTCTTCCAAACTTATCAATAGTCATTGTGAATCAATCAACAACTATGTGAAACTGAAATGTGTGCTCGCTTGCACTCCACTAAATACTACAATTTACAAAATAATTTTAGCCTCTTTTAATTCTTCAATGATCGCTATGATTTCATTGTTATGTGCGGAGTGACCTGCTGATTTGGATGCGTTCAATAAACGCAATCGTTCTACTAGTTCGTTAGGATCATCCCAGTATTGATACTGCAAACATTTGTTAGGTACAAGCTTTTTCTCCAAAGCTCCACCTGTTTTCCAGCTTCGCGCCCACCAAACGTTTGGTGGTTTTCCCTGAATTATTGGTTTTATAATATTCACATATTTAAATCCTCTGCTTGCAGATATTCGCCCTGAGGGATTATAATTAACTTTAAACGCACTAGTTCTTCTCAATATATCTCTATAGTCTCGCACATCGTGAAACGTAAATTTCTCTGGATTTTTCTTAAAAACCAGCTCGTATAAACCTTTAGTACCCTTATACGCCAAGTCTCCAATTACAAGATCGGGGCCGTCAAACTTAAGCTCCTGGTTCCCAACAAACAATCTCTCATCTTCTTCTCTTACACCGTATTTTGTATCGAATTCATTTTCTACATCAGTTTCAAATCGTGTAACATAATCACGTGCTAACGGATGATACGATTCTAAGGCAGCTTCCACCAGCGGTGATTCTAATCTAGTCCGAAGTAATGATTTTCGTTCTTCTAGAAGTGTACGAGCATGAGCCAGGGATTCGTCCGCAGGGGGGTTACTGCTTTCGGTGTCATATTCTTCTGCTTCTTCATAAACAGATTTTGAAGTTGGAGATGTGGACTTTTCATGAGGAACCTCAAGAATTTCTTCATCTTCTAAGATGGAAGGTTGTTTAATTTCACGTCCAAGTGGCGTTGAAGTACCCACATCATGCTCCTCTGACAATCCAATTCGCGACGAAGGATCGGATTTTAATTTATAACTCGGTCTTCTTCGTATGAAAGAAGGATCAGATCTCAATTTATAAATCGGTCTTTTTCGTAGGAAAGAACTCTTTGGCTCCTCTTTCAATCTCTTTTCACTGGCTTCGTATGACTGTTGCTCCTCTTTCATAGGTAATACGCTGCGAACAACATCTAGCTTATTGACAATATCTCGGAGTGGCTCTACAATAGGTGAATAAGTTGTCTGCAGATACTTTTTTGATTGCTCCGCATGATGTTTTGCTTGTACAATATCGGATTTAAGTGTTTTTAATTTAGTACGCAAACTTTCGCGCGCAGTGGCTAATTCTGCTTTAAGTTTGTTACTCATGGTGCATCCGCATCCTTTAACGTCTGTTACAGTACTGAAGAACTGTAGAACTATGTAAAAATGAAAGAACTATGTAAAATGTAGTGGTTTTAAAGATATATGTACGTGTCGAATCCTTTACGATATCTCCCTGCGTTTATGGAACAATCGGTATCAATAACTAAGAAACCAAACGGTTCCTTCCAACAAGCGTAACAGATATTACGAAACTGGTCCATAGTCATATCTCCGCTGACGTAATCATCGTAAACGTGTTTCAAATTTGTGAAATCTTGACGAAATAGTATTAAGAAATTACAATTATCACGAATCATTTGTTTGGGTATTGCACTGTAAGTTTGACTTAAATAAAAGCAGTCAACATTTCTATGACGTCCAAAGGAGAAATATTCTTTAATTAAATTTTGTGTAGTACACTGAACATCATCAAAAACAACGACTGAATATTCTTTTACATTTGTAGGTGACACCATTTTTTCAATATCGGAAATTTCAAAGTAGCCTATTTCGGGCACTGTTGATAGCAAATGTCGGAGAAATTTATACTTCCCCTGAGATAAGGTCTTACAGCAGATGTATAAATTTTGGAAACGTAATCCGTTCGGATGGGTTAATAATGTCACTAAGGAATTACTTTTACCAGCCCCTGAGCTCCCGCTAATGATAACGCGTTTACTTGATCCTCCGAAGAGAACACTGTGACGTTTAAAGGTTTCATTTGCGATTGCATCGTCGAAATTTTGTACGGGTAACTTTAAAGACTGTTGTTGAAACTTCATATTTAAAATAATATTTTTCAAAAATATTCAAAATATTTTTGCTCCTTACAACACGTTATTAATTTCCTCGTTACCAAACGCGATACTCTATTACTGTGTTGTAGTTATCAATATCAACTGCTATATAAACACTCTTTAAAACTCATAAATTATTTATTTAAATAAATATAATAAATTAATGTTCCTAACTAACTAAATTAATATTTCTAACTCTAACTAAATTAATATTTCTAACTCTAACTAAATTAATATCTCTAACCTAAACTCTGATTAATGCTCTAATGCTCCTCACTGTAAAAAATAAGATGTTATTAAAATGTTGAAAGGTAATGAACGATAACGAACCCAAGATTCATCCATCGTGGATTCCACTTCCACCTCTCCCCTTTTCTCCTCCTCCACCTCCACCTTTAGTGGTAAAGGCCGAGGTAGAGGCTCCAACACTGGCGGCGCAAACACCCTCCTTTTTAGGCGGATGCGTTGAGGCGCCGCCACTTGCTGCACCGGCGGCCTTCGTTCAGGTGTGGCCGCCGCTAGCGGAGTTGGAGTGTAGCTGGGTGAAGGTGACCGTTCGATACGTGGATGAACCATGCGGTAATTCACTACCGCCGTTTCTGCATTAATCAGAGTTCCGTCTGTTAACTAAAAAAGTAAATAATCAAAAATGTAAACTGTAAAATACAAATTAGATTACTCACTTTCAGTTCCACTTGCCTCATGAAAATTGACTTCACAAGAGGCACGTTTGGTGAAGAACTCATCTGTAAAACGAATAACAATTATTAAAAATTGTACAAAGAAAAATAATTTTTTATATCCTCGAAAACATACCTAATACCTCGACAACATTTCCAACTTCATGTGAGGAACATACCATTGAACAACAATATAATTCACAGACATATTTACTTAAGAGAAAAAGTTAAATCTTAAGACACTAAATCAAACTTAATCTTTTAAATAGATATGTCTGCGACAAGATTATGAAACAAATCTTGGATCAGGCTCAGACGGTTGTGAATGAGGGAAATTTTGTCATATTGTTCGTTTAAAGCCTGGTCAGTCGGAGACCTTAAGCGAACTGTACGTAAAATTTCACGACAAGATTGCAACTCATCCGTGACTTTTCTAAGATTTTTCTCACCCTCTAAACAACAGTTCCTGACTTCAGGCATAATTCCGTCATAATAATTTTGGACTGCTGTTGAGATAACTCCCACTAAATTGGGAGAGGGTGAAGGAAGGGGTATAACATGTTGTGATGAGGAAAGGGATCGAATAGGTGTAGAGGTTCGGACACTAGGAGAGGATATTTCAAGCCGAGAAGGTGAAATCTGAAGTCGAGAAGGTGGAATTTGAGAGGGTGGGATAAGTAGTTCCGGTTGTGATTGTGAAGATGACAAATTCTGAATATTGGATATAATATTAGCAGATTCACTAACATTAGTCCTCGGTAGATTAATAGTCCTCGGTCGACGAACAGAAGGAGAATTATTAATCATTACTGGATTAATATTAATTGATGAGTTCGTGTTATTATTATTCCCAATTGGTGATAATTGAGATATCTCCATTGAACGGTCTGATATATCAATTATTTCAGAAACTGAGTCATTAGGATTTAGCGGGATATTATCTGCAACAACACGGGGTTGCGACTGACTCAGTTGACCTTGCAACTCCGCACTATGCATCAAGTCATGATTTGAACGCAAAGAAGAAAGAAAAACTCTTTCATTAGCAATTCTTTCCAATCTACGTTCCATTGTGCGTTCCCTTCTGCGTTGCAAATATTCTGCTTTAGGCAACCACACTCTTTCATACTTGTCGCTAACGGTCCTTAGACGAGAATATTGGTTGCCACGTAGGGTGCGTAAATATTGTGTGGGTTCACGAGTATTAGAAGCGGATTTAGAAACAGATTTAGAAATGGAACTCGGAGTTTTTGATTTAGAAATAACAGATCTAGAAATGACACTCGGAGTTGTAAAGACGGATGTAATAGGAACAGTTTCCGATGTAAAAATAGGAACGGATGTTACAGCAACCGAAGTAGTAGAGGCTGATGTGGATGTTACAATAGGAGTAACTATTGACTGTTGAGAAATGAGGGGTTGAGTAGGTTTGGTTTGCGTAAGGAAAGAAGAAATAAGGGGTTGAGTGGGTTGTTTAAGAATGGGAACTGATTTATTTGATGGGGAAACTGGTTTATTTGGTGGTTTCGAAGTTTGAGGTGGTTTCATTAAAGAAGAAGTAGCGATTAATTGTTGTGGAATAATAAAAGGAGGTTGGGTAGATTGCTGATTAAGAATAAAAGGGCTAGGAACCAGCAATTGGCTAACAATTGGTTGACTGGAATGAATGTCTCGAGAATCCACACGATCTATTACGTCACCAACTGCGTTCAGTGTAGAATCATTGATAATTCCTTCTTGCAACAGGAAAGAGGAATTATCAATTTCATTCCACCATGAAGGCGGCACATTTGCTTGAGTGGTAAATGCACTCTGAGAAACATTTACTTGAGCAGTACTTGCCACTCCTGTCTGTGTTTCTCTAAATGCAGATTCCACGCTAGTAGTTACTGTTGAAGAAGGATTTCCTTGTAAATATTGCTGTAAAATTGGGCGTTCATTTCCAAAGGACATTACTAGCATGCAAAAATACGGAGTATATTAAAACATTAAAACGTAAATCTTACTTAATAATACTTACAGTTAAATTGTTAAACAAACAAGAACAGATACAGAACAGATATATCTGGAAAAATAGAGTATCATACTATAGATCTATTAATGAATTAAGAAGTAAAAGCACTTACCAGTAGATTCACTGAACAAATAACTTGTGAGTTTATTCGAACTAAATGCCTCCTTTTATACTCGAAAAGTTGAAGGTAAACCTTCTAAAACTGCACGTAAGAAATTATGTAATATGTTATTCAAAATTAACATTATAAAAGGTCACATAACAAACACGCGTAACCGGAACATCGAAAAGTGAAAGGACACCTTGCTCAGAAATGATGCAATACGTATTTTGTATTACAACATCCTGAACATAATGTTATTCAAAACTAAAGTTGTATAAGGTCAAACCGAACGCGCATAATAAATTTTTTTATTTATTTTATCCTGTTTCCATTTGCAGTAGCAGTAAAAGAGGATGAATGGGAGGAGACTGGGCGGGGCTTAGTGGGCGGTGGGCGGAGTTTGGTGGGGGTAACTTTCTGTTTCCGCGGAATCTGGGTCAACCGGGGGGGGGGGGGGGGAAGAAAGCCCTCTCCCCACTCCCATCCCTACTCTTCCCTTTCCATTTTCTGGGCGTCACGAAGGCGTAACGAAGGCGTAACCACGGCCCACTAGAACTAACCTTTCCTCTTTTCTTCTTTCCTTTCTTTCCTCCTTTTTTCCTTCCTTTCTCCTCTTTTTTTCTTTCCTTCTCTCCTTTTTTTTCTTTCCTTTCTGTCCTTTTCTTCTTTCCTTCTCTTTTTTTATTCTTACTTGCAGTTATTTTGAAAAAAATTCAATAACTAATTATTCTCTCTAACGACTTTAGAATTTGAATAACATTTACGAAGTTTAATAATAATCTTATTATAACCAAGTTGAATAGTAATTCTAATCTTATTATTACCAAGTTTATAATAATCATTATTCAAATGAATGTAAGGAAAAAGTGTATCTGTCGAATAATAATCTTTATTCGCAAAAATTTTCCTAAATCAAACTTGCAAGTGTCACACAGTTTAACGATACACATTACACACACGAGCACTCATCTTCTAGAAACCACGATTTCATCGAACAGTCAGCCCCTAATCTTTATTTGTAAGAATCGTGTAAATTTAAATTACATTCTTAAAAATATTCTCTTACTTATATTCTCTTAGTAAACACGCACTAAGCTTTGTGAAAGACCGATTAAGACTGGTGTGTAATACCAATATATTAGTTAAACGATTTCTATGCAAATTGAATTTGAATTTTAAATCGACGGTGAATGCTCGTAAATATGTTAATTTACTATTATGCAATTCTTGCTAGTATGGCTCGCTTTAAAACGTGCTTGTTTTTATTTATTTAAAACGGTATTTATATTCATTCACAACTCGGAATACATATGTAAATTTTATAGTATTTGTATATTTAATCGACGTTCACCTTCAAACATGTTTATTTTTTCTATGCCACTTGATTTATTATACGACGGTGTGTGAATCTAAATTCTTAAATTTTAAATTGATCGATTAAAATTAATAACGTCTCCTTTCTGATTTAGTTTATTATAATTTTTATACAGATCACTTCTCGCTATGAAATTTTTAACGCTGCACAGTGAAAACCATTTTTGTGACTTTTACATCGTAGAAAATTCGTAAATTTGACAACGTTTGAAATTTCAATCGAATAAAGCGATACTTTCAAAGACAATAAAAATCTGTCAAGCTAAATTGCTCATCAAGAGTTAATCTAAATAATTTAATAACGCAATGTATTTCTAAATTCTTTCTTAAATCCTTAAATTGATTTATTAAAATTAATAACGAATAAAATAACAACTCCTTTCTGATTATAGTTTATTGTATAATAATATATTATTAATAACAATATTTAATAATTAATATTTTAATAATAATATTTAAGAATAAGTACACAAATAGCAATTCTTCTTCCGTGGAGGTGGACCATCTATTTCATCCAAAGAAAATTCGGTTTGATTCCAATGTTGGTGACAGAGTCTCTGACTTTGTAGATATTTACAGCGTTGATAATGGATTGGCAACTTAGGCCAGATGTATTCTAGATCTACGGCTGTGACTCTGGTACATAGATACGATTTTGGAAAGTACTTCAAATCCTTATCTGGTATACTACTGAACGAACAATCTTTTTCGTACTGGTCAATAACTTCGCCAACCTTCTCTACAACATGCTTTATAATGTTCTTGCAAAATAGACGGGAGAAGAAATCCATTGCGAAGCTGAACTTTTCTTATACTAACTAAGAACCAAAGTTTCCTCATAATATATCACAAATGTTTAGTGTAAAAAATCCTTCATATAACTTTGTTTGAATAAATTTATGTAAATCAAACACGTTCGTTAAAGCACACATGCAATTTTTTCTTGAGTGAAATGGACACTTGGGTTCGGATTTTTGCAATTTTTGTACATCTTCGTAAATTTCACCCAAATCTAACACAGGTACACTTTCACCATTGCTTTTCGCTAGAATTTCACATAGAAATCGAGACTTCTCCACTCCTTTAACGTAAACGACTTTGGCTGTACAACATAAAAAGTTGATGATTGCGTCAAACTCAGATAAGGGGACGAATCCTCTATTCCAATCAATGCAATGGTGATTGGTCATTAACCAGTTTGCAACATTTTGAAATTTTCTGGGGACCATTGACAAACTTGTGGGTGGTTGAAATAAAAAATGACTCACTTTTCTTTCACTATCGTAAGAAGCCAACTCTTTTGGTATAAACTGATTATTTTCCACTTTAAATCCTTGAATGTCAATGACAATAAATCGTTTTTTCATGGTTCGGTTGATGTTGCTTCTTATAAAATCAAATTAAATCAAATACTTTTAGCTTCTCTGTTAATACTGCCATTCACGGTTTACATCAACTGACGGACAATTTTAGTGAGAGGTGAATAAGAGAACGCTTTGTCATGCAGAATTAAACAGTAAGCAATAGTATCAGCTTTAATATTTTCTTTAGTTGTAAACTCAATTCTTATTTCTACTGCACTTTTATGCATTACATCTCTCTGAAAAGTGCAGTCGATTCCTATTAATGGGCAACTAGCTAATCCTTTTGGATTGAACCAAGGTTGACTGCTTTCACGATGATAATAATTTTCCTGAAATCTGGAATACATGTCGTATATAACGGCGTATTTGTTATTTTCAATATCAATATCAATATTGTCGTACGGATAGCGTTCGCCATTTAGAAATACCGTTAATGATTTTAACTTAACGTCATCAAACAGACTCATGTTTGCATCGACGACACCCTTTCGCTTAGTTTGAAAACCGATGATTATGTACCTTGGCGTTTCCAACTGCGGAGCTGTTTTTACTGTCCAAGAATGACTTGTCGTAGTTGGGAGCGACGGATACTCGTGCAACTCCCAGCTTCTGAAAGGAATTTGTATTTCAACATCTCTGTCTGTCACTCTCGTTAAAACCAATTGCTCACGTAGTCCAACAGAAATATGAGGTATACGCCATACAATTTTGTCAATTATTAATTTAATCTTTTCCGTCTTGTTTGTTTCCAGAACTGCATCAACGTCATCATTTGCTCTGATCAATACTAATTCTTGCCTCATATTCAAGACGATCTTTTTATAATCTTCCCCAAAACCTAATAGTGTCTTTAAAGGTACACTTGCTGAGAAATCTCCCTTAACGTTGAGTATATCGCTCATTTTATCATTCTCCTGAATCCATCCTGCATTTTCCAATTTTACTGTATCGTTGCGAGTAAAAGAAAAATACCCTTTCATTGTTGATGTTATGCCAACATTTCTTACCGAATCCACCTGTACTCCGTTCAGAAGATATCTAATCTCGCTAAACATATAAGCTACCGGATTATTTATCAATTGTGCCGTCGCACTGTGTTTAGTATTATCACTAACCAAACGCAGTCTTCCCTCTACGTACAAATAACTTTCGCAAGGGAGGGTGTAATTGTCGATCTCAGGTACGGTGATACGCACTTCATCGTTATTACCAAATGATGAACTGAATGGTAAGTGTGAATGGAACTCCATACTGGTTATTGAAGTGTCCAATTTAATTTTATCAGTTACTCCCAAAATATCCATGTCGTTCTGTTTAGATGATGATTGCCTTACGTGTAATGATGGTGTTCACCCTTTGACGGTTACGTTTCTTCTACAGAATAATTCCCCCTATGTTAGCACCTTATAACCTAAACTCTCTAAATATATTCGATTTCTCTGTGTCAATTTCAGTTTTTTTTGTCGACAACAGTTCAGTATCTGTTTCCGTGGTTTAAATAATACATTACGTCTAATTCTGCTACACTCTTTCCGTTTCGAATAATTGCTATCGTAAATAATCATTATGTGAATCTTCTCAAATGAAGTCTTAGAGTAATTACTTCGTTTCTAAAATTTACTAATCGATTCTCTTGATCTAATAGTCGAATGACTATTCTCGTAATCACGTTCACGGTCACTGGAAGATAAATAGCTTGAAGAGGGGATTCTATTATTTTAAACCCTGGAGGTACATTTGGAAAGAAATGATACAAAACATGACCGGGTTCTCCGTTGTTATAAGATCCACCGGTTAGATTACATTCTATTCTTATAGCATTTACTTTATTTATTTCCACCGGAAAATCACCAATGTTATTATCGTTTACTTTCAACGTTCGCGGTTTAAAACCCAACAATTTTCCCAATGAATTTGGTTTACTAAAATCGAGCTTAACCGAACTGTGTATGGTTGCCTTTAAAGTATTATTATTTCCTTTAATGTTTATATAATCAGGGATATTGTTATTTTGAAAATAATCTTTCAGATATTGGTTGATATCGTCTAGTTCATATGTACCTGTAGGTATAACGATAGTTTTCCAAACCGTCGTTTTTCCTGTTTCTTCATAATGTATCAAATTATTACTTTCATCTATGTTAGGTATTGCATTAAACGTTTCAAAATTTAACAAGCACATTTCATATGTTGCCTCTTCATCGAGGTATAGTGGTGGATTCAATTCACAAAATAAAACTGATTCAGTTCCCGTAAGAGTGAATGTACACGCAACGGGTGAAGATTCCATGTTGACCATCTTTCAAGTACTACATTCTTACTTAACTTGTAAAGGACTTTAAAAACTGTAGACATAAGTGTCCACAATTTTGTGTATTTTGTTTCTGATACCTTTCATAATTATAGTTAATAACTCCCAATCCGTTCGACAAAAGATATTTCTCTACTTCAACTGGAGGTCGTAGATCTCCATAGCTGTCAAAATATTTTACGATTCCTCCTCTCTTATAATATGCCACCCAATGCGTTCCTTCACCAGAATCGCTATCTAAATTCACTACTCCACTTTCATGCTTCCATATCTTTTTAGGTAAAGTATCTCTCATAAACACACCTCGAAAGAAAGGTAATTTCCATATTTTAGCATATTTCAGTATGTCAATGTTAGTCAACGGTCGCCGAGGCAAATATTTCAGTTTTTTGGATTGGATCGTAAATATAACCCACACCCTGTTTTGTAAGGTTTTATATAGAATCCGCTTCCCACTGCTTTTGTTTCCATAGCGCGATTATGTCGCTCTGCCTCTTTCAGTTGCTCTTTCGCAGCTTTTGCATCGTTTACCGCCTTAGCAATTGCAGCTGCACCGCCGCCGAGCGATCCTATTGCGCCCAAAGCCGCAAATAATGGAATTAAAGGTAAAAACCCTCCTCTCTTAGGAATTGGTATCACTCTTTGACGTGGAGGTCTTATTTTCTTGTGGTCCTTCTTTAAAACAGCCTGCGCCAATTTCACATTTTCTAACAGACTCTTGTTACCATTACGTGAAATTGCATGTTGTGCTTTCCTTACAGCTTGTCGAAATGATAATTTACCACCACGCTTCTTCCTTTTACTACGCTTTCTCTTCACTCCGTTTCCCATTCCAAGCTTTGTCTTAGCTTTCATTAAGGCGGCTACAGATAACGCAGATGCTTTTTCACCAAATCCCGCTTCTGTACTCTTCACTCTTTTCACTGCCGCTTGATACAATTTTTTATCTGCTTCGTGACGTTTTTCTAAATCGCTACTTACAGTATATGCGATATCGTGTTGCTTGCAAGCCTCATCCAACGCATTCACACCTCTGTCTCCTCTTTTAAGTCGAACGTCTAATTTTGTGCCCGGACCGCAGTAATTGTAACCTGGTAAGTGTAACTCTACTGGTAGTTTATTAATTAACGTATTAAGTAAACCACGACCTTTTCGTTTTAAGGTGCTTCTCGCAGTGTAATCTGTTTTGACACGACGTCGCATTTATGGCTTTTCTTTCTAACAGTCAACGATGTTACATGTGTACTACTTCAATACTCACTGCTTATCTTTATATAGCGTAAAAATTTCTCTTAATTTTTTGGTTAAGTATCGTTAGTTTATTAAATAAAGGGTCAAACAGTGTTCTTAGAAAATTTTATTTATAACTGACAGTGTCATATCTAGAAATATATACATATTAAATCACATAACATTTACATATTAACAGCTTTATGCATACTTATATCAAAAATTAATTTACTAATTCCAAACATCATTAATTCATTTGTAATTGCTCCTTTCTCAGATATTTCATTATTGAGAAATGATTTAACATTTGTCTTCATATCACTTTCCATAACACTCAAGCATGGAATCATGTTGCTGTAGAATGATTTATAGTTCAATTGTTTCAAAACTTCTAAACGATATAATACAATATCACACAATTTCCAGAGTTCCAATAGACCTTTATAAGATATATATAATGTCTCCACTCCTCTTTCTAATTTCAGTATTTTCGTTCCTTCGATGCGTTCGAAAGACGCCTTTACTGAGCTGATTTTCATTACCGGATAAATAGTTTTCTTCTCAGTAAAATACGACTTCAAAGTGTAGTTATAAGAACAAAATTCTTTCCATTCCTCTTCTAAAAACGATATGCTCTGCCTTTTGGAACCCATAATACGTATTATCGGATCAAAAAATGTTTCGGTACACAGTCCGACACAAATCCACTTCGTACGGCTCTTATTTAGAAAATATACACTTTGAGCTAAAAGTGGCAACTGATCTACGTCAGTCACCTCTCTTGCTTCTGAAATCTCGGAAGGTGCTGTCTCATTAGTATCACATTGACGAAAATCTTCATCTGTGAAGTAAGGCTGGGAGAGTATTTCAAATTGAAACTCGTTTCGAACTGAGGGCATATTCAAACCGTGCTCATCCGGCTTTTCTTCTTTTGGTTTGTCAACGTTTTCAGTCAGAAGTCTTTTCTTCTGTACGTCATCAAAAGGATCGTTCACGTGCCTTCTCTTTTGCTTCAGGAAAAAATCCACTTGTTTAGATGTCACTGTTAAATACAATAAAAATATACAAATTATAAATTATTACAATAAGATGACTTAAACTTACTTTTATGTATGTAGGTAGGTGATTAACTTAACAACACAACTCACAGTTCTGTAACAACTGAATCTATTCCCAAATGAAGAACCTTATATAACAAGATTTTAGGTGGGGGTCCCTACCTCCTCCAACCTTACGGTCGTATTCAAGATAAACCGTTTTTGGATCCTCCGTCAAGTTAAGGTCACGTCAAGGATAGATAATTTTTGGAACCCTCCTCTGACCTCGCTTTTAGAGGTAATGATGAGGTCACGTCAATGACATTGAAAATTTTGCAACCTCCTCTGACTTGATCCTTAACCTTGTAGTTACATCGGCACAAAGCAAATTTTAGAACCTCCTCCGATCTTAACCTTGAACCCTCAAGGTCATTTCAAAGTTACCTCTCGGTTACGTTAGGAACAGGTCGATTCTGGAACCTCCTCTAATCTTGACCTTGATCGAGGTCACCTCAAGGTCATGGCCTTGAAGTTTAAGGTCATGGTGAGGTCACGTCAGGAATAGGCCGATTCTGGAACCTCCTCCGACCTTGACCTTGAACTTTATTGGTCAAGGTCGGAGGAGGTTCCAGAATCGGCCTATTCCTACTACTACCGCTGTTTTGATTCACCCTGTATAGGTAAAAATAATTTATGTCGTAGACCTTTAAATTTTAAAATAAAAATGTCTTGAAACTGTTTTTATATCTGCAGTAGTTATCGAGATATAGCCCGAGAACGCGCTGTTGGGACATCCTGTATGTATACATGATTTATGATATTGTGAGGTGATACGGTAAGGAATAAGTTCATTATTTCCTTAAAGCTCAATGTATGTCAGTCGTGATCATCCCAATCGAAACCGCTGTACCCTAACGCTGGTAGTAAGAATTACAAAACTGTCAATTGGGCTCGATTAACTTGGTCGCAACTGTACATCAAAAACGCCCAGACAGGTCAATTTTAGATTTTTTTTTGCGGATATGATGGTCTACGTAAGATTTTGATGCGATTATCATTTGTCACTGGTGATGTCATTGATTTCTTTTTAATGAAAGAACCACATTTTATTAACTTCATTTCAAATCTTCATGACTTTCTGGCACCATACTATTTTTTAACACTTTAATTTTGTAAAATGGTCAGGAGAAGAACTGAATTTGGTTTACTCAGCCTTGGAATACGTTTTTACCGCGCATGCAAATGTCATTAGAAAAACGAAAGTGCTGACAAAAATTAAGAACGTATAGGTAAAAAATGAAATTTTAAATAAAAATGAGGAAACTCAATATGAATAAATACGAAAATCAAAGTACGTATCTGCATGTTGTTCAAACTGTCTGCCATATCCTAATTAACAACAACTAAAAATTCGTCCGGAATACGTTTTATAGTGTCTGACGTAATCAAGCTGATTTCTTGTCTTAGTTTATCTTTTAGAACATTCAGATTATTCGGTAATAAACACAGTCTCTCAAATTTAATTCAATTTTCATTGGCATGACATCTGTAAAGGGGTTGATTACTTCTTAGAGTGTTACGTAAAAATCAAAGTTATGTAATCAGATCGAATAAACAGAATATTCTAAAAGATGATATTCGCTTAGATACTCCAGACATTCGAAATCGTGTGCAGGACGAATTTTTATTCGAATAGGATACTGTCAATTAGAAAAAGGTAGACAGTTATAATATGAGAGAATATTGTTTCAATCCCGTAAATAATACTCGTCAAATAATTTCAACGCGTTAACAAAATTTATCATCAAGGAATACACTAGTTTTGCTCTCTAATACTTATTTTAACAAATAACACTATAATTTGCTGTTTACTCGGCTGAAATGTGTTTATTATCGCTCGCTAAATAAGAATTGTCCAGGCAGCGGCACCCAATATTTACTTTTAATGTACTCGTTCTCGATACACCTGGAAACGTGCTGAGTCTTCGCGGTCGCACCGGATTACTCTGCAGCTTACCCGAAGGTACCTGGGGTATTGCAAGCGTCCCAGGCAACCCCTGTCAAAAAGCCGGCGCCGGCTTGTCTAGTCTGGTAACGATACGATTGTTTTCTTTTTTCATACCGAAAAGTTCTTATAGTATTTCATTATTATCAGGCGGCGGAATTTCAGGGTCTTTTTCTAATCGTTCGACGCAGCGTTGTATTAATACATAACAGAAAAATTCATCGAAATTACTACACTTTAAAGCAATATTCTTTACTTTTGTCAACAGTTTGGCTTTACTAATTCCATTTGCTTAGTAGTAAAAAGCATCCTGAGTGACCAAAGTTAAATTCCAATTAAGTACGGCGATTCTTAGGATATCTGGTAAAAAGCAGATGAGGCCAGGACGAAGAATGCCTCGCACACACGAATCATACGGATGCTTTCTTTATCGTTTTACCGGTTTTTACTAGACATCCTCAAATCGCCGGACTTTAGTAATTAAATATTACTTAATTATGCAATTTATGTCCGACTAATTGTCTTGTGTACAGAAGTGCGTAGTAAACATAATAATTAACACTTTGAAAGACAGAAAATATGTTATCCTATACATATACAGTGTTTCCCGAAAGTAACAAAATTCTATAAAATGCTTCAGAAAAATGTTTCGTAAAAAGGCGCAGACAGGTCGATGTTTGCTTTTAAATCATCATTTGAAGATGTAATATTCAACCTCCACCCCTCATCCTCTAATCGATAACAACCCCAAATTTAAAAATTCGATAAATACGATAAATAAAAATCAATCAATAAATAAATTAATAATTAACGGCTTTGATTCAACAAGTTGTTTTCATCACTTAGTGCTAGAGCCGTAACAAGGCCTGCTCGAAAATTCGCCCTTTCATTTCCATATACATATTTATATGAACATCTCAGTTATTTATCATTTTGAATTTTTAAAGTTGGGGGTTGCTTGCTCTTAGGGATTGGGAGGATGAAATTACATCTTCAAATGATGATTTAAAAATAAAAATCGACCTATCCAACCATTTTTATGAAATATTTTTCTTAACCATTTAATAGAATTTTATCCGTTACTTTTGAGAAACACTGTATAAATATTATAGATATATGGCCTGGTCCTTAGAGTTTGTCAAGCAATCGATTTCGAAATTCAAATAGCACATTCAACTTCAACTACAAATAGAACATCTACAACTAGAACCCTTAAAAACAAGTGAAACAAGTGACATACGACTTTAAACAACAAAGATACAAGTATTTTCATATTTTTCTCAGCATTTATCACAAGAACCTGAGTATTTGATAATCAGTTTCAGTTGTCAAATTATTCAAATTGAATTTTCTTAATTTTGGCAGAAGGAGTAAAACTGTAAGAAACAGCACAAGACCATGAGAAGCCAATAAGAAATTATGATAATTCGTTGAATATTTTACAAAGCATAATTGAAAATCCTGAATTATCTCTGTGATAAAGTGCAAGTAATTTTGGCTTCAGTAAGTGAACAATTGGATCACCAGTTTCTCAGCTTTATTTATCCTGTAAAAGGTAGCAGGACCGAAACATCGATGACGTTTGGAACTTGCTTCATGGTACAAAGATAAGTAAAGATACAAATAGGATTTTCAATAAAAAAAAATTTACTGTTTCAGTAGGTTTAGTTTGCACATTAAATAATCGTCTGCGGTGATTTGGAATATTGGACCCTATTTTTCCAATAAATCCTAAAATATATTTACAATATCTAAGAAATGAATTAGAACATCTTATGTTCTAATTAATATTGTCTCTGGCTTAAGAAAGATAGTGCACTTGCGCATAGCATTACGTGCAGCAATTCACGGGCTGGTTTGCGAGATTGTTCGATCTAATGAAAGCTCCATCCCGCTCGGTGCCCGTCTGTCTTTCGAAGTGTCCAGAAAAATCTGTCGCAGAAACAAACAGACCTAGACCAGAAGCTTCGATATTATGTCTCGCCGGCTCTGATGCAAGTACGATTAATTCGTCACGCATTAGATCGTCACAATATCTTCTAAAAATTTATTTGGAAATGGACAATAAATGTGCCAAAAAACAGATTAACGTCTTCTGATACGTTACATAGTCCCCATTCTTCAGAGAAACCATTGAGTACTGTGTCACCGCTAAGATTGTAAGTCTTGATAGTGTTGGCCAGTTTCATTTTCCGCTTGTTTCGTAGCATTCGTGATAGACAAAGGATAACAAATGAACCATCATCATTCAGGTTATTTAAAAATAATAATTTATTTTAAATAATTTAGATTATCTAAATCTGAATTTTTATATTGCAATTACTACTTTACAGGCGGCTTGTCCATAACAAGAATTTCCGCCATCAATCAAATTTACCGCATTATAGATTATAAGGTAATAATCAAATCCTGACATAATAACTTTAACAATTCAACACAGATCAAAAATTATTAAAAAGGTTAGTTGTCAACTTTGCATTTAATTTCTTTTGTGTCAAACTGCTTTCAGTTTCAAAGCAGCTATTAGATGATTTCCCGTTACTTCTGAGTTTTGCACTTCAAGCACAGTTGGTTTCAAGTTGTGTGAATAGTTATCTAATAAGTCTTGCTTTTTGTCCAATATAAAATTATATAAAAATACTTTTTAATTTTTAAACGACTCTGCAATTTTCAAATCTGTAGTTGGCGCCAAAAGAGCCAAAGTCAAAAAGTAAAGTTAAGAAAATTGTTATTTTTAGACGTGACAAGGTAGGCAGAATGCTTTCGAGTTTTTAACCACACATTCAGGAAGGATTTTATTTATTTTGGTTTGGGAAAATGTACTTATACCACGAAGTATATGCAACAATCATTATGAAGTTTTCAGTATGTCGTCGTATAATAAATTTTCTCGAAAATTTTCTCTGAAAGGAGTCAAAATTGTTGTACAATGTAAGTAGTATAAGAGTACGAGCCTGACGAACTTAAAATGGTACTTAACATACATTTTCATTGAAATCTAGGTCTAAATTGTATGTTGGTTGCATTTTAGATTCATCAGGCTAGTACTCTTATGATATTCAGCCTGTAGTATCGATTTAATCATTTTAGCCTATAACCATTCTGTATATTCAGGTGTAAAGCTAAAGAACGCGCAATTTAAATCAAAACTTGACCCTTTTTGGATTTTTTTTAAATCAATGATTTTTATATTAGCGCTTTATATTAAATATCCATTCCATTACTCTTTACGTTTCTGATTTATATTTCAAGAACCTTTAAAAAATTAAATTTTACCCCATTTTTAGCGACGAGATTTTTGGATACTGCTTTTTTAAAGAAATTCCCAAAATTTCCTGTAGTTACAACGATTACTAAAATTATCAGGATTAAATCTATATCACTCTGCACATCTAAATTCCAAATTCGATGAATTAAATAAAATAAATAGATTAATTGAAACCCTCATTAAAGGGTATACCTTGTATAAAATATAAAGTAAAGTGATTATTTAAAACTTATCTTTTAATATAATTCTATTATTAAAATAAGTTTCTAAGGTAGTCCCAGTATCTCATCGCATGGATGGACGGGCAGAGATTCCATTAAAGTTAATGACCGTTTAAATAATTATCACAGTCCTGGGAGAAATTAAGAAATTGAACCGAGTTTACGAGTTGCCTGCTTTATTATAAAGACATCGCAAGGACGTCGAGACGCTTACGTCGCGAAACAAAGGGACGAACTTGACAGGCGTGCCAAATTATACCTGCGATGTGAGAAACTTTTCAGTAGAATTTTCTTTTATCTTTTTTTTTCTTTTGTTAGACGTCGACATTGTTTCAGAAATCATTGCTGATAGTTAGTAGGTAGGACGAAAAATACTACATATACATAATAAGTCGGTGTCTTTCTCATTTTTTAGAATACATATTTGCGCTTATTGCAACAGTTTCATTTTATTGAAACTTTTGAAGAAATTATGTAGAAACGTTGGAGTTTTAAACTTAGAAAACTATTAATAAAAATCTCCTTCATTTTCATTCACCACAAAAGTTTTACCTTCCTGAATTATTGTGCTCAAATAATTTGTCCTGAGTATTCCTTTATTCTATTGTCATTATTAAGTTTGTTACTTTAATCGCAACGTTCTCACTGTGTGAACAGAGGTGTTTGATTTGATCATGACTTCTTAAATTTTGTTTTAATTAAACTTTCTTTTTCATTTATTTAACATTTGCTGCTGCACTGTTTAATGTCCAAAAAATGCTGTTGATAGTCGTATATCTGATAAAATATAATTAAGCTAATTAAGAGTTTGAAACTAAACAAAAAGAGAAACAAATGTAAATAGGTCACGCTCTCAAACTTGCACGTAAATTTCAAACCCGGATCGTCGAGGTTATCTCCATCGAAAACCGCTTACCAACGAAGGAAATAAATATCCAAATCTTGAAGTGTCCTGATAAGATCAATGACCATTGGCACAAATAAAACTGCAAACGGAAAAAGTCTACGAGCATATCACCATGATACCATGCCGACTAATTAATTAATCTCTGTGGGAAGTCAGCTTTATTTTAATTTAATTAACAGATAATTCTATATATAATTACTGAAATAAGCAAAAAATTTTTACTGACCTTAATGCTTTAACGAATTGATTATGTGTATTATTGTACATCGATCAGTATTAAGGCAGACGTCGTACCGAAGATGTGCCATGGTTACTGAAACTTGGGACAGACCCGAAAGCATAAATGTAAGTTCTAATTAATTACAGAGCAGTTGTTGTAGCACGAGCAACAAGCTAAAAATACATTTTTCGATTAATTAATATGTTTTGCCTTGTGCTATTTTTAATTGTGTTCTTAATCTCATCCAAATTAATTCGGATTTTCTTAAAGGTAAAAATTTTCAAGAACATAGTAAAAAGAGTTAGACCAATATCTGTACAAAATTATGAGGAACAGTTTGGTCACATATTTAAAATAATGTCATCTCGTATGTCAGGTGAACCTTGAATAAATCAGTTTTCAATGATTTTTGGTTCTTAAAGGTCGTTACCGTTACAACTAGAAATATTTTCGAAAACTACACTGCGTTTTCTCCTAGAATTTTAAAAATTCTTATACAAAGTAACCGGATTTTGAAAACAAGAAATTTTAAATAACTCGAAATTAATGACGACGGATTATAAATTATTTCCAAATTTTTATCCATGGCATCCCTAGCAGTATTTGAAAGTTTAATCAAGTTTCAAAATCAAATATCTTGTTTTCAAAATACTTTCAAAAAACATTCTAAATTAAAGAAACAATTATATTTTCACATCTTTTACTGACAAGAGTTAATGAATTATCATTGAGATTTTCCACATTTTTCAAAATTTTCTTCGGGTTACTGCTAACAGTCGAGACTCTCTTATTTTCTGCCTATCATTCTTCTCCTAGTTTTTCCAAAATTTTATTCCAGACGTTAGCGAGTGTGAATTTAGAATTAAATACCCAATTTTGATACATAAAATCCGTTTAGGTAGCAAAAATTTTTCAAAATATCTAAAGACCAATTTGATGGTTTGATTTGAGTTTTCTTTAACTTTCAAATTGAATTGTTTTCGATAATTGAAGTTGACTCTTGTCCGATAAAAATTGTAAGTAAAAAGTTTTTAATCTTTAACCGTTTGCTTTTCCAATTAAAAACTTTTTACTTTAAATTGTTTTCAATTTGATTTTCAAAATGACCTTTTTCTAATTTTTTTTTCTTCACGGATTTTTAGTATTTAATTTTTTTGAGATATCCATTGGAAAATCTATATAATTCGGAATTTTACACAAGGATTCAATTTCTCTGTTCAGTTGTCGATCTTTTCTGTGCACATAATCTTAACCAGTTTTAATCTTGGTCATTTTCAAAATATTTTTCAGTTTGCCTATGCCTTTGTCAGTTTTTCATTTTTCACGGACAACGTTCTTTTAATAAAATAGCTGACAATTATTCTCTCAGAACTAACTGATATTGACTATTACCATAACCACCTACATCTATGAATTTACTACCAAAGCTTACGGGAGAAAAGACAGAAGAAATGTGAAATGTTGATATCAATTCTCAGAGAAATTTTGTAAATAATGGAACATCAGTAAATTATGATTTTTTTTATTACCACCCTTATTACTCCCAAGCTTCTGAAGCTTTTCGGTGAAGCGTGTTCATCTAGACCAGATATTCGGTATAGCCAGCAGCGGCTGTGATCGACTTAGTCTGCTGTTTTTTTTTCTTTCTTTCGCGTTCGCCTTATAAACTGGGAAAATGCAGAAAATCAGTTTGAATAAGTTTATATGGATCCGGACACAAAGCGACACACAAAAATTCTTTCTCTCATATACAGAGTGATGATTTATTTCTAAATGAATTATAAACTTTTTTAAATAAATATCGTTCAGGTTGGGGTTAGCTAATGAACAAAAATTTGAAAAAAAAAAATAATGTGGGTGGAGGAGTTAAAATAAAATTATCAAAGCATTTCTGAGATATCGTAAACCCATAATATCTGCAGATACTAAATTAAATAAATAGAGTTTGCGCAAATCCATCGTTACGTTATAAACGCAATCGTTACAAAATAGAAAATGCAATTACTGCTTGCAAATGAACAGGAAGAGCACCGAATTCAAAAATTATCTAAATTTATGAATATATTTTTGAAATTTTGTATTTTTCTCCTCTGTTTTGAAATATCAACTACCTTTTATAATTTATAACGATTCATTATAACGTAATAGTACGTTTGCGCAAATTCTATGTTCTTGCAGCCTGTTACTTACATATTTTCTAAATTTTTTTAAAATATGCGAAAGCTGACTTTGATTTAACTTTAACATAAGACTATTCGTTCTAAAATTTAAAAATAAGGGCACACTTTATTAAATTTATTTTAATTTATACGTTTATACATATACCCTTCTCAACAATAATTGTGTACGTGAATGTGAGAAAATATTCAAAATTGGAGACAAATATATTAACCCGCTTTCTTTGGAACTGGATTGTCCAAAAGTTGTCCAAGAAGCAATGAAAGCTGAATAGTAAGATTACTTGGCTAATTAAAAGCCAGTTGGTAAAAATGAGTAAGGCTAATTAAGCTAATTGGCTAAACTATTGGCTGAATAAAGTTATGCAGTTAATTTCTACTCCACTGACTAGCATTTGCCTTTAGCTGTACTACAAGGTGAAGTAATTAACCAATTTGTCATCTGTTCAAGTTTTTGCATTTAGATCAGTCATAGGTTGAATTAAATAGAGGCTGCCTCAGCCAATTTAAATTCCTCTGTCACCAATTGTTTTAGCAGAAGTGTAAAGCGAAGAAAGATTGCTTCAACCATTTTGGATTATTCTGTTCATAAATTTACAATTAACTGAAGTATAGGCGAATCAAACATCGTTTCAATCACCTCGGTTCAATCATTTGAATCGAATAAAGACTGCTTCGGCCAAATAAAATCTCTGCTCAACCATTTGTATTATTGATGAAACACAGATTAAACCATCCAATAAACTCCTCATTGATATAAAGTTATCTGGAGACAGTTATAATTTCTCAGTTTACCAGCATTATGCAAAGGCTGTTTCATTTAATTTGCATTGTTCAGTTGGTTCTGATTGTAAAATACCTAATACTTGAAAGATAATTTTCGACAATGAAATTGCATGAAGAAGGAAGAGGAAGTGCTGATGTTTAATGTTTAAAATAAATAAAAGATATTGAAATATTTGTGAAAGCGCCTCTTCATATCTGATAACCTGATGGCGAATTACAAATAAACTGAAAAAGTACTTTTCACTCGCTTCACTTTACAACTTGAAGATTTCGTAAGTTGAATTATTCCCTCAATTTTATAGTTTAAGAACTGAATAATCGCTTAATAATAATTTCTCCGACAAACATCCAGCTGGTAACTGCATAATACAATAAGAGTTTAATAGATTAATTTTTAAAATAATCCTAAGTATTTACCTTACATGATCTGATTGATCGTTATAATAAACTTAAATTCTTCCTTAAATGGAGTAAAGCATTTAGCTACGTAAAATTAAATAAGATCAATGAAAATATTTCTGTAATGCAAAGTATGAAAAACAATTTCCTATAAATCCAAAATGTAAATCTGTTGGTACCTAAAATTGTATAAAATGTAATAACTGAATATACCGCTTGAAAAAAAACGTCTTCCGTTAACAGTTTTAAAAATAACTAAAATGACAAAATAAAAAAATGAATATGTAATAGTGATAAGGCGAGAACGTTGTTTACTAATACCTTAGAGTATAGAGAGTAATATGGAGCGCGCGTCCGATGCGAATTACACGGCAAGTTAGGCAACTAACACGACACCTAAGGACAAGTAACCGTCAATTCCTACAGAAAAATGCGTTATGAGAAATAACTAGCCTACTTTACAAAATAACCGGAAAACAACCAAGTATTAGCCGTTCACCCTTTTTTCTCATCAGAGTAGGCGAGTTAGGGTGACAGTTTTGTTGGTATCATAATGAAGTACAGACATCAGATGAAACGGTTATGTTTATTTTCAATTTCAAGTTTATTATTTTAGTGCATTGACACCACCTCGACTGGAGTAGCAGGTAGCTTATTTATACCAGAGTTGGTCGCAGATGGGTGCTTGTTCGTATTTGGCAATGTAGTCAGATTACTAGTGTGGCATTGTCATAATATTTTTCATGTCAGATTCTAGCATTTATCAAAATTCATGTTAGCAACCGAAGGAAATTAGAATACGGCCTGCTCTGACTAGAAAAAAGAGTGAATGCTTAATTCATATATTTTCCCGCTCTCTTGCCCTTAAAAACAATGTAATTGCCAACCGGCGTTCCATATGATTATTATTTCTATGACTAAAATTCCTTCTTTTTTAATATAAATGTTATATACAAAAAGTGATTAATTCAAAATGAGTTCTCTAATTAACAAAAAAATAGAATAACATAACAAGAAAAACTAACAAAAATATAAAAGAAATGACTACCGTGAAATAAAATTTCGAAAAGAAATAGTAAATGAGATAACGCCAAGGAAAGAAATGATAAAACGGCAGCTTTGAATAGAAAAAAAAGCAAGCAACCGTCCGAAACTGATTGTGAGTCGTTTTAAGATCCCAGTGAATAAGAAAATAAATCAAGCAATCGATTATGTAGGTAACTTAATATGCACTTACCAAGTAACATGCAATCAGCCACTTCCAGATTAATTTCAATCTTGTTAAACTTGATATAAAACGATCAAAGAAAACTCTTGAAGATACTTTCAAACCGAATCTCCAGTTGTTCGAATGAATAACTGTGCAGAGTCACATAAAAAAACATGTTTTTCTTGAGTTATCACTGGATTATTAAAAACATTTCTTGCGCTTCGGAGATATACTTTTCAATATGTTCTTTAACTTAAAGTTCAGAGACCTATGAATTTTTCATTTGTGGGTATTTAAACTCCTGAAGCGTGTTATAATTTATAGATATACGAAAAAAGAATTTTGATGCAGATCGATTTTAGTAATTTTAATTGAAATTGAGAATGGGCCAACAATTTGAAATTATATTGTAATGTATTTATTAATCAATTGCTGCAATGAAAATACATATGCAGACATATGACATATCAAAATAGAAAAACACAATGTACTTCAAATACAGGATTAAACATTTTACGCGTATTCGATGTCAAAAATCCATAAACGATAAACGATGGATTGTGGATTGGATAAACTCAGTTTTCGAGTTTTGAATGTAAAATGTAAATGTGTGAAACTGTTGTATATTTCTTATTCATTGTTAAGCTAGGCATGGACGCCAAATTTTGGTAAGTAAAAAAGATTTCCGAGCCGTAACTCTCTTGATGGACTCTGCATTTAATCCATTCATCTCTACATTCAGAGAGATTTCTAAGCCGTAACTCACTTGATGTACTCTTCGTCTTTGTAATTACTTGCAAAGTTAATGGAACATGAAACTCAATAATTTCTAACAAAAATCTAAACTTCTTGCCTTTCACTGTAAATTCGAAATATCGTTAACTGGCTGATTTTCTAATAAGAATTATTTCATATTCATTGCTGGTTCAGATATGAGCATTAAAAACGATGTTTTTTTTAATCGGAAACCATATTACAGAGCTAGGTTCAAATTTTTTCATACTAACGAAATTCAGGAAGAAAATTGATTACAGAATTCTTGTTGACTTAGGATTTAACTTTAAGTCACTTTTAGGGTTTACTTCCTTTGGATACATCTTTATATTCAGGAAAACGAAGAATATTAATTTTGCAAATATAAATTCCTATTTAAGAGCAAAACACTCACATCTTTCATGAAAAGACGTATTTCTGAGTGAAAATTTTTTAGATATTTCGCCCAAAGATGTGGAATGCTTTCTTTCATTTCCAATGTTATTGTAACACCTAATAGATATTTACGACGTATAGACAAAGCGCAGTTTTCCATGACATTATCAAGGTGTCATCGGCCTTGCGCTCTGTCTTGACCTTGTCGCCCCAACTGCAACCTCCAGTATCTAGTTTTACTATTATTATCCCCGCGATAAGGAAAAACAATAACCTCATCTAGCGTCCTACATATCTGGAAGAATTTTATCTTATGTATGCTTTTGTTATGAAAAAATATGTAATTCTTTTGGCCTTTACGTAAATACATTTCTGAGCACTTGCTACAACTAACTCTTTACAATAAATGCAAGAGCATGTTTGGAACGAAGATTACGATAAAAACCTGCTATTCTAGTTCTTAAAATTTTTACTGAATTATTAAAATCATCTTGTGCTTGGAAAATACTTTCTAAAATGTTTCTTTAGCTGTAGAAAAAAGCCCCATGAAATTATCATTTTGAAAATATTTAACATTCGAAGATTTTCGAAAACTCCAGTTGGAACAAGAAAGAAAGAAACCTCCTACATATATTGAGTTCGTATATAACGTCAGCTAAATTTTTTTATGATTTTCTGAAACTTCTGAGACCAAATGGATTCTCTTGAACCGGAAACCAAAGTACATGTAAATTTACCTTAATCACAATATCGAAACGTCTAAGAATTACATAAATAGCGCCGTTCAAAATTGAAATCTTATTTTTAGACCAAATTAATATTTTTCTTCAACTTTGCACTTCACATAAATCATAGAAAATAATGAAAGTAATCAAGAGCAAGTGCTTTAACAATACCACGCTTCCCATATGCCGCACTCGGACGGAGGAAATCTAAAGGGGAAAACCACGAATAGCTCTAATCAAGGAGGAAAATGCTGTTTGTAATCCGATATGCAGATCGGTTACAACCTGCGAGGATATAAATACGACCTCGATTTTCACTCGAATTATTTTCAGCACTCATTTCAGGTCGTGCGCCGTTTTACTTTCACTGGAGACTTCATCCTGCAGGACTTTAAATGGACAAAGTTGTACTTTATATGCAATTATTATGGATGCTTCTTAGCCATGTCGGAGGAAGAAACATTTTTTATGAGAGGCCATTTTGTGGTTTTCAACCATTACACGAAATCTTCACCAAGTATAACTGTACACCTCACGGTGAGTTTAACTAACAATAAGTTAGAAAAAAAAATTTTTACACAAACGATTTTGTTTTAATTACAGATAGTGATGGTAATACCTACGCCCCAAACGAAAACAGGCCGGGTATCACAGAATGCTGCGAAAGCCCCTGCACTGAATACTACATCATATCGAGGTATTGCAGATATTCAAACATGTAAGTCAAAAAACATCGTCAAAGGTCCATTTAGAGTAACTTTTAAAAATTCAGTTCCCAGTACATAAACAAAAGCGAACCAGCCAATCAGATTTTTCGTGAGGCAAATGTCACCCGTAAATTCAAGTCGAACAAAATTGTGCAAGAAAATTCTAGTCACGAAAGGGAACGAAATCCGATGGAAAACAAGGTCCGGAAGGGTAAAAACACGCCGGGAAAGAAACTAAAAAGGAAAAAACACTCACACGAACGCTTCCGGTCTTTGGGTTTGCTTCGAAAGAGTGAAGTGAATGGGAAAATTAGGAAAAGTTGCGAATGCACTTGTCGCAAACGCAGGGCGAAGGTTTGCTTTGTTCTAACAAAAAAATTTTATTCTTATTTTTTTAACGAGATGGCCCATAAAAAGAAAAGAAAAAAATATACATAATATTGGGTTTTCAATTTCAAGGAAACTCGAAAATGATTTATTTCTTATTGATTGGTGACACAAACATGAACGCCAAATTTTGCTAGGCAAAAGTTTTTAAAAAATGGAAAAGTAGATTCTAAAAAATTTCTTAATATTCTTTCGTGTTTCTTTTATTATGCTTAGACTTCTTAGTATCCACTTCATTTAATCAATTAATTCCTACATTGAGAAAGATTTCTAAGCCGAAACTCACTTAAAGTGTCTTCTGTCTTTGTAATTACTTGCAAAATGGAGAAAGTGAAGTGCAAGTATTTTCAATAAGAATTGTTTAAAGTAAGTTCAAGTTTTTTTTGATACCAACCAAATTCAAGAGGCAAAACGTATATGCGGTGGTTTGATTCTAAAACAGCTACAGTCGTCACAAGCATGAATTTGAACTTTTACTTAAAATACCAAGTCATATTTAACACTAAATACCAAGTTATATTTAACCTAAATGATGTCACTCATCATGTACATTTTGTTCTATGGAGTAGAGATTGGCCTTTCTTCTACAAAGAAAACTCACTAAAAACGCAGTTCGGCTATAAACTATTGATATATTAGGTGTGTTGACTATTCTGCAGTGATGTACTATGCCCGCCAAAAAAATCTGGGACATGTAATATGTCCTTCTGTAAATATGACGAAGTGACATTACATTACCATAGAAACAAGCTCCAAATAGTAAGATGAATGGCTTACAGCTGCGTTCAAACTAATAAATTAACTCAAAAATGCATGTATAGGGTTGTCCCAGATTTTTGTGGCGGGCATAGTACACCAGTGCACACTTTTTTCGCAAAATTTGCTTTAGTGCAGCCTAAATCAGCCTAAATTCGTCGTTAAATATATCAATATGATTCGTACAGTCGCGGCCTTTGAAAAACTGTAAGCTGGTTCTAAATCTAAAGTTTCTAAACGTCACTCAAATCACTCTAACTCCTGTTGTGAATCTGTCAAATTTGACACTGACATCAAAATGATAGCTGAAGGTTTGATTTACATTAAAATTACGAATTTTTGACATCGATGTCAATCCTCAACGTAACAGTTTTCAATGGTCGCAACTGAACTTATTCATATTGACAGGCCAAGCAGACATTTAGGGCTGTATTAAAGCAAATGTCGCTAAAAGTGTACACCAATTGCCACCAGTGTACGCATGTACTGACTTTGGCCATTTTAGAACCAAGCCACAGATGCAAACTTCTTGTTGTCTTTCAGATTTGGACCTTACAGTCTTTTTTTTTTGTTTTCCCATTTTGTCAATTATGTTTCCCTATTTGTCGATTCATTTTCCAGTTTTGGAAATATCAATTGCTGTGTCAAGTAGGAAAGTCATTAAACAAATTGGGAAACACAATTGACGAAAGGGGAAAACCACATGAAAAAGACTGTAACTTAACACCAATCTTAGTGTTACTTCCTTTGAAGTACTTTACGATCAACAATACTCAAAACATTTATTTTCTAAGTACATTCCCTTTCCAAATCAAAATACTAACAACTTTCACGAAATGACGTATTTCTGAGTCAAAATCTTTGGGTATTTCACCCAGAAAAAAAGCAAAATTCTTTCTCTCATTTCCAAAATGGTAGTATAACACCCATTAGATATTTACGACGTCTAGACAAAGCATGACATTATCAAGGTGTCATCGGCCTTGCACTGTTTTGACCTTGTCGTCACAACTGCAACCTCCAGTATCTAGCTTTACTATTATTATTATTCCCTTGATAAGTAAAACAATAACGAACATATAAAATAGCGACATCTTACTATCGCTTTTTGACCTAACATTGCAGTAGGATAGACAAATTTAAGCGGGATTTGCTCCTAATGAGTCCCCCATGCAAGGCGGCCATGCTTGCTGTCAAAGCATAATGAAAGATTTTAGAAAAATTTTGTGCAAATCGTTTTTGATTGCAGTGAGAACCTCGAGCAGCCTCTACTGCAATGTTAGGTCAAAAAGCGATAGTAAGATGTCGCTATTTTATATGTTCATCATTCTTACATCGCATTTGCGAATAAATTGGGCAAGTTGTTTTTGGTCTGCAGTGGGAATGTCGAGCTACGTTTCTGCTGAAGAAGCCCCAAGCAGGGCTGAAACAGCTGTCCAGAGGCTGCTCGAGGTTCTCACTGCAATCAAAAACGATTTGCACAAAATTTTTCTAAAATCTTTCATTATGCTTTGACAGCAAGCATGGCCGCCTTGCATGGGGGACTCATTAGGAGCAAATCCCGCTTCAATTTGTCTATCCTACTGCAATGTTAGGTCAAAAAGCGATAGTAAGATGTCGCTATTTTATATGTTCATCATTCTTACATCGCATTTGCGAATAAATTGGGCAAGTTGTTTTTGGTCTGCAGTGGGAATGTCGAGCTACGTTTCTGCTGAAGAAGCCCCAAGCAGGGCTGAAACAGCTGTCCAGAGGCTGCTCGAGGTTCTCACTGCAATCAAAAACGATTTGCACAAAATTTTTCTAAAATCTTTCATTATGCTTTGACAGCAAGCATGGCCGCCTTGCATGGGGGACTCATTAGGAGCAAATCCCGCTTCAATTTGTCTATCCTACTGCAATGTTAGGTCAAAAAGCGATAGTAAGATGTCGCTATTTTATATGTTCATCATTCTTACATCGCATTTGCGAATAATTTGGGCAAGTTGTTTTTGGTCTGCAGTGGGAATGTCGAGCTACGTTTCTGCTGAAGAAGCCCCAAGCAGGGCTGAAACAACTGTCCAGAGGCTGCTCGAGGTTCTCACTGCAATCAAAAACGATTTGCACAAAATTTTTCTAAAATCTTTCATTATGCTTTGACAGCAAGCATGGCCGCCTTGCATGGGGACTCATTAGGAGCAAATCCCGCTTCAATTTGTCTATCCTACTGCAATGTTAGGTCAAAAAGCGATAGTAAGATGTCGCTATTTTATATGTTCATCATTCTTACATCGCATTTGCGAATAAATTGGGCAAGTTGTTTTTGGTCTGCAGTGGGAATGTCGAGCTACGTTTCTGCTGAAGAAGCCCCAAGCAGGGCTGAAACAGCTGTCCAGAGGCTGCTCGAGGTTCTCACTGCAATCAAAAACGATTTGCACAAAATTTTTCTAAAACAATAACCTTATATAGCTCCTATTTCTGGAACAATTTTATCTTACGTGTGTTTTTGTTGTGAAAATGCCTGTAACTCTTTTAGCCTTTATATAAATACATTTCTGAGAACTTGCTACTACTAACTCTTTGCAATAAATAGATGCACGAGCATGATTTGTTGAAACTATTTATAACTGTGATGGAACAATAAAATTAAATTTATATTTACTTGCTACAACTAACTCTTTGCAATAAATGCACGGGCATGTTCGAGTTGCATGTCCAATAGATCCTAGAATTTATAACCAATTACAAATCGTGATGGAACCATTGGACTAATTTTTTTATTTACAAACTTAATTCCTAATAAGCTAACGACGCCTCCACCATTTTATGTTAAACTAATCCTCAGCGAATCTGTTTTTCTTTCTTTTTTAGATTAATCACTTCCAATACAAACCGGCAGTGGTTGTCATAAAACAGACTAACACCCCAGTTCCAATTCCAATTAGAAGAAACTTTACACGTTACAACATTACTTACAAGTACATTAATACATTGTGATATTTTGAAGCGCAAAGCCTTCCTTAGGTTAGACTTCTTCTAGCTGCGATAATTTGAAATAATTGTGATATTTTTTCCGATTGAAGGTCTGTATAACTACCGCACGTCACATATCAAAGTCTCGATCTTTCTCTTAACGAAAACTTTATGAAATTTGATTTAAATCGTTCCATTCAGATGAAAACGGCTCTTTTTAAGTATGTAAGTAATAGGCAGTAAATTTCACGAAATTTCCAGTATTTGTAGTGATTAGTGCTAATTTAAATGTAAAAAAAATTGTAAGTCGTTTTGTATATTTTAAAATAAATGTATGTATTATTTATTTTAATGTTGCATGTTTTATCATAGTACTGAATAAATTAGTTGAAACGGTCAATCCAATCAATGAAAATGAATAACTCTGCTTTATCACCGTTCGTTTTGTAGATTGAAATTGAGCTTGAATGCAAATGAACATATGCAAACCAAAATTCGTATTGATTATTATTATACAACAATGTATTTACAGATTCATTTAGTAGAGACCAAAATATACGAATGTATATATATATATATATATATATATATATATATTCAGCAATAATACGATAAGTTATCTTGAACTGGAAAATTATTCGAATTAAATTATGAAAATAAACATATGTTTCATCCTAAATTAATTTAGAATGAAAACAACTCCTAATCATTGCGGAAAATTATTTATATATTTATATTTGTATCATATTATATGTAGGTATCAATAATAAAACTCGACAAAAAGAAAAGAAAACTAGAATGTTAATAAAATATCAAAAGATACTCCAGAAATACCACAGATTACGTAAAATATAAAAGCTTAGGAAATAGGACAGATTATGTAAAATATAAAAGCATAGGAAATAGGGTAAAAATATAGTGAAAGGAAACGGAGCAAATAAATACCTACTTAAAAAAGGGGCATGCTCGTAGGAGAAATAAAAAAATACACATGAATGAATAAGAGCATTGCCGGGAAAAGCGTCAAGATACGCTAATTGTACTGAAAGTAATATCATACTAAAATTGATAAAATAAAAAATGTAAGCAACGGGATGTGGATAATAAATAGCAGATGATTTATTGCACAACGTATAAAAATATTTTCTATTTTTCTCAATAAAAAAGTAAAAAGAGCCCTTTCAACATTACTTAACCACTTGATCAGAGTAGCAGACGAACGTTAAAGTAAGAGAGTACAAGGGTCGGATTCTCAAACTGAGTGAAGAGATTCGTATGCAAAGAAGCATTAATGAAGTAGATAATTAGAATTTAATTTCTACTTTTTATAAGAATAATGATAATATTTTTTTATATGATGATTCAAAATGCATTTCCTAGAAAAATAACTGGAGAGAATTCGACTATACTTACAGGAATTTAATCTTTTTGCGAAGGCGCCAAGAAAAATTTAAGAAGACCCTTCCATATATGTACATTTTGGTCCCTCTCTACCGAGTGATTAGAGAGGCAGAGAGGGGCTAGAATACTGGCGTCCAGCATCTGGCATCTATATGTAGGATCTCCATTACAATTGAGATAAACAGCAGATGTTTTAATTTATACTTTTACTTTTTTATCTGCATTCTTGCATGTAATGACTTTTCGAAGAAGTATTTATTTGGAAAGCAGTAAACGGCACAGCATATGCCGATCTTGCGGGTTCAATAATCACGTTTCAAAGTTGAATGTGATATTTAATGATTTATTTGACAACATAGAAACAATCATGAAGCTGTTCGCAGCGGCGGCTCGTCGGGGTGGGCAAGGTGGCAGTGTCCGGATCCTCGGCCGGGAAATCCCGATAAACAAATTTGTTTGAAAAATGCACCCACTTTACCTTTTGCAGTTGTTGCCCACCCGCAGTAAATCATCACGTTCCGCCGCTGGCTGTTCGTTTGTTTTTTAATGCAATATGTTTCAAACTTATAAATTCGGAGTATTATAATTTTTTTTTCATTACATTTTAACAATATAAAATGTACCGGTTACTGCATTTAAAAAGTAAAAATTGAATGTAACATATTTTGCAATCGAAGAAATTTCGTTAAACTAATTTTTTTCTTCTATGTTCCTAAAATTTATTAATTAAAAAAACAGCTCCTTTATGTAAGGGTTCTTTTTACTATGCCGCAGAGATTTACATAAGGTAAACTTATGTTCTAAACAAAAGATAATATTCTGCAAATTTCAGTGTCTAAGTTTTTAAATTTGTAAAAACAGAATTTAAGTTATCTATAAACTTACTGGCCAAAATTAAATGGTGTTTTTTAAAAATATAAATAAATGTATCATATAATGGTTCAGTGTAAGGTAATGAAATGTACCTTTTGTTTGATTTATGATCTGTATTATGGATAGTTATCTTTTGTAAATATTTAATGCGATTTTTAAATTTCCTGTGTACTGGATACGAATTTTGAATGAGAATTTTCTTTATTAGGTTCTTTGTAGTTGATAGTAATCCTGCTTTAACAACCTAAATTTGGAGACATAAAGACTGTGACTCGCGAATTGCAATACTTTAGAAAGGTACGGTGGCGGACAATAAAATCCGGGAAAGCATGTCACTTATATAGGGATTTAAAAAATAATTTCGAAAGAAACGTGGAAATTTCAATAGTTTTAAAGTGAAACGTTTCAACAGAAAATACAATGAAATTTCCATGAAATTTTACATTACGTAGAAAGAATGAACTTCTTTTGAAATTTCAATGAAATGTCAAAAAAATCAAAATTTCAAAGAAAAAAATAAATCTAATTAATAACGTGCTATAACAATAATAAAAATTGCGTACGACTGTATAGGGTATTAATAAAAAACCTGTAAACCGCTTGGCAGGTGATAATCAAGTATCGGATGAAAGTATGGAACTCAACTCATTCTCATAAACGGCACGTTAGGTAGGCGGTATCCCGTTCCTATACTTTGCGTTTGTTCCCACATATTCATCGCATTAATAGCACTACTCTCATGAACTGGCGGTGAGTGTGCGTGTTGCATTCAGGAGACGAAATGACCGTGAATACCCATACAAATGTCCTAAGCTTGGTGATAATAGAGAGTAAAAGGTTCCATTTGGAAAAAATAAATTACGACCTAATGACAATTTCTTATGCTGAAAAAATGTTAAAAACCAAAGTGCAATCAAAGGAGTGACTTTCTCGAATTACTTGATCACATAGAACGAAAATACATGATTTATAGCTTTGCAAATAAATAAAAAAGCAAAAAAAAAAAATTTCGTTGTCATGGAAACAAAAATTACCAAGTGATACAGATTCGGACTCATAATGATCTGTAGATTCGAAATATGTAAAAATATACAGGCGGTTGCATTTAAACGTCGGAAAATTCAATCAAAAAGCTTTATGATTAGTCGAGTACGTCAAATTTAACGGACTGTTGCTACCAACAAGCAATCAAAAAGCTTTGTGATGGGTTATTACCGTTACAACAGACCTTTAAATTTAACGTACTCCATGCAGAATAGACCCTATTGTTCCGTAGTCAAGGTAGATACAGTTGCAAACAATTATAGGGAAAGGTTTTTACGTAAAAGGAAAAGTCAAAGTCTAATACAAATGATTTCAATTTTTAACAAAATCAGGTAAAATCTAACGCCTCGGTCTCATTATCATTCGGAATTTTCAACGTTTACAAAAAGTTATTAACATAGAAATATAGAAACCTACCTTCAGTACAGTACAGTACAGGTACAGTCGCGGGAATGAAAAACACGACGCTAGACAGTATACGGCTTTTATTAGCAGTTTTACTTTACGTTATAATGCTATCTATAATAATCAACATTCTAACGTCAATCAAAATCACAATCACAATACTAACAAAATTCAGCCACAAGTGAAAATTAAATCTTTTCTTTTACGATAAATCAGTCTGGTTGGTAGTCCTCACCTCATCATTGCATACGTCAATTACCGTGCATTGGTGCATTCTACAGTGTGAATATTAATGATCGTGCGCCAATTATATTGGTACTATTGGTATCAACTATTTCACAGTTAGTGAAGTCCAGTGACGTGGTAGAAAGTCAATGATTTCACAATATAACAGAAACTAGGTTATGTTTATTTAGGCCTGCTAACGTGGGAATTGTAATAACACGCTTTATTAATTGAAAACAACACTGATAAGTGCGAAATAATATTTTTTTTTCTTTTTGTATTGGAGACGTCCTCCATTATTTTGTAAACACAAGTTAACTCATCGCTTCATATTTTCAAATACACGGCAAAGTTAAGAACGAATTAAAAATTCACTTTGTTTTGCAGTTGACGGAAAAGTAAAATTTTTCTTATGTTCGATGTTATTATACGTCTTAATTGAAAGTTAGCCAATGATAAAAAAATATTACGTGCAGCAGCACGAAAAAAGAGAATTGCATCAATTTAATATTAAAAGAAAGCTATCATCAGTTCATCAGACATTCCTTACGGAGCCTATTTCTGGAAAACTATATCAGTTCTATGCAGACTTGTGTAAAGTATATGTACAGCGATGCTCACCGTAAATGACAACATTTGACAGTTTCGTAGCCCTTACGCAGAATGTTCTTAAGGGCGTGGTTCTCATGCAGGAGTACATTTAAGACCTCGGAAAAACTTGATAACCAATTTTCAAACAACTTCTAGAAAAATGTTCAGGACGATTACTTTCTTCTATTTAAAAAGGCTGTTTAAAATAAATAATAAAATATGTTTCTAGTTTACTTAATTTTCTTGTGATGCAAAATACTCTTATTACATAAATATTTTGGAGACTGTTTATACTTTATTTGTGCCAATTCTGCACATATGAGCCTTTTTTAGGCACCTAAAATTGAATTTTGTAGTGCCTAAACTTCGTAGTCCACTGAAGTCATTTGGTTTTCAGATTATTTGGTTTTATTTTAACTATGGCAAAAAGCAAGGTATTCCTTCGAACGGAAGGAAAAGAATTTAACAGAAAAATAAAAGAAACGTAAGCAAGACCTCTTTCTGCTTCAGAAAGCATATGATTTGATCTTAAAAGTTCCTACATTAAATTTTGTACTCTGCCTTTCAAAATGGTTAAACAGTTATTAAAAATCGTATTTACAACGAGAAATTGAATTGTGCGAAATTTTAAGGCCGCAATAGTATATATTCCATCGCGATTTGTTAACTGCAAAAAGCTTAACAAGTATCAAAAATATTCTGTTTCGAAAACGTACCGATCGATATTTCAAAATTTCAATCAAATTTCAATGAAATTTCCAAACGAAATAGAAATTTCCGACAACTAAGAAATTTTCACAGAAATTTCAAAACCCAGAAATTTCCACTCTTTTGGCTATTTCGAAAAGTGTTGATATTTGAAGAAATTTCTTTCTTGAAATTTCAGGAAATTTCCTTCGTGAAATTTCAGGAAATTTCCTTCGTGAAACTTTTCAATCGTTTCACTACACATCCCTACACATATCAAGCTTATTTTAGGATAATTTGGTAAAGTAAGTTTGTTTTGAGGAGATGATATTGATAGCAAAACGTAATAGAATACGAAATATCAATTTTCGTAAACATTTAATATTCAATAAAATCTCAAAATTCAAAAAGAAGTGACTTGCCCAAATTTTTTTATTCACTCAGTGCTGCCAGATGGGAGGGATAGTCTTTCTTTGGAGGGATTTTTGGCATCTGGCGCGATGAAAGAAATTTTTAATAAATGAATCCCTCCATTTATTAAAAGTTTCTTTTATCGCGCCAGATGCCAAAAATCCCTCCAAAGAAAGACTATCCCTCCCATCTGGCAGCACTGAGTGAATAAAAAAATTTGGGCAAGTCACTTCTTTTTGAATTTGAATTTTGAGATTTTATTGAGTATTAAATGTTTACGAAAATTGGTATTTCGTATTCTATTACGTTTTGCTATCAATCAAATGGAGGGATTTTTGATTCTTATTTGAAGCTTGCAAAATTTAACTCGAAGATTAATCTTCTTACTTTAAAGTAACGATTGGTAAAAAATATTTAGCCTGGTTTCTTTGATTATTTTTATATTTTATAATTTATTACAGAAAATTTAAGCCTTTCTATAAATAAAATTATTACCTTACGAATATTCTCTTATTTTTAATGCAAAAAAATTATAGTTTTATATATATATAGTTATATAGTGACGGTGGAGGGAATTTTATGTCTGTATAGGGATTTCTACTGATTTGAAGAGGGAGACAATTCGAACTCTTCTGGCAGAAGGCAGAAGGAGTTGTGTCGTTCACGAACGATTCAGTTGTTTCGAACGAATCTTTACTCAAAAGATTCGTTCGAAACAACTGAATCGTTCATGAACGACACAACTCCTTCTTCGTGAACGAACGAATCTTTTCCAACGATTTGATTCAGATGAACGAAATGAACGAATTACACTGCACCGTAGCTTCCAATTTTATTCGTGCATTTTTCACCTCTTGTTTTCATGTATTTTAATAATGAAAGTATATTATATGAATCATCCCGTACATTTTTACATTTTTGGAGAAAGAATAAAATTACTTTATCAATAACTTAGCACAGTATATTAATCAAAAAGTTTGTGAGATGTACGTACGGCTTTTCAAGTTCAAGTAGGCTATGAGTGAAGATTTTTAAACAATTTAAATTTTCTGTCAAATCTCAGTCAGATTATTAGAAAATTAAATCTGAGCGTAACTACTAATATGCTGAAGCCATCATAGTCGGAAAAAGTTCTAATCTTTAACGCGTCTGCCCTGTAAAAACAAAACAATAAACCAGTCGAACCACGAGAAGTCTATGCGGCACGCATTGACCACTACAGTTCTGGTCGACTGGTTATAAAAACTTGTTTACATAACCGATTCATTCCCAAATAAACTCACATTCTTTTGGCAGTGACGGTGCCATAATTGATAGGAATTAAATTTATTAAGCCAGTCTTTTTAAAAGTTACCTTAAGGAATTGTAATGTTTTCATAATTATTAATTTGAAAGAAACTGTAAAGGCAATTATGTTACAGACGTAATTTACATCAAATGGTTGCTTCTGAAGCAATGAGCGCCGCTGCTTTGTTTATCTTCATACTGTTTTTTTTCCAGATATCCTAGGAATGTCCGATCCTTAGATATAACAAATAGAGTGAGCGACCAAATCCGTTTTTTCATTCATCTCGTTCATTTCGTTTATCTCGTTCATTTCGTTCATCTCGTTCATTTTGTCCATATCGTTCGTATCGTTCACCAACTCAAAATTTAAGGACCCTTTCAAAACTTGTTCCATTCCCGCCCTCTTCTGTCATAATTTATAATTACAGTGCCTATCTAGCCGTTAAGTGAGCGGTTACTAAACTCCGACCATTTGCCGTTGACTTAACGCAACCAGGGAATCAATATGGTGGCAAGTTTGTGATACTTTGATAGATCTAGTGACTTTAATACAAAAGAACGAGGAAAGTAAACGTCATAGAACGCGGAGCTGAGTCGTTTACTATCTTTATTTAATAAATCACGCGTGTGTCGTAAACTACTCTTGCTGTAATGCCGGAATTGACCCGAACATAACCTAGCATTTAAGAATGTTAGGACATCGAGATTAAACAAGATATCACAGTTTTATAAGTTGGTATCTTGTACATTGTATTGAATAATTCTTGACAAACTCGTTGCATGCTTTTCCCACGGCTTTGTCACAGACATTTTTCTTATTTTGTTTTGTTGGGTTATGTTTATTAATGGCTGCAACTGAATTAATCTCAGACAAGCATTTTATACATTTTTTTAATGATAAATAAATTAACTAATTACGCACAATAAACACAACTAAAGTAATTTTATTGAAGCTTTTCATCCGAAGTTTTAGTGATAAACAAAAGTTTACACATCAGCTCTCTGTGAAGTGAGTATTTTCAGTTTGTTTGGCGTAACCCATGCATTTTTACAGTCAAATAGACGCGTTTCAAATTTCGCGCTTCTTTAGGATCGCCCACTTTCCTAATCTATTAAGGCTGCGGTAAGTGAACGGTCAGACCAAATCACGTGATCACTTTTCTCAATTGTTGATTGGTCAGAGAGGGTTTAGTCGGACCGCTGACCAGGAGAGAGGTTTATTGGCAATTGAAAATTTTTGTCCAGGCTGTTGTAGTAACGTATTTATCCGCAGAGATGGCGCTAGGAGTAATTGTAAATTTGGCGCGAATGAAATGTCACATGTTGTCAATGTCAATTACTTTAGTGATGGTGGAGATCGTGATCATTTAAGTAAATTAAAGAACTGGCACAAATATAATGGGTTAAATCAAATTGTCCGTTAAATAAACATTGTTGATGATTATATTATTTTTGTGTGACCAGAGAATAGTCTCCAATATAAACAGAGTTTGAGAAAAATGGACCTCGCAAGATCTGCAAAAGAAGATTTGAATGTGTAGTTATTGGATGCAATTTATGTTCCAATCAGACCAAATTTCCTTCAATTTGGAATTGGGGCGGCTAATTTAGGTAACGAAGCCCTGTGATAATTTCAATGCAAAAATATGTGTATGTGTCACACTGATGAAAGGTTAGCATTACCGTTAGCATCATAATAATCCATAATAAGGTTTTTATTTTACCAAATTAACAATGGCAGAAAAATATAAAATGTTACAGATATGTGTATCCAGGACATGAATGCAGGAAGATTAAACTAATACGGAGACTTGTATCCCACATCGTATTACCTACAGGGACAATTCATCATTTTAGTAGAAATGAAAGTGCAGAAGCTACAACTATGAAACAATCACTTTAAATAATTTTGTTATAAAGTGTAACAAGTATTATTATGTGTGAGTGATTAGCTGATTTATAAAATTTAAAATTGGTCAAAGTACAATATTCTGAATAAAAATTGTTAAAAACAAAAATAATGTGTACGGATAAAGAAAGAATGTATTGAATTGCAATTTTGAAAGCATTTCCATAAATTATGAACTTCATGAATAACAATGCACAAATAATATGTTATTACTTGCAGTTACATATAGTGATTTGAGAATACTATGTGGTTTGTTTTGTTAGCTTAAAAATCTAGTAAATATCATAATTTAGGCGTGATATTCCGTTTCTTTAGGTTTTCTTCTCCATACATTCACTTCGGTAATACGTTATATTCTGTGAAGACTTGTAATGTATATTACAGCATATTACAGTCTTTGCAGAATATAACGTATTACTTAAATGAAAGTATGGAAAAGAAAACCTAAAGAATTATTTAAATTAAATAGGCGCGTAAAAAAGCGCGCCTAGAATAGTGTCGCCATCGCAACAGATAAATACGTTACTAAGTACTACTACGTAATATTACGTGGATAAAAAATTTACATGGGAATTGGCTCTCTCTCCTGCCGCTGACTTGGCGATTTTATGCAACTTGACCGTACACTTAACGCGGCCTAAAAAATACAATCTTGAAACCACGCCATCCTTCGGAAAGTCACGGATTCAAATTCTAAGTTGGTAGCACTGGTCTTTTTTTAGTGCATTTTGGCACATTTTGGCCACATAGGCTAATTTCAATATTTTGACACGTATGCCAACAAATATTTGGAAAAATTTTCAAATAATTGGAATATAACGAGTGCTTTTTAAGTTATTTCTGTGTTCCACAAGAAAAACACGTAGCAGTGTCTCCTGTCTCCCTTAAGCCGCAAGTTAATTCTAACCTAAAAAATTGTGACTACCTATCCAAATCACCTTTAATTTTGATTTATTTTCGAACCAAAGCAACACGATGACTGCTGTTGAGCAGCCCTGTTACACACTGATCAACGTCCAATCGGACAGTGAGCCCTACAATGAAATGCAACTAAAAATTGATCTCGGTAAGTGCTCAATACTTAACCTCATTTTGTTCTTGATGTTAAATAAAAATTTACAGAAAAGGGCGACGTCAAACAAAAAATTGAGGCCCTGAAGAAGACGATTAATATGATTTTGGCGGGGGAACGCCTTCCTGGGTTGCTAATGACAATTATCCGCTTCGTGCTCCCCCTTCAAGATCACACCGTCAAGAAATTACTGCTCATCTTCTGGGAAATCGTTCCTAAAACAACCCCAGATGGCAAGCTTCTACAAGAAATGATTTTGGTTTGCGACGCTTACCGCAAAGACCTACAACACCCCAATGAATTTCTCCGAGGCTCAACTCTGCGATTCCTCTGTAAACTAAAAGAACCAGAACTACTGGAGCCTTTGATGCCAGCAATTCGTGCTTGCCTTGAACATCGACATTCATATGTAAGGCGCAATGCAGTGTTAGCAATCTTCACAATTTACAGGAATTTTGAGTTTTTAATTCCTGATGCCCCTGAATTGATCGCGAATTTCTTGGATACTGAACAAGATATGTCTTGTAAACGAAACGCCTTCCTGATGCTGTTACATGCAGATCAAGACCGTGCTCTCTCATATCTTGCATCATGTTTGGATCAGGTCAATTCCTTCGGGGATATATTACAATTGGTAATAGTTGAATTAATTTATAAGGTGTGTCATGCAAATCCATCAGAGCGATCTCGTTTCATTCGTTGCATTTACAATTTACTGAATTCAAGCAGTGCCGCAGTAAGATACGAAGCTGCTGGCACTTTGGTTACATTGTCGAATGCACCAACCGCAATTAGGGCAGCTGCAAGCTGTTACATCGACTTAATTGTCAAGGAGAGTGACAATAATGTTAAACTAATTGTCTTAGACCGCTTGATTGCTTTGAGAGAACATCCGACTCATGAACGTGTTCTCCAAGAATTGGTGATGGATATTCTGCGAGTGCTTTCAAGTCCTGACTTAGAAGTGCGCAAGAAAACGTTGGCTTTAGCTTTAGATTTAGTGTCATCAAGAAATATTGAAGAAATGGTTTTAGTTTTGAAGAAGGAAGTGTCAAAAACACACGATGTTGAGCACGAAGATACTGGAAAGTATCGTCAACTTTTGGTTCGTACTTTACATGCTTGCAGTATTAAGTTTCCTGATGTTGCTGGCACTGTCATTCCTGTTCTTGTTGAGTTCTTATCGGACAGCAATGAACTAGCTGCTACTGATGTTTTGGTGTTTGTCAGGGAAGTAATTCAGAAATTCGATAATCTCCAGCCTCTTATTATTGAGGTAGGTATTGACTATGTAATTTATGTATTCAGAAAGAAATGTTTCAATATCATTTGGATAATATGATTGTCATCTTTACTATTAATTTGAGCTAATTTCATTTGGTCAGTTATTTATTTAAATCATGTCTATGCTTTATTATTTTGTTTAGCTGCAGATAGACAAAAGAAAAATGATAATTCAGTTTTTCTTTTATTTTAATTTTATGAACAAAGAAACTACTGGAATGCTTCAGCTCGATTAAGTCAGTGAAAGTACACAGGGCAGCACTTTGGATTTTGGGGGAGTATGCCACGAGCTGTGCTGATATTGAAACCGTGTTAAAACAGATCAATCAGGCTTTAGGTGAAAGCCCTCTTTTAGAGGCCGAACAAAAATTGATTGCTGGTGAAACAACAGAGGATGTTGGAGCAAGCACCCCTCAAACGGCCACACTTGTCACATCTGATGGCACTTACGCAACACAATCTGCTTTTAATACAACACCGTAAGTCAGCCATCGTGTTTTCTACTGTCTTTTAATCAGCTGTTGCTTATTTTAATGACAGTAAATCTAAGAAGGAACAAAGACCTCCACTTCGTCAGTACATGATGGATGGTGATTTCTTCATAGGAGCTGCTCTTGGAACAACTTTAACTAAACTTGCCCTGCGTTACGGAAAAGCAGGAGGAAAGCTCAAGCAGAACAAATTCGATGCTGAAATTATGATGATTATATCAGGGATAATTCACCTTGGAAGATCAGGTAAATAAATTAATTTTTTTAGGAGTTTCTTGCAGAGTAGATTTGTACTTTCTTTTCCATCTCGTCATTTTTCTGACTTTTTGCCAGATCTAGCTTGCGTTGTCGAGAAATATCTTTTGAAGCTTAATGCAGCTGTGTATTGTAGCCAGGGTTCGGAAATGCTCACTCATATGCGCACATGAACCAATGAATCTACTCACAGTAACTAGTAACTCAACGCGAAGATGAGCAATACGTTCTTTCGCTTTCGTTCAGGTTCATGAGAGCTCGTGGAAGTTCGCGTGCGCTCATTTGGGTACATCAAGACTAAGTCCTTAGTAATGGGCTTTTAGTTCTTTTTATTTTAATTTACAAATCAATCTCAATAAAATTTGCTAATATTTCTCTCCGAATATTTCTCTATCACAAGAATATGTAAGTGGTTATTTATTTTGCAGGACAAGCCTATTATTTAATATTATAAAACCGCTTTTTTTGCTAATAAAATTAATGATAATTGTATATTGTTCATCGATTTAAATGCTGGAAACGAACGGCACCATATGAAATTGTCAAAGATTTTTAACGGCTTTTCTGCACACTGCACATAAACACCTCTCATGTACTATCCCCTGAGCAAATCGCGTGCGGTTAATAAGCTCTTAAGCTAGCTTTACACGATGCCTCATTTCGTGCGACAACGCAAGCGCTAATTGCATGCATCTACGCATGCAATAGGACTCAAGAAATGCGTGCGTCTTAAATATGTGTAAAAATATTTTTACGAGAGTTGGTTCCACTGCGGATTACAAAATGGACGTAGAGCTTTTTCGAGTTCTTGCTTGCGTCACCTTGTCTCTCAGAAAATAGTGCATTGCGCTATAAAATCACGCATGCAGTCAAGTATGCATATTATTGCGTTATGAACGCATGCATCATGATGCAAGAAAATCGTGTAAAACTACCTTTACGGAATGAGTTTTATGTATTCGTTCATGTGCGCACACGAAATGGTAACATTCATTGTCACAAACAGGAGAATTTTCTTTCGAACACATTTTTCTTTACTCACTCGCGAATGGTTCATGAGTGAGCGTTACCAAACTCTGATTGTAGCTTTCGATGCAGTTTCAATAAGATTCTGATTAAAATAATTTAAAACGTTTATAGGCCTACCAACAAAATCAATCACAAATGACGATGCAGACCACTTATTATTTTGTTTGCGCGTCCTATCTGATCGTAACGATGTCATCATAAACGTCTTCCATGCTCAGTGTCGTCAAGCGTTAAACGACATGTTAGTGGCGAAAGAAATTGAGGAAGCATCCACCCAGAAAGCTAAAGAAAAACCTAGCAATAAAATCCAGGCAGATGACCCAATATCATTCATGCAATTACAGGCCGATAAGTCGGGTGAATTAGGAGAGAACGTGTTCGAAATGTCTTTATCTCAAGCATTAGTAGGCGGACGAGTTGGAAGCTCAGAAACTGCTTCCATCAACAAATTAAATAAAGTGACACAACTGACCGGATTTTCTGATCCGGTTTACGCAGAAGCTTACGTCCATGTTAACCAATATGACATCGTCCTCGATGTTCTCATTGTAAACCAAACAAATGACACACTTCAGAATTGTACTCTTGAAATTGCAACTCTGGGCGATTTAAAACTGGTTGAAAAGCCTCAGCCTGTGGTGCTTGCCCCCAAGGACTTTTGCAATATCAAAGCTAATGTGAAAGTGGCCTCAACTGAAAATGGTATTATCTTTGGCAATATCGTTTATGATGTGACCGGTGCAGCATCAGACAGGAATGTGGTGGTTTTAAATGACATTCACATCGATATAATGGATTATATTGTGCCGGCGAGTTGCAATGATGTTGAGTTCAGGCAAATGTGGGCTGAATTTGAATGGGAGAACAAAGTCACCGTTAACACAACTCTAACGGACTTGTCTGAGTATTTGAAACATTTAATCAGGTGGACCAACATGAAGTGTTTGACTCCAGAAAAAGCCTTGTCTGGACAGTGCGGTTTCATGGCTGCCAATATGTATGCAAAGAGTATTTTTGGTGAAGATGCACTCGCTAATTTGAGCATTGAAAAACCATTTAATAAACCAGAAGCTCCAGTTACCGGACATATTCGTGTTAGAGCTAAAAGTCAGGTATTATTGTACTGTTTTTATTTTTCTGACATGCTTAACAAAGTACTTTTTTCAGGGAATGGCTTTAAGTCTGGGGGATAAAATCAACATGACTCAGAAAGGAGAGAGTAAAGCTTCTGCTGCTTAATCATATTTAGTGTTATGTATCAAACAAAAAAAAACAGTTTACATACATGAGTAGATCAGTAACTATTTTATTTAATATCTGGAATCATCTGTGTATATTTATGTACTTGTATTGGTAAATAAACCGTTAATTTCTGTAACTGTTTATGATTTTAAAAATGCGATTCACCTAGGATAAAATAACTCGTTCTATCTTGATTCAAAGACGATTGATTTGCAATTTTTAATAGATATCGAGCAAAACGCTACAGTTGCAACCAAAACTTAAAGTCAGAGTAGTTTTGTTACATTAGAAATATTAGAGTTTTCAATTATACTTTTTTATATTTTCCAAGACAGTTATTACACATTTATCAGATTAAAATAAGAAGAAAAGAAAATAGCAAGATTTAAGAATTAATAATTATAATTGTAATGTATACATGATCATAAATACAACTTCAATATAACAATAAATTATACGCCTGCTGTAGTACAATAGTGGAAAACAAAACTATATAGTTCAATGACCTCTAACAGTCTAGAAGTCTATAGTAATAAAGTAAAGTGAGCATGATGTAGATCGTGAATGGAGTCAAAGACTTATCTTCTGCAAAAATTAAAAATTCGTTACAAAAGAGCCAAAACAGTGAAACATCTATTACGTGCCTAATTTATTCCTCTTCTTCTTCTTCCTCCTCTTCCTCCTCCTCTTCTTCTTCCTCTTCCTCCTCTTCCTCTTCCTCATCTACTTCGACTTCCTCCTCTTCCTCTTCTTCTTCCGGCTCTGGTTCAATTACTGGTTCCTTAAGGTCATCATCTTCATCGGCAACCTGTTTACCTTCTTCCTCGCCTTCAGGTGTGTCAGGTTCTCCAGGTTTCTTGCCGGGCCTTTCTCCGAACCACTTCGGAAGCTTAGCTACAAAAATAACGTAACAATAAATTGAAATCAATGGACAGAAGAGTGAGGATGCACATGTTCGCACAGTGCTTACTTTTTTGTCTGGAATCGAACTGTCCAAACTTCTCCTTCCAGAGTTTCTCATTCGATTCTTTGATATAGTTCTCATAACCCTGAGGACAAAAGGAAACAAAACGACACTGAACACTGAACAAAACGAAACAGAACGAAATGAGATGATAGTAAGTCATAAGTAATAAAAACAGAGGAATATGTCGTGCTTAAAAGAACATTTGGACGGACAGTTTTATGTACATAAAAGTAGTAGTCAAACAAAAGGGTCAGCGTGCAAAAAATCTGCCGACCACTTACACTTGGACCTGTTTTCAAATTCCTCCATTTTCTCTCTCCAGTGTTTTTCATTGAATTCCATTTGTAAATGGTCAAAACCCTACATAGGCGTAATGGATATTATTTTTACGGAATCTCTAAATCTTTAATCAGATGATTTTAATTTGTTACTTACACCTTCGAACAGTTTCTTCTTATCGTCATATGATCTAGTGTCTACGCGACGTTCATATTTGGAGGCTACTTGAATTTTGGGCTAGAATATTTCGGATTATTATAATTTCTGTTTACTTAGAACTTTAAATTTATCTCACCGGGTACTTTCCTGTGAGGGCTTCTGGATCCAACCCCTTTTTGAGGGCTTTGTGTCGCAATTGTTGTTTCTGTCTTTCTTTCAATTCTTTAAGCTGAAATTATTGGTTAAACTTAGAAAGGAGAGATTGCAAAAGTTGAAAATCACTTACATCGTAGTCTTGGCGTTTCTGTCGCTCTTCCAAGTCATATTTCTCAGTTTCTAACTTAACAATCAGGTCCCAGAGCTCATGGGCCTTTTCGCGTAGTTTGTCGGAGCCTAATCCATCAACAGATAAAGGTTTAATGCGAATAGAGAGGGAGATTCTCTTTTCCTCTTCCAATTGTTCCTTAGTCTTGTTCCTTTCAATTTGGGCGGCGCTGATGTTGGACTAAAAATGTCTCTGAAATGAGTTTGCGCTAGCGCAATTTGCATAAATATCTTACGGTTGGATCTCGTTTGGTGATGGTGAAGTTGGGTCCTTTGGTTTTTGTCTGGTCTTTGAGCGACTGCATCATGGCCTGGCGTTTCTTCTCAGCATCTTCAAGGCGCTGTCTCTTCTCTTCAATGTCACGCTGTTTCTTCTCTTCAATTTCACGAACGCGACGTTCTTCCTCTTGCTTCTTACGTTCGGCCATCTTCTTTTCTTCTTCAGCGCGCGTGATCTTGCGCTTGGCCTGCTTCTCCTTCAGTTTCTTTAGGTCGTCTTCCTCCTTGGCTCGTTGTTTGCGCCATTCCGCTATGTATTCCCTGAGTTGCTCGTCTAGATCGGATCTCTTCTGGTCCTGACGTTTGATGAATTCTGGATCGCCGGCTCCTTCCCTGTTATGTCAACATTTTATTAGATTTTTTTTTTCTTCACCAACACAAATTCGTGTGAGCACAAAAATTAATTAAAATATCTGAAAAGCAAAAAAGTAATGTTAATGTTTGCGTCGCGGAAATAATATTGTAAACTTTATTCAATTTGTAGATATATTATTAATGAAAAGAAAAAAGAGCGCGCAGAAATATAGTAGAATTAAATGCAGAGGTGGATGTTGTTTGTGTTTCAGGCTGAGTACGCCTCTGGTGTAAATCTGTTATGCGTTTTCTTGAAAGACGAAGCCAGTCCAAAGCCCGTTTATTTATTTACTTATTTTTTTTTCGAAAAATAAATTTAGCTTCTTTATTATTTATTTCGTTTTCATCCTTTGCGTTACGTGGGGGCTTTCCGGTTTGGTTGAGGGGGCGTGACGCAAAAGATGAAATTCTGCAGCTTGCAAAAGCACAGATGCTTGCCCGCAAAAAATAAAATTGGTGACTTACTCTTCTGTTGCGGTCGTAACTTTCGTTACGGTGGTCCTGTATCAAACGGACATCACAAGGGGGGGCAGGTGGAGAGAGGAAAACAAAAACAACTTGTTTAAAATAGTGTACACAAAAATAACGTATTAAAAAAAGTAATTTTTGGAAAAAAAAACTTTTGTATACCGATCGGAATTTATTTCTACTTTCCGGTTGAAGGAGGGATACTACTTACTTTCTGCAAAAAAAAAATATTTTCGTGAGAAGTTGTCTTCATAGACACTTTAATTTTTGAGTGACACTTACGTTTCAATGATTTCCTCCTCCTCTTCTTCGCTAAAATTTTTAATAATTTCTGTGATTAAATGTAAATTTACTAGTTTTTATAGCCACGAAGCTGGGATGGGACACATATAATAAAAACTGGACATAGCACAAGCATTTTGCTTTTGCATTTTCGATAAATACTTACGAGTAAACTTCCTCCTCGTCGGACATGTCGAAGGGGGTTTAAAAAACTCTGCAAAGAAAAGATATGGTTTAAAACTCTGTGATACTTGAAGCTGCCGGAGAATGTTATTAGTTTTATATAACCGCTGACGAACAGGCCAAATATTTTGGAACGCCAACAATAAATTTGGCGGCCAAGAGGGCAGCAACAATTAGGACCATATTCTATATTTGGATGCTCGGTTGCCCGTTATAAATTCAAACACGAAAACAGACCTGGCAAGGTTCTAATTAGGTTTTTGCGCAGAAAATTTTAGGTATGCAGAAACCCAAAGTGAACCCTGTGATAAGCTCTGCAAGAGCCAATATTTGTCAAGAGGAAATCCGTTTTGGCTTACTTTATAGTATGTCTACGTAATCTTTTACCCACACGTTAGAAAACTGATGCCATTTTGATTTTTGATTTTGATTGTATTATGGACGAGCAAAACCCAGCATTTTTTCTATGCTTTTTCAATAATATCGAAGTGTTTGCTTTCATTCGGAAGAAAAATATCGGACTTTAGATGACTGAAAAGAAAAGTTCTTAAAAGTTAAAGAAAGAACAATCAAAATCTTGTAATGGAAAGTGGAAACAGCCCACAAAACGAAATTTGAGCACGTTATTTGGTATAAACTTTTTAGAAAAAAAAGAGAAACAGTAAAAGAGGTCAAAATATTAGACTTTTACTAATTGATAACTGTGATCTCAGCTTCGTTCATGATAAAATGAACGTGTGTTATCTAAAGAAATAATATTCGGTACAATAATTTTCCAAACTGTTGCGTTAATTATATTTAATATGGCTCCATCGACTATAGTTACCTGCAGCAAAAAATAATATATCTTTGTAGTTTTTTTTTTTTTAATAGCCATTTCTTTTAATAGAAACGCAGATTAATACTTTTAATTTTAATTTTAAAGTCGAGAGTAGGTAATTCCATTTTTTTTTTTGGTATCTTTTCTCCACATCCTTTGTCTTGATGAAACCTTTTTCTCCTTCTTTCTCCTTTTTCTAACTCAAGTTTTACACTCCCTATGAGACTGTAAGTTTGACACTTATATTGCATCCTATACCTTTGTAATTTGAATTTTTTCATTCTTAATCCACATCCAAGCCACATTCAGTTTTGTTCATTTCTTTCTCCCGAATTTTTATTAAGTTTCCTTATTTTCAATAATGTCATCCAACAAAAAATCCAGTTTTGAGTTTCTCATGTGTTAAAGATATAGATTTGTTTATTTTTTCCAAAAATGTGTAGGTGCGTCATGTATACAAAGTTAATTATTTTTCAGTTTGGTATGCAAAATACAACAAGAATGGTATAAATTTTATAAATATCAAAGTTATTAATCCTTGCTTCAACTTCAAAGAGAGATGGGTAGGTAGGTATAGTACCCCAATAAAGAAATGTTTCCTCAGATAAATGTAATTTAAGGAATTACCTACTTTAGAGCATTATACCGAGCAGACGGACAATGGTATAGAAGCGGTGAGGGAAATGGGTGGGGCTTGCTACTCATGCCTCCCTTCCATTCGATTGTCCGCCTGCTCGTAATGGTGGTTGGTACTATTAATTCACACAATTATATTTTATTGGGGGAGACGTCTCTTTCTTGGATTACTGTACACACGTTCAGATTGACATTAAAAATAATTTAGTTTAGAAGACGTTCATATTTAAGTATCAAAAATGATATGTTCCAAGAAATAATTTAGAAGATATTCACATTTAAATATCAAAATTAATATGTTCCAAGAGGAAAAGAAGTTGTTGAACGTTGAATTACGATTTAATATGGATTAAAAATGTGCACTCCACTCACTTTTCTTAAAAGTGTGGACTCCACACACTTTGAAGAAGACATACAACGAAAACTTGGCGAACGAAATGAATAAGGAAAAATCTTATGTTTTGCAAGAAGCGTACGCAAATAGGAAAAGTAGGCCTCAATATAATTTTCCGAATATAAGTCTTTATGATATTCATGAAAATTGCATAAAAATAACAACAAAGAAGTGTGGCAATCCAAGTAAGTCAATTAAGCAATACTGTCGGACACAAGACATTTTAATGGGAGTTACAAGGATTAGAAATTAAGAAAAGTATAAAATAAAGTTGGAAGAAGACACCTGGATATTAATTCGGAATATAAAGCTACAAATAATGAGATTAGAGGGAAAGAATAAGACAAGAAAAAATGCTCTGCACTTAAAATTTAATGAGGATTAGCAGATTTGGGCAAAGTCCGAGCTATTATACAAGTTCCGGCAAAACCTATTACCCTTATCCTCTTTTTAATAAAATAAAAACTATCCGAGAAATCACAGAGAATATTGTTAAATTAAAGAGTAAGCCTTGGATATGTTGCTTCACTGTTGAGAATTTGCAAAATAGAGGGTAAATTAACAGACAGTAATTTCTGTTTATTGATATTTAAGTAATTCACTTCAATTATTTGGCTTTCTCAATTCCTAATTTCTTTCTTTGGAGCTACTTGATTAATAAAGTTGCGTAAATAAATACCGAGACATTAAAAATTGTTTTGGTCAAGAGCGGTCATGAAATTAAAGTAAATTTACAGCAAGTAAAATCAAGAAACTAAAGAAAGTAAACTTTTTCAGCAGATGAAAAAATTTTGACAATCAAAAAATGATTGATACGTATAAGAATCTAACTACAATCATTTTAAAATCCGTGACTATCCTTGACCATAATAATTTTTGATGTCAAAGTATAAGAATCTAGAAAAACTGAAAAGAAACATTTGAAATGAACATTTTATCATGGATCATTAGAAGAGAGTATTACTGAAGAAATCGGTTATTTGAGGCACACCATTTTTAAAATATAAAAATGATAACAAAGAAAAGGTACATATATTAAAGACAAGGAAAATATACAGGATCGGTCAGGATAAAATTGAAGAAAGACAAAACGCCAAAAGTGGACCAAATATATCCGGGTGTCATCAAAATATGTAGATGTATAGTCGCGTTCAAAATATGAGAGAGACCCATTCGTAACTCTTACTACTGGCATCAATAAGAGTATAGTTAGCTTGCAGCGGTCTCAATTAGGATGATCGCAAGTGCCTCTATCTAACTACAACAATAGAGATTTTGCATTCTTTGTTTAAGATTTGATTAAGCGATATAGTCCCGAATACGTAGAATGGCATGGTTATGAAATTGTGTACGATCTGAAACTTTGGTAAAATTGGAGATCATCGCGCTGTTTAGCGCGGCAAGAGGATTAATACAACGAAGAATTAGGGCCCCGCAATAAACAAGGAATTAGAAATGAATAACTGGGTTTAAGCGAGGATACTTCCTGCGTTGATTATATCATTAATTACTCCTAGGGGTTATTACCATAGAGAGTGGCGGCTCGTGATGATTTACTGCAGGACAGGTTGAGCACTGACACTGATTATAGATAAGGCAAGAGAAATGTACAATATTAATTGTACCGCGAAAGTTATGCATGACAGTAACCCTTCTAGGTCATCCGGACTGCTACTACTTAATATTCAATATTGTTCTTTATGAAATTTTAAATAAGACTTGTGCATGATCAAGGAGGGAGATATAGTGGAGCTTTAATGGAGTTCTTGAGGATCTAGTTTAGGCTGACGATGTATGCTTGTTATCGCTTAATACAAAAGATGTGCAAGAAAATTAAATGTACTTGTTAAATAGGAAGTTGAGAAAGGATGTTATGCATGCGTCAATGCAGTCAATTCCAAAAATGTTACAACAGTCAATATACTAATAGAAAGAACCGAGAAATTTGCTTCTCTGGGCAGCACATTAAGGCAGGATAGTGACATAGAAATAGAATACGAATAGAATATATTCAACACGAACAGTATTTCTCTAAATCAAATACAGTAAAAATAGTACTGGTGTATGGATTGAAGCACTAACCAAAGGTAATCAGCGTAAGCTGAAAGTATTTGTACATCGTTGTACATATTGTGATGATTAGGTGGCCCAAAAACAGTACCATGACTTGAACAGTAAAACAGGACAATATTACTACAAGAATAAGGAGGAGGGTATAGATGGATTACACCTAAAAAAATAGGGATCAAATTAGAAGATTGGTTGAACGGAATTCACTTGGAAACCGTAAATAGGACAAACAAGAAAAACTTTGAGAATTACAGAAACTGAAACTGGAAAATTATGTTTTCAGTTAGCAGATCACAAACACAACCACTCTACGTGCTCTATATCCCGCATATGAATAATGTGATAATACACACATAAAAAAAGTCTTATAGATTAACTTTTAAAATTTTATTAGTCATTTTTTTATTTTGTGTTATAATTCTATTTAGTTTATATTTTTTAATGACTCGTAGCACAATAATTACAATACAGAATAATAAATTTTAATAAACACAGTTATGTAGAAATGATTCCTGTCGATGTTTTCACTAATAATTATGGAGATTTTAAAACAAATTAACACTACAAATTAAAGAAATGATAACATTTTGAAAGTTTTTGTGTTTTCTTTTTTCCGTTTTGACGATATTAACATTTTAAGGGTTATTTAAAAAAAATATAAATCTATGAAGGACGTAGTGGAACTGAATAAATAAATAAATAATTTCGATTGCAATGTAGTGATTCAAGTGTGAGTCTTAAAGACATCAAATATTAATGTAATAAAAAAGTAGTCATTTTAGAATGGGACAAAATAAAGAGTTAGAAAATTTTCCATACTTAAAAATATTTATCAGACGTGATGGAAAATTGAATAGGATATAAAGGCGGCAAAAACGGAGTAATCGTGACGCATTTTCAATACTTAAAAGCAACATTTTTTGTAAAAGAATACACCGAATGTCCCGGAGCAACCAGGACTATTTTAAGCACATAAAAAAAACTGGTTAATAAATTTACTTAGACTATTAATTCTTATTGATATATTTGATACATTCTTGAACTAAATAAGAAACTTTTGTAAAAAAAAATACCACTGAAACTCACAAAATTATTATCCAATTATTGTCTAGTTGGTTGTGATATACTGGGTGTCTTCATAACTATCAGAGAATATTAAAAGGGTAGTCAGAGGAGATCAAATTAAAGCTTTTTCTTAATTTGGTAAAAAAGTGAATAACCCAAAAGTTACAAGAATTTAAAATAATTAACAAGCGAAAGTTACTACACGCAGTAATTTTTTACGTTTTAAATTTAAATTTGGAGTATTTAAAAGTTAATTGAACAATGCTTTACATGATACAACTATTAAAAAAAAAAGGTAGTCACGTAAAAGCTAAGGCTATTTCGTTTTCTCCTTTAATATCCAAAAAATGGTTTTTCATATTTTGCGATTGGTAGTTTTGATAAATTTAGAATTAATTTAATAATAAAGTTGCCGTTTGTGAAATAAGTTTTATTAATTCAGAAGATATTGGTATAAATTAAAGAACAAATTAAGAAAATAAACCTGCTGTAATTTTCTTATTGGGTTTTGGTCAAAAGCGCATGAAGACAAAAGCTTTATTTTGATCTCTTATAGTTACCCTTTTAATCTCCTCCGTACATATTGAGACACTCAGTACACAAGCTATCTCTAAAATGCGTAGAAATAACTAACCAAGGCTTAAAGAAAGATAATTTAGACCAACCTATCTGCATACGGAAGAAAAAAAAAACACGTTTGAATTAATTTGAATAGATTTTTTCGAAAACAGGCACAAATTAAAATTGCTGAATATTTTGAAAGTACATATAAAAGTCTAATCGAATTTAATTGATTAATATAAATTAATCATTGCATTTAAAACAAAAATTCCGTTTCTAACTTTATAAATTAATACTAACTTCAGTAAATGAAAATTTCAGATGTTGTTTATAAATCGGCACAACTTATTTTTAAAAAATATTATAAAGGGTCAAAATGACGTAAGCTCTCATACAAAACTTAATAAATCGCATGAGAATTACGTCATTTTGACGTCATGTTCTCAGGAGAGCATGACGTCAAAATGTTCAAAATCCTCAATTTGAGAATAAGGTCTCAGGAGTGAATTGTAGAATCAGTGGGTTTATGGTTTCCATGAAAATAAAGAAGAAAATAAAATCAAACTAATAATGAGATTAGTTGTTGAAGCAACACAACATTTGAAAGACGATCATATAGTATTATCGCAGCAAAACATGACAAAAGAGATTACAAGTAGAATAGAATAAATATTATATTGCATGAGCCACAGAATTTCTTTTTCTGGGTTGGCCATGAACGAGAGAGGAATACATAGCAGTCATGTCTGATATTAATTCTCATTGGTTGAGTTGACAGCAGTTGTAAGATTTAAATGAACGTAACTGAGCATACGTGATTTATTTCACAGCCAACTCCGTAAAAAAAAATCTGTGGCTCACATGATATTAAAAAATAATGTCGTGTGGGTAAAGATAAATATTTGAGCATAGAATTAAGAAGAAATATGTAGAGCAATGCAACAGTCCCGTTCACTAAGGCAAAATAACTCTGGATTAAGTAATAAGGTGCTGCTTTTCGATATCGAGAGCATTTGATAATCACTAAATATTTAATCTGTATTACTCAAAATCAGTTATAAAAATAATTATAGGCATATTAAATTTTTGAAATTTCTCAGTGACTCATTATTGGCATAATACTTCAAGGTAATAGTTACTTCAAACAAAATTAAAAAGTAATCGAAAGAGAAATAAACCTAATTTTTGTGTATATTTTAACACCGCTATTTTATGCACTATTTAAATTTGGAACACGCCGACGCATTCCCTAAAAATACGAGCGTCGACCAAAAGTTTTCTTTTCTAATTTTACCAAGACTGAAATCGGATATCGACGGTGGAAGCGGAACATCGCGACAATTATTTTCAAATTTGTAGTATCTATCATTCTGTTAGGTCGTTTTTTTAGGCCCGTATCACACGGTGATATTTCTTGTATTAAATTTACGAAAAACTGACAGAGAAGTATCGAATACCAATAAATATTAGTATGATAACCTGTCTGTGTCATTTTGTAACAAATTTTTGCAATTTTTTTTACAAAAATTATCATCGTGTCAAATGGCTCTTAGAAACAAGGAACCTTTTAAATTTAAAAATCCTGAGAGTTTTTCCACATTTTTTGATATTGAAATCAAAAGTTTCTTTCATGCCTATTTCTTCGTTAAGCTTCTTACAACTTACAATTTTTTTTTTGAGATTTACTAAGCTAATGAAACAACTAACTGAATACCTAAGTTCTTTTTCTCATGTCTTGTTATTTAAGAAAATCATCAAGCTTTAGAAGTTTTATTTTTCTACGCTGCCCTCGTATGTACTAATGCTATTTTTTCAATGCTAATTGATATGTAGAGAAGCCCTGTATCCAAAAACTTATTGAGTAAACAATTGTAAAGAAGAAAATCTAAATTCCAAATTGGCCACTTCCTTACGTTTTAAAATAAACGAAATTGCTTTGCAGCAATTAATTAAGTAACTTCAAGATAATTTTTTTGAACTGCTGGTTCCAAAGAATTAGACAGTGATTGGTTGGCCAAAAAAAAAAAAAAAAAATTAAGGATTTCTTGCTTACAGTTGATATAACAATGAAACAAATTATGAAACAAAATAATAAAATATCGTAACTGGGACAGGTTAAAGTGAAACCTAAACCATCCCAGTCGCTTCTGTATTTGGAGACGGCGAACGCTCCGAGTTATTCTTGGCCGCTCCTTCGCGTTCCAGAAATAAATCTCGAAAAACACTGAGCCCCCGTACGTAACACGTTGCGGTAATTTTTGCGTTTATTTCGGCGCCCAAATTTAGGGCGGCAGCGGCAATTTTCGTAGATCGCCGCCCCAAAGGGATCTCTTGAGGCGGCGAAATACAGAATCGGAATCTAGCTCAAACTGATTTAAAAGGCAAAAGGCACTAGGTTAAAAATACCAGACTTACACTAAATGGAAGACAATGAGCGGCCCAGGAGCACTACACAACTCAAGGAGCCCGCAGTGACTGCCCCGTCTCCTGAAAGATCCTTCGGGGAAGCTTCTCTACGTGCGCACGCATCCTCCGCCTACTTTCAGAGTATGCTTTTTTTCGAGTTTCCACTAAAACCTGTGTTTCATTAACAATGTTTGACCCATACACTTTACGAAGTTGTATTATTAACTCGACTAATGGGTTTTGTTTGAATATGGGCCAAATTAGTGGTGGGGTACTACGCGATACATCGTAAATTAATTGAAAATTTTTGAAAAGCAGAAAATTTAATTGTCTGAGTGTTCAGAAAAATCCAGAGACAAACCAACTTTTTCTTCTGCTGTATTCGAATATAAATTATTAAAACATGGAAAAGTGTTTAGAGTGAGACACTGCAGTTTCGAACTAACTCCAGAAATAAGAAAATAGGACAGTCGTCTTTGTTAACATGACTGATTAGTTCTGTCTGAATATGGGCCAAGTTAGTAGCAATTTCTGAAAAATTTCCCAAAGCAATTTCTCAAGCAACAAATAGATTTTAATGTCTCCTATTTTCTTGTATATTCAAAATGACATGAAGGCGCCTTGACAGGGAATCGATAAATTTAATTCCTATTCACTATCTTTTGACATTCAGAACAGATTATGTTAGGGTGACATTTTTGTGGGTATCAGTAAGAAACATGGACATCAGAAAATTGAGTTACAATTTCATGATTATTGTTTATGATAAATATTCTTCCACATCATTAATACAGTCATTATTCAAAATAAGGAAACTTCATAACTTTTGATATGTCAAACATTGATATCTCTGAAATTGCATGCATGTAACCTAACGGAGAAAAACACAGCCTACTAGAATGCCGAGAGATCATGAATGGTTAATACAAAATCAATAAATCTAAATAATTATTTGTTTTATGACCGTTTTCATAATCAGACTGTAAGGAAGCTTTAATTTAAAGTTGCTTTAAGAATAGGGAAACAAATGTATTTTTTTAGGTTAAAGTAACTTTAAATTTAAAGTCTGATTATGAAAACGGTCCTTAATCTGAGATCTTGACGACGTACACACACAAATTTTTTTGGGATTAATTGTAATAAAAATTAGGATAAAGTTTTACCTGAAAAGTTGTTAATCCTTATCTAATTTGGTGTTATTGTTGTCTTTTCCCGACTAAATTGTGCCTAAAAGTGAGTCTTTACTCAAACAAGGACAAGCTCTACTCCTACTTTTAAAGGGTAAACATCCTAACTCCTTTTTTTAACTCCACAAATGAAAGGGCGCGAGGGAATACCGAAAAAGTGTCGCCCGGCGTTCAAAAAATATTAGAATTAACTCCAGATTTTTATCTGTGTATGAGATATAGAGGTTTTAAAACTGAACTCATTGCAAAGGCGCAACAATTCCTCTTTCTCTTGTCCTTGCATTAGGGGGGTTTTACATGAAGCGCCGAATGCTTCAAAACTTTGGGTGTAGGTACTAAGTGTAAGTGCTATAACGCCAAATGAAACAAAAAATCGTTGAAGCTAAAAGTTTACAGTTTACTAATATCTCACTTATTTTCTAGAATCAATATGTTTACTTTTGGACAAAGAATTGGCTTTTGATTGATTGATTGAAAAGTAAACTAATAGCGTAGTTTGAGGACCCAAATTATCTATCAAGAAAGTAACAACCGTAAGAGTGATGATTTTTTTTTTGAGAGATAGTATAGTCACTCAAACACTTTATGTGAGATGGAGCAAGATCTAAGTAACTAGTTTCGTTTTTATTTTTTCTGGAGTGTTTTACTGTTGGCCAAGTTTCAATATGGACTACTCTCCCCTACTTAAAAAAATTATTCTCAAAATGTTTAAAGTTGTAGAAAACTTAAATGCATGCATTTAACAGATAAAACCAAAACGTTCAAAAGGCATGGGTATAAAATATTTCTGTTAGAAACTATTTGTGTATATTAGCAATCCTTAGAAATATAAAATTTATAAAATAAAAGAATCGCCGTATTTTTACAATGCCGATGCCCCACGATGACGTATAGTCGGTATGGAAATTGAAAAAATTATTGTATTCGTTAGAAAACTATAGCTGGGTTTACATGGAACGTTGAATGCGTCAAAATGGGCGTACTCTGCTCTCTTTAGTACGGGTTGCTGTTTTTTTACGTACCAATTAGTTGGGGCACAGTAAAATACAATTGTTTGTTAACTCCACATGTTGTAGCGATGGAAATCATATTCCATAGATGATTTTGAACGAAAATCTGCACTTCTTAAGTAACGCACACATAAAATTTTTTGGGATTGATTGTAATCTGCCCATTCGGTGTTAAATATGGATAAAGTTTTATCTGGCGCCCTGTGTAAAAAGGCAGATGCTGGTAATTTCCATTAATCCGGACAAATTTCTGACTATGCCAGTGATTTCAAACTTACCGTAACAATATATTTTATTTTATCCACTGTTAGAACAAAGAAATAGTCTCTAAATAAATGCCTGAATAACAGAGAAAAACAAAACATCAAACAGCCTTACTGTCTTTTTTATTGCTTGGAGACATCTCAGGTCTTCCACTTCATAAGGCACCCTATTCTATGAGCTAAACTTTCTTTCATCTTTGAGTTTACTAATCAGTAATAACCTGATAAAATTATTTGATCCTGTTTTAAATTATCTATTGCATTAAGTAATTGCATAAATGCAGGAGAGAGCTATCGCATCTTTTGCACTTCTCAGGGATAATTTGCATATATTGGGTGTAACAAAAATACAGGCCGCTACTTCACGGACACAGATAAAAAGAAAAAAAAGTTCATATAAACATATATATAGGGTGTTAACGGGAAACGGCAACAACAACTAACTCTCTTATTTGAATTTATACGACGTAACTTATATTATACAAGTTGCAGGACCTCATATTAATTAAAATATTTTCTTTGAAAGTCTAGTATTTTTTTACGATTTAGTAGATAAATCTGGATGATCAAGGAAAATGCTTACAGAAGCCAACTTTTTTATTTGAAATTTTACGAGATACCTTAAAATAGGAAAGTTTTAGGACCTTTTCCGCTAGATTTTATGGCAGCATCAGAAGAACAAATGTCTCTTCGGTTTTGGAGATTTTCAATTGTTTTTATTTTTATTTTTGAACGGAATCAGTTTTTTTATCATCGCAACACGTTCAAGATATCTAATTCAGTATGCCTCAAAAAATTTTTTTTTCTAGCTACGCTAGGGTTTCCTGCGAACACCCTGTATACACGTTATTTCTCTTTGCTTTAATCTGTAGGATATATCATTGAAGTAGCTGCCACTTCTAAGACATTCTACTAACGAAATGAAGAAAAAGTTCAAACAAACGTACATCCAAGAAATCAACTATTTTTACGTTATAGTTAAATTATTAAAATTATGAAATTGAAAATTAAATATTTAATTTTAATTAGAATGTTAAGGTAAATGTAGAAGAAAAAATCATTTAAACATGTATGCAGGATATTCGCGGAAAACCGTATGGATAGCTTGAAAGTATTTTTCTAGATACGAACTTAATTAGTCATTTTGAACGGGATCCACTGATAAAAAAGCTGATATTCCGTAAGAAAATGCAAAAACAATTGAAAATCTGGAAAACCAAACGGTCACTTGTTTTTCCGAGACTGTCATAAAATCTGGCGGAAAACTTTCCTATTTTAAGTTATCTCGTAAAATTTCAAATAAAAAAGTTAGCTTTTGTAGGCATTTGCCATAAGTTATAAAAATTTATCTACCAAATAATAAAAAAATTACTAGGTTTGGAAGAAAATATTTTAAAGACATAATTAATATGACGTTCTGCACGCGATGCGATGATAAAAAAATATGTTTCATTAAAAAAAAAAAACGTTAAAAACTATTGAAAATCTCAAAAAACTGACAGTCATTTGTTTTTCCGATATTGCTATAAAATTGGGCAAGATAGGTCTTGAAACTTTTCCAAAATAAGTTACTTCGTAAAAATTCAAATAAGAGAGTTAACTGTTATTACAGCTTTCCGTGAATACCCTATATACATGTTTATATGAATTTTTTTCTTTCTTTTGATCTGTAGAATACGTCCGTGAAGCAGGGCCTGTATTTTTGTTACACCCTGTACACAAGGTGGCCGTGGAGAAACGATTTTTCAAACCGTAACAAATGTAATGGAAAATATGTATGCAACAGATGCGTGAAGACTTCTTTTACACTCGTATAAAAAGTCAGCAACACGCACAATATACCATTTCTATGTCTTCTATTTTTTAAAGTTGAGAACTTTTGGAATTTGTAATTAATTTTTACTGAAGTAACTTTCCGGTTTACTCTTTTAAACTCTAGGTAATATTATGAATTGGCTATAGTGGGTGGACCATTTGAGCTGACGCCTGGAAATAGAAAGACTGTGTTTTCGGAAGAAAAGTTTGAATATAAGTCAAAATTTCACTTTGAGCAAATTATCAAGGAAATTTGAAAGCTAATCTCATCTGTTTACACAGTTTTAATTGTTGTATTTTCTTCTCAGGTTTCGTAGAAAAACAAATGTCTTTTGTATAAGCCGTTTTATACCGGGTGATTAACGGAATTCATAATTAGAGGAGGCTGTGATTAGTGCTATTTTATGCTGTGTAGCTGGATAGGCTGGTGCTTTGTACACTACTGTCGAAAAGTTTTAAGACGAAAAGCAGTAAATCTGTTGGAATTTGAGCCTTATTGAAATAGCCCGTCTGAATTTAGAACCTTCTGGATTCGAACCTCCCCGTTTCTCTCTCCCTCTCTTGACCAGGGGATGAGCAGGGTCATAAAATTCATTCACGAGAACAGGTAATATGTTAAGCATTGAGTAAGGAAATTCCAGGTAATGAGAACTGTGTAATTTGTAATGTATTATGACAGTAATTATTAATAAAATTAATTTAGGTATATAGTTATATTTTGTGAAGTAGTTTGTTAATTGTTTTTAGTTTAATGTTAATAAAAATAATACCTACCGGGGTTTTGTTATATTCCGTTTTTTTTATGATTCAATTTAGATTTTCATATTTAAATTGTTAACAAAATTGAAGATATAAAAATCAAAATGTTTCACACTGCCATAAGTTCGGAATGTATTTATATTTAAGTTTGAACGTGTTATTGTTGTTGAATAATAAATAAACGAAGTGATCAGAAAAGGAAAATACTTTTTATGTTTCATGTGTTGCAATTAAAAATTACCAATGCTAATTTAAATCAAACTATTATACAGAGTCAAACAAAACGAGTTAAATAAACCAAAATTATTTTATTATCCTATTTTTTCTATATAAATCGAATGAGTAACAAAGTTTTTTTTATGACACATTAATTACATTTTTAATTGGACATATGGCCGTTTTCATAATCAGACTTTAAGGAAGCGTTAAGTCAATTTAAGAATGGGGAAACAAATGTGTTTTTTTAGGTTAAAATAACTTTAAAGTTAAAGTCCTATTATAAAATCGGACCTTACTATTATATTAATTAATTCATGATAAAGAATATTCTTAAAAGTGATGCAAATTTCTGTAATGAAACCGGAAATTTAAATACAAATTGAGGAATTTAAGTATCTAATAAGAAAATTAAAAGTAATACTAAGAAGGATATTGTCCCTAATATTTAATGCTGTTTAAGTATCTTCCGCAGGAATGATTTTATACCTCTACATCCTATTACATTTGTAAAATGTTGGTATTCTGGAAAATTTCCGGTAATACCGTGTGTTATCCCAATTTAGTGTGCAGGTACACAAAGAAAAATCATTAGTAAAAAGTAACAGAAATTGTAGTTAAAATGAAGACGGAAACAAATTGTAGCAAATATTCGCGCAATTGTCGGACTATTTACTACAATTGTACTAATATTTACTACAATTGTGTTAATATTTGTTACAATTTGTTTCTGTCTTTATTCTGACTACAATTTGTGTTACTTTTTACTATTGATTTTTCTCTGTGTATAAGAAGCTGCGAACTAATTATGTTTTAGTATTGAACAATTTCTTGTGTCGGAAAGTTTTGTTTAATTTCGTTGTGAAATGGAACGCAGAACACATACTACCGAAAGAGATAATTATTCCATTGTATGTATATTGTCATAGGACCAATGATACCTGTTATTATTACTGGAAACCGTAACCAATATTTATTTATTAGGCTTGCCGCCGGCCGTGTCATAAAAGCAGGTCAGCCGGCTAAATGTTGTTAAGGTTCATATTCGCAAAGCACGGATATTCGTACGGCCAGGGGTATTTCATTTCGTCCTAAAACTTTTCGACACCTTCGTACAATCTTTATTTTGTATAGATACCGGTTTAAATCCTTGTTTAGAATAATACGGGAGGTTCCATAATGTAAATCCGTTTATCAATCATTTAAAAAATTAATGTTACAATTCTGACATTTCAAATATTTAATTTCAAACAGCAAGCCTGTGTTGCCAACTTTTTGGAAAATTTCATAGCCTGCTCTAATTATAAATTCCTTTGATCGCATGGTACTACAGGGTTTTCCAGAATTTCAATACTCAAATTTGAAATGAAACAAATTTCATTCATGAACTCATGTCCTAATTCGTAAACATGCCAGGGTAAAATTAATATTAGTATTCAGAATGGTCAAATGAGTTATTTATTTTTTCAAACTACAGCTTCATTTATAAACAGTATTGCAAAACGTTTGCTAAGATAGGGAACTTTTAGTTCATTGCCTTAGAGCACACTGAAAGAATCTCGAACACTAGTTGTTACACGAGGTTAAAAGAAGACGGAAGTACTATGATAGTGTTACGGAGCGGTCAATTGAAAAAGCTATTAAAACAATTGAATCGAAAATAATTGTTCCAAACTGAATTCCAAACGGTCGCAGTGCTAAGGTCTATTTGTTCATTATTATTTTTTAGGATGTTTTAATAATACACGACCTCTTCTCTCCACAAATTCTGTTTATTTGTCATTTTTTCTTTGTGAGGACATGCTGCGCCTTCGTATAAAAAGTCATTTGATTGCAGGAAGATTTTTTCTAGTTACTATTTGTATTTATTTGGTTTAATTTTCGAATATTAATATCGTTTCAAAATACTGTTAAATTGAGTATTTAAAATTTTATTTTAAACTTTCGGTAGTATACATATTTTATTTTACAGATTTTATCAAGGTTTAATATCTTCTTTGAAATCCTCGATTCTATTTTTACGTTGGATCACCTTTGAAGTTTTTTAATTTACTGTATGTATGTACATATTTTAAACACATGTATTTATTTTCATTTCACCAATTTATTTTTATTATTTTGCAAAACAGTTCATCACAAGTTAGATATGAAATAATTGAATTTTAACTAAGAACGTCCATTCATTACTGAGGGCTTAGTACAATTTGGGCATTGAATAGACTCGATTAGCGCCGTGTGCTTCCACCAGAAGCTCAGTGGACTAATTTGCATCCCGCCGCCACTCCCCTTATAAGGACACTGCCAAATAGTAAGGCTGCCCGGTACGGTTGCGCGTTACTTCTGTCTATTCTCGTTCCGTTCCCGGTCCCCACCGGGCAACCGCCTATGCGAGATTCAAAATTCGGGGCCTACGGAATTTCGGAATTATTTTTGTAGCATAACTGGAGGATTTGATACGATTATAAATAGAATTACGCTCTCCGCTTACGCTTAATCAAATCGCCGACGGTGTCAGGTATTAGTAAACAAGAACGTTAGCAGGTGATAATCCATGGTTTCTTGCACACGTTATATATAATCGTAATTTTGGAGATGATTCAATTTTCGTTAGGTGCAGAATTCATAGAAGGCCACAGGTCATAAAATTAAACCAGCCTGTACATAAGATGCTAGATAGAGTACTTTTCGTGTTAGAAAAGAAAACTTCCAAAAGGTTCTGCACTTTTTGAACTTTGGATTTTACTGATTGATACGAACATTGATGAAAAAGACGGAATATAAACCAATTATTTTTTGTTGGTAAGGATTCATGTTGGTAGAGAACGCTTTGACAAAGTGAAGTTGCCAATTGCAATGTTACTAACATTTCTGGAATAATTATAATTCGATGTTCTCCTTTGTCTTTAGGGAGTTTACCTACCTACGTAGAAGCGGTGACTTGGTACTCTAATCCCAAAGATTCTCCTCACATAAAAGTGTATCAACATCGTCGGACAAGAACTATTTAGATATTTAGACAAAAGGTACATAAGATAAGTTTTCTAGATAAGCTTGCGTGGTACCAATTCCATGAATTCTTCAAATTCTGATGCGTTACATAAAATAAAAGGCAACTTTTACATAATCTTAACCGTTTCTCACACTAAAGGCCGTCTTTACCTTGTCTTCATTGGGCATACTAACTTCCAATAGCCACTTTTCAAGTTTTAGGTTGAAAACATTTTGCCCTGATTAATACTAGTTACAAGAAAGAGACGTTCACGGACGATACCTTGTATTGTATTGTGAAATGTGGCCCAGCATAAAAAATCACCTTATTAAGTTATCTTTCCGTCCTTATTAGTAAGCGAAGCGTCAACAGCGAAATGCTTGCGTTGCAGTTCCCAGAAACGGGATAATACCCTGAAGTCTGATATTCCTACGCGATGACTCAGGCCTGTTATTGAAGACGATGTTGAGTGAAGAGTCGAAAGGCTTTTAAGTAGCCTCACAGAAGTGTAAGTAAATTGTTCTATTGTCTAGATTCTGTGAATAATTAATTTTCTAGATACTCTCCCTTTTTAGCGAAGAGCAAAATGTTCCTAAGAGCCTAAGCTTGTACTACTTCGTCAGGTGTCAGACTTACACTGTTTAAGTAGCTAAGTCGAAATCTAGCTTTTGCAATGCATTTGCAAAGTACGCACTCGTTTCGATTTCTGATTCACATAATCAGCTAATGTTCCACTTTCTGCCAGGCTCATTTTGTTAAGGTGGTTCCTTCAAGGACAAATTCCAGTAAAAAAGTCCTGTAATAGTTTTTGATTCATTATTTGAAGACCTCCCTGAAGAAAGTTGTAACCAACATTTTTTTTCACATCAAAAATTTCAGCGGAATACTGTAAAATCTGACCTCAGGAAATGGCCGGTAGTTTGAGTGATGGTGGAACATTGTCCTGTAATATATCCTTTTACCGACAGCCGACCATTTCCTTAGGTCAGATATTAGAGTATTCACTGATATCGTTGATGTGGCCAAAATGTTGGTTACAAGGTTCTTCCAGGGAGGTCCTCATTTGTTATAAGCTTTTGAGCAGTCTTAGGCGAGTGAACACTTTCGCCTGTCTTTTCCAGTGGCATATTTTCTTCCTTTCTATCCCTATTTCAGTCTCTTTTCTCTACTGTGTGACTTGCTCAGACCACAGTAAGGTTTGGGGCCCATAGGAGAAGCCTCAGAACCAGTCCGAGCTAGCTTGTTGGCTTTTTCTTTCCCCTCTACACTCTCATGGACGGGTATCCATTTCAAGGTAATTTTGTTTCTCGAGGGACTGCCTTTCACTGGATATCTAGCATTTCCATATGGAAAAGGACACTGTGTAATATGCATTGAGTGTCTTTATAGTTGCCTGACTATCAGACAAAACATATAAATATATGTTTACCCTTTATGTTCCTTCTCTGGCACTCATGGTCACATACTCGTAGATTTATTCGAAGCGTTTCAGCTTGCATGATTTGAGTAGTACCTAAAACTATTGAAGCCTAGTACTTTGAGACGTAAATTTTTATGCCTATCTCCTTTTCATTCTTTGATCCATCCATGCACCAGATGGAGATATTGTTGCCTAATTGTGCTAATTTGCCTTTTGACCATATGGCGGCTACTAATGACTCTCAAAGTCAAATACTTTCAGCATTATGTCTGAAGGTCTTTCCAATACTTCTGGCTGCCGAAAATCCAAAATACTTAGACGGCCTGTGCGGTCATCTAGTTTGAATCTCCTAGTCTGAGTTAATCTCCAGGAATCTTGCATGCTCTCCCTCTGCACCTGCAAGTGAAGTGGAGGGATATCTAGCAAGACCTTCAGAGCTGCTGTCCTGGACACGTTAATCACGTATCACGTATATTAAATCAATCGCGGTTTCAGATCTCATGTTTTAGTAAAGAGCTTAAGACATGCCCGAAAATATGTCCTTGCCTTGCATGTCTTATCAACTTGTGCTTTCCAATTGTGCTTCATATCCGGTTATTCTTAAATATTCCAAAGCCTTGGAGAGCTGTATAGTGAGGCCATTTGAACGGGGTGCGATTAAATTCAGCTTTCTGCGTTTTGTATATGGTATTGTGAGAGTTTCTTTAGGGTATACACTACCTACCTATCAGAACAGAAATGATTGTAAGCCGTTGAGTCATCACAGCATTTTGGAGTAGCTTACTTCCTTAGATTCTGGAAAGTGTGTAAACGATCTGAGTAAATAGCTACTGCTGGCTCTGATGATTTAACAACTTACATGGCACCTTGATGATAACTTGGTTCTGCATTTTCTTTATTAACTTTTCAGTTTCTTTAGAAAATCGTGACCGTAATCACCTTTTTTGCTAACTGTTTGACCTTAAACATTCTTCTCGACGCTCCTTTTTTTCGTCTCAAAGTCGGTTTCCTTTTGAACGAAGGATTGATCTTCTGTGACAATTGTCTTCAATACGACCACAAGGTTTACTCTACACAGCTCCGAAAAGCATCGAACACATCCAACACGAAGCAACGCGACGATAGCGCTGAACTTTTTACATTTTTTTTCACCTCCAAGCGTCGATCGCTTAATCCTCAATAACGGCAATCTTGATGTCCTTCACCACTTTCATCGTCCTTCCTGTTCTTACATCATGCTTCACGGATTCTTGTCCAATTCGAAACCATTTTGATCAATCTTTTACTACAGAATGGGACGCATTCAAGTGATCTTTGACGCTTTGAGCAGAAAGACCTTCTCGAGTAAGAAATTTCATAACAGATCGATAATCAATTTTCATGACTTCTGACATATTTCTGGCATAATGATTATGTAATGATCAAATGTTATAAGAAATTCTGATAAAATTCAGTTCTATTTATTCCAAGACTAGAATCAATTTGTTATCAAAATTCATCAAAAAATGTTCTGTTACTGGACTAGTTAGGTCTTAACTCACCTTCAAAAGTTTTTTGGGAAGTACGAAAACGTTTTATTTGTTCCTTAATTACAAAACAACTAGCAAAATTGTCACCACACGCATTACGCAATCTTTTCTTAATTTGATAATATAATAATAATTCCTTTTGATAGGGAACTTTCTAATAAGGAAAAATGGATCTGTTATGAAAAATTTTTGAAATAAGTTTTCAATTTCGATTGATTTTCTCTCAAAAATCTATGCGAAAATTTCATCCTTCACCAACACCGTCGTATTATTTAATCAACGTATTTCTCTTTATTGTTTCCATTTTTTAATTCAAGAAAATATACTGGGTATTCCATGTAAAACAGAGAAGTTAATAATCATTTGTTAGGGTTCCGAGCGTCATTATTTGTTTTCTTTTTCAGTAGATTCTCGCAGTTCAGATAAATTCTTAAACGTTTGTATTTAACATTTTTTAAATGTATGTTAGTAAAGTGTCTATTAATAAAGTCTGTAGTTATCGTTTAAAATATAATCAAAAAATTAGTTACATTTCAATTTAGTTTGAGAAATTAATTTTGTCTCTTCTGTGTATTTTGGCAGGTTTGTTCCGTTATTTACGGGAAATTTTGACAAACATCCAACTTTACCGTTTGTTATCTGCACCGACATCGATATTTTTGTCGAACTCGTCTTGTTCTTTCAACGCAGTCCGCCCCCAAAAATGCGTTGCGTAATTTGAATTATAAACACGCAGCGAGTCCGAAATGTTTTGGCTGCGCTCCAGATTATGAGGACTTAGAAGCAATTTACGGCCTTAATTTGCTGATGCAATGCCGGAAAATTCGAGTGAATGAAACAAAATTAAACACAATCAGGGCCATTTTCATAATACTCTTGTTTTCATATTCCATTAAAGGTGAGTTTGAACAGTTTATTTTAGGCCGATTGTGAAAACGTCTTCCCCCTTATTATGGAATAGGGTTACCACCGGTCGGGCAAAAGGAAGATTATGCTCTATTGTACCTAGACCAAGGCGCTTTATAAGATATCTGGTAAAGACCGTAAAAGATAAACAAAACAGCGGCGCAGGTTTCGACGTCTTCAATGTACGGTTTACATGCGCGAGGCACTCTCCATACTCGTGCTTATTGCATTAGAATTGTATCTATTGTAAACTACGTGCGTAACATTGCCTTTATAGTTTCTTTCAAATTAATAATTATAAAAACGTTAACTCCCATATGTAACTTAAAAAAAGACAAGCATAATACATTTAATTCATATCAATTATACCACCATTACTGCAAAATGAACGTGTGTGTGTTTGGAATGTTGTCCATATCAGTACGTACTCAAAAATTTAGTTTATAAATGCAACCTTAAGCTGGGATTATTAATTATTAGATTAGGAGTATAATATTATATTAATAAATCTTTAATATGTTCTTCAATAAACATTTAACTTTCTAAGCAATGCACTTATGATTTCAGTATTAACAATAAAGTTGTAGCCAGGCATTTGATAAAAATTTTAATAACTATCGTGACACTACTTAATATAAGGTACCTAATGCCCAATTTTTTGACCTCCTGAGGTCCGATTTCTTCACCTACGGATAAATCTATCTGCCAGGTATTACTCTTGTAAACTACTGTATCGATATTACTTTCCGAGGATACTACCTGGCAGATAAATTTATCCGTAGGTGAAGTAATCGGGCATCAGTGTAGTAGAAGGTAAAAAAAGAAAATCAAGAGAATCGTTGTCTAGTTTCTGTGATATAAATTGATTATAATAAATACTGTAATATTAAATATTATTCTAATGTATAAAAATAAGGAATATGAAAAAAATGCTAATAATAACAACCATTTCAGAAAATACTGCATAAGCAGGAAATAGCGTAACATAATTAAATAGTAATAATGATATAAAGTTAAAATAACAACGTAATATCCTAAATTAGAAAATAGGATTTTTTTCTCTCTTTTTGAAGCAGCTTGCAAAAATAGCCTATAATGGCTGTTTATCAATTAGTTATATGGTTGGTATGGCAACTTTTAGAGGCAGCAAAATGACGCGACGCGCTGCGGTGTGAGGATTGAACCTTATGCTAACGTATAATAAGTAAATGTTCGACAATGTTATGTTAGTATTAGTAATAATATGTTGATTTCTGTTTCATAACCATTTTAGTTTACTAGAGAAATAAAAAATTAAATAGGTATGTATCATTCAGATAAAATAATGCAAATTTACAAAAATCAAAAATTTATATATAGCTCAATTCAAAATTTCCCCTTTGCAAAGGTGTGGCAATTGGCAATACATACAAACTAAAGATCGAAAAAATGAGTTTATCGATGTCAGATTAATCATTGTCGACGATAAAATATAAAAGATAAACTACGGAAAAATACATATAAGTAAAGGCAGTGAATTTAATAGAATACGGCGTGCAATCCAATTTGTAACAAATATCCAATAAACGAAAAGGTGAGCATCAATTGTTTCATATAAAATTTAAAAACTAGCTTAAATTCGGTACGTAAGAACGTCACTCGAAAGAAACAAGTTTCTAAAGACATTTTTGATATTGTATTTCCATACCTGAGTAAGTGCAGCTTGCGTGATTTAGTGATGTTATTGTTAGTTGAAGACGGATTTTTGCTATGAGTAATAATAATAATAATAGTATTAAAAACCTGTATTTAGCTGTCATTATTTGTCAGAATTAATTTTCTAGTTGAGTTAGTACCCTGATGAAAGCCATTCAAAACCGAAGAGAAATTCAATATATTAAATTTAATATATTAATTAATAATAACCAGGCAGAGGACGTTATAAAGTTTTTCCGGCTTCATCCAGTTTCAGACTGCGGCAGTCTCAGTGAGGAACCTGCGTTGCGTTTTCTAACTCCATTTTGCGAAATGTCCCGCATCTCAATTATTTGTTAAACCTATATAAACAAATAACTAAATGAATAAATATTTCTTTTCAATTTTAAGAATAAATCATTATTTAATGGTAGGTAATCTTCTTTTATTTTTTATTTTATTTATTATTTAATGATAGGAAACCTTTTATTCGTCTGGTAACACTGACTGCGAATCAATAAATCGGTGAATACGTTATTTTGTTGCGTATCTAACTTTTTGAAAGTTTTTTTTTTTAATAACATTACAAAAGTTTCAATTTTTTTAGTAGTGCCCCGATTTACGAATCTTAAATGTTGACAATCTTACCAGAAGTATCTCAAACTCATTGATCTGTATGTTAACAACTGGAAGGGCAACGCTGATATAACTTGCATTGCGGGATCTCCATCTTTTTCTGTTTCGTGTGGTCTTATGATGCGTCGTGTATAATATAGGTTGTTCTTGTTTGTTTTAAAATAGTACCAGTGGTAGTACTTATTGACTTCGTGTATATCAAACAAGGATGGTAATATCTGCAAGGGCGGGTAGCGAAGCTAGGCGATTTAAGCAAGGCGTTGCCATTCTAGTTCATAAGATACATAAGGTATATGAACATTTTATTTGAAAGTAGGTAAAAATGCGATAATTTAGATATATTTCTTTTTTTTGATAAATGAATATTAAAGCCGTAAAAAATTTAAAAAATTTGAATTGATTAAACTCCCGCCAAAACGCACATTCTGACCGTGTGACGTCAATGTTCACATGTTGTCAAATCGTAATAAGTGAATATCAATACAAACACTTAAAACTTATTACAATAAATAGTAAAACATATTATCAGTATTGTGCTGTGCTAAAATGTAAAAATAACTGCGCAAGAACTCCGAATAAATTATTTATAAGCGTTTCACAAAATTTAGTGTCACCAACCTTACTTCTCAATGGCGAAAAGTTTCCGTTTCCACCACAGATTTCTCACCAACAAAATAAAAAAATACAATAATTTCTTTAAGATATTCAGTTCGTAATTGTTTCTTAAATTAAAACTATATTTTTCAGCACATATTAAGAACAAACATTCAAACTATTTGACAAGGGTTTGCATACAACATAAACGTCAAGTGACAATTTATGAACAATGACGTCACAACGGATGGGAAGCCTTTCGAAACCAAGTGATTTATATTTGAATATTTTCGATTTTATTTATTAATTTAAGAGAATAATAAATAGAAATAGCGTACAAATTTGGTATTTTCGCGTGTTATTGAATATAGTCTCGATTAGAGAGCTTTAATTAATAATTTAATGTTATTGTCATGTACCCTATTAAGGTCCAGTTTTACAAATGAGGCTCAACTTTGAGCCGAGGCTTAAACCCTTAGCAACGATTATTTCAACAATTGTTGTGAAGGATTTAAGCTTCGGCTCAAAGTTAAACCGTCATTGTAAAACTGGGACTTAATGCTCAAGCTAAATAATGTCTAAGCTCGCGAATCTTGAAATAAACCTTGGTCACGACATTTGAATCTTGAAACGCACCGCACTATTTTCATTTTCAGAGGAATGACATCATGCCTATAGAAAAACATTGAAAGAGAACGTGCTTCCCAATTGTAATTAATTACACCCCAATTTGGCAGTTTTTTTGGAATTGTAAAAATATTAAATTTATTGTTCGAATTAACCCTTACTTCGTCAAAACCTAGTTTTGTTAACGCCGAAAATATAAACAATTTGTCTAACCGTGAATCATCTATCGTCTATGTAAGTATTTATTTTTTGTTTTAAAACATTTACTTTTAAAGTATGTTTGACAGTGACAGTTTCAAATAATTTCTAATTTATGATTGCTAGCCAGATTTACAGAGCTGAGAAAATCTCGTCCTAATTTTTTATGTTAGCAATGGCACAGTCCGCACTTATAGTATTCAATTTTAGTGATATATTATTGCGCTATAAATCTAACTTTTTGAAAATTTTTTTTAATAAAGATTTAAAAAGTTCCAATTTTTTTTGACATGACCTTGATTTTCAAAGACAACGTCCCGATTAGAAAACTAATGACGTTTTTGACTGACCACTCTGAGAGTATATCTATCCTCTACTTTTACACGAGGCTAAAACAAGATGGAGATACTCTGAGGGTGATCAGTCGAAAACGCCTTAATAGTAGTACTGTTAAGATTAATTAGAAAAAATTTGTGCAAATCGTTTTTGATTGCAGTGAGAACCTCGAGCAGCCTCTGGACAGCTGTTTCAGCCCTGCTTGGGGCTTCTTCAGCAGAAACGTAGCTCGACATTCCCACTGCAGACCAAAAACGACTTGCCCAATTTATTCGCAAATGCGATGTAAGAATGATGAACATATAAAATAGCGACATCTTACTATCGCTTTTTGACCTAACATTGCAGTAGGATAGACAAATTGAAGCGGGATTTGCTCCTAATGAGTCCCCCATGCAAGGCGGCCATGCTTGCTGTCAAAGCATAATGAAAGATTTTAGAAAAATTTTGTGCAAATCGTTTTTGATTGCAGTGAGAACCTCGAGCAGCCTCTGGACAGCTGTTTCAGCCCTGCTTGGGGCTTCTTCAGCAGAAACGTAGCTCGACATTCCCACTGCAGACCAAAAACGACTTGCCCAATTTATTCGCAAATGCGATGTAAGAATGATGAACATATAAAATAGCGACATCTTACTATCGCTTTTTGACCTAACATTGCAGTAGGATAGACAAATTGAAGCGGGATTTGCTCCTCATGAGTCCCCCATGCAAGGCGGCCATGCTTGCTGTCAAAGCATAATGAAAGATTTTAGAAAAATTTTGTGCAAATCGTTTTTTTTTTTTGATCGATAGTAAGATGTCGCTATTTTATATGTTCATCATTCTTACATCGCATTTGCGAATAAATTAGGCAAGTCGTTTTTGGTCTGCAGTGGGAATGTCGAGCTACGTTTCTGCTGAAGAAGCCCCAAGCAGGGCTGAAACAGCTGTCCAGAGGCTGCTCGAGGTTCTCACTGCAATCAAAAACGATTTGCACAAAATTTTTCTAAAATCTTTCATTATGCTTTGACAGCAAGCATGGCCGCCTTGCATGGGGGACTCATTAGGAGCAAATCCCGCTTCAATTTGTCTATCCTACTGCAATGTTAGGTCAAAAAGCGATAGTAAGATGTCGCTATTTTATATGTTAAGATTAATATTATAAGTTAAGGTTAATAATTATATGTCCCAGATTTTTTTGGCGGGCATAGTACATAATCATTCATTGTAGTAGCCTATCTTCTCTTTACAAGAGTGTTAACACGATTTTTACGTTCATTTTAATGAATCACATACACTTGTAAAAAAAAAAAACAATTGCAATATAAATAAAAAACTTTCATATAAAAAAAGGTAATTGTACCAGCGAAATTTTTCTGCAAACAAACACAAAGAAATACAGTCCACTATATCGAATCAACATATTATTTTTGGTCCGATCGAGCCGGATTCAAGATTTACAAGAACTAAGCGCATCAGCGAAGAAGAGAAACACCGCATAGAAAACTATCGTTCAGGACTACAGATAAGGCTCTAGAACAGTTCTAGAATTTGTAGGCTGCTATCTGTGTTAAGGTAGTACACATTTATAAAACACATTCATACTTTTATACATTTATTTGCAAAAGAAAATATTTTGACAAATATTTTTACACATTAACACAATTTCTTTGTAACTAGGTTACAATAATTCAATTCATAGTTTTCTGAATTTGAAAAGTCATGCAAGACGTCACATCTACTGAAAAACTTGTGCGTAAACGAGGTACTATTAAATACAAACTAACAAATTTTATAAAATATTTACGCACAGTTCAAGATGCATATGCAAGTGATCAAGTTTTAGCAGAAAAAACAATCATTGAATTGCAAGATCGTAGTAGCAAGTTTGCATCGTTGTTTGAGGAATTTGATGAAACTCAGAGTAAAATAGAATATATTTGCGATGAAGATGACTTAGAAAGGCAATATTTAGAGAGAGAAGATTTCACTGAAAAGCATTCATCCGCAATCACAGACGCAAAATTTATTTTAAAGCAAGTCTGCACACCTGTCATCCAAATTCAAAGCGACAGTATCACTGGCATATCAGATTCCTCAAAACAAAACGGTATTTCTCACAACATTAAACTTCCAACAATTAAACTTGCAAAATTTAACGGTGCATATGATAATTGGTTGGAATTCAAAGATACTTTTGAGTCACTAATTAATTCAAACAAATCAATTGACAATGTTCAGAAGTATCATTATTTACGTGCTTCACTAGAAGGTGACGCACTAAAGGTTATACAGTCTCTAGAATTCTCATCCGAAAATTACATAATCGCATGGGAACTACTTTGCAATAGGTATAATAACATCAGATTGTTAATTAATAATCACATCAAATCTCTGTTTGAATTAAATTCACTTACAAAGGAGTCCTCAAGAGGAATAAGAGACTTGATAGATACCATTTTTAAACATTTAAGAGCTCTTCAAACACTAGAACAACCAACAGAACATTGGGACACTTTGTTGATATTTTTAATTACGTCAAAATTAGACAAATTTACTGTTCGGGAATGGGAAAAAGTTAAAACAGGCAATAATTTCCCAACACTTTCTGAATTCAAGAGTTTTTTGAATTCAAGAGCAGATTTTCTAGAAACACTTGAAATCAATCATAATAAAATTGCCAAAGAACATAAACAGTTACATAATAATATCAAACAAGTTTCGTTAATATCCTCAAATGTGAAATGTCCTGTATGTAATGGGGCACATTTAATTTATTATTGTGAAAAATTCTTAAAATTAAATTTGTCAGATAAATTAAAAACAGTAAAGCAGCTGAATCTTTGTAATAACTGTTTACGTTCAGGCCACACAACTAAAAACTGCAGATCTGGATTTTGTAAAAAGTGCAAAGCTAAACATAACACTTTACTTCATCCAGAATTATTATATACACGTGAACCAATTACATCAAAAACAATTCATCCAAATGCATCAACAACAATTTCGCCACAAGTTAGTTTCACAAGTCATTATCCTAATCAACATGTTCTGCTTTCCACTGTATCAATTTTAGTTCCAGATGTTTTTGGCAACATTCATACTGCAAAAGCTTTACTTGACTGTGGTTCTCAGTCAAATTTTCTTACTTCAAAATTTTGCAAAAAGTTAGGATTAGAAGAACATTCAACAAACATGACCATTGGAGGAATCAATGGCGTTTCATCAGTCATTAAAAAAAAAATGCAACATTGTGATATATTCACTCAATTATGAATTTTCTACTAATCTTTGTTGTTTTATTTTGCCCACAATTACAGGTAATTTGCCTTCATTCACTATCAACACCAGCTCATGGAATATTCCAGCCAACATTCAATTGGCAGATCCTCAATTCACCGAGCCTAGTGAAATAGATGTACTTATTGGTGCAGGTATTTTTTGGAATATTCTTCATCATCAAAGAATTCAGTTGGGTAAGAATATGCCAGTTCTTCAAAACACAGAATTCGGTTGGATTATATCAGGTACCATCTCAGAATCCATTTCAAAAATTCATTGCAATTTTTCTAAAACTCACAGCAATCTTGATTCTGAATTGCAGAAATTTTGGGAGATAGAGGAAATTAATAACGAGCATTCTATGTCTTCCGATGATGTTTATTGCGAAAAACATTTCCTAGAAACGTTTTCTAGAAATGAAGAAGGACGGTTCATTGTTCGAATACCACTAAAACATTCTGCTTCTAATTTAGGTAACTCAAAACCATTATCAATTAAACGTCAACAACAATTAGAATGTAAATTTTCATACGATTCTAATCTAAAATTTCAATATTCTCAATTCATAAAAGAATACATAGATTTAAACCACATGTCTCAAGTAAATTTAATTCCTTCCAATACAGCATATTTTTTGCCACATCATGGTGTTTTTAGACAAGAAAGTTTGACTACTAAACTAAGAGTAGTCTTTGATGGATCAGCGAATTCTGATTCAGGTTGGTCAGTTAATGATTTACAATTTACAGGGCCACCCATTCAGAATGAAATATTTTCTATACTCATAAAATTCAGACAACATCCTTTTGCAGTTTCGGCAGATATAGAAAAAATGTATAGGCAGGTCGTCATTCATCCTGATGACAGACATCTTCAAAATATTGTTTGGAGATTTAGTTCAGACGATCCAATTTCCATTTACACTTTAAATACAGTTACCTACGGCACTAGATCTGCTCCGTATTTAGCCATAAGATGCTTAAAGCAGTTGGCTCATGAATATCAAACAAAATCTTCTTTCGCATCTTCAATAATAAAAAATGATTTTTATGTTGATGATCTCATAACAGGTTTTGATTCTGAAACAGTTGCAATCAATGTATGTAAAGAAATTGCATCAATTCTAAATTCAGCATGTTTCCCATTAAGAAAATGGAATTCTAATAGTCAGCTTTTCTTGCAAGAGTTTCAAAATGAAAATGAACCTGTGAGTGTTTTAAATTTAGGAGATAATGAGTTTTCAAAAACTTTAGGAATAAAATGGTACAGTAAATCTGATACATTAGGTTTTCAAATCAAAAATTTTGAAAATTCTTTATCAATTAATAAACGATCAATCTTATCTGACGTAGCAAGGATTTTTGATCCATTAGGTTTGTTAAGCCCATGCACTATTTTCTCAAAAATAATTATTCAAAAACTATGGTCTCTTAAATTAGATTGGAATGATCCTATTCCAGACGATTTGAAAGCTACGTGGATACGATTCAGAAATAATTTAACAAAATTAAATCAACTCAAATTAGATAGGCACGTCATTTGTAAAAATTCTACAGAAATCGAATTACATGGTTTCTGTGACGCGTCACAAAACGCATACGGTGCGTGTGTATACGTTCGCAGCATCGATCAAAAAGAAAAGATTTTAATTAATCTCTTATGCGGAAAGACAAAGGTTGCTCCACTGAAATGTTTAACTATGCCAAGATTAGAATTGTGCAGTGCTTTGTTGTTAAGTCAATTAATTAACAAAGTACAAAAATCATTCACTATCGAATGCTCATATCATCTATGGTCAGATTCTCAAATAATATTACACTGGATTAACTCTCCATCTCATTCATTACCAATTTTTGTAAGAAATCGCATTTCTAAAATTCAAGAATTAACACAGATTAGTAATTGGAAGTACATAAACACAAAAGATAATCCTGCCGATCTTACATCACGAGGAATTTCTCCTGAAAATTTACTCAAGTCTCAATTGTGGTGGAACGGCCCTTCATGGTTGTCTCTTCCAACTAATCATTGGCCATCATCCGCATTCTCAATTTCAATTAAATATTCTAAAAATAATGTTTGCTCAGCTACTGTTGAAAATAATTTTCAGATATTCGAAAGGTTTTCTAGTTTGAATAGGTTGAAAAGAACAATGGCATACATTTTACGATTCATCTTAAACATTAAGAAACAAAAATCTGAACGGCCGTACGGATATTTGACTATTGCAGAATTAGATCTCAGTATGAAACAATTAATAAAATTGTCACAACAAGACAGTTTTCCTCAAGAAATTAATTTATTACTAAATAATAAAAATTTAAAGCCAAAACACAATTTATTATCCCTTGCTCCGTTCATTGATACTGAAGGTTTATTAAGAGTCGGTGGTCGATTAAAAAACTCTTATTTAGATTTTGCTCAGAAACATCCTTTGATTTTATCGGGAAAACATCGTTTAGCAAAACTAATTTTTGAAAATACGCATATAACATTACTTCATGCAGGTCCACAATTGTTATTATTTACAGTAAGACAGCATTTTTGGGTTACATCTGGAATGAGTGTGGCTAAGTCAGTAGTGCGAGGTTGCATCAGATGTTTTAAATCTAAACCAAAATCTTTTGATCAAATAATGGCAAATTTGCCAAAAGAAAGAGTTACAGTTAATAATCCATTTTATATCACGGGAATAGATTATGCAGGGCCTTTTAATATAAAAGATCGCAAAGGTCGAGGTTCAAAGACTATAAAGGGCTACATTTGTCTTTTCATCTGCTTTTCTACTAAAGCTATGCATCTTGAACTTGTGACAGATTTATCAAGCGAAACATTCCTTGCTGCTTTGAGAAGATTTGCATCACGAAGAGGCAAACCAGCTCATTTATATTCAGATAATGCAACAAATTTTATCGGAGCAGCTAAGAAACTATCTGCCTTGCATGAATTTTTCTCAAACTCTAAAACAGAAATAACAAATTATTGTACAAATGAAAATATAACCTGGCATTTTATTCCCCCAAACTCGCCTCATTTCGGAGGGCTTTGGGAATCAAACATAAAAAACATAAAACATCATTTATCAAGAGTAATTAATGACACAAAATTAACATATGAAGAATTTTACACAATCTTAACACAGATAGAAGCAACTTTAAATTCTAGACCTTTATACCCTCTGTCATCGGATGTTGATGATCTGCAGCCACTAACTCCAGCTCATTTCTTGATTGGCAAACCATTGACTGCTATTCCGGAACCGCAATTGCTGGACACACCAACAAACAGGCTGTCGCGTTTCCAGTTACAGCAACAGTTGGTACAAAGTTTTTGGAAGCGGTGGTCACAAGAATATTTGTATCATCTGCAAGAAAGAAAGAAATGGAAGAGCAAAAATCCAGGGCTAAAGATTGGAAGTTTGGTAATAATCAAACAGGATAACTTACCTCCTTCCCAGTGGCTCCTTGGAAGAATAGTAGAGCTTCATCCCGGTGACGACAACGTAGTTCGAGTTGCTACAGTCAAGACTCATAAAGGCAATTTCAAGCGAGCAGTAGCGAAGTTGTGTCCCCTTCCAGTACCTGAAAATGGCAGTAGTGACAGTGAAATTGTGCATGTTAAAAACAGTTAAAATAATTCATTTTCATTATTACAATCAGTTCATACTTACCTGCAATTTATGAATATTTGAACACTTTCTTAAAAAAAAAAAATGTTCAAGGCGGGGAGCTATGTTAACACGATTTTTACGTTCATTTTAATGAATCACATACACTTGTAAAAAAAAAAAACAATTGCAATATAAATAAAAAACTTTCATATAAAAAAAGGTAATTGTACCAGCGAAATTTTTCTGCAAACAAACACAAAGAAATACAGTCCACTATATCGAATCAACAAAGAGTTTATATCCAATATTACGTAATGTCAAATGTGCCGAAAGTGATTATACAGAAGAAAATAAATAAATTTTTTCAATCTTCTTAGTTTTTTAAGTTTGAATTATATTGCTGTTTCATATGAAACTCTTAACACTGCTCTTGCTTTATTACATGACGGTCCAGTTGTACAAAAGAGATTTAAACTGATGTTTAACTGAACCAGGTTCAAAGTAAACACATTCACATAGAATCTTAAGGGCATATGGTAATGAAGGCAATGTATAAATTAAATTTGATGCGATTGATTGGTTTATATCTCCTAGGTACAACTGCCCTAAAGGAATTTTGTGTGATTGGACATGACTGAACTGCTTTTTCCTGAAGAAATCTTACTTTGGAAAATATGTGTACTATCGATAATTTGTTTATTGATTACCTCTTTTTTTTAATGTTTTTTACAAGTACATATTTAGCCCGTACGATAACGGTGATCATTTTTGTATAAAATTTGTTGAAAATTGAGGGAAGTATCAAATTAACCAATAAACTTTCACCGTCTCCCACTTTGTAACAAATTTTACACAAAATTAACAATATAATTATGCAAATTATAAAAACTGTGTTAACAAGAATAAATAAACAAATAAATACATATCAGTTTTCTGGATTCTTACTATTATGATCACCACTACTAGATTTATTTGGCATTTCTGAATTGATAAGAGAATCTGCACTAAGTAGATGCCAGTGTTGACCTAATTTTACTATCACAACTACAACCCTGGACCAATTCATAATATCTTTAAATTACAATAGTTACTACTGCTACAAAATATAACTAAGAGCAATCTTTAAAAAAGTTCTCTACGCCCATGGACCACACAAGGAAATTATCAGTATTCACAAACACTTCTGGCTCCCCGTTATAAGTATTTGAAGAGCTTACTAGGGCACCAAATTCCAAAATCCTTTTTGCTGGAAAAGAAAAATTAAAAAGCAAAGATTAAATAATTTGATGTACGTGTCTTTAAACAAAGAAATTATTATGACGAGTACTTTCAGAAGAATTCTAAAAATGTAACGGGATGTGATTCGAAATTTAAATTATACGTACGTAAGTTTTAAAGTCTGAGATGGGAATAAATTCATTTTAAATTAAGTTAAGCTTGTGGAAACAGGTACTTACCAAGATTCCATTTTAGACCACTTGTAGTAACAACACAGGGGGCCCCAATCGGAAGCAAGCCGCACCATTCTTGGTCCTTCCTCAAACTGGATGGAATGTGTATATTGTGTCTGCCTTTAGGCAATAGCCAAGTCAGGGAATCCCAGGTTAATATGTACACCTTAACACCAGGGAGAAGTCTATCGGCAAAGTATAATGTGTTAATGTTCGAAAGTAACTGGTCGAATCTTCCAGAACTAGCGGTAAAAACTAAGACATCTTCTACCTAAATGCATACAATTAATTAACGGAAAAAATACTTTTATAATTCCACATGACAATACTTTTAAATTATGATGTAGCAAGTATCGTTGCAATTCGAAAATGGCTTTGGTAAAATCAGTTTTACTCTGATCATCGGTTACGACCACCTTGGTCTTCCCGTTCGATCTAAAATACTGTAGACTCTTTTTAGTTATCGAATCCATATCTCCGGTTAGTAATTCAGGAGGGTTGATACTATTGGGATCGATTTGGTTCTTTTTTAACCAAGAGAGCCACAAGTCCGTTCCTCCATCGACCGTAATTCTTACACTGGCTGAAATTATTAAATTAAATTATAAAATCTTGTGATGCTATATGATTATTTACTTACCCCTTCCCCAAATGTTTATTATAACATCCGAGTTAAAGTCAGTCTGAATAGGCCTGTTTAGAATGATGATTGCATATCGACGATTGGGATCGCTCGAGTTTAAGATGGACCAAGGGTTCCACGTGTGGATTACATCATTTTTTTGCATTTTCGTCGTTTATTTGGCGCAATTTTGAAGCGCCACACATCACATATAACCTCAACAAGTCATGTGCTCGCCCCGTTAATTACGTTTGACGATGTAGTGTGTGTGTGGGGATAATTATCGGATTCATTTGATTAGAGTGATTCTTAAAGGATTAACTTTTGTGTTCGACGTAATTAGTATCCAACCAAATAAAATATTAATAATGTCATTTGTATCTATTTAACATAACCTAATTTTCTTATTTGACTTTACTACACCGCCCTCTGGTTAATAATGCTATCAACCAACTTTTTGAACTTTGAATAATTTCTTGAAAGTGATTCGAGTTGAAACTGGAATTTATTAAAATTATTTATTTCGGTAATTATTTCAAATACAAGGAACATAAATGCATATGCGGTTTGTTTGTTTATACAGGGTGGGCCAACAGTGCGTGGGCGGAAGATTGTGGCGTTACTATTGAAAATTTTTTAAATTTGCGTGCCCACTAACATACATATCGGCTAGATGCAGAATCTAAAATTATCTAGAATTATACAGTGTGTTCCGTAAGAGTGTGGCGACCCTAACATATATTTTTTTAATGAAACACTCTGTATATATTATTAGATGGCTCATTACCAGTAGATGAAAATAATATAAGGTTTCATTGACCTAAAGTTTATCTTTTCGAGATATTGACAATTTAATGGTAAAAAATGGCAACATTTTTTACTCCATAAATTAGTTATTTTTAAATATTTTGCTTTGAATTTTGGTAGATACATTAATTAACTATTCTGAAACAGAAATATGTGATCAACTCGAAATTTCTCTGGGTACTTTACATAGGGCGATGCACAACGCAAATTATCATTTTTCTAAAAAAAATTAAATGGAACGCTCTGTATATGAACGCAACATCCCTTATTAAGGTTTCCAATAGTATAAAACTCTCTTAAACTTTGAACGTAAACATTTTTAAAATTTGTATCTTTAAAATCTCAAATCTATTGTAATTTAATACATAAATTACATTTTTACATTTGGTAAAAACATTATTAATAAATTGATAATAATAACAGTAGATGTATTGATGTTTGAACCAACATTTAGAATACACCGATTTTTTAAATTAAAAAAGTATTAAATAGAACTAAATTTAATTTCTTTATAATCATATCATTGTTCTTTTTGCAAATTTCAAATGCTGTAAAAATGTTGAAAAGCAAAATGCAATCAACGAAGTGATTTTCTCGAAACACTTGATCGCACTAGATCGAAAAAATGCGATTCATAGCTTTCTAGTTTGAAAAATAAAAAAGTTTCTTTCTCATTGTCATGGAAACCAAAATTAACAATTGATACGTATTCGGACTCATAATGATCCGTAAATTTCAAATATGTAAAAATATATAGGATGTTCTATTCAAAATAAGAAAGTTGATATCACTTCCGGCGAAACCGGAAGTCCTATGACGACTAGTAGTATGTCAAAGAATTCCATTTTTTGTTTAATTTATTGTCTCCAAAATTCAGGTTAATCAATCAATAAATAAAGATTCTAGAAGGGTGAGCACATGGCGCGGGACACCCGGTATTCACAGTACGAAAAATACAAAATACCACAAAAGCAATAATATAAATCCTAGTTAACAAAAGAAAAACTAGATTTAATAAACATGCTCAAAATGTAATCCAATTTATTTTATATATTTTTAATTCGAAACCTTATATTATTTTCATCCTCTGATAATAGGCTATCTAATACTGCAATAATATGTAGTGTTTAATTAAAAAAAATATATCTTAGGGACGTCACACTTTTACGAAACACTCTGTATAAGTTTAAGTATCAAAAATTTTCAATAGTAACGCTACAATCTTCCGCCCACTCACAGTTGGCCCACTTGTGTATTCACATTTTGTATATTTCTATACAGGTGTTTCACTTAAGGCGGTTCCTTTTCATCTCTCCAGTTACAAAAAACTGTTTCAAACAAAAATTACTTCACATCAGGTGAAACATATTTTGAAATTAGTTTGCTGTGTACATAATGTTCCATTTGATCAGGGCGTTATGAAATGAAACATCCTATATATTTTTACATTTTCGGATTCCGGACTGAATTACAAATTAGTGTAACTCTGTATACCACACATAGGGTCTAATCTAAACCGTTTTCGTGTTATTCAACTTTTTTTTTAAAATATGGTTGCAACGGTACTTCAAACAAATACAAATATCTTCCAAACAAATGATGTTAGAGACTTATGGTTTTTGCTAAAGTTTCACCTTAAAACGCTTTTTCAGTTACACCAGCGTTTCCCAAACTTTTAGGTTTCAGACTTTCATGACCCTCTTTTGAGCTTTCATGATTCACATAAGAAGACCTAACAGGTATGGTAGCGTGACATCAAAAGTAAGCAGTAAAGCGTGGAAGCCTGTATTGAATATTATTGGACAGGGGTTTATCAGAACATTTTTCTTGTTTTGATTGTCGAATACAGAGCAGTAATTAAATAAATTTTTAATCAAAGATAAATGTCTAAATGTTTGTTGCTTTTCGGTTTTTATTGTGACAGATTAATAGCCATTTTTTTTTCTTTTATTGTCATATGAAAATATTTTAGGGTAGTATAAAAACAACTCAGGAAGTCTGGGGCAAGAAATAGATTTTTCTGGAATTTTTTCTTAGACAGCTCTATAATATTTTACATGTCCGTAAAAGGAAAAAAAAAGGCTAGACAAAAATATAGATTATAACCTTAAAAAATCGTGAATGATATCACAGTCCAAGACGATGATGACATATGAAAAAAGAACACGCCTATTTGTAGCAAACAACAGTTTAACTTTTATCTGAAAGATATGAAACAAATAAAAACACTTTAGAAAACGAGCTAATAATATAATTCATTAACTTACTTGACGTTTCGGAAATATTATTTGCTTTATCAGAAGTAAAAAAACAATGTAAACAATTTAGCCTACTAATTTTTTTTTCACTTTTGATAAAGCAAATAATAATATTTCCGTAACGTCAAGTAAGTAAATGAATTACATTATTAGTTCGATTATTCCGCTCTCTGCTTTTCATTAAATTTTAAAATTTCATTATTTAATAGCACATACAATTTTTTACTTTACTTGAAGGAATGAGGAGCGATTTGGAGACTCCATATTTCTTGTAGAAATTAACATTTTCTTTAAACAGCTTTAAATTTAATTCAATATTCTTTTGCTACTTAAAAAATATATTTAATTTTTATTTTATTTTTTAAGCAACAATTATATTCTGTCTTAAATAGTAAGAAGACAAATTTCCTTTTAGTTAAAGTGTGATTTATCCAACTCAAATGTCGATATAACGGAATTTTAACAGCAAGGGTAGATAAAGTGACATTTTAACAGCAAGGGTAGATAAAGTGCTTATTTTTTTATTTTTTATTTATTAACCATAGCAACAACCCACACTAGTTACTGGGATCATGAATATACAACGCGATTTTGAGACATGACTGCTCTTTTTATTTTTCTGCGAAATTTTTAAATTTTGTCTTTAACGTTTGCTATAAAAGAAAATAGAATGTTACACACGAGGGTCAAATTTAATTAACGACTCTTGCTAAAAATTTTTACGTTTTCACTCATGAATAATGAAATGTTTACTGTCTTGAATAAGAAATAAGTATTAATTCTTCAAATACTACTATCTTCCAAAAGAAAAAGAAAAAACAGATTAAATCATACATCAGTTTACGAAAACCTAGAAAGAAACTAACAATTTCAGAAATGTATGTTATTTATTAGGAGTATTATAATATTCCACCATACAGTGTGTAATCATATTTATTTAACAGAAGGAATTTTTTTATTTTCGATTTTTCGAAAAAAAATAAGATTTTGTGTAAAAGTTTTGCTTGCTTCAAAACTGCTATATTGGAACACTCAAGATGAAGAGAAATAAGCAAAGTAAACAACAATTATTTATTTAATTACATAGATAGTTTTACAATTAATAAATTATTTCTATCAAGTCAGAACAATTCGAAGGTAATAAAACTATAGTCTATTTTTTTGAAAAGTTTTGTGCAAATCGTTTTTGATTGCAGTGAGAACCTCGAGCAGCCTCTGGACAGCTGTTTCAGCCCTGCTTGGGGCTTCTTCAGCAATGTTAGGTCAAAAAGCGATAGTAAGATGTCGCTATTTTATATGTTCATCTATTTTTTTGGATAAACGAAAAACAAGATGTTGTAAATGAATGTGTCTGGCTCTCCTATTAATCAGTTATTTGTGTTCTTTTCTTTATTTTGTCAAAACAGCAGCTAGTTAGAATCCATTGCGGTCAACTTTGAAATTTTTTGTTGTATTGAAAGTTATAATTCAACATTATTTCACAAGCCACAGTTTTCTATAATTTTTTTTTTTTTGGAAAAAATAAAACCTCCATAAATTAAGTAAATCTGGGTACATGCTGTACGTAGTTCTTAAAAGCGTCTCCACACAGAGGGAACAATGAGAACTTTTTGCGATTTCCTGTGTTTCTTAGAAAGTTATTACAAAATATTCTTTTATATTTCTTTGTCTTTGTTGCCAGTAGCGAATGTGGATACTTGTTCCTTGTTTCCATTTAGATCGGCAAACATCAAAGAAAAGTGGAAAATAAGGGCAACAAGCCGCAACCTTGAATTCTTAGATATTACAAGGAACAACCTCTGCAAAAGTGGGATAATTATTATATCGCAAAGTTAATTGAAAAGTACATGACTGTCAAGGGATATAAAATAAGTTTACAGAATTGCAAGAGAGTCACTAAACGAATCGAAGTACAAAATGATTTGGTGCAACTCGACTTGGAGATTGATTTATCAATGCAAAGACAACTGACAAATAGTCAGCAGTGCAAGTCGAATAAATAATTGACTTCCCACATTGATTCGTTAATAGAACTTATAAATAACCCATTTAGGTATGTGTTTTTGATTAAAACGAATTACGTAACCAAACAATTAAGATAAAATAAAATTACATATTGTGATTCTATACAAACATGATACTCTTCCTACAGCCAAACCAAGATAACATGACCATTATTATCAACTAGTATGTCATCGAAGTTTCGCATCGCTAAAAAGAGGACGCAATAAACAGTTTCATTTTATGTGTGGACAACTTATTACTGGAAATATATGTAGACTTGAAACAAGAACAAAATCTAAATGTTGCGTTGATTAAGTTGCTTTAATGTAGACAAACCTGTCGGATTATTTTTTCAATATCTTGAAATAAGCAACCAACAGAAAGTTGCCTCAAGGTTTGTACGGTTTAAGAAATTTATGAACACCTTAAAGAATAATAATGAAAAAACATTTTTCTTGACAGGACTTTTTCGGATAATTATCAGAAGCTTTCCAATAATTAATAAAATATGGTTTAGTTAAATTTTGTTAACGTTAGATCATTGCGCTAAGGATGTTTGGGTGTGACCGACAACTGGGTAAAACATCCGAACATGTTTTTTAAATACTTTATTTAAACCAATTGATTCATGAAGACAAACTAATACAGTCAATTGTCAAAGCCGTTCAAAAATTGTTTTGCAGCTTTAAAGTTGTAAACATATCACTGAACATCAATTTTTGCTTCAAACATTTCGGGTAAAATATTAATACAGTTCACAATAAATGAGTTTCGCGGATATTTTATAAATAATTCAATAGACTTGAGCTTTTACCTCCTCTTTAGATTAACAAATAGAAAACTTGAAATATCGTAAATTTTCATCTAAAGAATATGAAATAGAATCTGTGGATGCTTGATTCGAGGAGCAAAAGAGAAAAAAAACATGTTTTAAACAATTTAAGGCCATTGCAGGTGCGCTATAAAAGGCAAGTTGCTTTAGGATGAGAATTTCTTAACATGCAGTTACTGACTCATTTCAGTTTAAAAGCATTCCACATTGTTTACCTAAATTCATTTTTGAGGTCCTGAAGTGTAGGGATGTGTGATATTGCAAAAAGTACCGGTTCAGCATATCGTATCATATCGTTTCAGAAATACTGGTTCGGTATAAAATCGAATGCTTAAGTATCGGTATCTAAAGTACTGGTTCACTTCCGATCCGGTTTTTGAAAAAAATAAAGCATAAGGAGCAAAAAATATTTATTGTGCGATTCATTAAATTAATGCATAAAATAAATTTTAGAGAACAAAATAAGAATTTCTTCACAAATTCGTAAACATAATTACGATCTATACGACACATAAAAATTAGAAAATATGTTTTTTTCTAAAATATCAATCAATTCCATTCTTCAGTTTCAAGTAAATTTAAAAATAATAACTTCGACAGGTGAGATGATTTCGATTGCGTTTTCCCAACGCCCACTTCATACGGGCCTTATTCATTAGATGGGAGAATACACTGACTTGAAAATTAATTCATTTGAATTGCGCTACAGTAAAGAAATTCAACTTTTTAAGTTATCTTTTCGTCCTTATTAGTAAACGGAGTGCATAGATCTTCACGCATCAACAGCGAAACACTTGCGTCGCAGTCCCTGGAAACTGGATAGTATCCTAAAATTTGATATTCCTACGCATTCACTGTTGGCGTAGTGCATTCGTGATCATTGATACGATACTCGGGTAAATCTGTATCGGATCGAATCGTATCGTCTAATGTAAAACCGGTACAAAATACCGAGTATCAGAGTCAAAAGTACCGGTATACGGAAATATCGTAACATCTCTACTGAACTGTGGTCCTCAATTCGGCCATATCCACTGTTTTCAGAAACAATCTTAGGAGAATTTTGACATTCTGAAAACCATTTGCTTTCTAGCTGCTCAAATCAGATTCCCGTATGATCCACTGTCTCTACTGAATTTAAACTGAATGACCACTTAATTTAACCTAAAACAATTTTGACTATACGAATCTGATCCGAAGTGGATTGAGGATACATTTAAACAACAAGAACAAGAAGATGTTATTAGAGACCGGATTTTAGGTTAAATGTCTGTTTAGTTTTTGAGGTTTTAAAAATTTTTGCATATCTTTTCGTTTTTTTTAGAAATAGAATCATTTGACCCGATTTTATTTCTCCCAAATTAACTTTCTCTAATTTTTTCCACTTTTTGCAATATCTTTTCCACCTAATTTGCCTTTTTTGGCGTAAATAATACCTTTTCCTGCAAAAAGAGTAATTGTAATTTTTGTATCCAAACGGAAATTTTTCTTGCTATCGATATCTCTGAACGTAAATTTTTATTACGGAAATTATATTGACCGCGTTCAGAAAACTGCAGCACCTCAGTTCCTGACATAGCTCGTTGACGTGCAACGGATGGTGTTCTTGAGAGAGTAATGTAGCGCAACTTTAAAATACGAATTACTGGTGCTTATTGTTATTGCACTAAAAGCGCGTCTGTTAAATGGCAAAGCTGAGTTAACAACTTAGCTGCTGTGGTTTCTAAACGCGACCTTTTCAAGAGGTTAAAACAAGATAATAATATACTAATAAAAATATGCCAAACGTTAAGAATATGTAAAAAAGGCATTCACAGTGTCTAAATCAAATACCTGACATAAATGTGTTCATGTAAACGATAATTTATTGTTCTGTAGAGCTTGTAGAAGGCAGCTGATCAAAATATTAAATTTCTTGTCTAAAGTCTAAATAATACTATAATAATATATAAAATAATAATAATAAACACGGTCAATAATTTGCACAATTCCCCTAATTTTGTAGAAAATTCTGGATGATGACTTTAATTTTCATGCAAAAAATTAGGAGTAGTTGCAAGTTAGTTTAGATTTCAAGAGACCTTTAGAGCATCTTCTATGCAGCTAGCCGCAAGATGATGCGCCTAAATCAACGTTTCCCAAACTGTGGGGCGCGCCCCCCTACGGGGGCTCGTAAGTCTTCCAAAGGGGGCGCAGCAGAATAAATCTAAAAACAAAAGAACGCAAATTGCCACTAATTTATAATATTATTTTGTGCAAGAGGTTGCATATACATTAATTGTAATAGGTTGGCACTGATCTTGTATTTGATTAAAACTAAGGAGATTCTAATTTCTGGAATTAAAACTGACGTTGTATTTGACAGTGACAAACCAAATTTAATGCTCGCTACTGTATATTTACCGTATATATGTGATAGTTATAAAATGAGTCTTAAATATTTAAAAAATAAGCGTTTGACAATCATTTAGCATTTAGGGGGGTCGTGAACCATAACACAGGTCAAAAGGAGGTCGCAAAACCTAAAAGTTTGGGAAACGCTGGCCTAAATTGTTATTTTCTCTTAATATTATATTAAAAAAAAGCGTAAAAGAATTAAAACAGGAAAAAAAAATTTATTGGATCTTATATCTAAAAGTTCGGTTTTTAATTAACTATTATAAGTTTTGTTTTCAATCCATTTACATTTTGCCTTATTTCTGTTTTTTCATATTAAATTATAGTTCATAAATTTTCATAATTTGATGTTTGTCGTTCCTATATCGATGATCATATTTTCAATTACAAAATATTTCATCCTAACCTGTATAATTTGGTTAAGTGTTAAGAGTTAAGTTCACACATTATTATCTGAGGAAAAAGAACCAAAAATGCCAGTTAAATGAACGGATACTTATTGTACCGTCCTTAACCCTATTAACTAATGTTAATCTATTAGATTCAGGACACAAAATTAATCTTTAAAACATTTTTCCACTATGTTGAAATGTTTTCTAGCATATAGTCGAAATCTAAATTCAAACTGTACGTCTTGCTTACTTATTTATTTATGATAGTGAGTGCTTTACAACTATTGCTTAATAAATTATTGTTCTCAATTCCACTACTAAGAGTAGGTTTAAGTTTATTTGGAATGAACCTACTTGGAGATTATTTGTGTATTTGATTTAGATTAAGTAAGTCTTCTAAAAGATTTCGCTGTTGTCTAAATGAAACCACAAAGTTCATCGTTTCATTTTCTTCAACTGTTTATCAATTTCTTTCTTTAATTATAATGAACTTTCACTTTTTTTCCTTCCACATGTCAAAATAAAAATCTGGAATTATGTATGAGAAGACTAGAGAATTAAGAGTATTTAAGTTATTAAATTCGAGAATATAAATTTTCTTTTAATTTGACGATGTCTGTAGGAAATTGCAATGTCATTCTTTCTGTGTTTGTAATTAGAAGACTTCTTGCCTCATTCGGGAAACCCGATAATACGTCATCAACATCAATTAAAAAAAATAAAATTAGAGTAACATAACGAAGCCAAGGCAACTTGTAAAACTATTTCATCACAGCTAAATGTAAACGATTCATTAAGTTAAATAAAACGCACTCGATTAAAAAGCACGGTCGCGCAAACTCAAGGGGAACTTTTTGACCGGCCTTTGGAATTCGCTCGAATTACTCTCTGGGCAAAAACAAATCAGGTCAACTCCGAGTCAACTCGGAAATGATATTTTTGCGGCAATTCCTTAAAACTATTCACCGGAAAAAATCACGCGGGGCTTTCTCTTTTTCGCTCAACTGAAATGTTGTTGGAGGCGCATCATTACAGACGGTTTTATCTGAACATTATGGGGTGTGACCTATAAGTTTTCGATTTATCATTTAATCAGTCCAAAGTATTTTATTCCACGATTATCTTTTTTTTTTGTAAACAGACAGACGTGACGTATATTAATTATAATTACAGATTTAAATTTTTATATGTTTGGTTCTAATAATTTTTGATAACGTAGTGCATTTTCAGCGATTACTGAAATATTTCAGGTATGTAATAGAATACATATTTATCACTTAAATACGTGTATGAGTCATATTTGCAATATACAACAAGGTATAAAGTTATTATCGCTTATATGGGAGAATTAAATATTATTATTTGTCTTGAATGATTCCAAAGGACATTCAAGAGAGCTTCCAAAATATTTATTTGATAGGAGTAATTACAATAAACTGAACTTGTTAATTTTGATATTAAATAGACCGTTCGATTAATTTTCAAAGCGAAATGCACATGTAAGATGCAATTGCAGATTCTTTGAAACATTAATTATTCAATAGACGTGTTTTGCTGTAATTCATTACATCTAGTGTCGTAATGATTGTTTCAATTGAAGAGTTAATTGACATAATTAACGTTAATTTCCTTGCAACTGCACACATTAAACGACGACTTTTATTCAAAACATAAATTGCTACTTGAATAACAATTTCTTATTTTTCTTATTGCTTATTGACTAGTGTCACAGAAATTAGGTATGAAGAAAAATGTAAAGAAATAAGAAAGAAAATAGCTGACGAGAATAATATTAAAAAACCCCAAAGTCAAGACAAAATTCGTAGAATTACTTAAATGTGTTCCATTAAATAAGACTAAAAAGTTGGGGATCTACATCAAATTCAATCTCCCAAAAACGGAATTTGTGATTGTTTGTTGTGAAAAATAAAATTTAATTTCAAGAGTAATTACATACGAAATTGTTTAATGAATTAGCATTTCAGAACATTAGACGTACACAAAAAAAATAAAGAGATAGGAGCTATGAAGCTATAAAAATAGGAAAATCAAAACCAAGACGTTTCGATTTAAATACAGATAAAAAGCAAATAGATTAATTACATCTTGTGGTCAAAGGACGAGAGATTACCTGGTACAGTTTCTTAATAATTCTGTGGTTTCCATAAAAAATAAAAAACAAACAAACAAACATAGAATTGAAATCACAATGAAAGTCATTTGGTGGTGAGCGGTTTAAATTAATTATATCATCGATGAAGTTTTGACCTTCGACCTACTGAATAAAATTAATATTTGACCTAAAAAGTCAGCGTTTTATTTCTTTGTTGGTTAAATGGAATTATAACTGGGATTAACTTATTCCGTAGGTATTTATGTGAAAACTAAAGCAGTTCTTCGCTGACTCACAGGGATTAACCCGATGTAAGGTTGACATTGCTCAGAAAACTGTTACAGGGTTAAGTTATACGCCCGTGTTTTTGCTTCTTGCGACGTAAATATCACTAATATGTTCGAGATTTTCAAGAAAAAAATTATTATTTTTTCTTGGAAATAAACACTGATAGTAAACGACTGGTCCCCATTTCATAAACGAAAGACAACTTTACTGCACTAATACATGTCTTGTTTGTCTTTTGGCATTAACCATTTCAGACAAATTTTTAACCCATAAGTAGCTGGGTTTATCTACGTTCTAAACAAAAATATCCATTGCACTAGTGGGATACGAACCCATGCTAATAACCACAAATTGTTACAGTTGTTATTAAGAAATTACAGTCTGCAGTAAATTAAACTTGAATTATTAAACATGGATTAGATGTTCCATCACCCTCTCACCTTTCGCTACACGTTACATTTTCAATAAATTTTATTAGAGAATAATTTTAAATTTTACATATACCGGGTGTCTCAGGATGGGCGGCGACCAGCGATATATAGCTAACCGTAATAGCTACAGCTTCAGGCGAAACAAAATTATAGTTAAAGTGGTCAAGAGAAATTCAAAGAAAATATTTTTAAGTATCTGAGTTGACCGCAAGGGGGCACAATCAATAAGGTCATCAATAAAAATTAATTTTACTGTCAAAAGTCTCAGAATAAGCTGCAGCTTTGATAGCGACATTAGAAAGCGGATTTAATTCTGCACAACTTTGATTTTAGACTTATTATCATATCACCACTAATAAGGGTGGAAAAAAGAGTTGAATTATTTACTAGAAAAGATATCATAACTTCTGTACTCTTTGTCAGAAATTAACGAACTTCCGCTCATTTGAAAGGGAATTTTAAGCTGATTAAAATTCCTATTCAGTGACTACGGCTAATTTGTTATAAAGTAGCTAGAGGGCGCTATTTGGGGAAATAATCGTTTTTCACAATTTTTCAAAAAAAATTAAATGGAAAGGTGTGTTTCTTTTGCAATAGTTACAAAGCATTCAAAATGGTGAACATTATGGTGAAAACCCGAAATGATTATCAATCGGTAGTGAAACGTTGAGTGCATTTTCCAATCTGTCACCTTAAAGTTTAAACACCTATTAATTATTATTAATAGTAAATAGATCGCAGAAAATAGACAACAAACGGCTTCCAAAGAGATGAAACTTCATCTGGATTTGTGCAATAAAAAATAAGAAAAAGAGTTTAAGTGCTTTTCGATACTCTAAAGGCTAGTTGTAGAAAGGAGGTTTAACCTGAACCAGGTTTAAAGTAAACAAATTCGCATAGAATCTTAAGGACATATGGCAATTAATGTATTATGAACAAAATCTGATGCGATTTTGTTCACTTAGAACCTGGTTAAATTGAGCGTCGGTTTAAACCCGCTTGGTACAACTGGCCCTAAGACTTAATTTAATAAAGCAACTTTAATTTACTGCAGACTGTAATGTCTTATTAATGGTTAATACCAAAAGATTGTATTGTATTGTATTCAAATTGGAAAAAACATTCAACGTTTCACTATCGAATAATAGCTATCAATCGATAGGGAAACGTTGAATGCCTTTTTCAATTTGAATATTGTCCGCTTAAAGTTTAAAAACTACTGTACTATTGTTAAGATTCAAACGATTTCATTTCATTTTAAAAATTTGTTCGTTGATATTATAATGTATTACTTTGATTTAAGAAATAGGAATTGTAAAAAAAATTCTTATACCACTGAATAGAATTAAAAGTCCTTTCAAATCAGATATCTCATATGATCCCTCATTCCTTTAAAAAAATTAAAGAGATAACTGTCATTCGGAGGGGGTAGGAGGGTGAGAAATAAAATTTTGCTAAAATAGTATCGTTTTATAATTAAAAATCGGCGGTGTTTCAAAATTTTACATAAAAATCGTTCATTTCATAGAAAATTAATTTATTAATTCAAACTTCTTTTTTACTTCTACTTTCTTATTGCTTATTTTCTCTGCCACTTGTTTAGTTGTAAATGAAACAAAATTTTCATATAATTATCTGTAATTACTTGTGAGGCTTTTTCTTTTTTTATGCTCGGCACTTGTGATTATTAAAAAATAATTTTATTTATATTTATATTATTTATTTATCAGAAGACGGGAACAAATCGCAACAATCGAACAAGACGCTATTCTGATAGTATATTAACTACAATTGTGCCAATATTTGCTACAGATTGTTCCTGTCTTCATTCTGACTACATTTTGTATTACTTTTTACTATTCATTTTTCTCTGTGTTATATTTGACATTTCATTAAAAATGAGCTTCGCTTTGATAAAGAACTGAAAATATTTTAGTTAAGCAGATATGCAAGTTGGCACAAGACATACTAGTAATTGCTTCAACGAAGCCGAAAGCCAGTAATTGCTTGGGATTTTTATTCATATAATAATTCAGCAACTGCTTCTTCTTAAAGCATTTGCTTTTACAGCTTTGGCTTTTTCAATTTTTCCATTTATTATCTTTTATCTAGTTAAGTATCTAAGTTATCATATTACTATTATTTATCTGACTAGCAGGTGCAGGAAACAGATAATAGCAATAAGTAGGGCAACATTTAATTTTTTAACATTTTTCAGCTTTTTGATGTCGATTTTACCAAAAATATTAATATTGCTAAAAGAAAAATGATTACAAATTTTAACAATATTTTTTTAAATAAAATTGTACAGGCAAAAGTACATTTTTAAATTTTATTTAAATTAAAATCAAAGATGATATTCATGATATTAATGACTAGTAAAAATTTTGTATAAAATTCGTCGAAAATAAACCTCGAGTTTAGACGGACATGAAACATGAAGTTTACATGTTCTACTTGATTGGTAAATGAAGAGAACCGTACCCATTTCATTTTCACCCACCTTTTTCTCTTTGATTAATAAACAAACCCAATAAACCCTTATATAAACTTGAACGACTCCGCGTTCATCTTCATCAAGTTTCCAGAGTATATTTCTAATAATTCTATTGCATGCTTTCACCATTTGTAACAAATTTGATTTGGTTCATTTTCTCACTTCTACTTCAGATTTGATTAATTCCTAATCACACTGAACACTATACAGGGTGTAATCAAATTAGTTTCACATATTAATACCGCAAGTTCCTCATCGTGTAAGAGAATTAATGCCGCAACTACCAAAAGTCTAGCTCAAAAAAAAAAGAAATTACCTATTGGAGGAGTATTGACTCTTTTGTTTGAGAACTTCTGGTCGGCCGTGTACAAAAACAACGTTATAAAACAAAATTCCAGCAAAATTCAAGGTCAATTGCTTGATCGCATTTTAAAAGCTTTTTGGGAACATAATAAAATAGAATCACCGACCCATTAAAGACGAGCGTTCAAATTCACAACCTCTCGGTCGTAGCCCGTGTGTGCATTATGGTTAAAGGAGAACAATTTAAATCTGCTTGCATTGATCAGAATCAAATCTGTTTCATTAGATAATCGACAATAATTAGATTTTGATCCTGGTCTTTGTAAACCAATAGTACACATGATTTACAGTGCTAATTTTGCGTATTAAAATGATTTAAAACAATTATTAGTCGCTTTGATAGATTGTCACTTTGTTAATTATTTCAATTATTTCCACTAATGAATACGTTTCTTCGTAGTTCGAGTTCGATGACGCTTTATTGTTTTGGTTCCACAAAATAATAAAAGCGACGACTGCATTCAATAACGATTTTCGGAAATGCAGAAAGGAAAGACATTCTTAAACATTTTGCGCAATAAAGAAATAACAATGCAGTTTATTGACGACCAGCAAATAAATTACACGATGAATACGTATGAATTAGTGAAATAATTTTAGAAAATGGAATTTCTAATTTTTATTTATTTTTATAGTTTTGTGAGCAGAAAACTATTAACAATTACGTGAAAATTGATTAATTTAATAAGCAACGCGATGAATATTTATAATTCTATTCCGTTATGGAATTACATAAGCGAAGATTTTAACCCAGTGCCCTTAAGTTCGATGACGCTTTATTGTTTTACGTTTTATGATGCGCTTGTAGAAACTGATACACGGCCAGTCAGAGGTTTTCAAACAAAAAGTCTCCGGGCTCTGGGGGGGTTTTAATTTCTTTAATTTTTTACCAATAAAATTCATATTTGCAGAAATCACTTTCTTAAGTGATAAAGAACTTACAGTTTTAATATGTGAAACTTATTTGATTACACGCTGTATGTTACAAACCTGCGAAGAATTTTTATAAAAGTATTATTTTTCATTCACCGTTTACCTACTTTTAAATATTCCAGGAAAAATTTGCCTTTTCTCCCTCTTTTCTATTTCCGTTTCATAAGAAGAACATAAGAAAAATAAGACTAAAAGATTATTAATTCATTATCTAAATCCATCAATGTAGAGGTGTACACTTCCAGTTCTTTCGGATCCTCATTTAAGATTCCTTGAATCTGCATATAAGCACCCGACTTCTATTAGTCACAAAATACTGATCTATAAATCTACTAGTTTAAAAGAAGGATGGGGAAGTTTTGGTTCAAATTCATGATTCCACTTACCCACTCGAGGTCAATCAACACAGTGTTCAAAAAGGATTTTCCATTTGGTCTTACTCATTAGAATGTGTAAAGGAGAAACTAGATGGAAATAGTTCAAGAAATCTCTAAGAATCTCCTTAAATTTGTCCTATTTTGGAAGTGAAACAGGTAATGTAAGAGTTTTAATTAATGTAAGCTCCCTAAATTGACGTCTTCCTTTAATTGATCGAACGTTTTAACTCTGCGATTCTGTTTCGGTGAAATTTGATCTTGAACTTCCGCTAATGTTTAAGATGTTAAATGCGTGTACTGACTAGAAAGCTAGCTATATTCATGCTCTAAACATCTTGAAAATTTTAGTTAATCAAGAATTGTAGAAATCATCCAAGTTTTATTAGAATTACTTACTCAGAATCTATACCAGTCTTTCAATTTACTTTTCGAGTACCTATTCTGCGAGATCCAATACGTATTCCATCACTGTTCCATCCAGTTACTTTTCGTTACACGATATATTTTCATATATATTTTTCGAATTATACATACATATTTCGATATAAGCTCCATAATAATAATACACCTTTTCCAATTGTAAATAAGATCTCGTTAATTACCTTATATTTCAGATTTGTTCATTTCATTTCAGAATGTACAATACGTAACTCAGATTTATCAATTTATTTTCAGAATATATCATTTGTCATTCAGATTTACCAATTTAACAAATTTATTAAATGAATTTCAGATTACATCAAACATAATTCAGTAGAAATTCTTAGAGCAACGTCTAATGCACCTTGGTACAGTCGTGCGCCCCTAAAATGCACTTCCTTCGCCTCATCCTTAAGACCTTGTGCTACAAGGTTCACAGAAATGTCAAATTGTAGCACTTAAGACGTGCGCACGACGATACATCTCCAATGAAAGCTCTACAATGTCCTCTATATTCCTTTCTTCAAAAAAGGTTTACAAGAACAAAACAGAAAACACCATAACAAGCTCGAAGGTGCTTGAAGTACATTATAGCTCTCCTGTCCAACCACTTCTGCAAGAACAAACCAATAGAAGACTAAAAAGATACGGGCCAACCGATCTCTTAACGAATTCTGAAATGAATTTGATTATTCTGAATTTTAATTAAATATATTCTGAAATTAAATTAACAATTCTGAATTATAATTGAAAATTTAGGAAATAAAGTTGATCTTTTCTGTATTACTGTTGGAACGGTGTAGTTACTTCTACTGCTACTTAGAACTACATATTGAAAATTAAAAGTTACAAACTTAAGATATTGAGACTTGTTTCTAAATTCTGTAAATTAGAATCAGAAAATGTTCGCTAATTTTCTTTTGTTACAGCAATGACAGCAAAATTCTTTTAACGTGTTAAATTTGAAACAATAAAATATTTCAGAGTTTGGCCTAATTCACTCACACATATTTAAGACCACACCTTCCCTGTGACTAACGAGTGAAATCTCATTATGTACAGAGCATTGTTGCATTTCATCAAAATGCGTGGGTGCGTACAAGGCCTTAAAACAACTTTGCAATTTTTTTTTAATAGAAAAATAATATTACTGCTCTTATTATTCGATATAATCTGAATTGGTTCGGAGAATCGAAAATTCAGATTATGCGAAATAAATTGCAGATACAGCTTAGATAAATGAAATTTATTTATGATATCAAGATATCTAAAAGCGCTTCGTGAAGCCGGTATGTTGCTTCAAATTTCTTAGAAAAACGTTTTTATTGTGACAAAGGGATGCTTAAATCCATTTTACACACAGCGTGAAGATGGACCTTCAGCTTGTTGAAGGCTAGTTTTCTATGGCCACAAGTGTTGAGATTATCTAGATAATTTATTTCATTTATTTCTGTTTTTCATTATCTTTTATGTAGACGGATAAATATCTAAATTATCTGATCTGTCTACAATATTTATCTGAATAACAGATACAGGAAAATATACTCGCAACTACAACTGCCGAACAACTCCCTATATAACAAGTTTTAAATTCTATTTTTATTAATAATTATGTAATATTTATTTTTTTATGTACATAGGTATATTATAATTTCTTTCACAAATTTGAAATGATTATTCTACAAACAGCACTTCCATTTTGACTTTACTAACAGTTTTAAAAAACAAATTTCTTTGATAAATTTCAATGGTCAAGAAAACTGCTTCAATTAATTTATTATACATCATCCCGTATTTTTATTTTCAAATTTAACTATTTCTATAGATATCCGAAAATTATGTTCTGTCTGATATCTAGAATTTTTCAAAATTTTTTCTGTTATCTACAATAAGATTGTTTTATCTATCCCAACAGTGGTCACCATTACATGAATCTGGCAATAACTTTTTTTTAGTTTCTGAACATAACTTTAATTATTTTTAAAAAGAAGTATTCATTAAGAAACTATCGTGTCTGTGTATTTTTTTATGTGTATTTATCTCTTAACAGAAGTAAAACATGATAACAATCGGCATCATCGATCTTGAAAGGGTTAGGGGTAACACTGCATTTCAACATCCTATAAAATTAAAATATGAATTTAGAATCAGTTCTAGGAATGATATAATATACATGCATAATATGGCAGCAAAATTTACAGTTTTTCAAATTACTTCACTTGCTTTAAACAGACGAGTAATGAAGCAATTATGTGTAAACCGTCAAGGTGAAGGATATCGGCGATTGAAATTTTTCTGAGCAATATGCGTCGCAAATTGCACATTGTACACATTTTCGCGATAATTTACCATAATAAAGACCCAACCTATTCCAAATATGTTAACTAACTGTAACAAAAAAAATATTCATTAGTACAAAACAAGCGCTTAAGTAAATCATCAAGGAAGGTATTCTCCGAATAAAAAATAATAATTTAAATAAAACCGATATTTATAGTTTAACCATGTATGCTTGCTCTTGAACTGAAAATTAAAAATTTTGCACGTAAATAAAACAACTTCCGTTTTTTCAAAATTAGACTCAAGACCGCTAGAATTCAGAGATTAGAAATGAATTATTTATTTGTTGTTTTTTTTTTAATAATCAATAGAGTCGTGGATGGTCATAATAAGTTTGATTTTGCACGCACGTCTTGTTTTTAAAACCACGACAATGTAGGAGTATCTCGCTTTAAATAATGAGCATGAAATCCAAAGTGAACAAACAAGGTGTTAGTTGCGGTGCGTTTATCAATTTATTTACACCACGAAATACGCAAAACCCATAATTATTAGATTTGCAGTTCGACTTTCTCTGTTAGCCTGCGTCAAAACGCGGTTTTACGAATTTTCGTCAGTCTTTATTAGCCAAATTGTTGTTGGGACGTGCAGTTTTATTTTATTTTTTTTTTTGAAGAAACGGAATTGGTAAGTCATAATTAATTTATATAAAGTAGGATTAAACACAGACGGAATGAAATAGAATTATGGAAAAATCATAAACAGATATAATGGGCCGTATTCTCAAGTCATGATTAAAATCTTCTCTAACTAAAGCTGTGATTAAAATAAACATAAACGATATGGCTTATGCGAATTTCATAAGTAAGAGAGTGAGAGAGAATTTAATGACGGCGTTGCTAAATAAGACGAGGTGAGAATACGGGCCAATGTATTTATTTAATTGATGAAAAAATTAGAGGTATTAATACAAGGTGATTCGTTTAGAAAGGAAAGTATTTTAAAGACCTGTTAAAACAGCCAAAATATTCAAAATAATCTAGAGTAATATGTTTAAGTCCGATTTCCAATATAGAAATAATTGACCTGAATATATTTTGTACCACTGAGGTAACTATTGCGGAAATTAAATGTGGAAAACACAACAAAAAAGGAATTAACAACTTTGCTTTAAAAAATTGTCCAAAATATCATATTTTGATTTAGACAAGTAGGCCGTTTTTAAAAGAAAAAGAGTTTTAGGTCGACTAGAAGCATTTAAAAATAACGCTTCTACAACTAAAAAAGAAATAAAATCAAAATATATAGACAGTTATGCTGGGTTTAATTTAAATGTACTTGAATTTAATTTTAAACATAGAGTATACATAATGGTTTATGGAAGCTGTTAAATAAATTAAGCCAAAATGTTTGAATTTTAAAATTGCGGCAGCAACCTCAAAGATAAAAGTTAAACAACTTTAAAGTAAAATAAAATTAAAAAAAAATAATTAAATATCAATTGAAAATAATAAGTATCCAATGATATTTTAGTGCTGATTAAATACAATCCACATCAAATTAGAATATAAAATAATAAAATTTAAAATATAATAGAAAATCTGATACAATAAAAGTACATAATAATTTTCAAGAAAACGACAATTGCCTAATTGGTTTTAGGATTAACTTTAAGAAACCATTTTACGAGTGAATTGAAGAAAATCGATTTTAAAAATAAATTATGAAAATAATTTCCAAAAAGTGATACGTAGAATTAAAAGTAATAATTAAAAAATACAATTTCCAAAGGCAATAAACAAAAAAAAATTAAATTCAAATAAATTAAAATGTATTTACTAATGAAAAAAATGTATGAAAGAATATTAAATATATGAATGAGTCTTTAATTAAAGTCTCCTGTCTTAAGCTAAATTTTTAGAATTTTAGCTACAGGAACAGAGTTATTCAATAAAATTGCTGGAATGTAGAAGAATTTTATTCATAATTAGCGGTTAAAAAGTTTATTTTTATTTGCATAACTAAGTGAGTTGACCAACAGGCTGTAATTAGCGCAATCAATCTACGATGTACTGTTATGGCCTTTGAAAACTGGTACACTTTGACAAATGCAATGTTTCCGCGGTGTAAACTGATTTTAAATCTGAAGTTTTTAAACGTCACTCAAATCACTGCAAATCCTGGTATGGATTTGTCAAATTTGACACTGACATCAAAATGATTGATGAAGGTTTGATTTACACATTACAAAATTAAGAATTTCTCACAGTGACAATTCTCAGTGTACCAGTTTTCAAAAGCCGCAACTGTACACAGACAGAACCATTCACATACATGACATCTAGAATTTTTCGAAAAGCTAAACTAGAATAACTTTTGATAATGTTGCGAATGACATCACAACTTCATTAACCTTTTCACTTTTCGATAAATGTTTTCGTCGAACAACTTAATTCAACTATCATCGTCGTTTCAGTCAGTTTATTCTTATTATTTCCAGCGTTTAAAGCGATTTAAAATACGATTTCAGTTTCGAAAAATATAAAATCGAAAAAATTGCAAGCAAATGTAACGAAAATTTTACTTTAACGAACGGTGTTTGTTTAAAACGCAGTTTATAAAAACGCAAATCTGTTTTTGCTCGCAATTTTATGCAAACAGAGAGATTATAAGATTCCTGACGCAACAGTCGCACTTATGGCAACATTACAATTATTTTTATTTCACTTTCGTGACTTAATATTCCCGGAATCTGCTTTGAAAAGGTACACGTGAAAGAATTTATCGAAAGGTTAAATAAATAACTTTCACAGAGATCAGTCATTTTTCTAATCTTTAATACGTTTTGAGGTTTCATTCTATGGTTTATAATCATTACTGGAGAGTTAAAATGCAAATCTCAATGTTTATAAAATTGAGTTATAAAAGGCTAAATGTTAAATACTAAAACCAGAAATGTAATTACAGGAATCTCCTGATTATTCCAGCTTGGGAAAAATGGCATGTAATATCCTTGTTTTATTTACAGAAAGTTTGAAGTGAAATTTATAAAAGTGAAAAAACTCTTTTAAAATTAATTATAAAAATTGAAAACTGAAAATGATACGCAGTTATAACTAACAATAAGCCAGGATTCTGCTTCAAAGTTCGTGGAAAAAAAATATATTTTCATAAATTTTAGTTATAAGTTCTAATACGGGAAAACTTGAATCGATTTTAATGAATTTTACATTTGAGTAATTATTAGGTTTTGTGATGACTGAAAAAGGTAAATGGTAAAATGGGAAACAGCAAACTGAACGTGTATATTCGAATGAAATATGAATTGCAATCTAAAAAAAAAGTTTTGTTTGACACGTTCTCTGATGGTTGAACCGTCTCAGTTTTATCAAAATAAGAATACAATTTTTCCACATTACTAAAATTTTAAATATCCGAGTTCAGTTCATCAAAATCTATTAATAAAAAAATATAGTCGAAAAGCATTGAAATATTTTTTTTTTTATAATATACCAGTTGTTACTGTAAAGTGAGAACACATGCAATTCTACGTATAAAAAGTGGTATGGGCTTTTGTACGCTATAGCCACTTATGGAGGCGTACCTAGAGATGTACAATTTCGGAAAAAGTGAATTTTACTGAGAGAAGTCCACGTTTTTTCCTGGAAAATCAAGTTATAAATAAAAATTATTTAGGATAACAAGAAAATTAATAGAAATAGGTATGAGGTAGGTAGGTAAGATAGGTTAATCAATATAGAATCTGATTCTGCATATCATAATGCAGAAACGTACATACCATATGTTCCATTTACGAAAACTGAGTTTTGGGCAGTTAAACATAACAAGGTTCAACACCATATTTTGACTATCCTGTGAATTTTTCAGGCATAACTAGAATATGCTTTGAAAGGCTCTTAAACGACAGCGAACTTCAATCTTGAAATTTGATAGTGTTATTTGTTATTAAATGAAAGGTTACCGAAATATTTTTTTAAAGAAATATGAAGGCATCTTAAAAACCGTTACATTAAAATGAAGGGAAGCTTTAACAATTTTTACTTATAATATTGTGCAGAATCGGAATTTGCAATAAAAAATAAAGCATTACGTTTAAAATAAGAAAGTTAGTGGCCGCTTCCGGTATAACTGAAAATTATATAAAAGTAAGAATATTTTAATCTGAACGATCACTTCCTCCTGGGGCAGTGTATTAATTTTCAGAATATTCGTACGTTCCTTTCCGCGAAAACTTTTAATAGGCCACTCAACTTGACGTACCCTGTATAATATAAAAACTTTATTTAGAACAACATATTTATTTGATTTACTTTTTCCATTTTCCGTATTTTTCTGTATACAAATATGAAATTTACATGTACGTTTTGAAATTAACTTTCTAAGAGGACCTTACACATAGACGCGAGAATGCCGGACATCCGCGGTCGTGCTCTTCTCTGCATGTTGATTAGAATCTCAGAGAGAATCCAGAAAGGTGACGTCTATATGCAAGGTCCCCTTGAGGTTTGAAATGATATAAAAATAATTTATTTTCAATAACAACAAACGCCCGCTAGTATTCACCCAGGTGAAACACGTGTCTGTTTGTTTTTCTTATTTCCATCAATAAGACCTCGTTAACAGGCAAAATATTTAATCAAGGATCGCTTTAAGTGCGACTGAAATTATTGAAACGATAATCTGTGATAAAGTGGCCTAAAAACTCCCGTCGAGAATACTCGACGATAAGCAACAACAGCACAGGATCGGCCTCAGTGATGAAACTGTAGACCCGGAGGTTGGATTGCAGCACGGAATCTGTGACCGTAAAGAAAATTTCAAGTGCGAAAAAAGCATCCTTGTTCTCGGCGGTCGCAATCTCGAGCACAGCGCATGACCTGTGAAATTTTGCCGTAAATTAATAAATATCGAAATCGTTTTCTCCTTCCAGCAGCCAAGTCGCCGTCCGTTGTTTACAGTTCAACCGGAAAAATGGTGATTTTCTCAAAAGGTAAGTGGAAATGTACTCACATTTTTCATTCATAAAAGTCTGTAATTAATGAAGCATTTTAATTGATCGTAAACCAGAGATGTAATCAATCAATGAATTTCCAGTGCTTTGACAATGAATTAAAAAAGGAGTTTGTTTTTTCTTGCTGCAAGTAGTTCGATAAAAAATATGATGTTCCTTCAAAATTGAAATTTAAAGCCCGTTAGATATTCTAGTTGGTCACAAATTAGAAAAGATTGCTTTCCCAATCCACGAATTTGTAAATTTTTTGGTAATGAACAAGAAATATTTCAAAATTGTGTTGTAAGAAGTAAGCGATTAAAAAGTTGATTACATGCACCTACAAGTAACATTTTACTTTAATTAACTTTCGAAATTTACGATATTTAATAAATTGATATGAAACATGTATTAGTTTTCTGCCAACGTTTCTTCTGTTATCATTTGATACTCTCTCAAAGTTGCAGCAATAAATTCTGATGGCATGAAAATAAAATCAATGACAATGACTTTGAGGAAATCCCCGAAATAGCTTCCGAAACGTTAGCATAATATATTATAACCGATTTCATAATCTTGTATTTTCGAAATCAGTGTAAGAATACATGAATTAAATTGCAAATTTTGCTATACATCTTTCTCTCTTACACCAAAATAAATTGCGCAGCTTAGTTTTATATTGATTTTACACAGAGCAAATTGGTCACAGATCATAATGCCCTTTTCATTGTATTTTCCTGCTAATTAGTTTTTTTTTTTTAATAATGATTTAAATTTTTGGGCAAAAGTGAAACACCATTTAGGGAAAAAGTGAAATAGCGTTGGGAAAATATGAAGCAATTTTATGCAAGTTTGTGTAAGGAGTCAACAGGAATCTGGGCTTCTTACTGCAAGAATACAAAAAAAATAAGTCAGTTGGATGTGTGATTTCGACAGAGAAACTGAAGGAAGAATGGAAGATTTTTTTCATATTTTTATCGGGTTTGGTACATAGAAAAAAAAAATGTAGTAAAATAGGAGAACATTCTAGGAAATATTCGTACAATTGTAGGGCAAGCCGCTAATCTTATTGTAAGATTCACTACAATTGTTCGAATATTTGCTACAATTTGATCCTTTTGCCTATTTTACTATAATTATGTTAATTGAAATTGGTTCTTGTTCGTTGAAAATAAATATAAATCTATAGCGAAACCTTAAGTGGTTTCCCTTCATATTTCTGTCCGGTTCGAGATTAAAAAAACTTTGTATTTACAATTATGTTACTTTTTAATATACATTTTCTTCTGTACATGGTTTTGTTGACCGTACTTTTAGTTTGTTATGATAATTTTGATGTATCTGTATTATTTATAACAAAATAATAAACTCTCTTCGAGCTTAATAAAGTCTTGAAATTTTTATCTCCTTCAGATGCGTTTTGACGTTAATTTCAAAATTAAACACACGCGGTACATGCTTTCTATACAGTTTTTTTTCCATTATTTGATTTTTGCTTCGCAAATGCCAGTATCATTTACAGGATAGGATTTATAAGCTTGTTTCACATATTCCCATCTTTTTCATTTTTTCCCAAAATCAAGGTTAAAAATGAAACGCTGTTTTTCTTTCTTCTGCTAAACGTACGTGTAATGTAAACAAAAAAACATACATAATTGCTAAGATTTCGTAAAACTACAAAACTACGTCTAGTATTAAAATCAGATATTTCAATTTGTGTTTTCAAGTATATTTACAATATTTACCCTACTTGACCTTAACTGAAATATCAGGCATTTAGGTACATGGGAATTGGAACGGTACATGGATCGGGGTAGAAAAGTAAAATAGAACAAATGCGTGTAATGAAAGTAAGAGTGAGAGAATAGATTAATCAGTATACACCCCGCCAATTATCGTAAACGCCTATTCTGTTCAAATTTGCACTCAGATTGAAAATATACATATGTCTAAATTTGTGTCCAGGCATAGATTACAAACTCGGTAGATTTCACAATTCCTCTTGCGTTCTTCTACATACTGGGTGTTGCATGACAAACTAAACAAAGTTCAGAAACTTTTTCCTGAAGTTATTCTAAGACTTTGCTTTTTCATCTCAGTTTAACTTTAATCTTCAGTGTATTCCCGTAGAAGTCAATTCAGATAAACTGAAGATTAAACTGAGGTGAAGAAACCAGGCCGAAGTAAACAAAGTTATTATAATATCTGTAAATGCATTACGGAATAATACTTGTATTCACAAATAAAGAAATGCCCATTATCGGACCACTACCCGCAATGTTTATCCTTTCAAATTAAAAATAAATGTGCAGAGCAGACTTGGAAATGGGTAAGATTATTTAATTCAGAAAATCTAATTATGTTTAACACATTATTCGAGAGTGAATTATGGACATCAGTCTATGCTAATTGTAATGCTTATAAAATGTGGGGGCTTTTATTTCCATCTTTTTGAACCATTTTGAAAAATGCTTTTCACTTACTCAGAAAATTGCTAAAAACAATCCCCATGCAATTTCAGGTCAAGCAGCGATCGTAGCATGCTGCTATTTAAACTATTCGTTAAAAACATACAAACTCTCTTAGTAGAATTTCTTGCTAACAAAGAAGACTTTAAAAAGGAATTTTTATTTTATAAAAATCAGTATGAGATAGATAGATAGATAAATAAAACATAATTCTCAAAACATATGTAATTCAATAATATTATGAGAGCAATATGTGTGTATAAATGCTGAAATACGTCGCGATTCCCAAAATTTTAAGACTAATAACTTTAATAAACACTTTGTGGAAATTGCCGACTATATTATCCAGCAGATTGCAAAATCTAATAATACAATTCAGTCTCAGAATTTTGCACAAAATACATTTTTCTTGTCTACTTACTCAAAATGATATTGTTACTATAATTAATACATTGATCCGAAAAAACACAGGACATATTTGGAATAAACACTTTTCTCATCAAAAATTGTTCTTCTTTGATCTCTGGTCCACTAGCTGAAGTCTTCAACACGTGCATTTTAGAAGGAAAATTTCCATCAATTTTAAAGAAAATTAAAGTAATTCCTTTATATAAAAAAGGGTGTGATGACAATCCAGGAAATTTTCGTCCCAATTCTATTTCGTCCCATGTTCTCCTAAAATTTTTTTAGAAAAACATATTTTTAAATTTGATCAAGCATATTGAAAAGTACAAATTACTGTGTGACTTGCAGTTTGGCTTTCGGCGTGGTCATGGAACAACAGATGTAATTTTGAGATTACTGGATTTCGTGACATCTGCAATTGAAAATGGAGAGAGCGTGTCGCATCAGATTTTATTAAAAAATTGAAAAATTTTGGTATAAGAGGTAAGGTAAGATTTTATGCCTTCATACCTAAATAATAGATATCAGAAGGTGTATCACAATGGTGAAGGTAGTTTGGAACTTGGGCTGAGGAGAGGATCAATACTTGGACCGTTCCTTTTCCTGTTGTATGTCGATGACCTCCCTTCCTCAATTCTGATTCATCAAGTTACAATTTTTAACTAAAAGTTCAATTTCGGATAATATATTCGGTAAAGTTCAGCATGTAGAGATAGAAGTAAAAGACTGGTTTAATAAGAATGAATTATACCAAAATGATTCAAAAACACAAAAAAAAAATCCTTTTGTTTTAACGCACCTGAAAAAGCTAATGTACAATTTCTTGGTGTTACAATAGACCTAACATTGAATTAGCAACCCCTTATTCTTGAACTTAGTAAGAAATTATCCAAATCTGTCTTGCGTACGAGGAATAACTTGTTTAGCAGGAAAAGATGCTGCACTTTTGACATATTATGGTATGTTTCATTATCATATGACTTATTGACTCATTGCATGGGGAAATGCTGCCCATTCACACTTAAATAAAATCTTTATTTTACAAAAATCCGCAGTGCAATCAATATGTGGTGCCAAATAAACCATTGTAAGCCTATTTTTGTAAATATTTTAGAATCATGTCACTGATTTCTCTAATTGTCTATGAAAATTTAAAATATGTAAAACGAAACATGGACCTACACATACAATTTAAGGAAGTTCATAATTATGAGACCAGCGGACAGGATTGCTTGGTTTTGCCTAAAAGTAGATTGCAACAAAGTAAGCATTTGGGTATCACACTTTTTAATAAATTACCTAGTCATATTAGTAATTAAAATTATAAAATATTTACTTCCAAGCTAAAACGAGTTTCTTGATATATGTTCAAAAATAGAATAGTTTCCCGACGCCATCATAATGCTATGTACTTAGATCACATGTCTGTGTCTGTAGTAATTTAATTTGACTTCTAGAACATGTTCAAACTTTACTAATGTTGTTCTTCATTTTGCTTGCCCTTCCTAGGATATTTTGCATTCTATAATATAATAATATGAAAATAAACAATTACAATTTACGAAATTCATCGGTGTATACGCGATGTACCTTCAAATCCATATAGAAGTAAAGACTTGAAAGAACTTGATTGTCAGTATTATACCCTCGTTTTATACTGTATTAGACAAAACGTATAATACTCTAACATCATTATTTTTACTCAGAAACATTGTATCCTCAACATTGTCCAATACGTCACGCACCACCCGGTATAATCTCGTAGTCATAACCATCCGATTGTTTAATGGACCGTTTGTTTAAGCGTTCATGTTTAGTGTATTATTTATAGAAGATAGCAGTGACTATTAGGATATTATTAATGCTTCAACTATGTGGTTAATATATTCTAGTAGTTTCTACTAATTTTCATAAATAAGTCCCTAAGTCGTTGTCTATGGAAATTAAATATTATTACAAAATTTTAAGTTTCTGCATCAGTGTTTGTTATTAAAGTTTACTCAATATACAGAGTGACTGGTCAGTCGACGTATTCGTTTGATGTCGTATTAGCAGAGCTCATTTGAAATTGATTTGACTATAATATTCATTATAAAAAATGCAATAGTTTCTGAGATATTTTAAATTTTTCTGTTTTCCTTGGAAATCAATTATATTATTGGCATTATATGTTTTCCTGGTTATACTAAGTAATTGTACATACTACGCAACGAACATTAATTTAAAAACTGTAATAAGTTTGAAATACAATGGTTGAAAAGACACACTCTAAAACAATCCAACCTACTTGAACAGTCATTCTTATTTATTTCCAAAATTTGTTAACATAATCGGCTTGCGAATTATTCCAAAAGCTTCTTTGACTCATTGCCAGAATAAAACAAACATAAATATTAAGAAAAACTTTTACACTTTCTGAGTAATTTTAGATAAATGGTAGTAAGGGGCGTATTTCTAAGGAAAACACAAAAAGTAAAATGTATATTAGGCCAAATCAATTGCAAATGAACTATACTAACACGCCTTCAAAGAAATACGTCGACTTACCAGTCACCTTGTATAAAAACGAAATAAATTTCTTTCTGCGATGCACAAGAATATTCTTAACTTTTGTTAATGCTGTAAAGTTAATAGCTACTCGTCAAGTTGTATTTGACTTTAAACAACTGTCTATTACCGCCATAATATTTTTGTAAAATGTAAGAAAATGACCTTGGAATGTTTAAGAAAGAGGAATGTATGTAAATGTAAATTGTCTTTTGATAAGAGTTCAATGCAATCTTACAATATCGTTGCTCTCTTGTTTTCATTTACGGTATCATCCATTTCGATTATTTGCTTTCACTTTTTCATGCAATTTTTTTTTAAATTTGCGTATTTTACATATGCTTTTATTTAATAATTACATAATTTACATAAATGTTCTGATCTTTTTCTTTTTTACTGTTAATGTGAGTTCTAAAAAAGGTTCTTCCATTTAAGTCTACGTTCTGTTTATCTAGAAAAAATTTGTGCAAATCGTTTTTGATTGCAATGAGAACCTCGAACAGCCTCTGGACAGCTGTTTCAGCCCTGCTTGGGGCTTCTTCAGCAGAGACGTAGCTCGACATTCCCACTGCAGACCAAAAACGACTTGCTCAATTTATTCGCAATATGTTCTGTTTATCGTTTGCGCCTTTTACTCCTATCCCAAATATTCTAAATGCGACTAGTTTGATCATTTTCTCCGTCTTCTTACCTACTTTTATAATTCTCTATGTTTTTATGCATATCAACAATTATGTTAGACGTGTTTAATTTACGGCACCTCTTTATGTGATATGAGGTTCAGAACATGAAATTTAACATTTTCTTAGACCAAGAGAAATTGCTTTTATAATCAACTAACTTTGAAACAATGCACAATAAGAAATTTGGATTGAAAAGTTGCCCAAAATATTTTACAGTTAAACATACATCTACTAATAGATCAGTTCTAAGATTGCAAGATTTAATATATGCAGGATGATCCAATTACAAAATACAAAAAAGGCTACGAGTCATCTCTTACCAGAAAACTTGACTGTACATTTGTGCGCTTTTGAAATATTTTAAATTACTTAAAATTTGAGATGTTTTAACATAGACCCATGCAAATGCATGAATAGCAAACAGTAACAGGCATTTTTTATGCCACTCTTCCTAGTGATATGGCAAGAAAAGTACTTAATACTACAGTTCATGTTTAAAATTAACCGTGAACTTTGTCGATCTTAGAAACGTTTGTGACGTAAGGGTTAATAATGTTTCTGTAATACAAATATCACATGAATTCTGAAGAACTGTGTGCCGACTTGATTTCTGTCAAAATGGAATCTTCAGAATCCATAACTCAACTTTCCAATTGTATACATTTCTACTATCTTATTTCTACTGTCGTTATACTGATTATTTTATTTTGTTACTGTTGTATTTTCCCATATTTTTGCCCCTCGTGATTCGAATTTATTAACTATTATAGTTAGATGATAACAATTCCTTGATTTCCAAAGACACCTCACATAGGTCCTTTTATTTATTGTTTGTTATTCTCACTTATTTCATGCTTTTTGATTCTGCAGTTTTTTTTTGTGATTGATCGAAAGACTCCTATACATTCTGCTTCATTGCATTTGTTTTATTTTTATTTATGATTACTTTTTATCAAATGTGTTTCCACTTTCTTCTATTAATGCGAATAATGTTTTGGGTTTAGGCATCAGAACGTTAATCGCAATTTCATGACAAGCAAAAAATTCATCAACCTTGAAATAATCATTTGATTCCATCTATTTCTTATCTGAGCCCAGAATTTAAATATTCAAATTGATTATGAAGATTAGAATTTTAGTAGTGCGCTCAAATTAAAAATGAATTTGATCGCGTCAATTCAATTCGTGAAACTATTGCTTACATATTTGAGCATCGTTCAATTCTAAGTAACACAAAATTCTCGTCACTGTCATAATTTCTGCAATTCAAAATATTTTTGCATTCTCCTCGTGTTTACACGCGTCAGAAAACAATCGCGATGAGTGTACCAAAACGCCTGAAACATTCGAACCATTGTTATTATACTATCGCATTTCACAGCATTATCAACGAAATTACTTCAGTTTATAAACACTAGTTCAGAGTTCACCACAATTAAGCATTCGACACAGTAAATTCAGTCAGTTGCTCGCTCGGCTTTCGGTCTGATCGCACGTTTGTTCGCAGAGATGCCCGTCCTGGAAGTGCGGAACCTCAAGGAACTTCTTTCCGGTTCCCTGGGGAACGACGTCGAAATAATCCAGGCCAGGCAGAAATTATTGACAGCCCCCGGAGAACACTATGGAAGTATTATGTTGGCTTTAGATATAGTTCTCAAAAGACCAGGGCAAGGGCAAGATGAAGAAGAAAAGTTGAATTTGGTAGCCAAGTTGATTCCGGCCAGTGATTTATTGAGGGCCATGTTTGATGTGCAAGTTACCTTCAAGAAGGAAGTCTCTGCATACCTGGATGCCATTCCTGCTTTGATCAAGATGCAACGCGACTATAAGGTCCCGGAACACAAGATAATCGATATTTTCCCAAAGTGTTACGGTGCAAGGATCAACCTGAATAATAACAATGGAGACGTCGATGAAGATGCGGCTATAATTTTCGAAAATCTCAAGGCCCAAGGTTATATCACCGCTGATCGGTTTACCGGCTTTGATTTGGCTCACGCTAGAATGATTGTTCAAGATATAGCGAAACTCCACGCTGTTCCAATAGCAATGAAACAGATTAGGCCAAAGATTTTCGAAGAGAAAGTAGCCCCGTGCGTTGTACCGAACGGCTGCTTCGATAAGGTACCTGAAGAAGTTGGAAGTGCATTCCACAACAGCATAATGGATGGTGCTAGGCAAGTTCCTGAGCTCGAACCTTTTTTACCAAGGATCCAAAAAGTCGTCGACGCTGCCGCTAAGGAAGATTTGGCCGACGAAAGAAAACCTCCCAATAAACTATTCGCAACTGTGGTGCACTCTGATTATTGGGTGAGCAACACCATGGTATTAAGGGACCAGCATGGAAACCCTTTAAAAAACAAAATTGTCGACCTGCAGATAATGCAGTATGAGTCGGGGGTAAGGGATTTGATCTTCTTCTTATTTACTAGCGTCGTAAATTCAGTGCTGGATGAGCACTACAATGAATTAATCAAATTATATTATGATACATTGCTGGATTATTTGGGGGATTTCGACATCGATCTGGAGCCTTACACCTGGCAGGCCTTCTTGGACGAAATCGAGTACATTGGGCCTCAAGAATTCTATCACATTGGATTCATGCTGAAACCGATTTTCACGGAGAAAGGAAAGGTGAAGGCGTTCGATAATTTCCAAAGCAGCGACTGGACCAGAAAGGATTTGCTCGGAGATGCTCACAAGAGAAAACTCAAAGATACGGTGCTAGCCTTCGCGAAACGGAACTGGATTTAACCCCTGATTTATTTATTAAGAAAATTGTTAGCTAATTTATGACTTCCGTAATTTAAGCGTCGGTCATTTTTACCGATGGATATTAGAGAAAATATATTTTTGAAATTGTATGCTGTTAGTTAAAGAATGTAGAAAATAGTATTAAATCATTATAAGTAAAATATGCAACAAACTTTGACTTGTTTTAAGCTACATTTGCTAAGTTGAAAAGGTTCACCGCAAATAGAAAAAATAAATCCTTTTTTTTCAGGTAAGAGAGATTTACATAAAAAGAGGAAAATATTCTGGAAACTATTGCTTCAGGTTTTATATTTTTATTTTTTTTTATGGTTATATTTTCGAAATACAAAAACGAATTATTCACTGAAACTAGGTATTTAAAACATTTCTTATTTAAATAAAAAGGGGTTTCTTCTTATTGAAAATTTGTTAATAAAGTTTGTAATAATTATTATTCTTCAAATAAAATATTTAATTCTTTTAGCATCGATATTTCGATGTATAACTCACAACTGTTTTCTCCGAGCATAAGAAGAAAAAAACAACTTTCAATAATGTCAAAAATAAATACCTCCCGGTAAGAAATGTGTATAGAGAAAAAAAGAACAGTTATAATAAAATTTTAAGTCGCCATCTAAAAAGTAAACAAACACGGATTGAATTTTAATTTTTTTTTTTGTGTTTGTCTAGTCTGTCTACTTGTTTGTTTACCTGTCTTTCTACCTATCATAATGATCAGAAGGCATTAAGACGCAAATTTAATATTTGCAAGGGAGACATTACTAAAAAGCATAAGCGTACAGGTAAGTTTGAATTTTTGTTTGAGTGAAATATAAATAAATGAAATCTAAACAGCAACTTCTAAATAATATAAAATGAAGTAGACTAGAAAAATTAGCAAATTCTTAACTAATACTGTAAAACGATTTAAGACTTAAGGAATTATTATTTTCGTTCCAGAACCACGAAAGTAAACAATTTTTTTCGTCGTTGGTGTTGATTGCAATTAAATTTATTGCACGTTGCATTTTTTAGCGCACTGCTTGTTTGCGATATACATCATTACGACCAATTACGACCTTTGTGCTTTATGACTCGACAATGTTTACGAAAAAAAATAATGGATTTTGAACACACACAATATACGGAGTGTATCCAAATATTTTTTCCCGATCTCCAGAATTGTTTTGTACTCTTTATGAAGCAGTCTACACAGATATAATCTTATTATCTTATTAAATTATCTTAGGACTAAGAATAATAGGAGTAATGTTTTTTCAATCAACATTTCTTCAATCAACTTTATGGAATAATAGTTTTTATTTTTTATTAAATTCAAATGTTTTCGTGACTGTCATTTGAATCGTTGGTATTTGGATCACGATTGCAGGAAAACGATCTTAAATTATTATTAGTGAAAGAATACGCCTATTATTGTTAAGAAGTTTATACTTTTATGTTAGATATATAAGAAAAAGGCAATTGTTTACATTGTCTACGCAATAAAGCATGATGTAAACTACGTCATTGTCTACATGTAAACAATTATGTAAATTACGTTCAATTCTCTACGCGCACATCACTGAAAGAAATCTTGGTATGTACTTATAAAGTGAATTTTATAATAACATAAATACACATTAAAATAATGGCTCTCATTGTAATGCATTGTATTAAAACATAATACCAAATGGAGTATTTTAAAGTAATGAAGAAATAAATGATCCGATTTCATCGGACAAGAGTGGAGTTTTAGCAATTTTAGGTAGGTAAAAGCAAATGGAGATAGTAATTTGTTCACCATTCTACAACGTATTCTAAAGAAGTGTTCTCTAAAAGTGTTTCCTAGTGTTCATTAATAATTTGCTGAAATTGTTTAATGTATAGGAGACTGTGGCTTGTCTAACAATAAATTTGGATTTGACTCCTAACCACAATATGTTTGCTTAAAAACTAAATACGTATTTCGGCAGCTACGCTGCCATCTTCAGTAGTTGCGACTTCTATATAGAAACATCACTCAAAGAAAATTGTACTTATTTCCCTAGAATATGGTTTAGAAATGTAGATGATATTTTCGCTGTTTTTAATACCAAGGAATGCAGAGTAGAGGATTTTTTGGATATTTTAAATTCTAAATTTTCTAGTATTAAATTCACGTTTGAAAAAGAGGTAAATGGAAAATTACCATTCCTGGATGCCTTGGTTTATTAGAAATAGTGAAAACAAATTAGAATTTGATATATATAGGAAAGAAACAAACACCAATAGATTTATTCACAACATACCTTATCACATAAGTATTCTGCAATTTCTTTTCTACTTAATAGATTAGTTAACTTCCCACTGTCCAAAGAAAGGTACAACAAAGAACTTAAATTTATTAAAGACGTAGCAATTCACAATGGCTACTCAGTAGATATTGTAGAAAATATGTTAAGGAAAATTTTAAATGAGGCCAATATCAAAAAGTTTATCACTTTGTTACCAGCAGAAACAAACACGTCTAAATATATTAAAATTCCGTTTGACAAAAGCTGCTCTAAAGGTTTAAATAACATTTTAAAACACAAGAGTACACAATTGCATATACTAATAACAACACTCTAAAACGTTTACTAACAAACCGCAAGGACAAAACTGAACCAAATGAGAAATCAGGGATCTACGAAATATCTTGTCAAGGGTGCACTAAAAAATATTTTGAGCAAACAAAAAGAAACATACTAACACGTTTTAAGGAGCACTTAGCTCACTTAAAGCACAATATAATTGAAAAATCCAGTGTTGCCCAACATATTTTTGACACCAGTCATAAAATAGATTTAAGTAATCTTAGGTTAGTAAAAGAAACGTCAAGCAACAGGGAATTAGACGGTTTTCAAACCATTTTTATACACATATACCAGTAATGATTTAATGAACGCCGATCACGGGCCTTTGGCAGGTTCTGTGTTGCTTGACTTAGTTGACTTCAACCCGGTGAGGCGCTCACTACTGGAAGCGCACGCTTCATTGGAGCGGAACGCACTTAGTATATAAGGTAGCGATAGGTATAACACCGTCACTTCTCCTGTGATTTAGTAGGATAGAAGTCGCAACTACTGAAGATGGCAGCATAGCCGCCGAAATACGTATTTAGTTTTTCAACAAACATATTGTGGTTAGTTGTCAAATCCAAATTTATTGTTTTCTGAAATTGGTTCATAAATCACATTATCACGTTATGAAATTATGTTGTCTAATATAAATACTGAAAAATAAATACAAGTGGGATATAAAAAAATATAGGAGTATTATTTACTGAATAAAATAATTTGAAGTATTGGATAGTGTCAATTCTTAATGAAAGTGATAATAATATTTTGTCCGATGAAACTATTATAAAATGCATAATTAATTCTACACGGACACTTGGAAAAATTAAGTTTAAAGTCGACGTTTCGCTATGTGTGTAAACTTCATCTTCAGGATAAATTATAACTTATTTCAACATGCCGCGAAACGTCGACTTTAAATTTAATTTTTCCAAATATCCGTGCAGATTGTTTAAAATATTCTAACGTTAGTCGACTGACTTATACCAGGTAATACCTTCACGCTGAACAGATGCCAAATAAACCACAAGTGTCAACGAGAAATTTCCTTTCTACCTCACAACTCTCCGACGAGCAGAAAAGAGTATGGTAAGTAATATGTGTTAAGAAACTCCTACGTTTGGAGTTGTCGTTGATTGAATAAACATTTGTAGGCACTCTTAAACAGCTGCGTCTGATCTCACTGCATTTGAAATTTAGCTGTAGAACTACATATAGTTCTCTCTCTTGTATAACCCAGCAAACATATTGAGCTGAATAAGTGTTTATACAGCTGTATAATCATTTATTCATTTGCTATATACAGCTGAACGGTTATTCAGCTCAATTTGTTTGCTGGGAAGTTACCTGTTAGTTGATTTACTAAAAACTGCTGTTTTGGGTATAAATCTTTACTCCCTAGTTGACATAGATTGGCCTCTTTTTTTAGATAAACGTTCTTACAACAGGAATATATTTTCGCCCAAATAAAAATATGAGCGTGAACACTTTATGGAAACTTTAAATAGATGTGCAGAGGTTTTAGGATAGTAATAGTAGTCCTAATGAAAAGTGAATAAAATAAAAGTGAGAATAATCCAAAAAATACATGTCAAGCCATTGTTAGAAGATTATTTACTATATAAAAACTGTGTCACTGGCTCTTCTTGTTTTAATTTTGTATCTCTTGGAAGACAGTTGAAATCACTTGATCAACTACAATCACTTACGGCCATTTGCGCCAAACACTTAAGCCCAGTTTAACCTTAAGCGCCTCTTAGAATGTGAGATATATTAACATTATGTAACCCAAGTATCACATATAAGCAATACTTAAATTTAAGTTCGTCTTAAGTGTTTAGTGCAACTGGCCATTAATGTTGGTTAAAAATAAACTAAAACCCAACGTTAAATACATGTTTATTTTAAAAAAATGCAGTATTGCTTATCGCAACTACGATAAGGACATTCTTACCTATTCTAACGTAGTCGAAGCCAATAATTTACAGGCATATTTGCGTTTGCAAAACAAAGTTACAATACATACATGTTATTAATCGCAGTCTTACAGAAAAAAAATATGGAAGATTACAAGAAATTACTCTAGGTCAGAGTCTTGGAGGTTTTCCGCATTGTTCGCCTTCAAGTATCCATCCAGCCAGGCTTCGATGACCGGCAAATTTTCGTCACTCCATTTTGTCTCTTCTTTGATGTTCCTTAGTGCTTTTTCGATGACGAATTCAGCCGTACCAAATTCGCCCTGCCGTTCAACGTACAGCTCCGACACCATGTCGAGACCTTCCTGAGTTTTGAAGACTGTTGTGGCTGATGTTACAAGACTGTTCCATAAATGAGGCTTCTTTTCGAATCTACATACGAACAGATGGTATTACTAAAATGCATCTTCAAATAAATACTGAAGGAATTGCTTTAAGTTGAAATTCTTAAACGTCATCAATACAAGAATGTATTAATAAGAATAAACCCTAGGTCAGTTGCGAAAATACAAAATTTCACTATCAGCGAGCAATACAAACACGTTTAAAATAATGCATAATAGAAATTTTTATTAATAAGACATATCAGTCGATGAAACAAATGCATAGGTAACTTTAACGTGCGCAGAATAATTAAGGATGCATAAAGTATAATGAACAATAAAAAATGAGTTTTGTTTTTAAACGATAATAAATTCAATAACTCATTATGTATGGTGCATTCACCAATCAGATAAAAACAAATTTAAACGTACGTTGAACTTATTATCTGGAGAATATATTAACCAAACTACCACAAAGAATAGCACAAAAATTCAATAACTCATATTATACAGGATGTTTCAACCAATCAAATAAATAGAATTGTTCTATTAAGAAATAACAATTTTGTAAGAAAATACGTTGTATTAATAAATCAAATAAAACAAAACGTGAAATTATTAGAAGGACTTTGTTGAGTACTAGGCCATATAGGTCAACCCAATTGGAGTTTAACCGAATTTGGAGTACGATACGAAGCCTATGGTTTTACTTCCCCATTCTTCTCATTCGAGAAGAAGGCATGTTTTTGGTTTTTGTTTATCAATAGCCTGAAAAATCGACCGCCAAGTTGACTCATGTCATTTGGTCTAAAAGAAAACATGCAAACCAATAGATGACCTTGGCGGCTTTTTGTTGAGAACTATTTTGTGCAAAAATGTAATAGTAATTCACTTCTTCGAGGAAACCTTCAAGTCTACTATTACTTTACAGTAATTTGGAATTTAATGTCAACAAAAATATGCTAGAAATTAAAAAATACAGTATTTTGTATTGTTGGCATCTAGGCAGTTTGTGTTACCTCTATTTTTTCGATATAAAACGACCTGTATGTTTTGAACTTATTGATACATTGAACTTTTAGAGTTCAATTCAGTTAAGTAGTTGGATTTAACTCTTCGCAAGAAGATGTAAATTAAGAAGAAATTTTTCTGAACATTTATAAATTGGTTTAGAAGTTTTGTTGAAAACTCGGAAAATATACAGGTTGTAACTTTAATAAGGGGCCAAACTTTGAGGGCCAGTTCCTCACACCGAAATATGAAAAAAAAATATTTTTAAACATAGGTCTGCAAACGCATAGTTTCACGTTTTCATATTTGAAATCTCATCACAAATTTCCCAAATAATATTTCCGTGTTTCTTGAAAAACAAAGGTACATCACTCTTACATCGATTTCAAAATTTCGATATCTTCGGTATATGACGATAGATATTCAGATTTTGATAAGTGTATTTTAGGTTTGGGAAGATGTGGTAACTTTTATAAAAAATATTTTTTTCTGAGAAACCGATAACAAGAAAGTTTCCCAACTTTTTACGGACCCTGTATCTCAGAAACTATTTTCTTACCGACATATGTTTATATGAATTTTTTTCATAATTCGAGGTGAGGAACTAGCCCTTAACATTTGTTCCCTCATAAAAGTTACACTCTGTATATTACCAAGATGTGTACAGAAGTGATCTACTGAGGACCTTCTCTCTTAAAGCCTCATGAATAGTATCGAAAATCGAAATTAAATAAAAGCAAATAATAAAGATAAAACCAAAAGTAAGATTTCATTATACCATCCATAAATCTCGTTAACAAGGAAACTATAAGCGACATAACAGACTACAAAAAGAAAGGAACATTTAATTTGTTTAATACGCTTTTATTAAATAAATTAATTTTGAAACTTTTTCATTGCTTAGAAGTCTCGTTGATAATTTTGTAAGCAAGTTATGCATTAAAAATATCATCCATTTAGGTCCGCGTACTGTTCTTGTAACTAAGGATCGATGGGCTTAATTAAACACAGTTTAATTTTTTTTAATGCTCATACGCCCCGTTAAGATGATTTATTATTCTTGTTTTAAAAAAATTGAGAATTTAAAGGTGTTCTTTGTCTTAGCTGTAAATCTCATGAAGATTACAACAAATTTAAATGACAAGAGAAACACAGATAAAAAGTAAAAAATAAGATGGTTAGTAAACTTAAAAAAATATTTGATCATTTCAGACGTTTCACGGAAATTTGGAGTGAAATAATGGAACGAAAGTTTTGGGACAAAACATTTTTATCTGCAGTGTATTTGAGGAATAATTTTCAAAACTGATCAGTGACTAAGCGTTGCTTTGTTTACCTGTTGCTCCAAGTTCTTTCAAAATGTTTTACAAATTAGAATCGGCAAATTTTATGCTTATTTCGTTATTTTCCGAACTATCATACACCGAACAAATCGAGAATGCAGAGAAGGTATTTTTTTGAGGGATTAGAAGAATGTCCAAACTTTAACGTCAGAGAATTCCTCGATATTCACCCCTATGTTGTATCGTTTACGTTAAATATAACGTGCTGTTATCGATGATTTCACATAGGAATTTGAACATGAACTCGTCAATAACGTCCCGTTATGTTTGACGTAAAATGATACAACATAGGGATGATTCATTTTACTGGAAACAAAATCATCATGATATTTCTAAATATTTTCTATTTTCTTCGTGCGGAAAATTCCTGGTAATGCTGGTTAATGAAATTTCCGATGAAGTAAAATATAAGACAAAAACCAAATTTCCAGAGGATTTATTAGTCTGGTACGCTATTTTGGAGGCAAGTGTTTCTAGCCCCAATGTAGGGCTTGTGAGAGGAGAAACGGTAATCTCTAATGTTACTGTGAACGCTGCTTGTCCAAATTGATCGACTTTATCAACCTGCATCACCAAAACAATGAAATAATGTTTGTCTAGAATTAACTTCAAGTCATTAAGACCGAGAAATGAGATAAGGGTGAGAAGCGCAAAACATACATTTGGTGCCTAACCCGTATTATAAATTGAAACATTTTGGGCTTTCTTGGCTCAGTAGGTTTACGAAAATGGTTCGCAAGTCCAAAGTCGGGATCAGTTAAGGAAGGAATCGAATCTGAACTAAACTTAGAAACATTGACGCTGAATCTTGCCAACTTCTTATGTGACGCGCCCAAGCAAAATTGCGTCAAATTGAATCTTTTGGATCGTTTATTGTTATTTAGGTCAAGTTTGAGAAATTTAGACCTTGTTAGTTAGTATGTAAAAAACTTAATTAATTAAAGTTTTCTAAAACGTAACAAGCTGTTTCTGAGAAAGCTTCAAAACTTTCATTCCATCCGTTAGTGTTAGTCCTGATGGTTCACTTAAAAACGTATCCAATTTAAACGTATATACAAAACCAAAATATTCCAGAGAATCAGATTAAAAGGGTGCTTCGAAAAATCTTCCTTAAAAAGAGAGAAATAGAAGAAAATGTAAGTCTAGTGGCAGGAGCAAACAATTTAATCTGACAAATTTCATGAAAAAAAGAATGTTTCATGACAAATATAAAAGAAATACCTCCTAGTTACCGCAATAAAACTGGTAGCATTGAGGAAAATTTTCATACGTGCGTGCTTTTGTTTTCTTTTTTTTTTCTATTTAATCAAATTTTAATTTTTAATACTTTAGAAGATAGCTTGTATTGAATTCTTTCCGATTTTTAGAGCCACTTGCTTTTTCAATTTTAAAATCCGCATTTTTTTGTGAAAAGTATTAAAAAATCAAAAAAATAAGAATCTCTAAATTTGTATTTAATTCGTTGGTTGATTAAGTTGGGATGATTAATCAGATAAAGTTTTTTTTTCCCGACAGAATAAAAACATATTTTCCTCATTAACGCGTTAAGGAGAACCGAAAGCTTCATTTAATTTGAGGTCGCAGGTCAATGAGATACGAACACGATAGCAAACTGAAAGCCTGATAAAAAATATTTCATACCCATAATCACGTGCTGATGTAATTTTATTAATCAGATATTGTTTAACATTCTTATCATATTACGTAGTACGCACATGTATCACAAAACACTAATTACTATCTAGACATTTTTAGTTTCTATGCAACTTCATTGCATCCTTGCATACTTGGTACTTTTTATCATCTCAACCAACATTAAACCAAACTTAACAATATATTTTAAAAATATTATACTTAATTGAAAATAAGAATTACCTATACACATATGAAACATTAAAATTACTTACTTCACTTTAATAACATCCCAATTCTTCTCCAAAAAGTTGAACAACGTCGTATACCCACTTGCTCCTCCAGTCATCATGCTGAAGATGAGATAGACGTCATTATCAGTGAAATTGCCGTTTTCTTCCAGGACTGTAATATTCAAGAGCTTCTCGATTTTCCATGAGTCGATGGGGCACCCAGCCAAGGTCTTCAACAAATAAGTCCTCTCGTTGGCTTTCCTGTTCGCGGGAAAATGTATAACGCGTTGAAGACCGAACTCCCATTCTTCCTTCGTGCCCCATTTAAACACAGGGCAAATATACTGATTCGCAACCCTTGAAAACCAAAGATGGGAATAAATACAATAATTAAAGTGTAAAAGCTCACGGGTTTCCTTCGTCTGGATTATCAGAATCCATCCATTTACGATAGGCACTCTGGGCCTCTTCAATGCAGGGTTTATACCCAGCCTGACAAAGAAAGACTTTTAAGGAGCTTCGTAAATGTATGGTTCCTTCACTTTCGCCTTCCTGAGGCTCATTTCCGAGTTCCTGGTATAGTGGTGTCAGCAAAATGCGAATGTATGTCTGAAACAATGCAATTTAGAACCGAAAATTTATAGAAAATGATTCGAGAACCAACCTGGAATTTCTTATGGACTTCTGAACTGTCTATGTGTCTTCCTATATGGTCAATCATAGTGAAAACAGGATCCCAAGCCAAATAATCTCTTTCGTGCTTAAGAAATAGCGTCATGTTCAAAGCTACATTAAAGCATAGATCACCGGCGTAAGCCAAATTCCAAGCATCATGTAACAGTTTCGCTCTAGTATTTACTGGGATTTTTTTGCGATTTTCATCATTTTGTAAAAATTTCGCCAACATGTTCCAGTTTTCCGAATCATAATTAACTGGGAATGGACCTGTAAAATACGCACATTACTTTATTTTTACCTGTAGGAAATACCCTAGCCTCACCAATTTCTTCTGGGTTGATTATGATGAAGTTATCAGATGTTGGCATGTTTTCAAGTTTAATTTCCCGTTTCTGCATCCAAACAACTGGCGTCGTATTGGTGAAATCCAAATGATTTTGGGTTACCAAAACTATTGGAATCCACCACCAGAATTTGTCTTGATCTGGAACGTCGTGAGGTCGCTCTCGCAAGTAGACTTTCTAGAGGTAACAATACCAATGAAATTGCTCCTAAAGCGCACCAAAGTTTTACCTGAGTTAAAACCGCCGTATTCTCCTCATAGTTTCTTTCAACCTTGACCACAGGCAAACGATCTTTAGTGATCCAAGACGCCGCAATGGCATTAACCGTGATCTCTTTGTCCAGAACATTATCGAAATGTGCTTGCTCCGTGAGGGCAGCCCAAATATCATCTCCGAAGAAAGTCTTGTATTGCCTAAAAGGTGAAAATCAAGTGGAACACCTTGACAAATAATCCTATTTGAAATACCTATCGGTCATGAATTTTTGCAAGCCATGCTTGAACGTGCTTTCCCCTAGTGTATAGTTTAACATCCTAAAGAGTAATTCGGTTTTGGCCGAAACCGAATCTTGTTTGATGGCCGTGTTCTTACCATGGGGATATCTCTTACTAAATTCGTAGTATATCGAATAGAGCATCGTCATTGGCCAATTGTTCAAGGTTTCCTGGCTGTAACGTAACTAAAACGGAATTTTCTCTTTTAACTTACAATAAATAATTTTGTGCTTACTTTTAAAGTTATGTGCGCTGTTAAATATCGATTCAGAGCGTTGTTAATATGCGCATCACTCCACCAAAACGGAGTCGCCAAAGCTCCAAGCCATTGGTAGACCAATTCCTGAGAAATATGTGATACTTTCTTCCCGGTCAACTCGTTCTCCCTACAGCAAACAATCGCTCAAAAAGATTTAATCCGAGATATAATTCGGAGATATACTTGAATAAGAGCAAAGCCCAGTTATCAGCTGGTTTAGTTGCTTGGTAATTTGGCAAGGCGATGCAGTCCAATTTTGGTAGGGGGAAAGAGATGCCCCAGAATTCCTGCAATAGTTCTAGAGTATCCACGACTTTCCTGGAAACATTTTGCAACGAAATCAAGTACTCAGGTCTGCCCCGAATTTTGACGACCGTTCCTAAAATTCCTCGGTATTAATTTATAAAAAAGTAAGTCAATTTTTTCTATTGAACCTATGTCTTTGAAGTTCTCTGTTTTGTTATAGTCGATGAAAGTAAACTCCGACACCACGATGCCGACTGTGAAAGTAGACATGGGCGGGGATTCATGAAACTGATCCCACATCCAACCAGGTTGATCCCGCCTAAAAATATAAAATAGAACGTATAGAATTTAAGTTGAAGGCTTGAACGGCCGTCGTCCGTAATGAAATTGGTTTCCGGTCGGAACCGCGTCACACTGATTTTTTTCTGCTGCCGACGTTTCGTTCTTTATTAGTGAATAACTTCCTCAGGGCTGCTGCTGGTGGTCTTGCGGCTGGTTCTCGTTAGTCGTCGAGACTAGTTGTCAAACGTAAGTTTAATTTTCACCAAAAGGAGCAGCGACTCCATCACAAGCAGCAGCCCCGAGGAAGTTCTTGTGTACTGAAGAACAAAATGTCGGCAGTAAGTTTATAAAAAATGTATGAAGTCATTGCAGATGCTAGATCAACACTTATTACATTACGAAAGCCTGATTATCAAGATCATTCAAAATACGCTTTTTTAGTTGAAATGTTCAGTAAAGGATAGATTAGTGCAATTTTAGTTAGGAACACTTGTATCTATAAATTATGAAAATTTTTCGTAACAGTTTGATTAAAGTGATTTGCTAGACTTAAGTAATGAGCTCGTTAAGGTTTTTTGTTTTAAATTTCAAATTGCCATTTGCAATTTCACAAATCCAAAGAGACTTCATGAATTGCCATCTATTGGATTTGGTGAAATGTCGAGAAATTACCGAACTATGTCAACTCCGAAAATCGTGAGTATCACGTCACGTAAGTAAGTACTAGGATGATGGTCTTATTCGTTCTAATGTTATTCAAAATAAGCACGAATGCTGATCTTTGATCAAACATTTCTAGATAGGTGTCCCAAAAATGCACATAAAACTTCAGGAATGTCTTTTTTGCGAACATAAAGGGTAAAATACGAAGCAAAAATAAATTGTTAAACTTGAGAACTTCGCTTAAGCATATAGATAATTAGATTTAGAGAAGGCCTTTAGATTAAATAAGTTTCAAATATCTAGTTGCAAATACAAAAACCTTTATTTCTGATTTGGACAGTAGGCAACCCAAGAAGCTTTCGTGGGACGTTGAAATGTGTTTCAATTTGTTTCATTAATTGAAGACTTGCTTACTAATTTAACAACAGTTTCTATTCCATTTTTAGTAGTTTGCTTCGCAGTTTTCTGTTAAAAGACCTCTACCTTTGGAAAGATCGTACGAGAAAAGTAAGTTACCAAAGGAAATTTAATATTATCTGCAGGCAAGTTTAAATTCAAATAGAGGAATACGTTTACCTGAAGCTTTATGTGTATTTTTGGTTCACGGCATACGTACGCATCTTGCAATTTCCATTTAAATTTCAATAAAATTTTATTCTATCCAAGTTTAATGTATTGCTTACATTTCCTCGGTGAATGCCAAAGGCATGTTAGACAACGATGTCATATTCCTAGGTCTTGCAATGCTGATGGTAAAAGGAACTTTATACGAAGGTTCATCGAAACAGGGGAAGACTCTTCTGGCTAAATTTGGACGAAATTTGGAAGCGATGTACCATTTTTTCGCACCAGTTATCGCATCTGCATAGTCATGTTTGAACAATCCCTCGCTCGTATCGTTTGTAAGTTTTCCGCTAAAAGTGATCTGAACCTCACATTGACTACCTCTATTCAGGGTCTTTTCCAGATGAATCACATATAGAGGCTTCTTGGGGACTCGTTCGGTTTTGATGACTTTAATCGTTGTCGGGGGTAAAGGAGTAGACGATGCTTTTTCCCTGGAAGAAAGAGCCAGTTGAAGGAAATTATTACAAATAATTTTGCAAGCTGAACTTACGTTTCATCGTCCAGAACAAACTGTGTTACCGAGACTTCTGAGTCATAAATCTCCAAATCGTGATGGGCGTGCAATGTTATTTGATTGGTGGGTTCTTGCCAGGTCAAGTTAATGAAGACTTGGCCCTTGAAATATCCATCGTTGACATAAGGTCGTATCTTCAATTTGTAGTTATTGGGAGTGATCTCCAAGGGCAATCGTGTATCAGATATTAAACCGTGAGCTGCAATGAGATCTATGCTCCTTTTTACGTGACCAAAATTCTGAAATGGCTTTGGTCAGCTTGGATTTAATATTGAGACTTACCCTGAAGTACTTCATGGATGCATAAGAATACAAGGAAAACCGCGAACACTTTCGCGGCCGTTGCCATTACTCTAGAAAAGAGAACAAAAAGTTAACTCTTGATTATTCAAGGAGAATTTGGCGAACTCACTCGATGATCTGAGTGGATTGTTATTAGCGTGCTTTCATTGAGCCTCCATTATTCAATCATGGCAGTAATTGTCGGTTGAAAAGCAAATTGGGAACTACCGGTTTGAATTAGCGCTTTGTGATGGGGAAGTAATTTGCTAAAGTAAGATGGACGGCTGGGCGGAAATGGACATGTGCGTTTTGTGTTGTCGCAATTATACGTACAGTTAGAAGACAAGTTAGAATAATTAAAAAATTAGTAGAAGTTTTTAATTTTGAAATAAGTACTTATTTTTGTATTGAGAATTTCTTTTAATTTTTCTTGGGAATTACCCATGTTACAAATAGAAAAGAAAACGTAATATACTATATAAATAGAACAAACGGTATTTGTAGTTTGCTTTATCGCGATCCTGTTCAGCTCAGGAGAGAATTGTGTTTGGCAAACACCTAGCAAGTACTGCACACACTGTACTATCTAATATTTATGTTGTAAAATATACCACGTCAGCCACGGTTGTATAACGACTAACGAGATATTAAATTTCTTACTCATTTTTTATAACCCGATCATTGTTTAGTTTCCCGTGCAGTTGACATGCAAAAACTGGTTCGCATCTCGCTCTTTGTCGCTTTGCTAATTTGTTTCGCCAAAGCGAGTCAAAAAGTAAGTAATTTGTGATTGTTGAATTACAATAAAATTGTACGATAGTTATTATTGAAATGTTTAATCTGAAAGGCGCGATTCGTTTCGGAAACAATTTTTGATAATGTTTTCCATAAGCAAATTGATGTCTTGGTTGTTACCTTTCTATTTATTATTATCACATGTGTTCCAATAGTCTTATAATCTAGACGCCTGTGACCGGTAAACTATACCTCAAAATTTATTATTAATAATTTGTACATTTAAATATAGACTATTTAATTATTCAAACTATGTAGAAAACGAAAGGCTGTGTGATTTATTTGGTTCGCCATAGCAGTTATGAGCGAATATTCGGCGTAAATTTTACCGCTCATAAGCTTCCAGATTATAAAATCTTTGGGACACACGTTATTTCAAATATGCCAACGTATTTATTCTAAACAAAATACTTAGCGAAGCGACATTATTTATGGCGACATTAACATTTATTTATTTGCGAAACAATACTTACTTATCCAAATCTTCGTAAAAACACTCTCAATATTTTCTAATATAATAAAAAAATTCGTAGGAATATGTTAGTGCAAATTAATGTAAGGGAATACATTTTCGAATTACTTTTATTTACTGTAAGGGTGAATAAACTAACGAAATAAAAATAAGGCAGAGTAATATTTTCTAATTACAAATTACTGGAATACAGAATACATTAAAAAAAAAAACTTGAATTTCATGAATTATTTTTGGAACCATAACGAAGGTAGAAGATGTGTATTTTGTGATACAGAAAACAGGCACTAATTTGAGCACCACTTATGAATCATTTTAATTACTTCTTTAAAAATTATTTTGTTCCTTATTGTCTTACTTCATTTATAAGTTATCAATATTTTGAAAACATAACATGTATATTGGAGATATAGGTAGGAGAATCTAAATAAATGTCACTAAAGCAGGCCACTCACCAGGCAATATGTTGGGCAACTTGCTCGGCAATATGTTCGTCAATCTATCTTCAGGACGCCAAACATATAGCAATATGCTTTGGCTCGTTTGGTATTTTTTTAGGGGACTGCAACTTATAAGATGTTTCCACACATAAGCGAATCTGTTGCTGCGAGCATGTTGCCCAATATGTTGCTTAATATGTTGCTCAACATGTTGCTTAGTGAGTGGCCTGCTTAAAAGGAATTGCGTCTTGGTTTTAAGACACGCCATAAACTCAGGTATATTTTACACTTTAAATTAAAATATCTGTCTCTTTCTCCAATTTCTTCCATGATATTGTTTGTGAAATTAAGGAATCCGCAGTCACCGTTCACAAAATTTCTAGGTGGACCTATTTTCTAGTTTTTTTTCAATTAGTCAGCGGTTCTTAATAATATGACAACCAACTTTTAGACATTCAGGACTATTCTGTAACATTGATATGGTCTTCAATAATTGAAGAGAACTTAATACGATTTTATAACAATTCAAGTCGATTGTCAACCGCCAATTGAAGAGAGATGCGTACAACTCTCAATATCACTCGATATTACGGATTGCAAGTTATTACGAAACTGATTACAGAACACCGATTTTGCAAGGTTACATGATTCATAGCAATAATTGTTACGTATCAAGTCCATAACAATGTTACAGAATAGAATTAATTCTGCAATTCTAAGATCGATCGTAACTATCGTAACGTATTATCGTGCCATTTAAATGTACAGGTCGTAGGTACCTTACAATACTTACGATCGAGGTCAGAATTGCAGTATATGTAACCGTAAGTACCGTAACGAACTGCCCCGCAGTTGAATTTAAAATATAAAATATTACCGCAGTAATGAATGCTTGTTAATTAATTTCATTTTAAATTCAGTTCAATATTTTTGAAATAGGAATAGGAATAATCAATATCATTGATGACCAATTATTTTTTCCTGTAATTTGTTACTTATTGTTTCTTTTTGCCAAAAAAATTAAAAATGCTTTAATTTGATCTCCCCTAGTTATCCTTATAATGTACTCCATACATTATGAAAACACCTAGTGCACGTAAAAATAAAATTAATAGTTGTTGAATTAATTATTGATCTGTTTATATCTAAAGCTTAACTTTTTCGTGAATTTTCGCTATTTTTTATTTGTTTCTAAATGAAAGAAAAATCGGATTTTATTTTTTGATGTAAATTTAACAGTTTTAAATCTTTTGTTGGGTAACGGTAATTATGAACTGGCATATACGCAGGGGCGTAGCTGTAGGGGTTGCAGGGATTTTTTCCTGGATCTTTAAAGACTGACAAACGCGGAAGTCAGTCATACTTCAAAGATTTCAGAAAAATGGATATTTTCAAATAGAGAATAGTCTAAAATAAGTAAGGAAAAGAAAGAAAATTAAAGAAGAATGAAGAGAAACTAAGAGGATTTTAATTTTTGGATATATTACTGCCGGAAAACAATTTCAAAACAGTTAGAAAACGTTGGAAAAAAATTACATTTTAAACATCAATTTCGAATCAACGTTTGCAGCGACCTCTGTTAATCCGAGTCATAAATTTGTAACTTACCGGGAACAGATTCCAAAAACAACTGGAAAACATTAAAAATGTTCAAGGACATAGAATGTCCTGAGAAAAGAAATTCGAATAAATAAAATTCTATGCTTAAATAGTCAAAGCGAAAGAATTTACATGAACGTATGGCGCCATCTGTTACCTTGAACCATAAAATTGTACTCTTTATGTACCGGAAAACGACTTAAAAACCTAAGAACGTACAAGAACAACATTCTTGAAACGCCTTTGGATAAAAAAAAAACGTTTAAGGCGCTATTTGGCATATTTGTGGAGAAGAAATTTAAAATTTCAAGACAACTGAAAAACGCTATAAAGAATTTCAAAATTTTTTTAGAAAAACAATTTCGAATGTACGAAATCGAATAGAAATGGGTTAAAAGAAGTTTCAAATAAATTTCAAACTTATTTAACTAGTGCAACCTATTAATCCGCAGCCGCAATTACTTTTGTTCCCTTTAAGTTCCAGAAAGTGGTTTCAAAACAACTGAAAACAAATTTCTTCGACAGAGTGTTCGAGAAATAGTTTAAGCGTACTCCGCTAAGCGCTAGTTTTCAGGACCTTTTCTAATCTAAAATTTTTACAGCTCTCGTCATTTTTTAGATAATCCAAAAGCAGTTTTGATACACTGAAATTAAGCAGCTAAAGAATTTTTTTTTTTTTTTTGTTTTACTTTATTAACAGGAGTAATTAATATTGTAATAATAAAAGGCGCTAGTAAAAATTCTGCAACCCAGCGACTTGACTTATAGTTACGCCACTGTATTTACGCCAACTTTTTTAAGGATAAATTAATTCTTCATTTTTACCTCATCTATACATGAGCCAATGTTTTTCAAAATGAAACCTTGATTAATTATCGTCTGTGATCTGTAACTGTCACTTCATAATTACAGCCACTCAGCTAAATTTTTCGCATTATTAAATTTACGTTAAAAAGCGTCCACTTTTTTGGCGCGACAGTATTTTAGGTAAAATAAAAAATTGCAACCTACCTAAATATAAAACTCAGAAAAGTAAAACAGTAACTGGGAATAATAAGATATTATTTTTCTATGAATCAATTTCAGAAATTAATTATGAAGGTTAACCACTTTATATCTTTCTCTTTCAGGTATCATGTGAAGCAGAAACATCGTTTGGATATCACCAATCCACCTTCAAATGGGGCCCAGCTTACCAAGAAGGCACTTACAATTCTCAACCGCTCTGTCTCACCGAGACAGGCGACATAATGAAACGTGAATGTCTCGGTGGCCAATGGTACCCGCAAGAACCTCCAAATTGTCGCAAATTCCTCTGCCCCAAAAACTATATTTCTGTCAATTCATCCTGCGTATACATTACCGAGCCAAGAACTTATGAAAATGGCTGTTCAAACGTCACGTACCTCACTGACCATCCTACTACAGAGTACCGTTGGGAAGCCGTCAGGCGAAAAATCAGATTTGGCCCTCTAGAATACGATACGCCAGGTAGAAAATACGGCAAGTTTCTGCAGCAGGGAGGAAATTTTGACTGCATGGTCAAAAAAGATGCTGCAACCCTAATGAATGTGAATTGCTCAGCCCAATATTCACACCAGTGCAATTATAGGGAACTCTTAAGGAAACAAATTCATCAAATCGTGTCGATGGAAATCGTGTTGAAGTTCAATCCGGAGGATCGCAAAATGTTTCTGATCATCTACTCGCCGGAACTGATACTCAATGTCAAGGAAGAAGAGGATGAAGAAGATAATGACGATCATGATGATGATGGTGAAGCCGTATATTGTTTCACCGATGCTAAAGGGAACTTGAAAGAAAAAGTCGATATCGAGAAGGTTTACGACTCCAGGAAGGCTACAGAGCTTCATGGACGGCGCAAGAATTTCGTCGTATACGAGGTAGATTTGGAAGATGATCCTGGTCGATACTGGTGCGAAGTTTTTAATGTGGAAAATGGCAGAACTACAGTATCAAACGTGGTTGTTGGTTATGAGAGCAAAAAGAAAGGAAATGAGTATGCACTTCGCGTTATTATGAAGAATCTTTGCAATCTGATCAATTGCACCAAGACTTTTGCTTACTTTAAAAATCTGGAGAAGTTCTGTAAGGAGATCCGCGTGCGCTGCAGATTGATGGAAATATTCAATTTGGATTCCAGGCAAAGTGAGCTTTTGGTGCACGTTACGTCGAAACAACAACGAAATGTCATAGGCGAGTATTATAGGCTGAAGCATACGTTTGAAGCTTTTAACATCAGCTTCATGAGTGTGGTTTACTTTAGAAGTAGCGATTTTTGTCTGCCTGACACGACGGTTCTAGGAGAGCGCAAATTATATTGGCCTTTAACACCACTTGGATCAATGACGACCCCCAAGGAATTAATATGTCTAAATCAAGATGGTATATTCCTCACAAGAAACTGTGACGGAAGCTTTTTATATGGAGCTGAGTGGTCAGTTTTCAACGACACTTGTTCACCTGAAGTTCATGTTTCCACAACAACTCAGCTCTTGTATGACACGATTAGCCAAAACCTTAGCGTCTACACATTACAAAGTTTAACCAATAACTCTCAGGAACTCGAAGTTGTAGACTTATCATTGATATCTGATGGTCTTTATCGGATTGCGATGGAAAATGCGAATGCCAACTCAACGTATGCCTTTGTTAAGAGTGTTAGTAATATCATGAAAGCCAACAATATCACTCTGAAACGAGCTCAGCTTTTTCTGAATTCAACTGATAAAATATTGGATGCTACGGAAAGTTTTCTCAAAAAGCCCGGAGTTTTAGATCTTGCTGTTCGTGACTTACGAGTCATAAAGAGGTCCAATTTCTTAATCCATGTCACCAGACCCTTCAGAAATAATGTAACGGGACTTGCTTTATATGGAGACTCAACAAATTCATTTTTGGACTATACCATCATTAATATGAACACCACGAACTCGTTTAGTGATTTGGATACTGTGGATCTGGAGTTGGCCGTGTACGTTCCAGATTACCTTCTTCAGGCTTTATCGTTTAATTTAAGTGAAAGCGCCAAGGAAAACATTGTGATTATTACGACGGTTTATTTCAATGATAGCTTATTCAATCAAAACGAGACAGAGATGTCCTCGCAGGGTAAAGTCATCGGAGTCACCATCCCTGGTTTTGGAACTTATCTTGAATCTCCTTTGCCCTTGCTTTTTAGAAGGTCCCGCCGAAATTCCAGCAAAGAAGACTGCGCCTTTTGGAATTACGGGCAAGATTCGCAGACGAGGAAAGGGCGCTGGTCAACTCTGGGCGAAAACTATTTGGAAGCGTTTGACAACGATTCGTACGTAAGCTGCGCTTTCTCACATCTCACGCACTTCGCTCTTTTGATTTTAAGTGAGCGGGTGACGGTTCTGGAAGAGGTTGATGGTGTTATCACCACCGTCAGTACACACAGACAACACGAGTGGGATTTAATGATGATCACTGCGATCGGTTGTTCTATATCCTTCGTCGGAATTTTGGGGATTTTCCTAACGGCCGCTTTGTTTAAGAGGTGGCGGGAAAAAATCGGAACTAAAATACTTCTGCAATTGTCGGTGACCATAATCCTGGAGATTGTAGCCACACAGATAGCCGGCTTAGACGACTGGTTGTATCACAACACTCTGTGCACGGTTATTGGAGTTCTCCTACAGTATATAGTTCTATCACAGTTCTCATGGATGTTGGTGATCGCCTATCTCCAGTACTTGCGTTTCGTGACGGTTTTAGGTGTGATGCCGCCTAGACTTTTGTTAAAAACGATGATCGTCGGCTGGCTGGTTCCGTTAGTTCCGGTAGTTTTGACCGTCAGCATATCTCCAAGTAGTTACAGTGCGGGTTACCAAAAATTTTGCTATCCGAAAGGGCTTGCCCTTTACCTTGGCTTGATCGCCCCCGCTGTCCTAACAGTGGTCGCAAATATCTTAATTTTTGTTGTCATCATGTACAGCGTTTCAAATAGCAAAGCCAAGCAATACTCTAAGTCGAAGCAAACACACAAACTCCAAATATATTTAGCGGTACTACTATTCTTCATGCTGGGTCTTCACTGGATTTTTGGAATTATGGCTGAGATACTTTCGAAGACCTGGGTCGAAGTGGCATTTATTTATTTGTTTTGTTTGACCGCGACGCTACAGGGTTTTGTTTTGTTTATTTTTTACGTTGTGCTCGATAAGGACACGAGGTTACTCTGGATAAATTATATCAAATCGTCAATTTGATAGGCGGTGAGGATGATCTCAAAGAAAAAATCTCAGTATTATTATTTGAATAATTTTTCAATAAATTTATCAAATAATTGAATTTTGACGATGAAGTTGTAAAGCAATGATTCTCGCTAATCAACCTTCTTCGCACATATTTCGTTCTGTTCTGTCGTCATGATTTGTGTTTGCTGTTTTTATTAGTTGTCATTTATTGTCAATAAAGAGCGCACAAAATGAGGTTTTTCTCCTTTCGTGTGCACGCACTCATAGAGACGCGCGCGTTTTTCTGTGAACAAATCTATGGATTAGTACCTTGTCGGTAACAAAGTGAATCGGTGAAAAATCGTTCGGTGTTTTGTAGATTTTCAATCGTCCGCGCAATTGTTTCGTTCCGCACGATTTTCTCGCTTTGTTCCGGTGTTACGTGAAGAACGGAGTTCGCTGATTACGTCATTTTGTTCACGGTAATTAAGATAAGTTTGTTGGGTGGGTTACTTAGGAAATTTTTAATATTTACTTTGCGAATTTTTTTAAACATTAATTATTTTATTGCCGCAAGATTAAAGTTAATTTTAGAAAATTTATAATTTTTACTTTCATTGATATAAACTCGCTTTCATCAAAATGTGGATGACAGAAGCCTTTAATCACTTAGGAATTCAACTATTCATAGCTTAAGTAAACGGTCTACAGTTCAAATTGTTTTTGTGTAAATAATTAGTCACCTTCAAATACTCTTACAAGCACGAACATAATTTAAATATTTAATCAGCTTCCTAGAATTTTAAAATGTTAAGAATAACAGACAATTGATGTAGGTGGTTTGCATTGAATTACAAGTGGGTTACTAAAAATTTAAATCAGTAAATTGTCACTTTGACATTAATTTGGCCGACTTTTTGATTTCATGCCTTTCCAATTTACACCGGTATTCCACACGACAAACGTGACTTTTTAAAATATTTTATATAAATACTTTTATACCTCACTTTTTTGATTTTATTGAAATTAATTTACGACATTAAGTATATTTTTATAAGAAGTTTTTCTCTTATTAATGCTTCTATTTAATCTATTCGAGATATCTGTGTATTAAAAAAAGAAATTTTGAGTTTCTTACTTTTTATATTTTAAAACTTTCTTTTTGAAATTTTTACTTTTATTGTTTTAAGAATAGTATAGTTTAAATGATCTTGAACTGTAAAATACTCACAATTTTGTTATAGGACAGTTTTGTTAATGTGATTACTTTTAGAAGTTACATAGGTTTACTTAAATTACATCAATTTATCAAAACTTGATCAAAAAATAACTATTGATTATGATTTGCCTTGAATAACTCATTCACAAGTTGTTAATGACGATGAACGATAAGTAGGAGTATAAAATAACAGATTCCTTAAAAGTATTTTAATTCGATTTAATTTATCAAAACTTTATCAAAAAATAACTATTGATTATGACTTGCCTTAAATAACTCATTCGCAAGTTGTTAATGACTATGCATAAGTAAATATAAAATAACAGATTCCTTAAAAGTATTTTTGATTCGATAGTTATTTTTTGGATGACCTTAAGTAAAAACCTAAGCTCATCCGCTTCCTTACATTCGATCTTTTTTGTAATCGAATTATTACTACAATAAGTTTTCCCATTTTTACACTAGTTAGCATCAAAAGTGACTCTAAGGTATGCGTCTGGTCCAAAGCCATATGATATTATGCTTTAGATACAAATTACACATTATATTATACATTGTATAAGTGTATACTATGACCGTGCCTACAAGTTCATGCTATAGTTTCAGTTTTTCCATTAAGTCAACATTTAAAATTTGCAATATAAAATGAAGGAGAAGATAATTTTTCTTTTTAGTATTAAAGATTGAGATACCAAAATTCTTACTTTACGTCCTTCAATGTTTTCATTTTTCTAATCAATGTATTGTACATTGTGTTCAGTTTTAAGATAATATAGATACTTCTTAAATATTTGGACTTTTTTTCCTCTTTCCTTTTTTCTTTCAACTAATTAAAGGGTACTATGGGGATCTCGTAAACTATAAGAGATACAAAGACGGTTAATTATGAAAAAGATAGTGCAACTTTTTTGTAATTAACCGTCTTTGTATCTCTTATAGAGCCTATCAAAATATTCAAGAAAATCTTTTCTACCTTCATTCATTTCTGAAATATCTTAAAAAAACTGAAAATTCTAATTTTCGGAAATCTCGAATATCTAGCTATTTCGATATTTTTATGTTAAATTCGATGAACAATCTAATAGAGTCAGAAGAAATAGGTTAAGATACGACTATCAACTTTCTTTTTTCTTTTGGATATTAGTTTAAAACGTATATAATCGTTTGTAACCACTGTACCTGTTATTGCCTTTAATAATTATTAGAGCAGTAATTGATTTTTGATTCTTTATGCTTTCCTCCCATACCTTAATGTTTAATGTTTTTCGTATGTTTCAAAACCTCCCCCACAACATACATAAGACTTTTTCCAGCATCATTAAAGCTGAGTTGACTCGATCCAAGTATACATTGATCAAATGCACTTTCAGATTGCGCACGCATTACTTGGGATACTACTTAGATGATCTAATAATTTAATGACAGGAAAATTACATCTGAACTGACTAGGACAATGTCGTTCGGCCAACTTACTTTAACGTGATTTAATTATATTTATCACAGAGGTGAAATTTGCACATTTAATAAGATTTCGTTTTTGCAAGGTGTGGAAGTAACTAATTGTAAAAATGCTTATAAAACTGTACCTGAATTGGTTTACTAAAAAAAGAATCAAGAAAGTCAAGTTTACAGCTTAAAGCGCGCCTTCAGGCGGCCTTATACTGTGCGAAAATTTTCGGGCGTTCGAATTGCGGTGGAGTTTCTCGAGCTACTCTTCTGCTGATAAGGTCTCAATTAGGGCCGAAATCGCTATACAAAGGAGGTTTGAAGGCTCCACTGCAATCTGAGCTGGCTTGCTGCAAGTTTTAAAAAGACAACTGCAAAATTTGTAAAATTTCGCACCCTTGATATTTTCGATGTACTCATTTTTTTTGCAAATCAACTGTACAAAAGCCAATCATTTTCCGAAAAATTTCTCTAATTTGGCCCTTCTAATCTGTCTTGTAAAAATTAGTATTAGGACAGTAGTTATCCATTCAGAACTCTCCGTCCGTACTATGCGAATCATACATATTTCTAAGAATAATTTTCTTGTAATTCGCAATTTTGAAATTCGCGCCTAACTTTTTAAGGAAGCATTTTTGGACACATGTTGATAATAAAGTTTGACTAAACAATTCAGATGTACTGTGTACATGAGCTTAAAATAAAAAAAAAAAAAAACTGTCTACACAAAGTAGCAATTGAGAATAAGGATACATTCAAGAATCTTTTACGATTGACAACCGCACAATTTAATGAACTGTTAGAACTTGTATCACGTACAATCCAAAACGCTGTTTTTCTCGTCTATCCATTTTCGCATTTTTTTCCTTTTATGGGATCCACTCTCCAACTTGTTTTTGCCGCCGTCTAAGTCAATTTGGATGTAATGTTCCCCTCAAAATGGACTTTGATGAATTGTTTATACGATTCTGGCAGTGCACAAGTGGAAGTGGACTTGATTCAAGTTATGTTCACTTGAATCGTGTCAACCCAGCTTTATTAACGCTTCTTTCCGAAATAGCTTGTTATAACAGTATTCTCCTTTCTCAGTCAGGTTTGCTTTATTTTAAATTTGTCCTATTTATTTTGTGCGATCGAATTTTTTGTTGAGATGTTGCAATTTGCTTCAAGCACAAATCTCATAACCATTTTTCTCTATTTCGATATAGCTTCACATGCTGTGATATGTTTCATGGTAGGCTTAATTAGTGGGTATATCTTATCTTATTCTTACACGAAGTATTGATATTTATGCATATAAGAAAAATGTGTAGAGCAGATGAGAAAAATAACGTAAGATTGAATGAATAAAGGAACTGAATAAATGAGAGGAGGATTTAGTTATAGAAGTTATATCAGTTGTTCATTATTACTTTAAAAAATGGCATTTGCAATGTTACATTTGTTCTGCATAATGAAAAAACTCTTTCAAGTCTCGGATATAAGAAATTTATAGTTTCCTTTCTATTGCTTCTTCTACACACAGCCAAGTTTCTTAACGCTTTTCCAAGATTATCTTGGCTTTCTAATCTTTTCTTCGAAGTACTTGATTTTTGTTGACAAATTCCGATTCGGTGAATTTGAAATTTGTTTACTTATACAAAGTAACGTCGTGGATATAGTTTTGCATATTCAGTTACTTTGAATACCGTATTGCGGTAATTACTTTTTGATTACGTTTGTCTCAGTTTTAAAAAGTAATTTTTACATTTTCTGCTGCCTGAAAAAATGTTCCAGTTTTGCTTTTCGGTTTTGTTGTCCTAATAAACATTAATGGGTCTAAAATGCATACAATCTTTACTTTCTTATTATTTAAATTTGAAGAAAGAATGATATTTGTACTCCTGTTCTTCAAAGGATCAAAATTTTATTTTTAATGCGCTTATAATTGAAATTTAATTTCTGCTTGTGACGTTACAGACACTAAATGGAAAAGAGAATTTTATGTAAATACCATTAGCAAACGCAAAATAAGTTTCAATGGCAACAGAAAAACGATTACGAAGTGATAATGAAGTTTACATTGGTTAGAAGAGCAAGCAGGGAAACATGCTCAAGATTCACAGCATTCTTTTTTTTTATTATAAAATCACGCAAACGAAAGAGACTTCTAATCGGCGTGCTTTTATTTTTATTTAAAAACGTCTTTAAAAAGATAATTTTAAGTGCAAACTCTCCCGTTTTTTCATGACGTAATACTCCATAACAGCTTGTGTAAATACAGCATGATTCCTTTCAACATTCCAACCTTGTAACTCTGAGTTTGACTTGCGCACTTTCACGTGCAAAACAAAAAAAAATACAATCCCCTTCGATTTTAGCCCTATGGCTACTCGGAGCGATGAAACGGGACCAGCCGAATTCAATATGCTGCAAGATGAGGTAAAATACAGTCGATCCGGGGGTTGCTTTGTGACCACCAGGAAAGCAATCGTATACTTGGTCATCGCAGTTTTATCATCGGTTTTGGTCGGGGTGTTCTTCTATTACTACGGACCTACAGATCATTCCGTGAAGGTAATAAGATAAGACGGCGAAATAGAAGTAAGGAATAATTTTGCACGTTTTTGTAGGTATACAAGACCAAATCGGATGATATAGAAAAATTACTCAACGATTCGCTAGAAAGCATCCCCATTCAGGAAGTTAGGCTGGCAAAGAATGTTTTGCCCTTGCATTATAGATTGAAATTACATCCGGTTTTGGATCCTAAGAACTTCACCTTTTCAGGAAGAGTATCCATTCTAATAAAATGCGTGCGAGAAACGGAAGAAATTGAGTTTAATTCTGTTGGGATGGATATAGATGGGGTCGAATTGAGTACGACGCATATTGAACACGTTCAAGCGAGATCAGTACGCAGCGCTGCTGAAGAACCACACGTTCAAAATATCTCTGCTAATACGATATCTTCAACAACTCCAGCAGCACCAACAACTCCTGTTAGCAATATATTGGTGTTAACAACAGCTAAAGCCAAAACTTATGAAGCCCCTTCGATCAACAACTATTCAACAACATCGACAACTGTTACTCCTATTACTCCTTCACGTACAACGCCAGCAACAGTTCTTACGATTCTTTCCGCCACCTCACGCGTTACTTCCACGACGCCACCGCGCACAGACGAAGGTTTTGCTTAAAGGAAGATACATTTCAAATATTAACCTTAGAATTTTAGAGCTCAGCACTTATTTGAGAGGACGGAATATTGAGAAAATTGAAATCCAGTCAAGGACTGCTGATAAAAAAGACTCCAAATACATCATTCAGTTAACCAAAGCATTAGAAGTTGGTAGAAATTACACATTGACTGTCGATTATTCTGGAGTCATTACTAACAATATAAAAGGCCTGTATACACCAAGTTACGTCGATGGGAAAGGCGAGAAAAGGTTTGTCTTTCATACACCACTTAATGGTGTTTTAATCTAGAAATATTTTTTAAAGAAGAAGCCATCTAGACGTATGGTATTTTAAAGAAAATATCAATACCTAATTATTGCAAGTAACTACAACATGCTATTAGCTTTGAGATTATAATTTTTTCGTTTTTGAAATCCTTGGTCATTATCCAATTGATTTAGTACTGATTTAATTTACAACTTCCAGTGGAACCTAGTCACTAATTATCCTTTATCTTATATTATGTTTCTTCTTTCGTTAAAGCAGAATTTCTTGGAGACTTCTGCTCGTTCTCTTGCTTCCATCATTGCTGGTCTTATCGTCACAAGATAAATAATAATATCAAGACGTCCTCTGCCAACGAGGAACGAAGAGGAAAATATGGTGACACAATTCCATTGAAAATTGTAAAGAAAATGGACAATGATGACGAAAATCTTCAAATTAATCTAATGACTTTTCAACTATAAAGACCTCATTTTTGTTTGATTCAAATGTAATTGTTTCAAGGCATTGTCTGCTTCGACTTTTACAACTTTGTCATATTTTCGAAAACTCCTAAATGTTAAATTAAAATCTGAATTTTTATTTTTAAAGGTGGATACTATCGACGAATTTTGAACCAGTTTTCGCCCGTGAATCTTTTCCCTGTTTCGACGAGCCTTCCTTCAAAGCAGCATTCGAAATCAGTCTAGCTCGAAGGACTAACATGACCGCTATCTCAAACATGCCGCTGAAAGCAACGGAACCAATGTACTAATATTCACTTATTATAATGCATGATTATTAACCAAATTTACAGGGACGAACCAGGATGGGTTTGGGATCACTTCCACACAACTCCAGCGATGCCCACATACCTGGTGGCTTTCGCCGTTTTCGATTTTCAACGCAGGAATGTCACCAATAATACACTAGCCGAACCTGTTTTCAACGTATGGGCTCCAGATAATAAGGTCAGCAATGCCGATTATGCTTTGGAGGTTGGAGTCAAGGTTCTTAAGTTTTACGAAAAATATTTTGGTATTAAATATTCTCTGCCCAAAATTGACTTGGTAGCAATACCTGATTTACCCAAGGCTACTATGGAAGGATGGGGATTAATTTTCTTTAGGTAATTATTAGATTGCGCGTGTGTTAGTATGATCTCGAATGTATTGCAGGGATACGTCTTTACTTTTGAATACCAAAGCGAGTGACCTTGATACTAAACGAGAGATTTTCAACTACATCGCTCAAGAACTAGCGCAGCAGTGGTTTGGCAGTTTAGTATCTTTGGCTTGGTGGAATAATTATTGGTTAACTGAAGGATTTTCTATGTTTTTGGCGGCCGAAGCGCAAGATTCGGTGTGTTGTTCAACATTTTGAAGTTGAACAGTGAAATTAATTTGGATTTTTGACGTAGATAGAGGGATGGTTTCCAGATTTTACGTTAAAAGTCACCCAGTATATGCTTAATAACGATGATTTCAAGTCTTCACATAATTTACGTATAAACATTACCAATAATCTTCAGATTAACGCACTCTTAGATTCAGTAACCCACTATAAAGGGAGTTGTTTGCTGAGGATGTTGAACTACAGTCTTTCAGAAAATACTTTCATGAAAGGGGTACAGAATTACATTGAGAAGTGGTAAAACTTTTGGTTGACGAATTTTGTATTTGGTTATTTTATGCATAAACGTTTAGGTCTGGTGGTTTAGTAAGCGATGCGAACTTGTGGAACTCGATAACACAAAGCGTAGCCAACAAAGAAAAAGACTTACCGGAAAACTTCAGCGTCAGGCAAATTATGGACACCTGGACCTTACAGACAGGCTATCCTCTTGTCACCGTCAGCAGAGATTACGCAGCCAACACCGTTAGTATTTCACAGAAGAGATTTCAAGTGCTGAATAATTCAGATGACAGCCTCTGGATGATACCACTTAACTATATAGTCGGTGATAGCGACACCGCCGTAAGGAAATTATGGTTAACGAATCGTTCAATTACGCTCAATAATATAAGCGGCGTGGTTAATAATACATGGGTGTTATTCAACATCGAACAAACAGGTAATTAGGAAACTTTAGTACGTCATTTACAGGGATTTATTGATTCCAGATTTCTACTAAGGATTGCAAAAAAAATTGAACTCATTAATTACAAAGTATTGCTTTGAAACTGGTGATTCAATTTCCGAATATTTTCTTTTAATTTTATTTTATTCCAAACGCTTAAAATTCGGAATCCTTTTAAACTTTCTTTTATTATTTAGCTCTTTAACTTTATTACTGAATTCCAAATAGAATTGAGGTGTTTGTTTTCCTTAAAACTTTCTTTCAGTTTAATTTTTTATCATTCTTCGCAAATCTATGATTATGAACAGAGAAAATAATTCGGCCCACTTAGTGTTGGATGCTTTTTACGCGGAATGTTTTATTTATTCCTTCCGCAACTCCGTTTCTTTTAATTGTTATTGGGTGGGAGGGTAAGGGGTACAGGGCGAGTGTTCGCACTCGGCAGAAATTATTATGGGCGTAATTAATACACTCCGAATACTAAATTTCCGTACTGGTTGCAAAGCAAGTGGGCCGATTTCTTTTCCCTAATTATAAACATTTTGATTTTCAGGATATTATCGGGTAAACTACGATATTCGAAATTGGAAATTATTGGAAGCAGCTCTCAAAATAAACCCCCAAGATATCCCCGTATTAAATCGCGGTGAGCTCCTCAATGACGCATTTGAGTTAGCCGAAAATGGCGTCCTGGATTACAAAATACCTTTCGAGCTCGCTCAATACTTGGTGAAAGAAACGAATTACATTCCTTGGTCTTCGGTTTTGAACAGCTTAGACGTGCTGCATGACATTTTACATACCACCTATCTAAATGGTGCTTACGAAGACTACGTCGTCAACTTAGTGTCCAGTTTGTACGACGACATGGGACCCACGGAAAACGGTCACGAATCTTCTAACGATAAACTCCTAAGGAGCTTAATCGTCAAAACCGCCTGTGAAGTTAGGTACCAACCATGTGTTGATTGGGCTCAATCGCAATTCAGAGCGTGGATGAAATCTTCCTCCCCCTATATACGGTAATCTTTCCAGAATATACAGATCAGTTTTGATTAAAATTCTTGGCGCAGAATTCCTTTCAACATCCGCCAGACGGTTCTGTGCACGGCAATCGAAATGGGTGGTAGAACTGAATGGGACTTTCTGTGGCGCAAAATAAATCCATCCATGACGTCTTCTGACATTGAAGATGCTTACATGAGTCTAGGTTGTTCACGAGATATTTGGCTGATTAATAGGTAGTTAATTCATAATGCTCATTAATAATGAACATTTGGAGAATCCTACCGTAGGTATTTAGCTTATTCCTTGAACGGAACAATTCCTTGGCAGAATGTACCTCTTGTTTGGCAGTCATTGGCTCATTCCACGGGTATCAGCGTCGGATTTACGTTCCTCAGGGAAAACTGGGATAAAATCTACAGCGTCTCCGAAGATAAAGTGGTCATTTTGAAAAGCATTGTAACCAACTTCCTCTACAGTTTATCCACGGAGACCGATTTGGAAGACGTAAGGCTAAGTCAAGCGAAATTTTGGCTGATGTACCTTAAATCAAAATCATTACAGCTCACTTTGTTTTTCTCCAACCACGAGAAAGACTTGCAGCCCCTAACTACCTTAATCCAAGGTGTCGTGGACAGAATTAATGTGAGAATCAATTGGACGAACAAGTATATGAAGAGCATCGCTTCTTGGTTGACAGCAAATAACTACAAGTGATCTTCACTATAAAAATTTCTCCATGTGATAATTAAGTGATTTTTATTATTATTTGAAACTACTAGCTTATTTTAGGGTTTATGTAAATAAATAGTTTAAAATAATTTCCAAGTGGCGTGTTTTTAATTAATTCAGCCTTGAGAATCGGTTTGTAAAATAAACAGCGCATGAACGGGGCATGCAAATTTAATTCATTCCGTGTAGTTTTTGTCGCGAAAATAATTGGGGCCAATTATTCTGTTCGGTGCAATTTGCTTTCGATCAAGAAATTAAGGGTTAATTAAATATTTAGATAAGAGTTCTTTTTTTGTCAAATCGAAACTTCCCACGCTCTGTTTGAACCAAACAAAATGAAGAAAATTTTTGCAAAGAAAATTCTGTTTTCCTTTCAAGTGATGTTTCTTTACAATTGAAATTCGTTCAATTTTTCGTTAGCTTTTTTGAATTTATCATTGCAAATTATATTTTCCCGGTTTCGTCTAATTTCACGTGTTTTACAATAGTAGTTCGTGACGTTCTGAATTTCTTTCTCGAGATTAAAAAAAAATCAAGTATACCGTCGGAGCTGCGTATTGGCACATTTGGCACATTCGGTGTACGGACTTCACTTCCCGCTACTTCGTTGATGAGAAATTCGACTCGTCCGCAGATCGCAGTCAACGGTGAAAGCATAGGGAGGATTGATTCGATAGGAACTGGTTCCAAAAGTAAACGTTAATGATCGTAGCATTAGCCGAAAATTGTTTCCAGCGAGGATAACTCCAATTAGTATAAACAGCCTCCTGCAATAATGTGCCCCCGCGAAGGAATGAGAGAGAGAGAGGGAGAAAGTAACGTCATATATCGCTGTTAATTATTAATCAAACATACCTGTTTGAAAAGTAAACAGTTCGTTGAATGGAATGTTACGAGCTCAGTTTCATTTAGATGCATTATTCCATTTTGTCACCACCTGCCCGATGTGTCACCTAAAAAGCGTTTTAAGGCTAGTTTACATTATTCGATTTTTGTATTTGATTTTTCTGTTCGATTTTATATTCGAGTTTGTCTCGGCAAAAATATCACGTTGGAGCTACACAAAACTGAAAATCGAATGCAAAATCGGATTATGTAAACTAGCCTTTACCCATAGTTTTTGTTGTAACCTTGGACAGAATTTTCCTTTTTTTTTGAAACCGTTCGCTCTGTGGTTATTTAGGCCAGTTTCTGTTGGAAGTTTACCACAACAAAGTTTACCTAAACATTTCAAGAAAAGGAAGACATGTAGATAATATATGTATGTCTATATTATCTATCGATGAATTTTAGTTCAACAAGTCTTTAAATTCGGTTGTTAAATTCTTGATTAGCTTGACTACAAAATATTTATCATAAGTGAACGAAAATCAATGTAGATTGCCATAAATGTATCATCTTTACCGGTGGTATAGTAATTTCAATGATGAACGAACATTTACAAAGGCGGTACAGAGCTACAGATTGGCCAAGGTGAAAGTCGAAAGATGATTTATAGAAGAAATCATCCTGTAGAAATAAATTACGAGTGATAAATTGCTTTTATTAAAACCAATTCAAGAAATATACTCATTACTGAAGGAGTTTTGTGGGGACAAAAGCTTTAATTTGATCTGAATCATGAACTATAAAGATATAATTTCACTGGAGAAATTTAATTGATAAAAATATACAAGAAAGGAATGATGAAGGGAAGGATAAGGAAGAGAAGAAAAAAGAGTATCCAAAAATAGTAATGTTAGTTACAGAGTTTAACGTCTAAAAGTATGAAAACCAAGTTATTCAAGGTGCAATTTAAATATAAAATACCTTTCTGCGGTGCATTTAAAATACAAAATACGAAGTAGTAGTTGAAATATTTTGAAAAATACAAAATACTTCTCCTGTCAATGCTTTTACTTTTTAAAACAATGTTTCATATGCGTATCGACTATAGTTTTCTTTTCTAGCGTGTGTATGGATAGACATATGCTGCTGCTGTTTTTATTTAATTTAAAAGCTTTCGTAAAGAAAAATTATTCGCTTCGAAAAATTCATAACATTCTCATACTCTAAGGTCTGGCATTATAAACTCAAAATAAATTTACTATACAGTTTAACGCCTTAGTAACAATTGTAAATACAATGGTTACTAATGCATTAAACTGTAGAGTAAATTCAACTTGCGTTTATAATACCGAACCTTAATAGAATTATTCTTTTTACATTTAAATTTCAGTTGCGCATGATTTAAACTAGGCCCTATAGTTTTTCAAAATATTCTGCTTTGCATAGATCAATAGTTTTAGAACGTTCCTTCTTGTGCAGTTAAAATATTTTTTTTTAAATTAAGCTCCAGTACCTAATATTGTTATCTTACGCAGAATTAAATTAATTATCTTCTATTATGAATACATTCTATCCCAAAACCTAATAATTTTTTTTTTCAGATCTGAAGTGTTTTTTTATTTACACAGAAGCAGATACAATATGCAAAATAAAAGAACAAAATTTAACTAAAACTAGTTAACAAAGAATCCAGAAAACGAATTAAAGCAAAAGAAAAAAGAGTAAATAAAAAACTTAAAAGAAAACAAAATTAACTTAGATGTAAGTTACAAAGAAAACTAAATTAGGCAAAAGGAAAAATCAAAGCTATTATAATAACAAATAGATAAATAAACTTAAAACTCAGAATAAACTTAAATTTCTTAATAACAATTTTTTATATTTCTTCTGTTCAATAATTAAATAAATTGCACATTTTGCCCTGTTTGAAATTAGCTAGGTAAATCTATGCCAACTTCTGTGTAAACAAATTTATGATAAATAATTTATTTTTTTTTAATAATAATATAATATAACACAACAATACAATAATAATAACAATATAATATAACAACAATCAGTATATATTAGGGCCATAAAGTCCAAAGACTTGACTGCGGCGAATACAGATCAAATACAATCAATACAAAACATAAATGACATCTTCTGTCTTCGCGGTTATGATTGTAAGTAATAAATAAATATACAAGGCGAAAGATACTTGGACTAAAAACGAATAAGGCATTATCCCTAAGATAATTAAAATTTCTTATCAAGTCGACGCATTTATCAGTTGTACGAATGCTATAAAGAACAAGAACACTGTTAAAATGAATTCGGAATTTTATTTTCTTACCTTACAGAATTTTAAGTACTTCAGATTTCAATTTTTGAGTCACTGTGTACCTAATTTTATTTTCATTTATTTTCATTTTTCATCTTTTTCATTCTGTTTACAAAATTTGGGAATTTTATAATACGTAATTAATTTTCCATGAAATCTTTTTTCTTTTGGTGAATCTTCATTTTCCAAATATATTAGTAATGTCAAATCAAGTTGGACTATTATGAAATATGTAAAGCAAATACAGATCGTTGGTTTTCTTTTCGCTTACTTTACGTCAATGTACGTTATTTTTTCAGTGTTACATGACGCCATTTCTCAACGCTACATGACGTTATGTACGTCATTTACAGTCATATGATGGCCGCTACATTACAGCACAGCTGTCCTAGGAAGCCAAAGCTATCGTGATTGTGATATAAGTTCGCATTGCAATTTATTTTTATTTATTTGTTCGATAATCCGAACATTTCGAAAATCTAAATCAACCAGTGCAATTATTAGTTCGGATTAAAGAGGTTATACTGTACTGTATAACATTTGTACAATTGTATAATATTTGTGTAATTACAAATATTTCAAATACTGCCAAGCGCTGGCCACGAAAAACTTGCATAATTATGTAAAAAAATTAAACAAAAAAACTTCGCCAAAAACAAAACAGTCGGTACCTACGCATCGATCGCACATACACTAAGAAAAATAATTTCTTAAAAATTAACAAAATCTTGTGTTATTAGAATACATAGTTTAGATGCAAATTATAGTATACATATTCCTCTACAATTATTGTAGTAAAAATTCCTATTTATTTTTCTCTATGTAAACAAAAACTCGTTGTTCTATAGTTACTTCTATACAAATTTTCACCCATTATTCTAATTTACAAGTATGATGTCAAGTAAATGTTACTGCACAATGTTTGGCACTGTGTATGTCTTTTAAGAAAAATGGTTGCCTCGATATTTTTTTATTTATCGTAAACTTTATCTAAATAGAATAAAAAAAAATACTATATTTTTCTACTATATGTATAAATAAATAAAAGCTTTGTTATCTATGACACTTCCTGAAAAAATTCTAGCTTCCACAGAATGATTCCGCAATTCCAAACAAAGTAAATACTATGCTAATGTTGTTTTCTTATTATAATAATAACAAAGTAGAATTCTTGAAAGCCATCAAGGGTAGATAAAAGTTAGTACTCACCAAGTTGCCAGTAAAACACGTTTGCGAATTTACTGTTCAAATGCTTTAATAATCAAAATTTAGTAGGTGTAGTAAATTTTCCATCTTGTACTTCACAATCTCTTTTTTAAATTTTTGTGTATCGTATAACACGTAATGTTCCCTCCATTTTCTTTTCCCTTAAATACTTAATACCCCGTTATAATTACATGATTACAGTTTGAAAATACAAAATAAAACAAAACACTCTCACATAAATCTAAATAAATATTTAAAGTCCATGCATATTTAAAGCCTCTAACTCGTTCCTTAAAATTCAAATGATATTTAAGGCATCAAATATTCAAGTGCAGATAATAACCGATATTTTGCAAGGCCACTTCTTCATTATCACTTCATTTGAGTGGCCAATCGAATTGAACACAGGCGAAATGGCGGTCGAGAAGGTGCCGAATGATTTTGGGTTTATTTTTTTTTTTTAGTAATGTAAAATATTATTTTCCGTAGCGTCCAACACATTTAGACGCCTACAAAACGGAAAGAAACATAATGTACTTCTTCGGTTTTCCATTGGGTCGAAACGAATATACGCCTCTTATGTTTATAAAGGCAGTCATCGTTCTGATATTGTCTTTCTGCCTAATAATATCGATGGTGACCAAAATCATCGTGGAAATCGACAACATCCCAGTTATACTTGAGATTCTTTATTTCGGTCTAACACAAACTACCTTTCTCTGCAAGATTGTCAATTTTCTGATACGCAAGGAAAAATACTGCAAACTTGAAGACTTCTTGCGTAAACCAATTTTTAACAAGCACACTGTTGAGCAGGATGTTCACATAAAAGAGGCCATTGTGATTACCAGTACTTTTGCAAGGGTATTCAGGTATATGGTAATGACCACCATCACGTTTTATGCGATCTTTCCTTTCATTGAAAACACGCTGCCTTTGCCCGGGTGGTTCCCCTTCGACGAGAAAAAGTACCACTTTGTTCTCTACGTGTATCATTTGGGGGCGCTGATTTTTAATGGTTTTATTCACTCAAGTCTGGATTGTTGCTCTGCTGGATTGATTCGTTTGGCCTCTGCCCAGTTCAAGATACTCATGGATAATCTAAAGAATCTCAGGAAACCAGAAGAAGTTGAGTTGGTAATTGAGGAACAGGATGAAATAATAAAGAAAAGATTGACGAAATGCGTCAATCATCATAACGAAATCATTGAGTAATTGGTTTAGCAATTATCTAATTTAAAACAAAAATGCATGTAATTGTAATGTAGCAGCTTTTCACTTATTCTCTTAGATTCCAAAATATTCTTAAAATTAGAAACGAACTGCTTTAGGAACTTATGCTGTAATTTTGTGATTTCAACAGAACGAGGAGAAGTTTTAAAAATATTTTAGATGAATAGAGCATTTTTTCCTAAAGATCGAAATTTAAAAAATATTATTATGTGTCCATAACAGGACCTGGTCTTTTCACTTCCTTGTTAATTTAAATCCCCTGTAATATCCTCAGAAACCATTGTAAATACAGTTATTTCCATGGAACAGAAATTAGGTTAAAAAGCCTCAGAATTGAATATACGTGTTAATTGCCTATGTTCAACTTTGAGAGCAGACACCTGGTATAATACAAAATTCTATATTCTTTCTTTTCTAGATTCGTTAGCCACATTGAAAATATGTACTCTTACGTCATTTTAGTTCAGTATTTATGCAGTATCATCATCATTTGCGTCACAGGATTTCAAATCTTTGTGGTAATGTAACCCTAATATTTTTCTTCAACTATACTTATACATTGAGGTGTTATGTTATTTTTTCTATGCATTTTGTATTATTTTAGATGCCACCATCGAGAATTCAATATATCACTTTAGTCTTGTACTTTGGATGTAACTTGACACAGATTGCAATTTTGAGCTGGTTCGGGCATGATATTATGACAACTGTAAGAATTTGTTTTCATAAAAGATCGTCATTGAGAAGTTGCATTTTATTTTTGTCACTTTTTAGAGCGGTGAAATTGGGGATGCTTGTTATGCAGGTGAATGGAATGAGTATAGTTCAAAAACCAGAAAATTAATTTTCATCGTGATGGAACGATCCAAACGGCCCGTGACACTAACTGCAGGAAAATTCATCAATTTGACCTTGAATACCTTTATGACTGTAAAGATACAAAAAGGAAGCTGAATTTAAACTAACTTCTTACATTTTCAGATTCTGAGGACGTCTTATTCGTATTTTGCTGTATTGCAGCACATGTATAAATAACCGTTATTGAAATTAAACCTCGGGTAAAATCCAAAGAAGAAAATTACTGCACGATCAAATTAGTGATGAGCACACATGAACACTTACTTTAAATATAAATTATTAGTTTAAATATAAATTCGCTTTTCTTGTAACATTTTTTGTTTGTAAAGTTGCCTCCTAGAAAATTGTAAGTGAAAGGATTACATCGTCTCCTTATTCAAGATCAAATGATATAAATCGATCGATTGAGTTGATATAAAAGACAAATGATCTTTTGGTTTCATTTTTTCATTTTCCAGAAGAAACGAAAATTGATTATTTTTATATCTTCAAGAGAATCTCTGCGATTAATGTCCGATTTCTTCACCTCCTGATAAATTTATCTGCCAGGTATTATCCTTGAAAACCATTATATCGATAATAGTTTCCGAGGATACTACCTGGCAGATAAATTTATCCGTAGGTGAAGAAATCGGGCCTAAATGAAGAAAACGTTATCTTCTATTTGTAAATTCTATCAGATTTATTTCGTTTCTTGTAATCAGTCCTTGTAAAAATTGTATTAAAATCTTTTATTTCACTTAACAAATTCATATTTAAACAATAGTTGGTATTAATTGGTACATAAAATTACCTAAATAAATATAATAAGATAACACAAATATTTCGCAATGTAAACACGTTTTCTTGTGTTTTAGAAAGTAGAAAAGAATAAAGCAAGATTGAAATAAAAAGTGTATTTTACTGTAAAATAAATTAATTAATTTATAAAATCTTTGTTGGAAAGATCTTCACTCACAATTTGAAAAGCTGGAAAGCAGACTAAGCCAAGCACGCGTATCTGGATATACAGAATTGGCAAAAATCTAACTAAACATCTTGAATAACATTGGTCAACAAAAATAGTATATTGTTGAACGAGCGACGAAAGTGACGTAGGAAAATGATTTCGGCGTGTTAAACACTATACTTTTTCTACAACCCGATTTACTTTTTTTGGTGGAGTATTGGAAAGATCCAAATCACTTTCTGAATCAGAAATTATGATAATTGTCCGACGAACAGCACATTTAATAATGACGCAATACAGCGACAGCAGGCAACTAGACGGAATAGAATTTATTTTCATCTCTAGACAAGAAAGTTATGAAATTTTTCATCACTAGTTACGGAAATCAAACTTTCCCTGTGACAACAGAATGTCTTCATAAAGGGTCGTAGAAAAAATAATAATTTTTGTTTAGTTTTGTTTAGTGCAGCATTTTTTTTTTATTTGTCATGCATGAAAACTTTATAAACTCCCATCAAATTTTGTTTTTGTGGTCTAGGGCGATATTAACGATTCCATAGTTCTAACGTTCGCGTGAACTGTTATATTAGAATTATGCTTTAAAGCAGACTTGGGCATAAAAGCACCAATAGAGCAAGTGAGTTAAGTAGTATACTCACTAGTTAATAGTCATCAATATAAAAGTGCAGTAACAAAGAATCGATTAAGAAACGATTGTGAACTAACTCACAGAAGTAAAGTTTCGCTTATCATTGGTGGTTTAGATTAAATGGCAGCTGAAATTACGAACAAAGGGAATATACACCGTCATGTTTCTCTAACCTGTTTTAAAGCGAAGAAATGGGAAAGGGAGGATTTATTGCGCTGTGCATGGAATCAATGAGTAATTAATAAAATGTGGACAACTGTTTAAGGACGCAATCTTGCGACAAATTTTTTTACCTAAAATTGTGTCAGGATGACAATCCTTGCCGAAGAGGCCTCAAATAGGACCGAAACACAACCCATTTGCTCTGCTTTACTTCAAAATTTATAGCAAGAGTAAATGTCAAAATGCAACTGTTTTTTAAATAAAAATGTCTCATAACTCATAAATCATAAAAGATGAGCACAGGGAATGCTAGTATAATTCGATGGAGTATTTAATAAATTCCACATACGGTGGTGTATTAAAATATTTCCATTTGAAAAAAGTATTTGCGAGTCTTCTCAAACCTTCTTGTTAAATGGCATTTTTTACACATCCTAACTTAATACGTTATGTTTATGGATTTTTTGACAAACTTATAGCCTCAATTAAACATCAGCTGCTACAAATAAAGGTGCTTTATTTGGCTGACAAAAACGTGGTCCAAACGCGTTTAGTTTAAAAGACTTTCTTTTATTAACGAATTAATCCCCATTTTCGTTGAAAATTCAGTCTGGATCGGTAATCCTCTTTCCTCTTCGAATCAAACTATTTTAATGTTTCGTTTGGACTGAACTGCAGTTATTTGCAGGCGAACTGTCGAGCAATAATTCAAATCTGAGGTGTTTTGTTACAACTACAGAATCCAGATTCAAACTATTCCAAATCAGATTCAAACTTTTCAAAAGAAAGCAGCTAAGGAGTCTTAACAATAGCTGCAAAATAATTTTTGATCATTAGATTGCAAATTCAAATTCAAGATATCTCGAAAATCGTATAATTTAAAGTTACTGAAATGTATTGCAATTTTACATATTTTTACATGTAGAATTAAAAAACGTAATAAAAAAAGGTAGCTTTTGAGCTGACAGGACTTCCAATATAACTGGAAGCGACTGGAAGTCAATTTTATTTTGTTTGAAAAAATCCTTTTCAAATATATCTCCTTCGTAAATTTCAAATTTCTATCTAAACTTTTTCCTGGAAAACTATTAACGAAAGGGTTGCATGAACAACAATCTTTTAAATGCTTAGTCTAAATTTTCTTCTCCGTAAATTTTGCACCAGCAGGTACGTGTGGCAACGTTGGCGGTTGTGTCAACTAGCTAAATTGCTAGGATGACTCATTTTGAACATGTACAAGGTGACTATGCGAGATTTCCTACCCCCTTTAACTCTTTTATTTTTGATTTTAGGAAAAAATGCTTCATACAAAACTTAAAAGGACTAATACAAAGTTTCTCCGTGTGGCCACAGGAAAACAATTGATGGTGGTATAAAATAGATATAAACTAAACTTAAGTTCTTTAAACGGAACAGCCCGTATTTTATTACGTTTTTCGATTCGAAATAAAATTCTAATGGAACTACATGTATAATAAAACTAATAATATAGAAGGTGTCTACAAAATAATTCCTGCTTAATTTTTTCATTTTTTATCTTAGAAAGAGAAAAGGATAGAAAAAGTTATAGAATTTATTTCAGTACTGCTACAGATACTCAAACAAACAATTGCGCGTCGGATAAAATATACACTAAGTTTTGCTTTTAAATAAAATAACATTAAATAAAATTTTACCATTAACATATTGAAGTTTAAAAAATAACTAAAAATTTAACGTAAGACGTATTCAAAGCATCTTCAATTTTTTTTACGCAAAGTGTAATCTTTTCTATTTCTAAAATTCAAAAATAAAATATATTAAATAGGAATTATTTCACAGACTCCTTCTACATTATTAGTTTTATTATATACGTACTCCCAGCCGAATTTAATTTAGAATCGAAAATCATAATAATATACAGAGTATTCCATTAAAGAAAACTTAAGTTTAGTTTACATCTCGTTTATCTGGCCATCATTTGTTTTTCTGTGAGCACACGGAGAAACTTTGAATTAGTCCCTATAAGTTTTGTATTAAACATTTTTTCCTAAAATCAAAAATAAAGGAGTTAAAGAAGGTAGGAAATCTCGCGTAGTCACCCTGTACAAGAATTTTCAAAATTACAGAAAACGCTATCTCTAAAGATCCGAGTAAACTCGCGGCATCTTGGGAACAGGTTTATAATTAATTAAATTATTCCTTGGTATGTTGATCGAGTTTATCAAATTAAACCTTCAAAAGTCAACTGAAACTTCAAAAAGTTGACAAAACGAAATGTTTCCTATTATTCCTCCAAAACTGCATATTTTTAAATTGAATATAAAGTGAACCTTGTTGCATAGAAGCTAGGCGAACGAATTAAGCCGTGACCGATAATCGATGTAAATTTAGAACTGCGTCGACGAAATGTTGTTTACTACTGAAGTATTTTTATTTTAGAGCAACATGTTTGCAAGGTCCGAGTTCCTAGTGAAAACTTTATCGATCCGATGCTTATCTGCAACACGAACCCCTCCTAAACCATCAGCTCCTGGGGCAGCTCAAATCGAAAAGGTTCCTTCTGAAAGCAAGTTTAAATTAAAATTCAATGGAAGTTATGGTACTGTGGATTACGAAAGTTATAATAATACGTATGTTTTGACGCATACAGAGATACCAGATGAGCTTATGGGAAAGGGTTTGGGACGAATATTGGCTGAGGTTAGTATTATTTTACCAGCAGCTGATAGCCATAAATTTAATTGAGCAGATTCATTATATCATTATTCATTTGTACTTCGCACTGCTACCTATTCTACGTCAATGACTCTATGACACTAACTATACTTTTTCAGATACAATCGTGTTATTAGGGCTACCTAGATTTCAGGCACTTCCAAATCACTATTTAGACCGGGTGTCCCACGCCATGTGTTCGTATTCTAGAATTTTTATTTTTTTATTGATTTACATAAAATTTGAATATAATAAATTAAACAATGATCTGTTCGGTGTCTGAAACGATGAATAACTTTATATAAAGATAAATTGTTACTGACCGATGATATGAGAAGTATAAACTGTTTACGTTACTACGTATACACTCTATCTGCATACGTGGGCTGCTGGAAAATTTTCTAGTAGGTCTAGAATTGTTAGCGTTTATCAGCTGTCATATTTGAAAAATTTAATGTTTTTCGCCTATAATTCTATTGACAATTCCTATCCAAGTGAACTAGTTTTGTTTGTACAGCATTGGAGAAAAAGTAATTTTGTGTAAACATGGAAACCTCGCGTGAAAATTTTCGTGCCATGAGTTTTTTACGATTTCAAATGTGGTCTAACACCGAAACAATGCATCGATCGGCTTCATTTGGCTTTTGGAGATGAAGCACTATCAAAGAGCAGTGTTTATAATTGGTTTGCCGAATTCCAGCGTGGACGTACCTCTCTCAGTGACCAATTTCGTGAAGGTCATCCATCAACATCTGTTGTTGCCACTAATGTAGATGCTGTGCGTGAAATGCTTGAGCGAGATCGACATGTGACGTACCGTGAGATTCAAGCATCCTTACGCATTGTTATGAAAACAATACACTAGATTTTGCATGATCATTTGAACATACAAAAGCTTTGCAGTCGTTGGATCCCACACAATTTAACATAAGCGCAAAAGCAGGGTCATGCCAAATGGTGCGAAGAAATGCTCAAGAAATTCAATGGAGGTCGTTCAAATTTAGTTTATAACATCGTTACTGGTGACGAAACGTGGATCTATTCGTTCGAGCCAGAAAGTAAACAACAATCTCCGTTTGGGTATTTCAAAATGAACCAAAACTAACAAAAGTTGTCCGTTCACGCAGTGCTGCGAAGCAAATGATTGCTTGTTTCTTTGGTTTAACTGAACATGTAGCAACCGTGGCTTTAGAGGATCGAAAAACCGTGAATGCTGATTGGTATACTACAATTTGTTTGCCGGAAGTCATCGATCAAATAAGAAGAAACAATCGAAATCGACGAATTATTCTCCATCATAACAACGCCAGCTCTCACTCAGCCCGTCAAACAGTTGATTTTTTGTCCAACAAAATAGTTGAATTAGGGCCATTTGCACCACTTTCAGTTAAAATTTAAGCTCCACTTAATTCCATAGAAACGTTTGTTGCAACAATTGTTTCTATGGAGTTAAGTGGAGCTTAAATTTTAACTGAAAGTGGTGCAAATGGCCGTTAATGACTCATTGTCCATATTCAGCTGATTTATTACCTAATGATTTCTTTTTGTTCCCAAATATCAAAAATAAAATGCGTGGTGAGCGATTTTCATCGGCTGAAGTAGCGGTTAAAACATTCCGGACACTGGTTTCTGAGGTACCATCTTTAGAGTGGAAAACGTGCTTTAGAAATTGGTTCGAGCGTATGCAAAAATGTATTGACGTCAAAGGCGAATACTTCGAAAAACAATGATACCGTTTACCAAATTTCATATGCGTTTTTTCATACCGTTTCCAGAAACTTTACCAGCAGCCCACGTAAAAAGTTTTGAGAAACGGTTTTTAGATATTACACTCAGTTTATTTTGAGTTTATTTCTACATAAAGTTATGTATCATTTCAGAAACCAGGCAATAGTTTTCCAACATATCACTGGGCACCGTAGGATTTCCGGTTTCGCCGGAAATATAATGAACTGTCTTATTTTAAATGCGGCGTCCTGATTGTTTATGGAATCTGCAGATTCAACAATTTTTTTTCTAAGTATGCTGATACCAAATACTACAAGGTGGCGCAGTCACACATCTACGGCCTCTCTTTCCTTTCAGAAACATTTATTTGATATTCTTACAACTTTCAGGTTCTGTATCGTGCGTGGTTTGTTTGTGTACACTCTTGACTTAACCCCATAGGCCTGCAGGCAAGTGTAGATGTCGTAAGGCCAAGGAACTGTCGAAACGGGAGGTCACATGTTGAGGAAACATTATTTTCCATTCTTAATTTAAAAGTGCACTATTATTACTTCATTTAGCTGTAATTTAAAATTGTTTTTTTTTTCTAATGATCTTGCAAATACACAGTGTTATGCGTAAGTGACACACATGCATTCTTTATGCACCAGATTGGAAAAAAATGCTTTTTCTCTGCCCCACCTTGTACCTTCTTTGAGAGTCATCTAAAACACTTCAATTAATCATGCTGCTCCGTTTTAAATGAATACTAAATAATTTAACTTATTTAAAAAAAAAGTATTTTCAAATTTAGTATAACAGTAATTACTGCTTTAATGTATGCATTTCCTGTATGTTTCAGAAAACGTTCCAGTATATCATCAAGGAGAATAAACGTATTATTTTGAGTTGTGATTATTTGCAAAAATTCTACGAAAAAAACAAGAGCAAGTATAAAGCGCACGTTGATGAATGAAATATTATGTCACCGTGATATTGTTAGCTTCATTCCGCGCTTCGTATTTATTAAATTAAAATAAGTTATTTGTACAATGTAAGTAATTGAAACAATCGGTCTTTTATTAGTATCCTGATTTTACAGATTTACGTCTTTTGTGATTTCTTTTTAAGCCTAAAATTATTAAAACCGCTCATAACAATTTTGTGTGTTAATAAATATTCTGCTTTTTTTTAGCAATAAACAATTACTTCAAAAAAAAATTTTTTTTTTAAACTAACTTTAATGGGGAAGCAGGAGTTTACAATTTAAAAAATTGCATTCAAATCCCTTTGGTGCGTAATCAAAGTGAACACCCGGTATGTATAAAAGGCAGTTCATTAAAGTTCTAGGCAGGCCAGGGAATTTTAATGTACAAACGAACCGGCCTCCTTATTGGAGAAGCTGACCTGCACCTAATGGTAACTTCAGTAATTGAAATCGACTCTTATCCAAAGAAAACTGTAAGAAAATAGTTTTTAAACTTTAAACGGACACTGTTAAAATTGCAAAGAACTTTGAACGTCTTATAATTGTTCTTGTTTGAACAGTGTTCGTTTAAAGTTTAAAAACTTCAGTCAAATTAAATTGCCTCGCTACCACTTAGATTAATTTCATTCAAAATCAAATCTATTTCAGTTTAAGGCGAGCCCATCTAAATCTAAAATCTGGTAAGTCATTCGGATTGCGATGGAGTTTCTCGAGCTGCTCTTCTACTGATGAGACACCAATTTGGGCCGAAATAGCGTTATACAGAGGATGCTTGAGGGCCCCACTGCAATCTGAGCAGACTTGCTTCAGCGTCAAATCGATTTCTTTTTGAATAGAATGTCTTTTAACGTGAGCAGTAAGATTCTTAAAGAAAGATATTTTACAACTCAAATTAAAACAAAATAACAAAATATTAAACTAATTACTGATTTTAAGGACCAGTTTCATTAGCATAGTAGGAGAAATTTAAATACTACATTGTCATAGTTAGAATTTTTAAATGAATTTGAATTGATTTTCTCACAAATGGAGCGTAAAAGGAGGACGGTTATAGCCTCATTCCTTTTCATTATATCCTCGTAGAGTCTAAGAATGTTATAGCACCTTCGATTGGGGTACACTATGAGTGTATCTTGTAAGACGTGCGATCGAGCATGCGATTTTAAAAAAATTGTTAGAAACTGAAATTTTAAGCAAGAATGAATTTATTTTGTCTAAACTCGCCTACGCTGCGCTATATATTTTGTTCATTTATGACTTCCTAAAGCTCATGTTGAGGCCCCTGTTTCAGGTTCTATGAACGTGGGCACTTCTAGGTTCACTTTGTTTAAATTATTTTAGGAAAATTAACCGGCAGAAAATAATTTCTAATTTTGAAAGAAAACTATAACGAAGAAAATTCAGACGCATGTAAAACCCACGACTTCTTATGCGGAAATGCCCCCGAACTTTCTTCTCTTGTCCTATTTCTTATGATTCTTGACGTGGGGAGCTAAAGCTAGCCCCGGATTTCCGAAGAATTAGCTTTCACCAGGAGCTGCATTCATGTAACGCACGGAGCTTTCTAATGAGTCATCGTTGATTCACATTCTGCAAAGCAGTGTTATGCAAGCTTGTTCTTGTTTTTAACATAGCACCCTGGTGTGACTAATGCTGAATAATACTTTCATTAATAAGCTGCATGTTTTTAATTTTTTATTTTCACATGAGTCTAGTGCTGTGAGTCGGTAATATTACCACGTTACCTTACGGTAAATTTCCAATATTACCGGTAAGGTAACATTCATTTGTTATCATATGTTACCGTTTGTTACCTCAGTTGTCAACATAATGTAATTTCGAGTTTCACACTTGCAGAATGCAAGTAAACCAATAAAACAAAGTCAAGGAATATTTTTGACTACTTAAGAAAAATGTAAACACTAAAAAAAGTAAATAGAAATTTCATAACCTAAAATGGTTTTCGTTTACACGTGAATTTATTTGATGGACGTACATAATATTAAATATTAATCAAGGACAAATATATAATGCGTATCCGATATCAAATTAATCAGAAAATTTAGTAAATATCACATTTTTAGTTAAAGCGTAATTGGTAACTCCGGCGCAAGATGTCACCACTTGAGTTGCAATCGGTAATGTTACGGTAACATTACTGGTAAGGTAGCATTAAAAATAAATTACCGGTAATTTAACAACACCATATGAGTCATACCTCGATGTGATTTCTAATTCAAATTAATCATATTTCGACCTCATTTCTAATTTAGTAAAATATCTTAATTAAATAAAGTGTACTGAATTGCACAATCTGGTTTCTTACAATTTCGTTTTATTTTATCACATTGAACTTATGGCTCTTTTCGAATTGGAGCAGTCTAACCCGCTTTAGAACTACGCCACGCCAGATCAGTTTATAACAGAATTCCTCTTGATCCAATTAGATGTGCTGATGTGCTCCTTGAACGGTAATTTTAACACCACACGCAACCCCTCAACAATTCAAGAATATCACGGCGTGGCTGACATCTAGCGAAAGTTTTATCAACGTCCCTATAATAAGGAAAACATTGGAATGACATTTGTTTAACCTATAAAAGACATTAAATTGAAATGTCTCTTTGAGAATATTGTGACGCTTCTACACTTTTAGCATAACGCATACACAATATTAAAATTAACAAAAAGTACTGTTGGATCGAATGTAACAAGTTATACGGAATAACGTTAATGACAGCTGTTTGTTTTCCTTATTAAAAACGCCATCTGTTGGTTACTGATTTTCGCGAATATTCTTGCACTGTCTCTCGACATGGTGTAAAAATTTTGCTTCGTTTCAATGCAATCTGGTTAATTCGAACATGTGAATTTTTGATCTATGAATGAATAACAGACACTACAAGCTTTCGCTCCTCCTGCGCTTGTTCAACAGGATCTGGAGCTGCTCGAAAGCGAGATTAGATGAAGATATTCAGTGCACATAACTATGTATAATGAATTCTAACCGAAAACGCTACTATTTTATATTCTTTTGGAATCTTGTCGCCAGGCGCCATCTATAGTCCATTTTACTGATCATACAGTTTGATATACCAAGAGGTGAGTTCGCATTTACACTTGGATCGCTCGGAGCGTTTCTTTTTATTCACTCTTACATACAATGAAACGCAGTCGCTCTCCCTCACACTTTTGATCAGAGAGTAAATTGAGCGCATTGCCGAAAACAGCTGATATAACTAATAAGGCATAATAACGTAAAGTACCGTAAACACATAGGTAAGCGTAAGTTGTTTACTAGCTATAATTGGATATACATACTGTAAATGAGATGCAGTGATGGCATTTGAAAACAATATCGCAGCAAAACGTTTCGAGTTAAAGCTTAACGGCGAGTCGGCTTTTATCGAATATATCTTGAATGACAATATTTACAACCTGATTCACACGTATGTTCCGGGAAATTACAGAGGCCATGGTGTAGGAAGCAAACTTGCAAATGTAAGTAGCAAATGCTATCATGATTTACGGTAACTACCTACTTTCTTTCTCAGGAGGCGTTTAATTACATCATCAGTGAAAAAGGCCAGGTCAAATTGTCCTGCGATTTTTTAAAAAGTTACTATGAAAGAAATCAGAACGATTTTAAACTACATTTAGTTCCATAAAATCAGTAAATAAAAGTGTAAGTTGTAATCAGTAATCAATGTTTTTTATTAATGAACCAGAATTGTGTATGGTTGCCTAACAAACCAAAAGATAATAGATGTCGCCATGTTCATAAACACTGGTCACGTTCAGGTGACTGAGTGGCTGAATGGATACTTAGCATGTTTTGAAAGTTAGCGGTTCATGGTGTTTCTAAATGGGAAACTTACAGTTAATGTGATAATGTCAATTATATTCGAAAACTCTACTCTAGTGTTACTGGAGAACTGGACTAATAATTTCTTTCTCTGTCATATAAATGTCCATGTATATTTTTCTTTTCATCAAAGAAATCATAAAATAGATATAGTTTCCATAGCAATCAAACGCTCTTTCATTACCCCGCTTTTGAGAGAGCGAGGTAAGAGCGTCTGTTGTCATGGAAACATCGTAAACACATGGATTCTTAAAACAGATTAATGAAACACAAAATAAGGTAAACATTATGAGTGAGAAAGATGCAAGACTCGGAATGTAATTCTCGAACACAGCCCCGCTCGATCACCTGAACGTGACCGCTGACTGCTGTCGATTTCTTAACCTAAAAGAATGTAAACAATGTTATTTTCATGTAATCAATAAAATTGTGACTAGAACCTTGTTTAAAAATATGTGAATAACATCGTGTTATGTGATTTACTGTTACTGCCAAAGGTAATCGACGCTATTGTTAACTTGTGTAAGTGTAAATCTTTTGAGTAGGTTTTATGTATTTTTTTTATTCTGTGAATAAAACCGCAGTCCCCAGTCCATTTTTGAACAAACTGTCAATGTGCTTTTACGTTGCATGAAAAATTCGCTCTCGTTCCAATTATGTTAGAACGGGGGTTCCTAAGTTTAAAAAATAAGAGAATGTGCATTGTTTTTTGTGATTGCCAACATATATTTTCGGATGACCAGAATTTATTGAGAAAGAACAAATTTCACCATACTATATCCCTCCATGGGATTTATGATTATTTTATAATAAAATTGAGAATTTTCATAAATTTAATGGTGTAATCAACAAGATAGTCGATGTCTGAATATGGCCATACGTTTGGTAGGACAGTCCCGGTTTTTAACAATTTGTCCCGCGTCTCGAGGAATTTTAAAAGTGTTCCGCTTTTAGGAAAGATTGTACTTCTCGCCAGTTTACAGCAAAAAATTCAACAGACTGAATTAAGTATAGAATATAAAAAAGTTAGTCAATTATACTCAAGATAAACAATTTCCAATTTTATGACATATATTCAGGGCTATTCTGTAACATTGATATGCATATCAATTTATATGATCTTCAATACCTGAAGTAATTTTGTTACGATTTCATAACATTTCACGTCGATTGCCGACCGCAAATTGAAGAGAGATGCATATTAACTAGAGATCATACTTGAAACGGATTGCAAGTTGTTACGAAACTATTTACAGAACACCAATTTTGCAAGGTCACTTGAAGAATAGCAATATCAAGTCCTTATCAATGTTACAGAATAGACTCCATTTCGTTATTTTATAACGTTTTCCACTGGTTGCACTAGTATGCACTGAGTGTATTTTCATCTCGGTTCAGCTTTACGTAATAAAACGAGATGGAGGTATACTCAGTGCTCACTGGCACAGCTAGCGGAAAATGCTGTAAGTATTGATGCCAAGAGTGAAGTTCCACGTGCTTTTAAATTTAAAATTTATTATTTATAAAATTTAATTAGCAGTTAATAACTCGAATAATTTAGTTTATTTCTGTATCCTGTTTTAGTAAGCATATTGTCAACTTATTTTGCAACGTTTTAATGTTCAATAGCTAATACTTTGCTCGAAGTTCTGTACAAAATTTCATCTCCCTCTATCCCCGAAACATCTCTGCGGTTAGTTTTTTTTTTCTTTATAAGCAAATGTTAGTTGGATTGAGTTGGGTTGTCCCACCTTGCCGAAATTAAAATCTGACCACCTTAAATCTGGTCACCTTAGCCGATAAGCACTTTTTTTTAACTAGAGAAGCGTGTTCTCCGCCCATGTTTTTGTAATAATCGTAATAATTCGTTTGGTGAAAAAACGTACTTACATTATCATTTCTTATTAATGTGCAATAAAGTTTTGGATAAACTGCAAGCATAAAAAAAATCGGGTTTCGATATACCGGTTTATTTCTAAACAGAAACTACTTAGATTTCAACTGGATCAGATTAATTAATCGGAAATAACCGGTAACTGGTTATTTTATGATCATATGTATTTTTCACACAAGAATGTTATGCTAAAAATATGTATAGGGTGACTACGCGAGAATTCCTACCCCCTTTAACTCTTTTATTTTTCATTTCATGAAAAAATGTTTAATACAAAACTTGTATGGATTTATTCAAAGTTTCTCTGTGTGCTCACAGAAAAACAATTGATGGTAGAAGGTGTCTATAAAATAATTTTTATTTAAATTATTTTATTTTTGAATTTTAGAAATAGAAAACATAAATCCTGATGAAATGATCCTTTTATAGGAACAGATGTGATTCAAAATATGTTAAAAAGATTTACACTTTGCGTAAAAAATGAGGGCGCTTTGAATATGTTTTACGTTAAATTTTCAGTCTTTTTTTAAGGTTCAATTTTTCCGAAATATTTTTCGTTTCTAATTTAAAAGTTAATTTTTAAAAAAACATCTAAATCGCTTTAAATGTTAATGGTAAAATTTTATTTAATGTTATTTTATTTAAAACCAAAACTACATTAATATTTTTGGGTATTCGACGCTCAATTGTTTTTTTTTTTTAATATTTGTAGCAGTACTGAAATAAATTCTACAACTTCTTTTATCTTTCTTTCTTTCTTTCTAAAATCAAAAATAAAAATAATTAAGCTGGAATTATTTTATAGACACCTTCTACATTATTAGTTTTATTATATACGTAGTCTCATTAGAATTTAATTTTGAATCGATAAACGTAATAATAAATACATTTAAAAAACTAAAGTTTAGTTTATATCTCGTTTATTGTTTTTCTGTGAGAACACAGAGAAACTTTGAATTAGTCCATACAAGTTTTGTATTAAGCATTTTTTCCTAAAATCAAAAATAAAAGAGTTAAAGGGGGTAGGAATTCTCGCGTAGTCACCTTGTACGTTTGGCTAGATTAACAAATACTTTTATTGTAGTAGATAGAATATGAAAAAGAGAAACACTTTAGATAGAGCTAAAAATATAGTTTTTATTTACCTTTTTGACATTTTTTGAAACTGATGTGCGATTTATTTTTACTTGCTTCTGTTTAAAACAAATCCTACTTCACGCTGTTTTGTGTTAACATAAATTAATTTTCTATTTGATATGCTAAAATTTGTTTTGCCATTTTGTAGTTTTATTTGTTATGGTAAATAATAAATAAGCTTTTCCAATATGGAGGATGAGGTTAGAGAGACAATGAGGAAACTCTTTTAACCTTGAAAATCACATTTAAATCTTAATTTTAAAATGATTGATTTGAATCGAAGATTTTCTGAAAAAAAAAGATTTGAGTTTCCAGATTTTGAAGTGTGCTCACTCTTGGTAATACAGTTATCTTTTCTCCTCTCTCTTTTTTCGTTCAGACCAAATTTGTTCGGCTAAGAATACTAAAACTTGTTATATTTTTAGGCGTCTTAATTCCAAAGTTAGGGTTGTCATCAAAAATGGACAACTCAGATATTAAAGCGAATATATTCTACCTCTGCAGAGAGCAGCTGTATAACACAATGCTGAAAACCTGCAAATTTGCCCTCACTAGCAACAATTCAGATATTAACTTTCATTTCTATCATGCTCTCTCTTTGATATTGAACAAACGCTACCAGGAAAGCATACGGGAGTTAAATTTATTAAAATCAGAGACATCCGTCCATTTGGCTTCTGTGATCACGCTTATGTACTCTCACAAGTTTCTGGGCACTCACGACAAAGAACTATTCACGAGTTTAGACATGGAACTGCGTGAGACGAGAAAATTATCCAGTGCTACTGATTTGTATAACACATCATATGCTCTGTTCGCCATGGGAAAATACGAGAAAGCGCTGGATTATGCAGATAAAGCCATTAACTTAGAAGAACACAACACCGATTTTTTAAGTTTGAAAGGGTGGATTTATATCCACCTTTACAGGTATAAAATGAGGAAGGACCTCAACATTTCAGAAATGTTTCGTATCGCATTGAACGACAACATAAGAAATCTCGATGCCAGCATTGGAATGTCTGAGGCTCTGCTGTTAGAAGGCAGAAACGAAGAGGCGATTGGTGTAATCAACAAAGCCGTTGTGCGATTCCCAGCAATTGTCTTGCCCTTGGTTCAAAAAATGAAGCTACTTTTCAGCATTCAGGATTTCGATCAAACCCAGGAAGTCAGCAACCGCATTACCGATATTGAATCGGGCGATTTGGATGCAACCAAAATAAACATACTCATCATGTTATGCCGTGATGCAAATTACGTAGAGGCAGCCGTTCAAATCAAACGTTACGTCCAAAAATTAGAGAGCAAGGAATCGACAAATGCCCAGCCTTTTGTTGAAAATGCTCAACTTTTCTCCAGGACTTGTGGCCGAAATATGTCAGTGTTATCTGAAACATATGCCATGGTAGAAAAGGCCGTTGAATTATCTCCCAACAATCCTGATTTGATTACCGAGCTGGGCTACCAGTGCCTCTTACAGAATGCCACCAAGGATGCTGTAAAGTACTTCAAAACCGCCACTAAGATCGACGACACGTCGGTTAATGCACTGATGGGTATGACCCTTTGCGAACTAATGGAGCACGGTAGATCCGAGCAAATCAAACACCAGGTCGACTTTCTATTGGAACTGCAAGAAAAAAACATTTCGCCTCTGCTACTTTTGATGAATGCCAAGATCTTAGAAGAGGAGCAAGATGTCATTAAGACACTTGATAAAGCCTACGAAATTCACATGAAACAGACCGTTGTTTATTCATATAGTGCTTCTTATTTAAAACAACTGAATCCGAACTTTCTGTTGGATTTGTCCAAAGAGTACCTGCAGTTTATTTCGTATTCGTCAAATATTTTCCACCACCATAGCTTGCAGAAAAACACCGGCGTCATAAATACCGTTCTAGAGATATTAAAAACGGTGACCAAAGCATGTCCTGGATTACAGCAAGCTCTAAGCTTACTTGCCAAATTACTGTACCTCAAAGGCGATACTGCGGAAGCCATGAACGTACTTGAACATATTATTAAGGATATCGATAGTTCATCGAGCGATGCTTATTTACTTATGGCACAAATCCAAGTGAGCGCTGGGTTATTTGAGCGAGCTGCCCAAAGTTTAGAATCAGGACTGAGCCATAATTTTAAAGTTCGTGAAAGTGCCCTGTATCATCTCATATCGGGCTTAATTGAGAAAAATCGGGGCAATTCAGAGGAAGCCATCAAATATTACACCACCGCATTAAGTTTGATGGATTTGAAGACGAAAGCCTCAACAAATAAGAGCGCTTTCATGGAGTTAACCCCAGCGGACAAAGCTTCGATCTACGCAGAATTAATAAATGCCCACATGCAACTGAACCAAATCCATGAGGCCACGAAACTCTTGCAGGATGCTACAGAGGAGTTTCGGGGAACTCCCGAAGAAGCGAAAATAATGTTAGTGAGCGCAGAGCACGTCGTGAAAAATAAAGATTCACAAAGCGCCATTGATATGCTCACCAAAGTCAAACCTGACGATCCCTATTACTTGACAGCAAAGACGAAGTTAGCCGACATTTTTTTGAAAAGTCGAAGGGACAAGAGGGCGTATTTGCAGTGCTACCAAGAAATGGTTGATAATAATCCGGGACCTGAGAGTTACATTCTACTTGGCGATGCCTACTTGAATATTTTAGGTAAAGATTTTTGTGTAAATGGAAAATACCTTATTCTTAATTGGTTCATGTTTTAGAACCCGATAAGGCTTTGGAGTGTTACGAGAGGGCCTTAAAAACCAACCCTACCGATCCTATTCTAACATCCAAAATGGGTAAGGCTTTGGTTACCACTCATTACTACAAGAGGGCAGTGTCTTATTACAAGGATACTATTAAGTTGACTGATGATCCTGAACTCAAACTGCAGCTTGCAGATTTGTATATGCAGCTGAAACAAACGGATAATGCTGAAAAATTACTCAGGTCGGAGATAGAGACTGAAAAGAATAAGAATCTCAATGATATAACTGCACTTAAGTATCGAACGAAGTTACTGAATTTCTTGGCTCAAATTCAGGAAAAGTCTGGCCATATACAGACCGCCATTAAAACTCTGAAAAGTGCTAGTGATAACCAGGTTAGAGTTCGTAAACTCTATTCTCTCGAGCAGTCGGGTAAGCTTTCATTTTAGTGTAAATCATTTAGAAAGTAATAAGTCAATTTGGCACAGCTATTCCACAAGAAGATATCGATGTGTCGGTTTCTCTCCTTATGAAGTTGGCTGAGTTATCTGCAATGATAAGGGACAACGAACAAGCTGCTGACTATTACAAGGATGCACTCCTCATATCTCTTAATAACCCGAAAATTCTGGCCGCCCTTTCTAAGCTTTACATGCAGGTTAGTTTTATGCTTAAACCCACCTCTGAAAACTTTTTATCCGTCAAATTTATTTTGTAGATGAATTATATGGATCAATGCCAACAAACTTGCACTACATTACTTTCTCAGGACCCGGACAACGAGGATGGAATTGTTTTAATGGCCGACATAGCCTTTCGTAAAGTCTGTTTTTCTTACTTTTCCGCGTATTACACATTATTAAACATCGTTTTCAGATTGACTTTGATATGGCTGTTTATCATTTCACTCAGTTACTATCGAAGCAACCTACAAATTGGAGAGCTCTTGTACGTTTCATAGAGATCATGAGGAGAACTGGTAATCTCGAGGGCGTTCAAAAATATCTTCAACAAGCAGAAAAATCTTCTACTTCTCCCAACAAAGAACCAGGTAAGTATGTTTATTTTGCACCATGCGTTTATTTTGCGGGAGTTGTTACCGCGTTTTTTGAATTTATATAATTTCAGGTTTGTGTTACTGCACGGCTTTGTATCAGTGGTACTCGGGTAATTTAAACGGAGCTCTTCGCAACTTTAACATCGCAAGACAACATTCTGATTGGAGCAGGCAAGCTATTTACAATATGATTGAAATATGCTTAAACCCAGAAGATGAGGTCCTAGGTGAACAATTCATCGACATAGATGACATAGAGTATAAAGATTCGAGATCCATGGCTTTGAAAACGGCCGAGCGCTTACTGAAAGAATTGAAGCAGAAGGTGGAAGGTTCTGGTGAGGATGACCTTAAGTATAAGCTATTCAAAAACTTTCTACTTTTGGCCAGTAAAGATAAACCGAGTGTGGAGCAAGCGTTAGAAGATTTCATATTGATAGCTTCGCAAGACTTATACAAAGATCAGATCGGCCCTATTTTGGGGGTGGCGTCGGCGTATACAATCTTGAAGCAGGGACAACGAGCTAAAAACCAATTGAAACGCGTTGTTAAAAGCATCTGGAGTTTTGAGGATGCCGAATATTTGGAACGTTGCTGGCTGTTACTCGCAGACTATTACATACAGTCGACAAAATTTGATTTGGCCGGCGATTTATTGAAGAGGGTGCTTCAGCATAATAAGGCGTGCAGCAAGGCGCATGAGTACTTTGCGTTTATTGCTGAGAAAGAGCAGAGGTATAAAGATGCTGCAATTTCGTATGAGATGGCGTGGAAATTCAGTGGGAAAACCAATCCTTCGATTGGGTATAAGTTGGCCTATAATTTAATGAAATGCAAGAAGTTTGCTGACGCCATTGATGTTAGCCAGCAAGTTCTGAAGAATCACCCCGATTATCCCAAGCTTAGGAAGGATGTCTTGGATAAATCTATGAATAATTTGAGAACTTAGAGTAAGCAATGTCTTGTATGTGATGATAGCACTCCGTCCTATAGAAGCTAGTTTTTCATTTTGTGATTTATAAGTCGCTAGAGATAAGATCACTACGTTTATGGGTTGCATTAATTGTTTTAGAAATTTTCTTTTTTATTGATACGATTATTTAAGTGATAATATTCCGTCCAAAATAAAGATTTAATTTTTTTTTCCCTTATTTATGCATTGTAGTGGAATTGAATCTAAGCTCATGGAAACGTTGAAGTATTTTCTTAGGGCGAGGTGCAAACCAGAGCGGTAACGCGCGCGGTAACGAATTTGTTTACCTTATGATCGCACCGTTTCCGCTCTGGTTTGCGCCTCGCTTAATTTCAAGCATATGATGAGAATTCATTTACGAAATAATTTCAATATTTTCAAATGGCTTAATTAAAATGTATACACATAATTTTCTATATGACCTTTTCCTTTGAGAAACACCAAAATGAATCCAATCTGAAAACAATGTATTAAGAGGTAAATGACAGGTTTGATGATGATAGTAAATCGAAAGCCAAACACGTGCAAGTCGAATTGAAGAACAATTTATTTGCGCAACTAAAACTTTTGGCAATGATCTGTTCGCCTAGACCTTGCCCAGACCGACGGCCGCGGCCGCAAAGTAATTAGTCCCTAATGGCAAAACGCTATAGAAAAGCATCAGTGCGATGGAAGGGTTCCGATATAGTAATACAGCTTTTCCGCCCTGAGGATAACCTGGGCGCCGATGGACAAGATCAAGACGGTCAGTGAGTTGCGCATGTAAGCAATCATTTATTTGTGCATGTTATTTGTATTTTGTGTTTATTACGCAAGATGTTAGGCGTTTTGAAATAAAGGCCCGATTAAATGCGCATAGATTATTTATTGTTAAATGTGTGGTTGGTATTTACATGTTGTTAAAGGTCCAAGTACATCACTTGCGTAGCCGTTAATGCACCACATAAAGCCAAAGTGCTGGCTACGATGACAACCGCGGTTGTTGTACCTGCGCAGGTTACTACAGCCCCCATACATAACGACAAGATCAGTTGTGCCAAAAAGACCATGCTAGATACCACAGCTACATCAGTTCCTAAACCTCGTATTTGACCCGAGATTTTTTCTGCGCCTTCTGCCGTCATTTCGAACTGCAAATGAGATAAATAAAAAAAAAACGTTTTTGTTATACACTACCGCCTAAATAAACTACCATACTGGTTCTTGTGATATCAAAGGGTCTAATTTGCTATACTATAGATGCTATAATTTCGTCCTTACTACTACTGAACATTTCCGGTACTTACAACTCCTTTGGAATGGTAATGAGCTACCAGAAGGAAAGGCATTGTAAACAAAGTCGAATACATAACTCCTGCTGTCCAACTGAACACTATCACTCCAACTTTGTGTCTTGCGATCCCCATCAGCATCATTCCTGTCGAGTAAACCAAAAGCCCGCCGACGTAAACTTGTTTTGCACTAAAACTTCCGGTAAAGTACTTTTGGTTGAGTGTCCCAACTTACATACCCGAATCTCACAATGAGCTTTTCAATGACCAGCGAATAACATGCGCACGATAACGAGTACATTGACATACCCCAGCATCCAAACCGTATACCTTTTTCGTATAGGTCTCTCTTATGCGAACCTTCAAAAGCCTAAAGTCAAAAGAAAATCAGCTATTATTTGATAAATTTCATTTAAGGCGAGTACCTTGGGATCTCCTTCAAAGACAGCTTCGCCCACGAAATCAGTAAAATACAGTGAATAACACACGTGTGCCATCCAGCAAAATAAGTTGGTCAAACAGAGGACCCTCAAAGATTTCGGCAAGCAAATGATGCTCTTTAGGTACATCAGCAAGGAGGCGTTTGGGGGTGCTGTACTATTGGTGGTGTTTTCGCTCAGTATACTTGCCTTACGAGACGTCTTTCCCTTAAAAACAAAACTTCTCATTATAATAAATCAATCGGAACAGAAGAAATAATACCTCTTCGTCAGCTGTACCATACGTGTAGGTATTCTGATGCTCCAGGTGTATATCCTCGGTTTCTTTGTTGACGATGCCAACTTCTGCGTGCATGATTTCGCTCATCTCAAGCAGACTTAAAGGAATTTCTTTGAAACTTGTGATGGTAAAAAGCACGCACATTAAGAAAATTATGGTTATCAATGTGAAGACTGCCCTTACATTTCCACCCAGTAGAATTCCTGAAAAAAATCGCATCCTGCAGAGAATTCCATAGAATAGAAAATAATGAAAAATTGAGAAGAAAATTTGTATTTGTGCATCCTAATTTCTAGACAACGTCGGTTTTATTTAAGTAAATGGTTTTTAAAACTAACCGGACAGAATTATAAATTGTGAAAGCACTCAACGTTTCACTATCTATTGATTGCTTCGTCAGACGAAGCTATCAATCTATAGTGAAACGTTGAGTTTCCATTTACTTACAATTTTCATCGGACAAGAGTGACTTCAATAGTCGAACATTTACTATTGTATTAACTTCCGTTTGAGTAACATGGCATACAGCTTACACATACCTATACTTGTTTTGTGCCAGTCAATTCCGCCGAGGGCATAACCAAAGAATCCGCCTAATCCAGCCATAACTGTGAAGGTACTTAAACCCTTGGCATGGTCCTCTAGAATTTTTTTTTATTGCGATGAACAATATTTTTGAAAATGGAAAACCTACCTCTTATGGTAATATCAAGAAGGTATGATCTGGCAGGACTCTGACATGCATCGGCGTCAAAATCCAGAAGAACTGTCCCCAATACCGTAAAGAAAATACCCCAAGGATGTGAGTTCTTGTATTTCATGTTTCCCTCCTTTTCTGGTTCAAGCGCAGAAGTTCGATGTGGCAAGACACTGTGGGCAGTAATATTTGGAGGCCGTTCATCTCCCAAGCTGTATCCAATGTCTTCACCGTTGGGTATCAATATTAAACCTGTCATAAACGAGAGAAGTTTTTTTTTTGTTGTAATCGTAAAAATGATTGAGAGATCCTGAATTGGCTTCTGATTGAAACCGCGTTACATTGATTTCTTATGCAATGAAGAACGAAAAACCGTTGGCAGTAGAAGATATTACTGTGGTTTCAATCGGAAGCCAATTCAAGAATGGACGACTCCTACAGAAGTCTTAAAGTTAGATTTAGCCATCTCTTACCTAGCAAAATTCCAATGGACATGGCAATTATGAACGGCCGTCTTCGTCCTAGTTTTAGGGGACAACGATCGCTTATCGACCCCAAGACTGGTGTAACGAAGAACCCAATTAAAGGTGACAGTGCCCAAACTAATGTCATGTACTGGTGATCAACTCCAATCTTCAGGAGAGTAGGTGAGACGAAAGCCGTTTCGGCTGCATACGAAAATTCTATGCCCATGACGGCCGCCGAAATTCGAATTAATTCTAGACGAGTCTTTTTCCTAAGATATAGATTTTATCAAAATTGGCGTAAAGATAGTGCAAAAATTACTTAAATGATACTCCTGCATGCGAATCACGCTTTTAAGAACGTTTAGCGTAAGGGCTACAAAACTGTCAAATGGTATCGTTTATTTCCATCCATCATCTACCTATGCTTTTTAAAAAAAAAATAATTTGTTTTCGATATATCATAAGGGTCTTTGATAAAATCATTCAGACTCAAAAGCTTAAAAAGAGAGACGTTACTACTTTCCGAAATTATTTCGTAGGTAGTTTCTATAAGAAGATAAGATTTGGGTCGAAATTATAGCAATATGAATTTGCAGATTTAAGGATCATAAGCAATCGCAGATTTAAGGATCATAAGCAAATATTTAAAAAATCTCACAGAGATACTCAAAACTTGAAATAACAAAAGAACCCTGTTCGATCTGGTTCACAATTAATCACACTTTTAATTACCGTCATTAAAAAATCTAAATGATTATATTGGATGAGCAATCGCTGAGATTGTAAATCTCTTGCTATAGATTAGAATAATTAAGATTTCCGCCAGTAATTCCGTCGAGTGTTTTGAATTAGATTACAATCAAAACATTTTCTGAAAATACCCACTCACCTGTACACGTGTGAAAAATCCTCATTGACAGACTGCCTTCGAATTGAGGAATCTCCGAAGAGTTTATTTTTCAAAATTTCCTTGCAGTTACGTCTGTTCTCCAACCAGATTTTCCATCGTTCCCGGAATTCGTCCCTGTAACCGTGTAGTCGGCCCAGGAACCCTTCGTATTCGTATAGTTTTTGGGCCATCACTGATTTTTTTTTATTTTCACATTTCACTGATTTTGTTTGTCGTGCACTTGTTGAATGCGTTTTGCTTGCGTTCGCTGGTGGACTATTGAATGCGAGGACTTTTCGCAGCGTTGTCCTTCCTGCGCAAGCTGCACGAGAAGGAAGAAACGCAAGCCAATTTTCCCCGGACGATAGATAATTCAGTGTTATTTCAATTTTACGAGGAAATAAAAACGAATTGTTTCACTCAAATGTTACTTAAATTGGGAAATAACATCAAATTTCAAATAATTCGTGTAATGAAGCTGTGACATGTCAATAAAATACGGTACTAAAATGTATCAAGTTTAATTAAGTTTTATGTAGAGAACATTATTAGGAAGTAAATAAAATGACGTATAATTCAAAGGGTTTTTGCATGCGTAACTTCTGTCTTAATTTCTGTTAATACAACAGCTTTAATGCTGCAGTAGGTACAAAAATGTTTTAAAAGGCAATTTCAAGTTCATTTTCTCCAATTGCTTTAATTAAGTATTAAATTCTTTGCGCGGAGAGTTCATGATTTGTTATCCTTATCATAGCAATATTTACCAACAAGTGAAAAAAAAAAAAAATCTGTGGACTTGTCATTACTACGTACGAAGTTTCAACTGTCTGTCTTAGTTCGATCAAAATTTATTAAATTTCATTTGTATTGTTGCAAAAAGGATGTGTCTGTCCAAGGAGTTCTCAACAATGTGGCCGATTTATTACTTCAATATGAAATAAAAATTGATCTCAGGATTTTAAATTCGGAGGGTCTAATGACCTTGCATGCACCAGTTGTCGATTATAATAATGTTATCAGGATCTTAAATTCGAAGAGTCCGTTAATGTCCACGCATCAGGTGTGGATTACAATAATTTTTCTGCAGAAACACGTGGGTGGTTGTGCTGAGAAAAATTGGGCACCACGAATTTGGTATTAAAAAAGTAACTGCTCGTTGGATGGAGATTGGCCAGAAGAATGAATGTTAATTACTGGTCAAGAACAAGATTAACATAGATCGAGAGAAACCTTTGGAAAATTTCGTTATGGTAGATGAAATCTTGGTGCATCACTTTAATTCAGAGTCAGAATTGCAAACTATAGAATTAGAGCAGAAGAGCTCCACCGAAACTTAGAGCCACTTCTTCAGCCGACAAGATCATGGCGGTGATTTGATAGGGATTTAGAGTGGTTTTATTTGTTGATTTACCACGTGGGCACACTAAGGCCCGATTTCTCAGTCACGGTTTAAATTTAATCTTCAGCTTTTTTTTTACGTAGGAACAGATGGAAGTTAACTGAAGATTAATTTTAAACCGTGACTGAGCAACCGGCCCTAAGAGTATTAGAAGGTAATATTATACGATCCTTTGTACTCCTGAGTCAAAACAATTTACTTAGGCAAAGCCCCAATTTAAAAGGGTTCCCTTTTAATGGCTGCTGTGTATAGTGTGGATTCCTATATCCTACTAATCCCCAGCGTTTATATTTATTTCCTAAGCTGCAAGGAATTCATGTTTATAATGACGAAAGTGTAATCACTGCAGTGAATGAGCAGAATATGAATATTTAATAGTTTACATTTTGGAAAGAGATCCATCTTATTCGACGGAATTATTTAAAAAACCGTCGAAGTCCTTCATAAATAAATAAATTTTAAACTCTCCGGCATAATCCAGATAGGTTATATTGTTTTGAGACTCATCAGACTGGCTGTGGAATAACAAAAATTTCTATCAATAGGTTTGCATGCTGTGAAGCTAACTTTAGACGTAGCGAGAAATTGCGGCTAGAGATCGCAACGAAAAAATTATCATTGCGTTCTATCGCATCAAGTAATTACCTCCACAGATTACAAGCAACTTCAGTGCTGACAACCGGTAAATGATTACTACACCAGTAGTACCAGTAGTGGTGCTTCGGTGTTGTATTTCGTCCAAGCAATATTTCTTTCGTTCCATTTTATTGTTCACAAACACTCTCTACTACTTATACAATGCCAATATTTATATTTTTATGAATATTGCAGGATGCATTGCTTATATTGACTTATATGTTTAACGAAAGTGTTTATCCTTATAAACTCCTGACGGAACTATAAATCTATAGCGAAACGTTGAGTGTGTTCCTGTCATATTTCTGTCCGGTTCAAGATTTAAAAAAAAAATTGTACTTACAAACAACTATTAATAACATCCAAATATTTATATTGGTACACTTTGTCGGTTTTATCATTGAATATTACTAGCAATATAACTAGATTGCATGGAAAAATCGCAAACAGATAGAACTTGCTCTAATTTCGAACATCTCATAGGCAACCACTATTTGCGATAAATTGTACCAGCGACTTATCATTTACACGAAGCAATTACTCGCAGCGGGCAATCCTTGCAATAAATCGCTCGCAAAAATCGCTCAATGTAAAACGAGCTTAAGAATGGGGAAGTTGAAATTCGTGCAGTATGAAATATGTTCATCTTAAAGATTTACCCCCAAAAAGAATTACGCGAAACTTCCCCTTCGTACACCACAGTTAAAACTTGGGCTGTGGGCTGTAAACGTGGTCGTACGAGTACAGAAGACATATCGCGCTAAGGAAGACAAAAAATAGCTATCACTACAGAAATGATCGAAAACGTTTATAAAGTTGTCTTAACAGAAATGATCGAAAAAGTTCATAAAGTTCTCTTGGATAACCGGCGATTGAAGTTGCTGGATATAGCAGATACTGTGGGCATTTCAACAGAGCGGACATTTTATATTCTAACTAATGTTTTGAGGATGAGAAAATTATCCGCGCGATGGGTATCGCTACTGCTCTCACTGGACCAAAAGCTGACACGTAAAACAGTTTCGGAGGGGTGTTTGGACTTGTTTAAACGCAGTTCAGTAGATTTTTTGAGTAGATTTATTAGTGTATGAGACGCGGATTCACCACTATACACCAGAAACGAAGCAGCAATGGACTGCCAAAAGAGAACCTGCTCCAGAAAAGCCAAAAATAATTCCGTCGGTCAGGAAAGTTCTGGCTTCAGTTTTTTGGGATGCCAAAGGTATTCATTTTATGGATTATCTTCAAAAGGGTAAAACAAATAACGGGGCATAATATACTATCCTACTTGACCAGCTAAAAGAAAATATTCAAGAGAAACGACCTGGATTAGCAACAAAGAAAGATTTTGTTTCACCAGGATAATACGCCCTATCACAAGTCAGTTATTGCCATGGCAAAAATTAATGAATTGAGGTTTCCCCGTGCCCATGTCTCCTACTTGCCGGACTTAGTCGCCTCAGATTTTAGTGTATTTCCACACTTGAAAAAATCGCATGCGGGAATGAAGTACGAGTTCGAAGAAGACGCGATTGCTATTACAAAAACCTATTTTGACCAGATGAATAAAAGGGCTTACAGAGACGGAATAAGAGCATAGGTGGATCAAGTGCATTGAATATGACGGAGATTACATCGAAAAATGAAATTACCGTTTACGCGATATTCTTTTGTTTTCTTGTCTAGGCCGGAAACTTTTCAATTTATCCTCGTAGATGCACGAAATGGGAGAAATAATCTTCTTATTAAAAAAGTTACTTGAAACGTTTGTCCTTCCAGTTGTTTTAATCTATGTTAATAACAATAATTTGTGAACTCTTGTCGTATAACATTTTGATCAAGAGAAATACTGTAATTTGTTTTACATGAAATGTATAAGGTTACAAAGATTAGTATACAGTCAGGGAAATGCGCTAATATTTTTTATACGTTTTTTTCTCCCGAGCATATTAATTAGTAGTCGTTGACTTCATTGTTTGACAATACAAACTTAATTTAAAATGAATTTAAATTTTCATTTGAATTTTGGAAGAAGAAATACTGCAAAAAATACTTAAACCAGGAAGTGAAGTTTCCTGCTTTCAAAATCAAGAAAAGTTCCTAAATGGATTATTCCCTAGGAAGAAAAATATTATTTCTGACAAGATATTCGATTTATAGAATCTACTCTCCACTCCCCCGGTTGTGAATTACAAACGCTTTTCTCTAAAATGTAGAGATAAAACTATCTGAAATTCGCTTTTAAATTCTTTTACTATACTTAAGTTATGAGAGAAATTTCTAAGTTGGAGATTTGCCTTCTCGAATGTCATAGTTTCTTTACGCCCCATGATTTCATGTTATATTTAATTTTTTTTTATGTTCGTATCGTCAATTTTTTCACGCGACGTCATTTTACACTTGCTTAAAGAGCGAAATTTGTTTATATATTATAGATTGTTTTCAAAGCTTATTAACACTTTTTCTTTATTTTTACGAGAATCCCGTTTATGTGTCGTTTTCTGTTTAAAACAGGAAATTTGTTCATTGTATATTTGCAAACATTGACTCTTTGCTTTTAACTTCCATTTTTTTAATTTATTGCTTACAATACAGTATTTGCTAATTTATTTTATTTCACTGTTCATTTACTTTGTTTTTTTTTTTAATTCGGAGGAGTACTTTTAAATTTTATTTATTTATATTTTCTAAATTTTGCCGCTAAAAACGAGCTTTGTTATTGGTCAATTCTGGCCAACTCCAATGACGAAACTCGTTTTTAACGCCAAAATTTCAAAGCACTCATCCTAATTAAAAAGAGAGTATATAGTAATAGTTCAGAATTACATGGAATAACTCGCTTTTTCAAATTTTGTTAATGGATAGAATGAATGTTGCCTTTGCTTAAAACTTTTGAAGAAGTTAAGTTTTTAGTATAAATATAAATATTTACCGGTTCCTCTTATTTTTAAGCTTGTATGAGGCTGTGCAAGATTTGATATAAAATTTTAACGCTCATTGGTTGCATCAATCCTTCGTTGTCAGTTTGCATAATAAACTGACAAATCCGGCAAGGTGTTACACGGGCCTTACTAATTACATACATAACAAAAGTTTCAATCATTTTATCGTACATCACAATCAATTCCCCTAAAATCGAGGTTTAAAGTTTAACCGGGCCCTATTTCATCAACAACTTTGCATTCTTTGCGTTTTGTACTTTGTTATTTTGTAATTGACATCTACAAAGTAAAGTAAAATTGAAAAGTGAAAAGGGCAAAGTTTTCTCGTTGTTTCTCAGAAGATTTGTTTCACGAAAATGTATTTACGCAAAGTGCAAAGCTTAATAACGCAAATTTTGCAAAATTACTGAAGGGTCTCTTCTGCAGTTTCTCAGTTGAAGTTTCTTCTTAAATTTGAAAAATGATAAGAAGATTTATACATTCCAATGATGATTCCAGTGAAGACGATGATCAGGAATATAACAAAAGAAGAAGAAAACTTTGAAAAAAAAGAATTAACTTCGAAATAAAAGACAATTTTGATTTTTTTTTTTTGTAACAAGTCCGATATGTGTTGCAACATATTGTTATTTTAGAAAGAAAGAATAACAGGAAGAAGGCTCCAGTAGCAGAAAGCAGCTTCTTCTTAGTCTCAACTGGTTCGGAAATGAAGGGTAGAATCACGGAATCGGTGTTGTCACGTATATTAAAAATTGTCTCATCTATTTCGTCATTTTTTTGTTATCTCTCTTTGCCTATAATTGAATAGAATGCGTATTTAGTAGATGTTTAATTAGATTTCATGTAGTACAGACGCGAGCAATAAATTTTAGTCGTCATTGATTGTCAAAGATTTATACTTGACTTGTATTTTAATAATAATATTTACCTAGTTAAATTTCTCATCTGTAAAATCTATTAAACTTACTAATGAACGCGATTTCTAAACTTTAAATAAAAAGTCTCTAGCAAATTTCTATCCGCCGAAGCTAACCCCAAAGATTTTGCTTTGTTTAAGACTACAGTCCATCCCTTTTTTTTCACTTTAATTCAGTTTATTACCAGAAAAACTTCCGAATAAAATCTTTAATGACTTCCAATACGGTAATTTACTTGCTTATTGCGTCCTGATTGTTTATCGCTTTTGACAGATGTAGGGTTGCTATCTCTAGAATTTAAAAACTAGGACAAAGCTACTTAAAAATCTGGATAAGAACAGTCAGTTTTTGGGTTTAGGCTCTAGCGGAAATACCGGGTTGGTCATCAAAACCCGTCCGGACAAGTGATAGCCAACTCTAAACGTGGAAGTTTTTGTACGCACTTTATAATGAATTTAATTAATGCATGAATTTGAAACATGTATGAATCTCTTTTCTGTCAAAGCACGTTAGCAAACCTAATAATTTCTAGCTAATGCAAATGCACTATAAAATTTCTAAAATATAACTTCTGCTTCTGACAATCAAAATCATCACCCAACATTGTCATGAGGTAATTAATAAGCCATAAGTACTTCTCCATTTCAAGACGACAGATTCTGTAGGAGGCAAACGAAGCCGGAAATAATTACAAGTCCAATTAATTTCGACGAGTTCTCGTTTCTTTGTCTCCCGTGATGACGTCGAAGAAAAGCTCCGCTTTCCAGGACAAAATACGCACGTAAACCCTAATAAAACCGACGTAAAATCGAAGCGGCCGAATATAAACTAGACGTTAAGTGATTTACGAAGATAATAAAGTTGCATTGGAAACTGATAATGTGATAGCTTGGATTTGCTATTATGTTTTTACTGGTATTTGACGCAACGGAGCTTTCTGTCTTTAATAATGCGAAAGGGCTTTTCGCTTGTCAGAGGTCGGCGGCGCTTAATTGGCTTAGAGTTTGTATGGCTTCTTCTGTTCCGGAAAGCTGTACTGTAGCTGAAAGATAATTCGGTTTGGAATTATTTGCAAATACGCTTCAGATGCTGTAATCGATTACGTAAATTGACTTTATAGAAATTTCAGATTCAAAAAGTTTTAATACGCTACGTATTCTTTAAGTTAAAAAGTTATGTTTTTTTTGTATTTGCTGCGTTGGAATTTGAATTTTAATAAGGACTAAAAAAAAAATATAATTTTGAATATTTTTCAACATAAAATTGAAATTTAAAATTTTTATTTGTGAATAATTTTTGTACAACGACGCTCAACTTAAATGATGCCATTTTAAAGTTTCGTAGCCTTTAAGGACCTTAGGGTTTTGTTTTCAAATAATTTCGCAAAAGTAGTAAATATCTCTCTTCTTAAGCTTTTGAGTCTGAAGTGATTTTATCAAAGACGTACGACCCCCTTATGATTTATAGAAAATAAATTAATTTAATTTAATTCTTTAAAATAGCATAAGTAGATGATGGATGGAGATGAATATTCGAGTAATTCTCCTACAACGACACTCACCTTAAATCAGCGTTTCCTAAACAGTGGGGTGCGCCCCCCTTGGGAAACGCATAAGTCTTCAAAGGGGGGCGCAGCAGAATAAATATTAAAAAAATGAACGCAAATTGCAACTAATTTATCATCTTATTTTTTTTACGAGAAATTGCTTATACAGGGTGACTACGCGAAAGTTCCTACCCCCTTTAATTTCTTTATTTTTGACTTTAGAAAGAAGTTTTCATTATAAAACTTATACAGACTGATTCAAAGTTTTTGCTGATGTTTACAGAAAAACAATCGAACATCATGTAACTGAGATATAAACTGAAATTTTAATTTTTTAAACGTAACACTTGGTATCTTTATACTTATTTGAAATCTGCAACGATAATCGCTTTTCTTTTTCCTAAACAAATTTTATTTTTTAAAACTTTGTTTAATTAAAACCTAATATTTTGTCTAAGATGGCGGGATCGGTATCGACCGAGGATGTCGATGAAAACTTGAAAGGGGTCAATGAACCTTTATTAGGGGTCTTTCAGGGTGTCGGAGTGTTAAGTCTTGTGTAATGAAGGTCTTGTTGAATAGGTTATAAAAAAAGTAAAAAATTCACATATAATATTAAATGAACTTAATTTAGCTCGAATAAAAGAGAAAAAAGAGACGTTCAATTGATTATCAAAATCATAACACTCCTAAAATACAAATAAAATCGAATGAAATAAAAACAAAAGACGATCGTCAAACAAGACAGGACAAAATCGACATAAACTGACTTTCATCAGAACCAAAAATTTAATTCAATTTAGTAATTGATCGAATCAAGACATTGACGAATTTTTAATTGAGTTTGATTAAAAGGGAATCAAACTGAAATTCAATCAAGAAAAGAAAAAGACGGTCGAGGTATTATTAAAAAATAAAATAAAATAAAGATAAATAGAATAATAAATTGTCACGATTTAACAAAATTTTACATCTGCATAAAACATTATTAGTATACCTACACTTGCTGTTGTTTTTTTTTTTTTAATTTTATTTATATCTGAATGGGGTCGATGGAAATTTTTATTTTCTTGTATGGGGTGGGTGGCTCTTTTGAAAAAAAAAACGTATCAGGATATGAAAACAAGCTTCAATAAAGCAAATGTGCTGTTATTGTCACTTTTGAAACGCAAGGACGAGTCTCAAATCTTTAATAAATACTATAGCATTTTATTTGTAATCGCTTAGCATCAGTGTTTCGATATTCGATGGGGTAGGGAGGTGTGAATCATAATACAGCTCAAGGAAACGCTGCCTTAATGATACCATTTGACAGTTTCGCAGTCCTTACGCTGAATGTTCTTAAGGGTGTGATTCGCATGCAGGAGTATCGTTTAAGTTGAGCATCGTTAGACATTCGCTTTAAGAAAATATACCTTTAGGTTTCCAAGATCTACTGGAATAAAAGGATTTATTGATTTTCTGTTTAGTTTATAGTCTTTATTTCTTCTTCTCTTACGATTTTCTTCCTTTTTTTATTTTGTCCACTATATGTATAACATATGTCTGACTATTATTTATTTGTCAATGACTCTATTTTTGTTTACCTTAAATCTTGAAAATTATTTCGTCTCTTTCTCATCTCCATTCCGTTATCACTTCGTATGTACTTTATAATCGAAATTTCTAGCAAAATTAATTTTGAAATACCTACTTCTCCCTGTAAACAGTTAAGTTGTGCAGTTGTTAAAAAATAGGTTTAAAACATTACAAATTCCTTAATAGCTCATAAAAATTCGAATTTCAAAACATCCTAATTTCCATTCCGACGTTGGGTACTTAGAGATAAGAGAGATTTTCAGACACACCTTGATCGTCACTAAGTCGTAATCTTTACGATACATGTTATGTAAATAAAAACCGTCATTATGACGGTAAATTAGAGCCGATGACAGATTAATTAAATAATCTGTGCTGATATCTATACTCTGCATCTGACGCAATTTGTGTACCCACTCAAAGCTAATGAGATTACTATCCATTTTTTTGGGTTAAAATTCTGATTTCGGTTATTTAAGGCGGGGGACGTTTTCCTAACAGCTGTTAAGATATACTGTTTATCTAGTTTAAACTGGACAGGTACTCAGTCTCATTTTGATCATTGACTAGAATTGGCCAAATCACACATGGTTTTAAATACATTAGTTAATTAATTATATCACGAGTGTCCCAGCTAACATCGATTTACGTGAACTCTTTGGACTAGTAATAAGTTTTGTGACTTTGTGCTTTTATTCAGTTTTAGCACAAAAAATGACGCAGGTATTATTTTGTAAAAAAAACTGCTTATTGATCACTTTAGTGCAATTATATTGATTATCTTTTGTAATTAGAAAAACATTTTATGGTATACCGGTTTCTGTCAGTAGGATTTCAATTGCATTAATTTTTTAAAGTAGCGTCGTGCGTAATTACTTAGCTTCGCTAATTGACATAATAAATTGCTTCTATCTGAACATCGAAACATAAATGAAATTGGCATTATTTTTAGTGCCCTTGAGAGCCTATATCATATCGAAGATGCGCGAAGTAATCTCCGTTCTCGATAAATAAATTAGGTTTGTCGTTTAATTTCATTAAGAGAAATCTAAATTCATTCAAATGTGGAAAATATTCAAAGTTGCTACAAAAGAGGTTGACCGGAAAAACTCGAACCCAAAGATTTTCAAAGGTTGTTAAAATATTGACAAAAATATTTAGAAAATAAGTGCTTAATCAATCACGTTTGATGATATGATACGACGAGTACACAATGATGATTGCCTACATATAAAAAATTCTTGTATGAAACGGTCGATTGAAAAAAATTAAAGGTAATCCAATCAATTAACTAATTGTATGATTATGTTTGATTTCACAGCCACCCAGAACTACAATAAAAATTGGACACCCGATACATATGCCTGCGTCTTTGATGTTAGTCCTGCCTTCTAACAAAATTTTGACAACTTTCATATTTGAATAAATTTTTATGTAGCTGTAATCGTCTGAAATATCGTACGACAAAGCCATTCTGAAAGATGTAACTTTTGAAAAATTTTGAAATGAAATGAGATGTACGAATAAATCTGATTTAAAATAAATTAACACTTTTTACCTTTTACGTCTGCAATTAATTAGCAGAACCAGAACTTTGAACTAAGAAAATAATTACAGAGACTGAAATATGCCTAAATATTGGAAGATAATAGCCGACTCGTCACAAGCTTTATATGTATTTTTGTGGATTTGACTTTGACATTAGAATTTTTGTTTGAAGTGTTTATTCAAACTGAACTTGAACAGGAACTATAACAAAGCTAGCAATACAAATTTACTCAGAGTGTTTCAATTATAGTAGCAACAGAAATAGAATTAATGAAAGGGGATAATAAAAATAGAGTTACAGCAGGCTACTTTATAAAATAAAAGGTATTAAATAATGAATACTGTTATTTGATAACTATGTCACGTCTGCTTCGCTATATGTGTACATCTTCTAGACAGAAGAGCGAGCAAAATATGCGCGTTACGCTTTCAAGTTGAAATGAAACAAACGGTATAACTAAAAATAAAGTGTCATAAATAAATTATGTCATTATTGAATTATTATACAAAATAATCAGATACATATAACAGAAAGTAAAATGTTATAAATATGAGTGAGAATATGAATTGAAATGATCAAGTAGCTTGTAAGAAATATATCTGTACCAATACGAAATTACAAAAAAGGGGAAGTAGAATCATGCAATTTACAAGAAATTATTAAAAAGAAAAAAAAAATAAGAGCAATAATATTCAGGAAGAGTTAAAATAAAATAAAAATGTGGAAATCCTAAATTATTAAGTAATTTATGGATTGTTAATAGATTAAAACAAAACAAACAATTTGATAGAATAGAAATTATAAAAATTGAAGGAGCAGCAACTGTAATAACAGAAGAGGAAAGAATATCAGCAGATACCAAATGTACACCCTTGTAGTTTTTTAGAGCAAAAAAAGGAAAAGAAAGAATGATCAGAAAGAGATAAAAAATAACGAAAATAAAAAAATTAAGAAAGAAGACGGTATGTAGGAAAAGAATGCAGAGAACGAGAAAAAGTAAGAGCTGACGAAAAGGATCACGTCAAAATAATTGCAATAACTAATATAGAAGAAAAGACAGAATTCATAAAAATGAGAAATAAATTCAAGAAAAGAAAAGAAATTTTCTTTTCTTTTCTTAAAACTGATCTGAACTGGTAAGAAGGATTTTAGTTAAAAATTTAAAATAATATCGAAAATAAAAACTATTTAGCGATAAATTGGAATCGAGCGAAAGTGTACTTGAAGTCTTTTACTTTTCAATGAGACATATGACAAAGTGAAAGTTTGATAATTATAGAAAGAAGGAAAGAAATTTCCAAGAATACAACCTACTTATTAAACAAAGAAGGATAAACACAGGAAAAAAATGATTTAGACAAAAATAAATCTGCAGCGTAACTAAAAACAAAAGCAGAAATATAAATTAAATATGAGGGAAAATAATAAAAATGGGAAAATTAAAAAGCAACAGTGAAATTAAACAGAAAAAAATATAGAATGCAGTTGAAAATAGAAAATAGAGTCTGATATGAAATGTGGAGGAAAACTCTTATATTTTAAATCTAAGCTTCAAGGTATTTCTTTACCATAAAGTTTTGGGAATTAACTTTATTTACTTTTCGAATGTACAGGCTGTCCTACAGAAAACACCCCAAGTCATATCTCCTTTATTTATAGTCTAATTTTAAAGAACACAACGGCAAGTGAAATGAGACTAAAAATACCATAAAATGTGGTCAATTAATTATTTTTTTCTTAGTTACCTTCATGGTCGAACAACTGTCAACTTTTATTTTCTAAATGGCTCTATATGTTTTTTATTATTGTATCTGGTAGAGCTATTTTTTTCTAAATTCGATGATGTGCAACACTTTCAGTTTTGACCAGTAAATATGGTAGAAAATATTAATGAAAGAATTAAAGTTAAGTGAGCAAATGTAAGTTGCTACAGTAAAAAAATTGGAATGGTATTGACGTAAAATTGTCAAGTATGCTTTGAAAAACAACTACTACGTGTAAAATAGATATTGCACAAGTGTTGATAATTCTATCTCCCAATATTTCCTCATTTTCAGAGTTAAATAAAAGCTAAATAAAAAAATCTAGTGATGTAAGATCGAGGGATAGTGCAGGCCAATAGTTCCTAAGCATCTTGCCCCAAAAAGCCTGCCTCGAATCATTTCTTTATAAAGCATGTTACTTTTTGAGAATTTTTTTTTAATTACCCTCATAGCCAAACGTCTGTAAACTTTATTTTTTAACACTTTTAATACGCGTCTGTCATAATTTTTCATTTTGAAAACGGTAAAAAAATTCATTTTGTGTTTGTAGAAAAAATAGTTTACACTCTTTTAAAGTGTAACTTTAATTCTTTCATTAATGTTTTCTGCCATATTTGCTGGTCAAAACTTAAAGTGTTACACATCAATGAATTTAGAAAAGGTAGCTCTAAGAGATACAATAATAAAAAATAGACAGAGCCATTTAAAAAATAAAAGTTGACAGTCGTTGGACCAAGAAGGTATCTAAAATAAATAATTAATTGACCACATTTTATAGTGTTTTTCGTCTCATTTCATTTGCCCTTTTTCTCTTTAAATAAGTCTTAGTTATAGATTGTGGCGTTTTCTGTAGGACATCCGGTATAACGCGTTTCTGTTCGATGAGTTATTTTTTTTTACAAAATTCTATATACCATTGGCGGAAAGTACATTTAATAACAGTAATTAAAAATTCACAGAACGATCTTTATATGTTGCATATTAAAGTTTCTTTTCAATTTAATTCACCTGTCTGAACTTCCTTCAGACGTATATTTATTATCTCAAAAATTCTCTTTTGCGAATAAAAGTAAATTTTATCAGTCAGTAAACACTTGTAATTATGTAAATGAACGAAATCACGACAGTGCAGCATGCTACTTATTACGAAAAATTATTCCTTGGAATAAAAGTGAAGAAATTCATTATTATACATATCAGATATCTGGAATATCTTTTGAAAGATTATGTTGTCAAAGACGAGATTACATCGAGCACGTATTATTGACGAAAATATTTTTTAACGCAAATTCTTGAGTTGCAGATTTTTAATTTTCATAATTTTTTTAAGAGGTATGTTCTTAATTACAAAATTGCTTTCAACTTAACTGGTTATCTGATCGCACTTGCTACGACGGGATGCTTAAAATAATGAATCTTAGTCGGCTGGACATCGCGTGCTTTCTAAAAATACACGATTTTCCACCGATAAGCCTCTCTGTTAATATAGGTTTTTAATTTCAATATAGTTTAATGCATCGCCGGTTAATGAAACTTGTCCTATTCGAGTGGTTCATACTTCAGTAGGGTGATTCATAACTTAAAGCGTACATATTTAAAATAATTACATTATCAAGGTCAGTTTAAAAAAATATTGAAAAAACAATAAACACGTTTGGGAATTTTTTTTTATCAGCAATCACTTTTAGTTTCCATAAAAATATTAAGAGATAATCTTTAATTCAACAAATTTCCGAAATTTTTTAGTTAGTAATGATCTAATAAAATCAGTAATCTAATTTAATTATCGACAAACTATTTTATTTTAGCTATTTATGCTTTAATTTTTAATTTAGGGTATCATTTTACTATTAATCACTAATTTATAATTAATTTGCCGGTTAATTACTCATTAACTGTTTTGATATACATTTACACATACACTTTAAGATATTTTTCGAAAGATTGTTTAAGTGGATTTTTTTTTAAATTCTAGGAACTACCAAAGGTTTCTGATTCATTGAGAATTTTTAGTTTAGCTCCACTTGTGTCCAGCTACTCAGATCTGCACTGCCATTAATTTGGAAAAAGAGAGCATCTTAGATGTTCGAGATGTGACTAAACTGAAAAAGTAATGTTAATTAATAAACATAAATAAAATTAAAAACGTAAAATGAATGGAAAACGGAAATAAAGAAGACGCTTGAAAACTTTTTGAATTTCTTATTTAGTTGAATTTTACATCCAGGAATACACAATTCTAAATTTAATTTATTTACTTATCCATTCAACTTATCACTGGTCAGCATCTGTTTAATCCAAATTTCTTTCGCCTTTTCCTCGTGCACCCACCGCATTTATTCATTATTTTTAATTTAATTTTAATTTGGCTCCACTTGTGTCCAGCTACTCAGATCTGCACAGCAGGAAAAGAAAAAGAGAGCATCTTAGATTTTTGAGATGTGACAAAAATGAAAAAGTAACGTTAGTTAATAAACATAAATAAAATTAAAAACGTAAGATGAATGGAAAACAGAAATAAAAAAGAAGCTTGAAAGCTTTTTGAATTTCTTAGTTGAATTTTACATCCAGGGATACACGATTTTAAATTTAGTTTATTTACTTATCCATTCAACTTATCACTGATCAGCATCTGTTTAATACAAATTTCTTTCGCCTTTTCCTCATGCATCCACCGCATTTATTTATTATTTTGTTTCTTCTCCCAGGGTCTTCATATTTCTTTATTGTGTATTCTCCTTTTGCTCCTTGGCATGTATTTTCCGAGTCTTTCTAGTCGGAATTCATTCGGAATCTTCCTCTCTCAGCATATTCTTTACTTACACGTTTTACATTTTATATGCGACCCTTATCATTGAAATAAAACTATTATAGTCATTTTGAGAAAAATCGTTCGTTTGGCGTCACGTTTTGCTTTTAATAGAAATTTTCTTTTTTCATTTTTTCAGCTTTTTATCATTAATTTAATGTCAATTCACAATCGGTATTTTTTGATCTTCTTTAGGAGCTTCTGTTAAATTTATACTTTTCCGTGTGCACTAAACTATTCGCTTGAGTTCTGTTCAGAAAATTTCTTCAACTTTTACTTACCTTTTAACAATTCATCAAATTATTTCCCTTTAATTTTTATTCATTTATAGCTTTCGTCCTTAATACACCTACCAATTTATATCTCATTTTCTGAATCAAGAGTTTTCCAAGATGTATGCTTAACAATTTTGCTTTCCTTCAATATGTACTTAATCTTTTTTCTTTTCATTTTTCTTTGACACCATGGATTTTGTTTGTGTCAAATCTTGTCCACTACGTAATCTACGTATGTATATACTATATGGACGTTTTGAGAGGCAAAATGATTTGACATTTTCATTTTGATTTCTTCTTAGTGCATTTTTTTATTTAATTGTGTAATATCTTCTATGACACAGTTTGTGTTTCTTGTTTTATAAAGATTTCAGTGCTTTGATGGATGTAAGTTGTGTTCCTACACTGAAGACTAAGAATACATATTTTTCTTCGGAAATTGTTTTCGTTATACTAAAATTCTAAAACTAGTCTTGTATTTATATTTATTTAAACACCAAAAGAGACCAAGCGTGCGATGGCATTAAAATTCCATCAATGCCCCGACCCTGTCACGTTCGACGCCTACGTAACTCGCGCCACATCAATTTATAATTCGCGGCCGAAGGCTTTTGGGAAAGAACAAACAGAGTAAGGATAAGTTTCACACTTAATTAGGTTAATAAGCTTACGTCGTAACAGCGGGGGCCAACATTTCTCTGTCTATCGCAACTTCATTTCCCACAGAATTTGATATGATGGACTCGAGTGCCTCGTCAACTCAAAATGCTGATTAAGTGTTGTCGAATTTACTTATTTTTAGCTGATGGGTTACGGTGATAAGCCGGGTTATTTTTGTTGTACACTCGTAGAAGTAATTAATTATATTGATGGGATTATATTAAATTACAATTTTAGCGAATCGAAAGTTCATCATCACGTGGGATATTTAGTAAGAAAGTCTGGACGAATAAGTTGTTACCAAAACAAGGATACCTTAACATAACATATATTAATAAATGTCAGATCTTTAAGAAGGACTTGTCTCGTAGATAATATTAATCATAACACCCTAAATGAATTAAATAGTGCTTAAGTTTTTCATAGATACCTTCTCATTTTCTGCCTAATGATAAAAGATATGAGTGTATCACTTTTCTCCTTCTTTGCCACCAATCTTGTTTGTCCTTCTGACTGTGAACCTCTTCTCATTTCATTCATTCTTTTCAAATCTGAAATCGAGCATTTGCTCGTTGTTGATGAAATCTAGTCTAGAAATTTTAACAATTAATTAAGTAATGATTCCACTCAAAGGTAACTAACTAACAAACAAAGTATCAGATCTCAAAAGTGTTGTCAGAATGAATTTATTTACGTCTTAGGGCCGTTTGCACCACTTTCAGTTAAAATTTAAGTTCTAGTTAACTCCATAGAAACGATTGTTACAATAATTGATTCTATAAAAAATAATCGCCAGTTAAAATTAATCTAGAGTCTACATAATAAGGAAGAGTTTGAAAATGATTTTATGATTAATTTCAAGCATCAAATATCGTAATGTGGTGCGGGTGCGCTTTTTTTCTATCACCCAGTATTATTATACGCGCAGAAAATCTCTTTTCCAGGCATCTTTTGACTTTCATGACAAGTCTTTCTTCCGGCATATTTCTTCTTTTTTCTGGCAGGGATATTCTTTCTTTTCTCTGCTTGCTCCTGTCATATCTTCTCTCATATTCTTTTTTTTTGTTTTGCATCGTTGCTTTTCTATTCCGTTGAATGCATTTCTTCTTTCTTAACCAATTCTTCTGAATAATTTATTTCACTGCTTAGTTAAGAAACAGGTGACAAAAATGCTCAAAAGCTACTAATTCATGCTTGGAACTCACTTCTTTGGATTTGTAAATTACCGTTCTGGCCGGGGATGGGACGATTCGCCGTCGCCAACTCGCCGTCGCCGATTCACCGTCGCCAATTCGTCGTGGAACCAATTCGTCGTCGATCCAATTTACCGTCCGCTCAATTCGCCGTCCCATGTTACTGCTTTATTTAGCTTGATAAGCTTTAAAACACTTTCTGACCATTTTAGATAATATCCAAGTTATACCTACGAATTGAAGAAAATAACTATAATTTCAGTACATTTCAAGTAAATTAAAATGGACTTTACTATTGTTTTTCTATTTCAAGTTAAAAGAAATTCCTAAATACAGTGCGACCACCGTAAGACACAAAATTACGAACAGATTGGTGCTGTACGTACACATAATCATAATTCTATTTTTTTTTAATGGAACCCCTTTTTCAATTTATAATTCTAAATGACGAGCTTTCATGAATCAATATTTTGAAAGCAGTCGACATTTGATGTGTAGTGATTTTGATTGATATGAAAATCAATATGATTTTGAGCAGAATCTGAAAATATAAAAATATGAATTGGAGGGATTTTACGAACACCCTGAAGAATAAGAAATACTTCCTGGAAGACCAAATTTTTTTATCTGTTTCTTTATCTATGTATCACATTTAATTAATAACAACTTTAATCGCTGACGGCGAACTTACCGACGGCGAGTTTTCCGGCGGTGAATTGTACCTACGACGAATCGGCGACGGTGAATTGGCGACGACAAATCGGCGATGGCGAATTGTCCTAGACCCGTTCTGGCTGTCTCTAAAGAAACTCAGTTTTCAACGTTTCATTGTATTGGTCGGTAAACCTGGTAGAAGAATATTGAAAAGTGTGCAGTTTTGGAAGGTATTCGGAGAAGTAATTTATAAATTTAAAATATAAGAGTACATGTTATCAACATTTTATTATTATTATTATTTCTCTAATGTCAAATGTACAGCGACGCTCACTATAAATGATACCATATGACGTAGTTTTGTAGCCTCTACGCTGAAGTATCATTTAAATTGAGCGTTACAGTACTTTAGTAGTATTTTATGGTATCTTTGAATCTGGCGTTAAGTAAGCAGTGGAGCCAACATGTTTCTTTTTCAAATAACTTCTCTATTTCCTAGTGTTTTTTTGATGTAGGTATTCACTTTTCTATATCTGTCTTAGTTTCTCCTTCCTCAATATTTTAAATCCATCTCTCTTTTTACACCAAGGGAAATTTCTTTTGCTTTAGCATAATCATTTGAAGTAATAATGATTTGAAGTTGAAATTTGTGAGAAATTTGTTTTTAAACATTAAATGGACACTTTCTAAGGAAGTTATCAAGCGATAGTGAAACGTTGAGTGTTTCTTCCAATTTGACAGTGTCCGTGTAAAGTTTAAAAACTAATTTCTCATAATCATTTAGTTTTATGTGTCCTTTGATTTACATATGTATTTCTTCATTTCTAATTCTGTTCAAAACACTGCATAAACATAAATGAACTTTTGCAATTCATTTTTCAAAGTCATCAAATCAAGCGACCCAGTGACCTAGTAACCTGATGAGAGTAGACATTGATTATATCAGGTATTGGTCTTGTAATTCTCTCAGAATTATAAAATGATTATTGCGATTAAAATGAATGCAAAACACCATCTCTGCTTTAATTAAAATTTCGCGTACTCTAAGCAAGCACGCGTCCTTGCGGCGCACGCTCTTCTATGTCAAGGACGCAGACCAGCTGTACTTGTTATACTTATCCAGGTACCGCAGTGGAAAAATCCGGGGAATTCCTCTGAGCGCTAATTATTTGCTCTGGAAAAACATCTTGGGCGTGATTTCACACTCGTGTATCGTAATTAGTATAACCAGTTTACTCCAATTTTGGTTGGACGTTGAGGAATTACTTTGAAATTTTTTTTTTAATTGACGTGCGCTAATTTGCTGTAATTCATAAATTCCTTTGCATAAATAAATAATAAATAAATAAAAATTAAAAAAAAAACCGTTTACATTTAGTAATTTGGAATTTGTAAAATTCACATGGAAGCAAGGATGAATAAATAAGGATAAATTTAATATCCTTCAAATATTTTTCTTCCGTATATCTCTTTCAATGTATTTCTTCAACAAATACTTAAGTTGATTAATTACGATTAAAACAATATTGTCAGATAATTGTTCTATTTTGATCATTTTGTTAATGCTTTTTGGTGTTTGTGTGAAAAATATTCTAAAATTTTAAATGTGCCTTAATATTGCACGTATTATTGTTTATCACTTCATATTAGATTCTGATAAAACGTTAAGCTCAAATAATATATGATCTATCGATTTCAAGTTTCTTTTACAAATAGTTAGCAATCGAGTGATTAGACTAGATGTCATTCGTTGGCTTCATCAGATTTTAACTCTAATTGCTTATGTTAATCGAAATTTAAAGAAGCTTTGGCATTCAATCCCTAACAGGAAATAATATCGATATTTCTTGTATTATAACCACATTCTAAATTAAAATTAAAATTATACTGTGTAATTACATTTATGTACCAATGATTAAATTATACTATTTTCAAACTGTTTCCACGAAATTACAAGTATTACAAAATCGATATTCATAATTACGAGTTCTTTTCCTAGTAATCGCTTATGGTGCGGTGTAATTAACCCTCTATTTGATTAGTCGGTTAGGTATTTATTCTTCCCCCAAATATACTCGTAGGTATTTGTCGATTCACAACATGGTTTCTCAACATTTTTAGCTTCCACGACCTCTCCAAACCGGAAAAATATCAACATCAACATCGCAATCTCCTACAACCTGTGTAACTTATTTACGGAAAGTATACATTCTTTTTATAACTTCAATTTTTGTATATTAGGTTTTATCATGATAATCGCTCTGAATTTATGCGTTTTAGAAACGTTGAGTTATAAGTAGAAGATTTTCAGATATGCTTACGTAAGTTAGCGTTTAGAGTTGAACGGTGAAAATGATGGTGTTTACAGTAAAGTGGTGATATCCTTCTCACTTTACGGTAAACACCGATGTTTGTTTATTATCATCGCTTTGCTCGACGTTTTACTTTACTCTTTGCTCGCCGTTCCGCTTACACAGGCTAAGAAAAAAATAATTCAACTGTGTCTTTAGGATATATGGCATTAACAAAATGAAATATTGTTTATTTTTCAAGTCTTAAATAAATATTTTTTTAAAATGATACAGGAAATACATCAATAAATTAATAGTTTCGCATTTAATTCATGACACACGGGAAAACAGTTAATAAAATATGGGATGCTGCAAATTTTCTCACAAATTGTAACACATTTTACTACACGCACATTTTAAATTCCTAAAATTTACTACAATTGCGTGAAAATTTTCCACAATTTGTAGCTATTACTACAACACTTTTTATTAACAATACGTTGCTAACATTTCACGTTGAATACTTTATAAAAATTAAGTGAGCTGCTTAATTAATTATCATTATTATTCCCGTTAATAACACCGATTACAAAGAAAGGGTAATAAGTGGGCAGATCTAAATTCAGCGTGCGTTCAGACAACTCGCGTAAGGTTAAATGGTTAAACGTATCTATAAACTTTTTCAAAACATTCGACAAAGCTGGTAAAATACTAATTACACATACCAATTGCTCATATTATTGTTTATCATATCTTATAGAATAAATAAATCTTTTATTAATAATAGTGTAACTCATTTGCAAATTCAAAAAGTATGATAAAGAAATCATAAAATAAGGAATTATGATCAGAGATCGGCAGATTGATTGTACTGTAAGGGTTAGGCACGCACAGATTCAAAGTCGTTCAGCGGGAACCAAAGGCATAACTTCCGGCATTATGATTAATTATTAAAACGGGACTGGAGGGGTGGTCTAAAAGTACATTTTTCTGAAAAGTACCACAAAATAAAATTAATTTAATTTAGAAAGCGAAATATTAGCCGACACTAATACTTCACTTAAGTCACCCTTAAACCAGTCAACTAAATCAAGGTTTAAATTTTCTAAATCTAATTAAATGGTTCAAATTGTACGTAGTGTTTGAGCTTGAAATCTTGAATACCAATTACTAATTTTTAACAAACCAGGTAATCAATTTGAACATATGAATTTGATTATGATACCAAAATTTGAGTTACCATTTAACCAAGAAGTTACTTATCAAAAGGGCACATTCTGTAGCAAAAGCGTTAAATTTAAATGGCTGTTAAGTTTTATTGCTGTGGTAACCACCAGTCATAAAGCTTTATTTGAAATTTTAAAGCACCTATTAATTTTAACAGCTTTTTAATAAATTACAGAATTTGTCCCAAAGTTTGCTTTTTTTCAAAAAATTGCATTAAAATCTAACGTCGTCTTTTGATCAGAATGAAACATTTTCTGTTGAAACTCTAAGATTTTAAGAGAATTTTGAGGAAGTTCAGAAAATTTCACCAAAAAAACTAATTCATAAATTCTTTCCACCAGTTATTTAACATTACTTAAAAATAACTTGAAGATTTAAATGTATTGTAAATTGTTGCAAACTACTATGAAACGTTCAGAAATAAAGTGAAGCTTCTCTTTATTCTGTTTAAAATATGCTACGTTGTAACCAAAGAGTTTTATGTCTTCATAAGCCCAAAGATCAAGATTCAACATAAAATTTTGCATAAAGTGACAGAGAAGTATTGAACCAACCAATGAACATTCACTATGGTACCTGGTCTCTCTCACTTTGTGCCAGATTTATGTAAATTTTTACATGGTCTTACATGGGCTTTTCGTGATCGCGGAATCGGTAAAAACCGCTTTACATGATGCAATTTCTATTGTGCGCGTGCTTAAGGCAAATATGTGCGAACAATAATGATTGTTGATTAATTTCAAGAAGAGCACTCAAATATAAGCTAATTAAACATTTTCATTTAGAAATTGTTACCATTCGTTTCAACTACGCAGATGTTAATAGATATATAGCACTAGCAAGTGTGAGATTTATTTCTGTATAATTTTCATTCTGTAAAGCGTACTTAAGCTATATTTGGCGACATACGTATATTCGCTACGCTAAGGTTTCGTTAGAGGTAAAGTGCTTAAAGTCTAGACTCTGCGTTTATAACTTAACCAATGAGGTAACATTTTTACTGCAACTGCAACCTGGCTTTGAACACCATTTCTGTTGTACAGTTTTTATAATAGGACTTTAAATTTAATTTTAAAGTTTAATTTAAAAAAATGCATTTATTTCCCTATTCTTAAAATAACTCACTCCCGTAAGTCTGAGAATGAAACTTAACTTAAGAAAATTTTTTAATTAATTAATTAACTAATTCATAGTTAATTTTCGTTGATGCTGTTCTGCTCGCTGTAATTTGGGATCTGACTCAAGCCTTCGGTAAGACTCAAACTAAATATTCATATCTACACTCAAGTGTGCTATTTTTCAGTAATTTTTGTATTTTCTTCAAGGCGTCAGTTTATTCGCAGTCTATATAGTTCTAGCTAAGAAAGCAATCAAGAGTTAACATCCCAAGTAACCAGATATCCTTTATAAACATTTACAAGAGTTTAAAAAAGCATAAAAGTGCTTCATAATAATATTTACAAGAGTCTAATAAAGCATTCGTGGTTACTTGGGGTGTATATGTTAGAGGACTAACACACATATAAACTAAAAGTTCGTAATAACTTGAAATACTAGGATTCTTAGAATAATTCTTTTAAGTGATCGTAAAGCTTCTGTCGATGCATCTTTTGTCTGTTGCACAAGAGGTTGACAGCGAGAGGATGATTATGATCTGAAAAACCGGAATCGTTGGAGGATTCGATACAATTATTAGACACACTCGCCCAGAGTTGTATACCATAATTTCATTTTATACACCGTGATTCAGAAATGTCTCCCGTTATTTTCAAAATGAACAGAACGTCAAAAAATAAGGTCACCTTTTCATATAATTTTTTCCAAAAATATATAATAAGGGAGTCACAAGCCCTGAAAGAGGGGTGAGAAATATTGTTTTTGGGCAATACCTTTTGGATCCTTTAACTTATAAAATCTTACTGAAATTAATTACAATTTCGTCAGATGAATGGATGATTTTACTCTTATCGTGTAATGGTCACAGGCGATTCAACACTTCATGAAATGAATAAAAGATTAGTATCAGAGACATAATAGAGGCGACAGAACTAGTACTGCTCAGGCAAAACTAAGAATTTATAATAAATGTAACACCTATTATGAAACGAAACTAGGAACCAGCACTAACCAGCAGCAACAAGTTATTTTTATAATAAATAAAATATAAGTTGTTAAAAAAATACTAATGTCCGGTTTCTGAAACGATAAATAACTTTATGTAAAGATAAATTTTTATTGACAGATAACTTTATGAAAAGTATAAACTGTTTACGTTGGGGCGTATATGCTCTATCCACGGATAAAGTTTTGAGAAACGGTTTTTAGAAGTTGGTTAGGTGAGTTTATCTCTACATAAAGTTATGTATCGTTTCAGGATCCAGGCATAAGTACATTAACTAAAAATGAAGTTACTTTATATATGCTATACATTTTTTTTATAATATTTAATAAAATCGTAATTTCCCAATTTCGATCATATTTCCATGTAACTATTTATTCGTACTTTGAAGTAGGTACACAAGTAGAAAGTCGTTAACATCAAAAAAGTGAACTCGTCCATCCACTTCATGAAATTGTAATTGATTTCATAAAGAGCATAAAAAGTTTCTCCGCTTCATGAAAAGGACAAATATTTTATGCAGATGGGGAATACATACGATAATACAGGAAGTGGATCCGCTTCATGAAGTGGATATCCGTTTCATGAAAAGAACGATTTCACTACGCGAGTACGAGACATACACTCTTAAATTTCTAGTCAACGATATTCTACTAATTAATTGTATTAGAGTTAGGATAGTTTTAATCCAACTTGCTTTTTCTTTATGCGGTGTTCCCAATTTAGTAGTTCTTCGAGGTACGAGATATTTTGCAAAGTTGATCTACGCGACATCCATTCTATGTTACACTCGATTATGATTCCTTCTTTAAAGCGAATATGCTGGGATTTTACTTCGTTGTCATTCATTGTCATTTTTCCAGTTATTTCTGTATTCTTTGAAAAGTTTGTTGGAATTTGCCAGTTGCACGTTTCGGTTCCTTGCTAATTGACATTACTATGGTGTGGTGTAGTCAGCAAAGGTAACTACATTCATTAACTCAAAAATAAATGAAGACTGTTAAAAACTGACATTGGATGTAGCATAAAAATTCCTTGAAAATGATATTTAAAATTATGATGTTCAAAGTGCGCGCAACGCCACCTAGCGGATTTTCTAATGTAATTTAATCTCAAGCACGACCAACTGAATTGATGTCGGCCATACGACCAGTCCAATTCACCTAAAAATGTATTCCAGTAAAGCAAGCCATGAAGCGTGTCAACTAGCGCATTCGAACACTCATTAGTTAGATGTTACCATGGTTACGATACCGACGCTTATTTTGACAACTTAAATTTCATGAATTGATATTAATCATAACAAAAAATTTCAAGATGACAGTAATTTTGACACTAGTTTTGAATTTGAGGGAGCCACACCTCCTTTATTTTTGAGTTTTTAAAAAGAAATATTCTTTATAAAAGATTTTGCTTGTTCTGAAACTTTTTACCACCGGAAACGATAAATTCTGTTGTCATTCATTGTCATTTTTCCAGTTATTTCTGTATTCTCTGAAAAGTTTGTTGGAATTTGCCAGTTGCACGTTTCGGTACCTTGCTAATTGACATTACTATGGTGTGGTGTAGTCAGCAAAGGTAACTACCATTCATTAACTTAAAAATAAATGAAGACTGTTAAAAACTGACATTGAATGTAGCATAAAAATTCCTTGAAAATGATATTCACTTAAGCTACCATGCTATTTAAAATGTTGATGTTCAAAGTGCGCGCAACGCCACCTAGCGGATTTTCTAATGTAATTTAATCTCAAGCACGACCAACTGAATTGATGTCGGCCATACGGCCAGTCCAATTCACCTAAAAATGTGTTCGAGTAAAGCAAGCCATGGAGCGTGTCAACTAGCGAATTCGAACACTCATTAGTTAGATGTTACCATGGTTACGATACCGACGCTTATTTTGACAACTTAAATTTCATGAATTGATATTAATCATAACAGAAAATTTCAAGATGACAGTAATTTTGACACTAGTTTTGAATTTGAGGGAGCCACGCCTCCTTTATTTTTGAGTTTTCAAAAAAAAATATTCTTTATAAAAGATTTTGCTTGTTCTGAAACTTTCTACCACCGGAAACGATAAATTCTGTTTCGATTTTCATAAAATATGGTCCAAATATTTTGAATAAAATCATTTTAGCCGGTATTGTCAGTTAATATTACTAATTTATGTGGAATAACTGTATATTCAGACAAGTATTTTAATTTTAGAGCGTATTTATTATTTAATTGAATATTGGGGAATTTCGAGTTGTTTGCCATGAAATAGTAGTTGAGAAGTATTATTAAATTTCCGAGTGCCGGTAACTGGAAAAAACCAAAAATATTATTTTTTTGGGTTTGTTTGGATTTTATCTACGCACCAAGAGACATTTTATGAAAACTTCTCGGAACCTACTAAAATTTTGTCTAATATGTTCAACAATTCCAAATTATGACATTCTTTTTAATTTTCTCATTTTCAAAAGATACTATTCTTAACCACAGTAGTGCTTACTGGATCTGGCCTGTTTATATTTGGTTATCGTACATGTAGAAACTATTGATGTCTTTCTAGAAAAATCAATAATAAAAATTTTTCCTACATCATGCGAACTTTTTGTTTTTAATATTATACTAATGTTACGATAATCAAGGCAAACGAAAGTAAAATGTATGAAAAGTTGTTTTGTGGAAACTATTTCATGTTTTATTTTACCAAAGTTAAAAAAAATTAAAATATGTTATGCGATTTATTATTTAAATTAAAAAAATGCAGCTCCAAAATCATCGGCAACATTTTCTCACAAGATTTTTTCATTTAAAGCGGGCCTGCATAACTTTTATTAATAATTTTTTTTCTTGGTATAGTCACGAGCAATAAATTTTGGTCGTCACTATCAATCAAAACATCAGTTTTCATTGTAGAAATTAAAAACTTTAAGGTAAATATTTTGTATTTTACCAAAAAAAGTGTCGAAAATAAATTAATTTTTTGAGATTATTCTCGTTATACAAAATTAATACAAGAATATCCTTATCCTTAATAAAATACAAGTCAAGTATGTATCTTTGACAATCAATGACGACCAAAATTTATTGCTCGCGACTGTACAGGGTGTCCCAAACCTATGGAAAATTTCAAAAATGCTCCTTTAAATTCATTTCATTAAAAAAATATCAACAAAAGTTGTGTAGGTCTTCATTCCGCATAATTTAAAATTATTTTAAAATATATAGTTTGTTACAAACCTAACCTATTATTTTTTTAAATGGAACATTATATGTTTTATTGCAGTTTCAATTGGCCCTTGAAGGAAGAGACGATACAAATGATATAACATTATACTTACTTACTTTTAATACTTACCGAATTATTTTTAATTTATGCAAAAAATGATCACCTTTGATCGTCTACCAAATTGTCAGTTTTAATGATACGACAATCAACCTTAGATCAAAATATTTCTAAAAGTCTAAAAGTCAAATTAACAATTTCTTTGCCATTGTTGTAGCGGTTGCAATAAAACTATGAAATAAATACAGGAACTGAACAATTTTCCAAAGGTTTGGGACACCCTACACATGTGCAGTCATCTGCAAGTAAAATGTTCCTCCCGTACGCAAACCTCACTTTTAAGACCTATGCTGGAGGCTCAAATAAATGTAGCACTACTGGAGGCTCAAATAAATGTAGCACTTAAGGTGTGCCCAACTGTACGTAAAATTCTATATTCGTACTCCTTCGGAACGTTGGGACAACCTGTACATACTTAGTATATTACTAAGATAATTCCATCAATTTCACAATTTTCTCTAAATTCTAAATGAAAGAAGCGCTAGTATCAACTAATTTTACAAGCTGAAATTAAATAATTGCATTGATTTAACTTGAAGGCTTTTCCGCGGCCGTCGTCCATACACACAAAAATTTTTGGGATTAATTGTAATCTGCCCATTCGGTGTTAAATATGGATAAAGTTTTATCTGAAAAGTTGTTAATCTTCAACGAATTAGGCGTTATTGTTCTCGTTCTCCGACTAAATTGTATCTAAAAGTGAGTGTTTGTTCCAACAAGGATAAGCTTAACTCTACTTTATTACATACGTTTAAATGGTAAACATACTAACTCCGTTTTTCGTAACTCCGCAAACGGATGGACACGAGGGAACACCGAAAAATTGTTCCCTGGCGTCCAAAAAATGTTAGAATTAACTCCAGATTTTTATCAGTGCAGTTGAATTCTTGGCTTCCGGTTGGAACCGTGTGTCTCGGATTCCAACGGGAAGCTAAGAATTCAACCAATTGCATTGATTTTTTTATATCATTAACTTTTTGATGGGGATGATTGGAAACTTGTTTTAACTTTTATGAAGAATTTGTAGAATACACACGTTAGAATAAATAACGCTATTATCATCATGTGCACATTTTGTTAAGCCTTTCTTTTCATTTAAAATTGTATGTCTTATGATACAAATATCTGTATGCAATTTTATTATTATTTTTATTTATATCCATATTCTAGTCTTAATATGACTTGTCCAATATCACCTCGTGATCTGATGGATATATAAATATTATTATTACCATTCATTAATCAGGACAGTTAGTTGTTAGGATGTATTGTTTAAAGCGCTATCTTTTGGTCAACTCCAGGAGCTTTAATGCTTAAGTATGGTGTTGGCTGCAATAAAAATATGGATTTTGGGTAGATTTGAGAATATCACAACGATTTTAAGAGACTCTCAAAGAAATACTGGTTTTTAGTATCAGCTACATGTTCATTGTCCTTACATGCTTTTAATGAAATGAAATGAGAGCATTGAAACTTTCGCATAAATATTAATACGTATGTTTACTCATGACCACTTTTTTTGTTTAAACACATACTCGGTACGTACTACCTAAGTGAGACGTATAAAACTAATTATGTGGTGGATCGATTTGTGTGTACTATTTATAGCGCGTAATTTTAATAATGTTCTTTCGATGATGATTACGGTGGGCGCTTTCACTTGCATTTTTCAGGATTTCAACAGTTTTTCGGCGCGCCGGCACGCACCATTTTTTTCAATTTCCACGCCGCGCGTCGCGTTTACTTATTAACGGAAAATTATTATCTAAAATTGGAACATATCGATCTTCACACGCACTCGACGATAGAGTTTCCTCGATATTTCCAGCAATTTTCAGGCGCTGATGATAAGGAGCCGAACTCGCGCGCTCTCGAAATATTGAAATGGTAGGTGTACGATCTTGAGATAATGCCTGATAATGGACACCTGACCAATAGCGAAGGCAAAACCCTCGAAGGCTGCGTATTCCTTGGTATGATATTCACAATCTCCGTATAATATATCTATTGTGTTCGTGCTTTCGTTAAGTGCGGATAAATAAAAACGGTGGCCGAAATTCGCTACTTCGAATATGGGTTAGTTTCAGGCGTTTTTGATTTTAGCCGCGCGAAAGTTTCGCTTCCACTTCTGTTCTTTTTTGCTTTCTAGGGTTGGACTTTATCGAAGGACAGGGCGAAGAGTTCGAAAGGGCTTTGGAAAGCACCGGTGAGTACAAACTTCGTATTGACAGTTCTTTTTTAATGTTGCGAAAGAATTTTGAATGGATGTGATAAGAAATGTGTTGTCTCGCCACTTAACTTTATATTCATTTTCGTTTAAGTAAATAAAACTGAAACATATCGATTTTGTAATCTTTTAATTATCTAAAATTCGGTGAAATTGTAATTGTTGACATTCAGTTTAAAAGTCATGCTTGTTGAAGTCAGAAAATATGTCCTCAATAATTAGATTTCTTTTAATTAAAACAAATAAAGTAAAGAAACATTTTAACTTAAAACATGCAAAGAAATAGATCATCAAATGTAAGTAATATACTATGATTAGTTGTAACAAATTTTTAAAGATTCCAAGAGGAATATGGTGATACCATTAGTAATAAAAAAAAATATTTCTAAATAAAATAACGAAATCGACATTGACAAAAAAATAATTAAAAGTAGACAAATCGAACATGAGTCGTTAGGTGGTTAGGAGTTATACTACTATCAGTTATGAAGATTCCGAAGAATATATTTTACCTACTATTAGTAATGACAAAAAATATTTCGAGCAAGTTTTAGAAACTAGATACAGGATATAGCAAATAAATCCAGTAAATGATGCTACTCTACTGATTAAAAGTTAGTTATGGTTGAAAAAAAAAAATTGTGATGCAATAGTTGACCTAGCCTGAAAGTACCGAATGATTTTTAAAATTTTAGATAAAAGTTGGCGGACCTACAATAAGAACTAAAATTGTATATTTTTATGTAATGAGTTATTTCGCGTTAGAAGCTATACTTTACATGGCCTCCCTTTACTTAAAATTTAAAAATTCCTAGGGTCTAATACAGCACATGTAATTTAAATGATATACTGTTCATAAAATTATTAGACATTTTATACAGTAACAACAGTTTCTGCAGTTTTTTAATGGAGAAATGGAAAATTCATTTCCCGTATGAGCATATGACAAGCGGTGGATTAATTTTATGTTTATAATTGTGTAAATAAATTTTTATAAACACTTATTTTCGCAATTTAAATAACTAAATAAAACAATAAGTAGCGTTTTAAATTAGATGGTGGTAATACATTCAATTAAAGACTTGGGAAGTACACCGTACTTGTTGAAGTAACAAAATTTTGGAAAGGTTTGCCGAATAACACTGAAAGCATATTTTTGCAAAGGATACATTAAAACCAGTTTTGTTAAAATGATCTTGGTACACTAAAATTATTAATATTAACATCATATTTACTCGTAAGGAAACGAACAGTAATAACTTTTAGCCTTAACGAAGCACCAAAAGTATTTCCTTTATTGAGACCAATCGATACATGAACATGAACATGAATAGTTTCCAATATTTATGTTACTTAGGCCCAGTTTTACAATGACGGTTGAATTTTGAGCCGAAATTTAAATCCTTCACAACAATTGTTGAAATAATCGTTACCAAGGGTTTAAGTCTCAGCTCAAAGTTGAGCCGCATTTGTAAAACTTGCCACTAGGGCCAGTTGTACCCAAGGAGTTTAAACTAACGTTTAACTGAACCAGATTCAAAGTGAACAAAACCGCATCAAATTTTATTTATGAATGCATTAATTGCCATATATCCTTAAGAATCTATGCGATTTTGTTTACTTTGAACCGTGTTTAGTTGAACGTTAGTTTAAACTAGCTTGGTACTATTGGCCCTAGCCTCCTTAAAAAAATCTAATCTTGGCGCCTCCACCTCTTCTTTTACTTTATAAAATAGTATTATACTTTTATTAACTTTTCGCGCCCCCTTTTGCACCTGTCTAGGTCTCTCAGTTTGTAAATTGCTCATGTAAATCATTCTTAAGTATTGTATTGTATAGTAATCAAAGATTCACCGTTGGTCGTCAGATGCGCTACGAATTATACCGTTTGTTCTAAAATTTATAGGACAGCGATTTAACATGGAGAAACAGATATCGTTTCATATTATCTGACTGAATAAATTTATATGAATTCATACGATATAGTCATAAAGACCATTAATTATTTTTTTGTAAATTAACAGAAGAGCATTTAAATTTTTTGACTTGGCCTTAATGATACGTTTTCAATGTAAATGATTCTCGTGGTCAAGCGGGCAGTGTCAAGTTTGACTGAATTACGTAATGTCAAGTTGCGATGTCAAACACAGACCACGACTTTTTTCATATTTTTTTAAAAACTTAAATTAGTTTTTGAAAATGGATTAAAATAAGTTTTTTCTTTGTTTTTTCACATATTTTATTTAATTAGAAAAATATCACGTTAAAAAAATTGTAAAAACTTGTACCCTCTCAGTGACAAAATAAGGACAAAAATCGTAGCAACGAGCTAACTACCTGGCCACACACACATGGTTTATTTTTCGTTTCTAATCAGACTGTTAAGCGTGCAACATGAAAATTATTAACTTTTTTTGTTATTTTTAAGTAATTAATAGTTAAAGTGTTTTCCTGTTTTCCTTTGATAAATTCCTATGTCCTATTATCAGACGGACATACGGTATATGAAATAAATCTAAAGTTGCAATTTATCTGTATTAACCAAAACTACATTTAAGAAACTTTCGTGTTTTAATACTGAAAAAAAATATATTGCTTAAATCAATTCGTAGTTTTAATCTTAAAGATTGCTTTAAAAATGGTGGTTTCTTAATGATAAAAATCTGGTTTTAATGACAACGAATTTTAGTTTGAACAAATTACCACTTCATTTTATGAACGAATATAAGATTTCTTCTGTATTCTCTAGGTTAATGTTAAAGTACCTAGACTACAAAGCAATCTTTTTGCAAATATAAAATATTATAAATAATAAGCTTTAATTATATTTAAAACTTTATATTAATTCTTGTCACAAATTTTTTTTTAAATATGTTTTGTAATTTCGCGAATTTCATTCACGGTTATTCATTTCTAAAATTTCTAAAATTTATATTTATTTTAAAATTTGTTTTAATATTATGTAGCTACAAGGAAACGATCAAACATAAACATATATTTATGTATACATTTTTCATGAGAAAATTACATTTCCTTGTTAGAATAAATCGTAATTTATTTTATAAGTACCTTACGTTTTATTTATCTGTGAACATATGAGAAACTGGAAGATTGATCAAATTATACAAACGTTTGTTCATTTTACACAGAAAAAGACGAGATACACAAGATGTATGCATTTTTTTTGAATGCAGCTAACATTATACAAGGTCGTGATAAAGTAACGATCTTCAAAACCATCTTTTTTTTTTTTAAATATTTTGTCTTAATTTTTTGGCTTTTCCTTGTTATATTTTTAATGCTACAGGGTGTTTGAAACAAGCTAGGCAAGTGTTAACTTTATTTATTTTTAATTGTCGAATTTAACCTCAACCCTGAAGTGGTTATTGTTTATTATTTTTCCTTAAAAAAACAGCTTTTTAAAACTAACTTCATTTTATCATTACAAGATGGTTTTATTCTGAGAGGTAGTGGACTTTTTTGACAAAGTATTTTATACCGGCTGAAATTTCTTAAGAAAATACTTAATACATGTCTAAAAAGTAAATTAATGTTCTGGCGCGGAAATTCCGGGCGTAAGGGTACTATTCTGTATCAAAAGCGTTAAAATTAAAGGGCTGTTAAATTTTGTTGCTGCGATAATAACCGATCGTAAAACTGTATTTTAAATTATAAAGGGCCTCTAAATTTTAATTGTCCCTTATTAACGTAAAGAATCTGCCCAATTAAAAATTATTTTTAAATCTCTCTGTCTGACACACGCGCACCTGCATAATCTCTTCTCCGTCGCACTCACGTGAAGTATTCTTGAATACTTCACAATAATGGTGCTATCCAAATCACTTAACTTTTCAACACTTACGGTATCATAAGTGTTTGAATATTTTGAAATTAACCGCAAGAGTTCCACACTGAAATTATTATTATCTGGCAGCAAGTTAAACCCAACTAAGAAGTCTCATTTTCTTTATCATACAAAAAGTATCAAATTTAACATAGGTATACTTCACTTTGACTTAGCAATTTATTTTTTTGAAATTTCAGAAAAAAAATTAAACTTAACGGCCACAGTTTCTCCACCACATCATCGATTTCTTTTGTAGCTATGAATCAAGTAACTTCATAAAAAAATTCAGCCGGTATAAAACACTATGTGAAAATAGTCCACTAACTCCGACTATTTACTCTATTGATTTTTTTTTGTCTGTTAAGTGTAACATATTATCCAGCATTTACGTCCACGACTCATTTTCTTTAACGTCTTAGCTCTTTTCTGAAAGTTTCTTGACCAGACATTTATTTTATTTTTTTAGACACTTATTATTTACCGAATAAAAAAAATGTGTATCGGATCAGATGGAATGAATTCTTATGCACTAAGGCAATTACAAATTGTTTTTAAATTTCACAAATTCCATGCAGTTCAGAAGTCAAGGAAAAAACTGAAATTCTCATTTTCTTTTCTGTAATAAAAATACACTTTTTATGTGTACGTTCTTAAGGTCCGTATGATACGTTGATATTTCTTACATAAACTTTGCGAAAAGCTGAAAAACAAATGTCGAACTAACTGTTTCACACGAGTATATCCAACATAATCGGGAAATAACTTACAGCGTCTTCCATTGACGTGCGCTATATTGGTCAGTGCGCACTCAGAATATCTCCAACTCGTTTTATTACACAAGGTTAGAAGAAGATGGAGATACTCTAAGTGCGCACTCAATGCATAAGTGCACGTCAGTGGAAAACGTTATTAGTAATCGCCTCCCTAATTCGTGGATCTATTTTATGGCTTCCAAGGATTAACCCTTTGGATTTCCTTTTAAATAGAAATTAGATCAGAAATAAATAGCATTTGATAATGTTGAATGGTGGGAATCTATGATTGCAGTATTTTGCATTACTTAAATACGTAATACAATAATTTTCTTTTTAATAATTTCCTCATTCATTTGTTTATTTTTTACATTTTTTTACACCAAATAAAACAAACGTCTACCCACAAAATATATTTTTATTTTTCGTTATCTATAAAATAAAAGAGCATTTTCAATTATTCTAAAACCTACTCGATGATTCATAAGAAAAACTGAACAAATGAACACGTTAGAACAAATATCGTAAAGATTCTTCCGAAATCAAAGAAATGAACAAACTGTAAGCAAATAATGTAAAATTCAAAAGTTATTTTAAGTTCCTTTAGGATAGTAAATATAAAAAGCTTTTTAATAATATTTGTAGAACATTAAAATTACATTTTGAAATTGTAAAAGACGTTAAATTGGAACTACAAACATGTATCACTTACAAAATTAGGCACTGGTCACTGTTTTGTATTTGTAATTAAATTTTTTAATTAATTAATTTTAATTTTAATTTTTCTTATATATATAAATAAAATGAGGTAAACTGGTGAATGAATTATTTTTTTTATAGTTAATTTTGATAAGTACAATTTATAATTGGTAATAGAATTACGTTATTTATTTTATCGCTGTCGCTTGTTTATTGAATTAAAAAGTACACTTCACAATTGATATTAATTATAAAAATTATTATAAAATTATTATGAAATTATAAAAGGTTATAGGTTTAATTTTTATTTCACATTTGCGTCTTTTGTCGATGTTGCAAAATCTATTTATAAAGTAAAAAATATAATTATTTTACGTGTCCTATTTGCCAAAATAAACTGAATCCTTCACATACAATCAATACAACAAGAGATAATAAATCATTTGCCAAATCATTTTGCAGAACTATATGAACACTAAATGGCATTGATAATAACATTTAAGCCGGCGCAAATGAGTTATCGATGTCATAAATCTCTGTCGCTGTGCCAATTTATAGACCTGTTACCTTTACTAATTAATTTTTTGCATTATTTTTTTTTCAATTTAATTTCATTGTAAACAATTCCGAAAAATTACATTTATCGATGGCATTTTCAGACGTCATTTTTGATGACTTAATTAATTGAATACTTGAAAAAAAAATGAATCACCAATAACCGCCAATAACAATATACGGACTGTAACAATGCCGATACGATCTGCATCAGATAAGACCCGTCGATTTGTTGTTTATTTACTTAAGTAGTCGCATTGTTGGCACGCCGATCACGGCACAGAAAAACACCTAAACTTGACCCACTTCAATGACGGCTGACTTTGAATGATTTAAGCGAACCGAATTTTTAATTGAGTCGACATTGGAATCACGAATACGATCTTAATGTGGGCGTTTCTTAAATTTTTTCTTCTTGGTCTTCAGGTTTTGGAAAATTCCACATCGCTCTTTTGGCAGTATGCGGCTTGGTGTACGCGGATACCGCCATTGGGATCACGATTATTTCGTTCGTCCTACCATCGGCAACATGCGATTTTCAAATGACTTCTGCAGACAAGGGATGGTTAACTGCTGTTCCTATGGCAGGTAAGTCAGTTTTAGTTTTCTTTTTATATTTTAACTTGACTTTAAATGGAAATGTAAATTTGAAAAAGTTTTTCCTTATTTTTTCAAAGTTTAGAAAAGTTTGCAAATTGAATTGGGTCTATCAAATGATATATCCTCTTCTTCTGGTAGATTTGTTCCTTGGTGTTTCCAACAGTAATACTATTTGGAATGTAGCTGCATGAAATAGTCTCTTATTTCGTTAACTGTCTGCAATTTTTTTTCAGAACTGTTTTTGCGAGACTATTGTAATGCATTTTATTTACTTGTATGCATTGTATTATTATAAGTTCTTATTCATCTTATTATATCTTAAGTCTGACACATCTGACATGTTTCTATCGTTGTACATATAGTATTTTTGTAAATGATCAAATTTAATGCTCATTGGAACTACATATAATGTTGATGATCTTGCTTGGCATAATAATGTAACTTCCTGGTTCACATTGGTCACTGCTGGAAGACTGTAATACAATTTTTAGGTGAAAATGATGAAATATTGAATTTAATTGATTCAATACACAATACTTAAATAACTCACGTATATTAGGAACTATACTCTGTGAATCAAAATTATTTCCCGACACTTTTAAGATGAATAGAAGATCAAAAAATAAGGTCACCTTTTATATTTTTTTTTATCAAAAGAGTTATAAGCCAGAGGAGTGAAAAATATTTTTTTTGTCAATACCTTCTAGAATATAAGACTTAAAAAATTTAAGGAATGGAAATCAATGCAGTTAATGTATGCCAAGAGCCTATCATCACAAATTGGTCGATGAACCCATAAAACAAGTAATATCCTCAAATTATTATCTCAATAGATAAGAGATGCCAGATGTAAAATAGATAAGAATTTACGCGTAACTAGACAGAATGCAGCATTTTAAACTTCGTACATATGAACGCGCCGAATTTGTAAAGCAACTGTTCGCGCGCCTTTCCTGAATAAATTTTATTCAGCTTTTTTTTTGTGTTCGTCGAAAGGGCGATAATATTGGTTCACAGTGAACTCCGTACACATACGACGAATCCTGTCCAGTACGTCATGTGTGTAAAGGTTTAGACAAACAGAAATAATTGCGAGATGCATTAGAACGAGAACTAAAATGTTTGGTCATCATAAAATTGAAAACAAAAGAGCGAAGCTTTAGCAGTTTTAGAAACATTTTGTTTATTCGTTTTTCCACTTCGATTGGCTTGTAGATTTGGTTATAAATCAATCATGAACATAAATTTTTCCTCAGTTTCAAGCGAAGTGGGGCCATGTTTGTTTGTTTCAACATGTAAATTGAAATTCTTGACTTCTGAATTGCCTCACGTACGTTTCTCATTGTATCCAAAGTCCAAATTGGTCGATGAACCCATAAAATCGTCTAATTATTATCTTAAAGTGATTGCATCAAGCAGTAGATAAGAAAACAATCCCGAATCTGAAACGGAGGATATTATAAAGGTAGTAGACAGAATGAAGAGTTTCAGACTAGCAAAAGTAATTATGAAACAGAAAAAAGATAAAAGCCGAATTACACCTGCCAAGTGCTGGGCCTGTCTCTTCTGTTCCAATAACAGTTTTTCGGTCGAGTAACAAAGCGGCTGCTGGGCCGAGGAGTGTATTCAGCCGAATATTCGGCTAATATGATCAGTACAGTCAGTACTCGGCCTATTCTCCGTGCAATTACCTGCTCCAATAACAGCTTCCCAGCCGAGTAACAAAGCGAGTCCCAGCACTCGGCAGGTGTAATTCGACCTTAAGTGGTTGGTCTATTCATACCAGAAGATTCCATAATTAGAAACAACAAGATGGCAGTGGATCACAAGTCGAAAAATTGTATAATTTGGAAATATATTATGTATTTTGTTCTGTATCTGTATCTTCTGAATTGAATCGTATACATGCCTCCATATCTAACATAATCGCTTCATTTTGTGTATATGAGGGGGGTCGCCTCCATGTAAATTTATCTGCCTTATAGAAACCATTCCCAATATACCTGTCCCCAAGGATTTTATAAAAAGAACGGACCTAATAGAATAACTGAAAGCGTTGATTTCTCAGGGCCATCCAATATGATTGCTTCATTTCGTATCTGCAACTGGGATAAAAATTGAATTGAATTTTAACTAATGATTATTTATTATCAGGGAAAAAAATTCAAGCCACTTAGTGTTAGATGCGGTACGCCGCACGTACTGCCACCTTTCCGCGGCTGCGATGCATCGAATTGTTATGGAGTGGCACTTCGCAGAAATTATTGTAAGCGAGGCTGATACACTCTGAGTACTAAATTTTCAAACCGTTCACGGAACAAGTCGCCCGAATTCTTTTCCTTGTTTATTTAAGCTCTGTTCTAACATAGATTTCGAAACTGTCAAATATATTCGCCCGTCGAATTAATCACCGCTTTCAAGAGGTGTGTTCAATATGAAATTTTGATTGGCGCATGTTTCTAACAGTTTCGGACTAGTCAGAGGCCAGGTTGTTGGAACAAGCCTAGTATTATCATTTCCCATATTTTTAATAAATCAGAAAAAAATGAATTTGTTTACTTAATATTTCTTGAGCTTACTACTACTTAAGACTTCTCGTAATAATATTTTCATTTCAATTTTATTCTTCTTTTTTGCAAATTCAAATTTTAATTATAGACGGACTCGTTGGGTTTCTTATTCTTTTGTATTTATCCAAATTCTTTTCTCCTAAATCTGAACTTAATTTTTGTTTATTAGTTACTCTGGACATACCTGGTTCCTTCTGGATTCTAATTTGAAGTCTCCGCCACTTGAGTTGATTTTTCAAAACTATTTTCTAACAACTTTTGGATATTAAACACTTATTTCTGTTTCTGATTTGATTTTATTTGATTTTCATGATTCGTTTTCCCCTAAATCTATTGATTTGTTGATTCACCTGCTGCCGCTGTAATTTTGGGTTTCCCAAGTTCTTGCGTTTAGTTCTTTTTAGTACTTTACCTTCTTACTTCATACTTTCTCATAATTGAACGTATCCCACGTGACCAATTTCTGCTTAGGAAACTAACAATACAAACGACTGGCAGAATTTTACTATTTTTGTACAGTAACGTTGATCAAGTGTTTTATGAATTGTAGTTAATTGTCGTAATTGTTTTGATATGTCGAAGATAACTTGGGGTACAGGATTAAACAAAGATGCTACATAAACACACTAAAGATTTGTTACAGCAGCAGTTTCTGACTAGTTCGGAACCGTCCAAGAGGTAGTTGAGATTGCCCACTGAAGTAATGATCAACTTTAACAATGCCATCGAGTTGACAACATTAATGGATGTGTGCTGTTAACAGTTTCGGTAATGGGTCACATGAATAAAACGAAGCAAATGCTTTTGCTTAAACTTTTTTAAAGAAAACTAGCAAATATTTGGAGAAAATTAAATTCCAAACTATTATGTTCGTTAGATTTTTTATAAGAAGATTTGGATAATAATTTACAACAAAAACTTTTCCGAGTAATTTAGCATTAAAAAATTAGTAATTGAAGTAAAAGCTGCTTCATTTTATTCATCTAGTCCAATGCATTCAGAAACTGCTATTGGAATAAACCTTAACTCGAGTCATTTCACAAAGTTAAACATCTGCTGATGAGTGCATCTGATATTAATTGAAAATCTAAGTGGCAATAAAATTTTAATTTTGTCTTGTTATTTGCTTTTTAAGGGATGCTGATAGGTTCTTACTTTTGGGGATGTCTTTCTGACACTAAGGGACGCAAAGTTGTGCTTATCGGTACGCTCCTCATGGACGGTACAATTGGAATCATTTCTAGCATTGCCAACTCATACGTTCTGTTCATGATACTACGATTTTTTAACGGCTTTGCGTAAGTATGCCAGCCTTTTATTACAAACTTCATTCAACAAAAAATATTAAATTGTGAATATTTGTTTATTAGTATCACCGGAGCTATGCTGATCTGCTTTCCTTACCTGGGAGAGTTTCAGCCGGTCAAATACCGAGAGCCAATCTTGTGCTGGATGGAATTGTTCTGGGTTGTTGGTATTATAGCTTTACCAGGTATTAATAGGATCTTTTATTTAAAGAACCAATAACGAAGATTTTTTTTTAGCAATTGCCTGGGGTATCATTCCCTTAGAATTCGAATATGAATCAGATGGCTTCAAATTTGCCAGCTGGAATCTATTTATTATAGTCAGCACACTTCCGAGCGTCTTCCTGGGAATTTGGTTGTTCTTTTTCCCGGAAAGCCCCAAGTTCCTGCTGGAAATCGGAGAAGCCGACGAAGCACTTGAGGTCCTAAGGCGCATGTATGCCACCAATACCGGTGATTCACCGGATAATTATCCCGTAATTAGCTCTTTCTTTTTCTTGTTGTTTAGGTTGCTAACGAAGAAGGTTTTCAGATCAGAAGCTTGCGTGAAAAAGTCCGGACGCTCAGCGTAGTATCTACTCAGTCAACTAAAAGTTTGAGAAACATGCGCTTTAGGAAGCCTAAAGAGTTAAAAATATTGGTGGCTGAGATTTGGTCGCAAACCAAGGCCTTGTGTAGACCCCCTCACTTGAAGTGGACGGCCTTGACTTGCGCTATACAGTTTGGACTTACCACTAGGTATAATCATCTCTATTTTATTGCGATTGGTTTATTAATGGGTAAATGATTGTTTTTTTAGTTACTACACCCTTATGATTTGGTTTCCGGAGCTTTTCGATCGTTTCGAGGAATATGAGCACACGTATCCAGGGCAAACCGCCAGTGTTTGTGAAGTCTCTTCTATTGTACTTGGCGGAAATGAAACAACTGGTGAAAATGAGTTTTGCACCGGACCCATAGAACAGAACGTCTATTTGCATACGTTAATCATCGGACTTGCATGTATACCAGCTAGTTTCGTTTTACCTTTGTGCGTTCATAGGCTTGGCGCAAAATTCTTTTTAGGTAAGCTAGGAATGCTGACCCACTTTCAAATATTTTACTGACTTATCATTTATTTTGCAGTCGTCAGTATGTTTGTGTCCGGTGGTGTTACTTTTGGTTTATATTTCGTCGACTCATCCACATCAAATTTGATTTTATCGTGTATATTTGAAGCGCTCACCAGTTTGGGTATTAGTATAGTCTACTGCGTTATAGTGGATATGTTTCCGACAAATCTCAGGTACGTCAAACTTCTTTTCATTTCATAGACTGGCGGTAATAGTTATTTTTGTTAATCGATCCAAGCTGTTAGATAAGTTTATTGGTTACATTGTGGAGAGACAAATCTGGAATAAGATAATCTGTTGCTAAAAGTAGATTAGGAAGAGACAAGTACGAGAGATCTTTTGGAAAAGGATTTGACTTTTTAAGAAATTAGATCCTAGAAGATAAGGTCTTCTTTATTACTTAATTAAAACAAAAGAATTGCAAAGACCCAAAGCGGTTCCATAAAGCAATATAAACAAAAATAAATTGAATAAAATTGAAAAGATTTCGCAATCAATAGTTCACAGTTTTATTTATTGTTGGGGTTAGTCTTGAAGAAAACAAGGCAGACAATAGAAACAATATCAATTATTAAACTATTAGGGTGATTAGAGAAACTGAGAAAGAAATATTAGCAGAAACTTTTAAGAAAATACAAAATGGTGGTCAAATACAGAACAAACATAATCCTAACAAACGAAAATTTTTTTAATCGAAAGCAAACTGAACGTCAAAAGCATCAGAAATAATAAGAAATATGACATAGTGGTGCGCTAATGGCGGTATTGTATAGTTACACCAATAAACAGAAAAGACAGAAACTTAGTACAAAAAAAAATTGGATTAATAAAACAGTTGACAAATAAAGATTGGAAACAAAGTAAACTATTTGGAACAGCAAATTATGGTATACGTGATAAAATCAAAGCTTTTGGAAGACGATGTCGACACGAAAACATTGTTGATAGAAGAAAGGGAAGAAAAAAAAAGAAAAGTTATGTGGATACAAATCAACGACACTTGGTGGTCTTGAAATCGAGTTTTCTTTTATTTGCTGTAGGTATTAGCTAATATTTATCCATAACTTATCAGTTAACATTTACAGGGTGATGGCTGCCGCACTGTCCTTAACATTCGGCAGAGGCGGAGCTTTACTAGGGAACCTCATCTTCGGTTTGCTCATAGATCTCAACTGCATAGTGCCTATAATAATCTTCGGAGTGATGTTGGTCGGTGAGTATTACTTACAATTATCAATCACTCCCCTCTGATTTATCGTTGAGCAAAATGCAATTCATTTCATTTTAATTACAGTGAGTGGTTTTCTCTGCTTCCTGCTTCCGAAGACGGGGCAGACCGCGCTGGATTAGTAGTAACTCGACCAGATTAGAAAGTGATAAAGACTTAAAACAAATTGTATTTCTTGTATTATACAACATTCTGTAGCAAAATACCAACGTAGTTAAAGCGCGCGGTGCGGAGGTTCTTCTTTTTCTTAAACCGAGCTCGATGAGATTTAATTAATAATTCGTGTGGTTACGTTTTTAATTAATTAATTTGTTACCGCTGATACCGGAATTGTATTGTTGAACATGATAATCCGATTACATCGTCGGTAACACGATAGATAATAAAGTTTTATTTAATTAGGTATTGATATATATGATGTTACCGGTAGATAAATATATTGATGCACGCGAGGTGATAATAATGTCACGTGTAGAGAACGTTAATTACTGACGCAATTAGATTATGCAGTTTTACAAAATATTTTGCTGTGTCATTTGAATTTTTCAGCATTTGCAAAATTCATATTGACATATCACTAGAGCTCGGATTCAGGAGCATTCTTAGATGATGAGTGATGAGTAATCTTGTTCGTGTAATGAAGTCACCTAAAATGCATCTGAATCCGTGCTCAACATATCGCTATGAGAGTAAAATCAAATTCGTCTTTTTGCGGATGCCATCCCAGTTTTTTGGCACACATGTTAGTCTAATGTTATTTATACAGATTAAAACACCTAGAAAAAAATCATAATTCACAATAATTTCCATTTTCTAATTTTTCTAGCTAAAAAGGAAATGTCCATATAAAAGTTACAGAATTATTCAACTTTTCTAACGAGAACAAAACTGCCTTATGTAATTAATACTCTTATATGAAACATCGTGTGTATTACCATCTTTGAATTTCAATTCTTTTGTGGTCATTAAAATGACTTGTTTAGATTGCATAAGATTCTAACCTCGTTCGTTTATAATTTCTTTTGCTTTTGCCTAGGGAAAATATTTTTAAAGTTTGAATTTTGATTTTGCATACACTAGGATTAACTTTATTTTTTATGATACATGAGTTCCATGTAGGAATAAATATAAATAAATCTAAGTTATTGTATCAGTGTGGCCGTCGTTTTAAACCATTCTGTATATAGACAATATTTTTAAATGCAATGCTCAGACAATACACGCTAGCCAAATACAACATACTCTTGATGAGTGCCAAAACACATTCAGCATTAACCCAAAAGTCTCAGAGGAGCGTCAGCTCTGACTCAATTTTAATAAAAATGTGTAAAATACTTTTTGATGGCAGATAGATCCAAATAGGTAATTAATTTTTAATTATTTTTAAGTAATGTTTGTACAGATGATGATAGGTAATATTATTTATTTTATTTAGCGTTGCAAGGTCAGTACGACTGCAAATGATGAATGTCACAAGTTACTGTATTTTTAATGAGATTCTGTACATATGGACTTAGATCCGTTTATTGTAGATACGTTGTAAAAAAATAAAACGTTTATTCTTTAATTTGTTTTTTTAAACATTCTCTTTGCTTCCCAAACTTGGCCTATTCTGTTATTTATAAAGGAGGGATATTTAGATTCCAATTGTAGCTGCAAGAGGATTATGACACTTCTAAAAAGAACCAGAATATCATCATTATAAACATAAATATATTTTTAAAAACAAAAATATTCGTATTAATAATTATAGTACGGTCAGCGAAGGAAAAAAAACATTAAATTATCAATCAACAAAATTTACAAAGCAATTTGTACAACAGGGAAAAGATCAACATCCGGTTTATCCGGATAATGAGGTGCGTCGCGTTGGCGACTCCGACGTCGGGATAGACACGGCGGCATCATCTATCGTCGGGACGCCGAAGACACAGCTTAGTGGTGAGTAATAGGGTGTGAAAAGGGCTGAATATTGGGTGGCGGCGGGGGCGAAATAATGAGGTGGGAAGAGTCCTTGGCGCTGGGCCATTTTCAGCCGTGTTGTTAACTGTTTTTTCCATTTCGTCCTGCGGTTTTGGAACCAGGTTTTTATTTGTACTTCGGTCAGGTTGAGAGCCTTGGAGAGCTCCATGCGTTTGCTTACGCTTAGGTATTTGTCTATTTTGAATTCGCTCTCTAGGCGTTCTAGTTGCTTGGCGCTGTATGCTTGGCGGGGCTTCCGGTCTAGCCCCGGCTTTCGCGAACGTCGGCTAGATGGCTTCGGAGCTGCAACAAGAAACATAATATTTGTATCTAATGTAAATACCTAAGACGTTAGTATTTAATGGAGGTTTTTGAAAATACTTTCAAATATTGATATGCAAGAGTAATGTAACAGAATTAAAGACTAAAAAAACTACATTTTAAAGGGCTTCGTTTATTGTAATAAAGAAGCAAGGATAAAGAAACGTCCTTTCAATAAAAAATATTCATATTAGGTGATCCTTAATTTACCGATTACATAAACAGAATGCTTCTTTTGTTTTATAAATGGATAAAATATAGTACAAAATAAGTTATTTTCCTTGATACATAAGCAAGTAGAGCGTTTCTCATTCTGTCAATGAAATAATACTGAAGAACACTTTCCAATACTTAACATATAACTTGATGTGAATTTATTTCTTGTATGAAGAAATTAACACAATTAACAATTTCTGTACCGGTACGTATCGATACGTATCGAAATATTGAATCGATATGTATCGAGATGTCGATACGTTTCGAAATATTGGATGAAGGTTATATTATTTATACATTTTATTTTTGACAAAATATTAATTATTCAACGTGTTCTGAGGTTAAACTTCTTCGATCTTTTATGTTGTACCTGTCAGTATATCGATATCGATACGTCGATATGGCTGAAAATATGTATCGATACAACTGGTGTATCCATACATCGATCCAGCCCTAGTAGAAAGGACTTGCATCATCAGAGAAGATAAGGTACTTAATTCAAAGAATATAAAACAAGAAACTAAAAAAAAGGAAAATCGAATCGTAAAAGATAATTAAACCACAGAAAAGATCTCTAAGGTTATAAGTGATTGTGAGGTTTACATTCGGCCCTCATTCCTTACGCTATTTTTTTAGAAGTAGCGTAAAAGTAATTGAAAACTGCAACAAAATAAAAAGAAGAGGAAAAATGATTCGCTTTGAATTCTGAAAGAAAGGAAGAAGGAAAATTGTCGCAAGTCTTCTGTGTTGATGTTCACTTTCTCTTCATGAACATTATGCAAACAATTTTCAGAGTTCGTTTATGTACTTTTGTTCGCAAATTTCGATAGTACAGCTGAAATGACATACTTTATAAAACTTGATTTTTCTTTTATTGTTTAAAAAAAGATACTATGTGCTAAAAGTTCAGCTTGCATGTATTATTCTGATAATGCCAGCAGATAATTTTTTGTTGAAACAAAATTGTTAACTTACATTACTTTACCAAGTATCTGAAGTTTTAAAATGTGATAAATGAAGCTTCACGAATTCAGTTAGAAGTCAGAAATTACATGAATAATTGCAAAATGTTTTGATTTGATATCCAATTTTTCAAAGGAAGTTGGTAACTGGCGAATGAGTATCATTAACTTGGAAATCCAATCTAGCTTGAGATTATTTCTACAGGAAAAATGATCAGCTTCTTGTCGTATTAATCAAAAATTCTATTTTTAAATGATTTTGTTTTCAAATTGTTTTTGCCTTTGGAGTAAGATGTTGTCAATACCATTTAAGAAAGTGCAATATTCTACGGCAGCTTTCTTCTTTATCTCACGTCTCTGATATTTTATTTTATAATTCTAATTTTGCATTTGTATTAAATTTGAAGTCAATCAATTTTTACTCTCCGCACTTGCTCTACTTTTTTAAATTAATTTCATTATTTTCACTTTATTTACATATATTTTAATGCTTGAATACAAACTGTCATATTTAATATGATAGCAGCGCATTAAACCTGATTCGCACTTATCTCAATAATCGACAGCATATTACCGAAATCTTTGATTATAATACGGGCCAACGTGTACACTCAAATGTCGCTGACGTTAGCCGTGGTATACCTCAAGGTTCACTTCTCGGTCCTCTTTTATTTGTCATTTTTATGAATGACATTCAGGCCAATGTAAGGGCACCGTTATCTCTTTATGCGGATGATACAATTGCTTGTGTTCACGCAGAAAATGAAAATAAATTAATTGAAAATATCGAAAAAATTCTTCAAGAGCTAATAAATTGGTTTACCCTAAATCGATTGAAAATAAACGTAGAGAAGACAAATATAATTACCTTTCCATACTCTAAATTCAACCATAAATTATCTTTTAACTGTCAAGATAAACAATTTGAGTCCATAGAATCGTGTTCTCTACTGGGGTTGAAACTAGATGGGGAGTTATCCTGGAATCAACATATTGATATACTAAGCCGGAAATTAAGTTCATGTATATTTGCTCTTCGACGCATGAAACCCTTAGGCAAAACTAAAACTTTAGTTAGTATCTACTACGCATACTTTGACAGTTTAGCTAATTATGGTCTCTTATTTTGGGGAAACCATCATACTTTAAATGATATTTTAATTTTGCAAAAACGAGCTATACACGCAATGTTAGGTTTAGGTCCACGTGAGTCTTGCAGAGATCATTTTCTTAAGTTAAAAATCCCGACAATTGTTAATCGTTATATTATCAAATGCTCAATATACTTTTATAAATATCGCAGTACAGTAGTGTCCGGTACGGAAGTGAATGAATATGATACACGGAACAGAGACGCTATCCGTCAATGTATACTACAGAACAAGTACACCACCAAGTCATTTCTTCATCAGAGTATTAAAATTTTTAACAAACTTCCGCGTTGCACACGGAACTCAGAAAACCAAAAAACCTTCACAAAAAATCTGAAATGTTACATGTCCACCACTGTATTTTATGAGCTCGGTGAATTCTTCGATCAGGCTCCTGGTAGATAGTGTCTAACTTCCGACTTGTTCTTGTCCTTTTTAATTATGAAATACCTAATGATATATTGTTAATTGACAATGTTTTATGTTACGTTTCTTATATTTTATTGTATTGTTTGTAACTTTATTGTATTGTGATGATGACATTGTGATATTTTCACTGAAAATTGTCTATTCTACTCTCCGAGGAGATAAATAGAATAAAGTAAGTAAGTAAGTATGATATAAGAAATCATTGAGGAAGGGTTAAATGCAAAAACTATTTTCTTGCCGAAATTGAGTTATGCATTTAGACAAGTCCATTACGTGATGCCTCATCGTCCAGTGCAAGAATTAGATGTTTAAATTTATTCATATCTAATTCCGAGTTATATAGGGAGTTGTTCGTCAATGCATTTCCCGAAAATTCCCTGTTTTAACACTACAACCTCACTTTTTTCGTATTTTTTCGAATGTGACACTAATTTTGCGTTGTAATTGGGGTGTTTTCTTTTCTTGCATAAAAGTTTTCTTTTTTATATATACTGTGCAAAAACTGTGAATTTCCATTCGTTTTATTTATTTTACAAGCTGAATAATGCATTATTAAGTACGTTTTTGTATTTTCCAGTTGGACTGATACTACCTTATACAGTTCAGTTCCAATTTTGAACTCTGAAGAGCTGGCGAGTGAATGGAATGTTTTCTTGCTCTCCTGTAAAATTAGTAAAAGTAGAGGTAGCCGGTTTTCGCATTGAATCCTTCAACTGAGAAAGTGCGTATTGACGAGCAACAACTAAGAAGAAGAAGAAGAACATCTTTATGAACTACACCAGACTATCCATGATAAAGTAATTTTTTTTAAGATTTAGTATCCTGGGATTGTGTAAATGTTGTACAGGGTGAATATGTGGGAATTCCCACCTTCTTTAACTTTTTTTTTATTTTTGAACTTGTACTTGAAAAATGTTTAATACAAAACTTAAAAAGGCTAATTTAAAGTTTCTTCCGACGCCTACAGAAAAACAAATGCACATCGCATAACCGATATATAAACTGACATTTTGTTAAATGGAACACCCGTATATTTGTACATATTGAATTAAATTCTGATAACACTCTCTAAAAACCATTTATATAAAATGTGGTAGTTTTAGAGATAGTATACGTTCTGATATGTGACTATAAGTGTTCGAAAGATATAAAATGTGAAAAGTTTTCTCTTGAACAAATTCTAGGATTTATTAGAACAAAGTTTTAAAATATGAAATTTGTTTTTAAAAAAGAAAGGCAATTATTATTTAAATAAATGAAAATTCATAAAATCATCGGAAATAATTTCTCAAACAATTTACATGTGTACGAAAAATTAGACTGTTTTGAATATCTTTAAAAAAACTTTCATTTGTTTCTCTTACCTTCAACTTTTTTTTAATAGTTTTCTTTTCCAAAGTAAATGTGATCCAGGCCGCTCTTGAAATAGCTTCTAATTATCGTTGATAATACATTAAGCTTTTGCCACAGCTTAAATGTTCCTTAAGATTTCTTGCAAAATTTATTTTTCTAAGATTTGTTTAAATGAAACCGTCAAATTTTATCCGATAATATCAATTTTACAAATTCTACAGCGTTAGAGATCTTTGTTCATAGAAAATTGAATGACATTAAATCTTCTACCACTATTCATTTTATTTATGCATTATTTAGACAATATTCCACTAGAATTTAATTTAGAATCTAAATATGTATAAATATAACGAATATCCCATTAAAAAAAAAATAAAACTTCAGTCTGTATCTCAGTTACGCGATCTTCATTTGTTTCTAGTGTCCGACCGAATATTCGGTTTCGGTTTCGGCCAAAAAACAGCCGAACCTTCGGTTACAACCGAAACTGCATTCGGCGCGCCTTAGCAGTCGTGGTGGAAAATTAAAAATTAAGCGAACATATACAAATAACTACTAATCATTTAAAATCTGCCGTTACAAACTGAACGACTACAGGAAATGTTTTTATATTTTCTTCTTTTCAAACTCAATCCCTGAGTATAGTACATAATATCTATGTGAAATGTGACCGATCCCCATTAAAAGTCTTATTCAAAATTTCCGAATTTGAGAAGGCAGATCGTAAAGTTAATGCAACTTTGATGCATCACAAAATTTCAAATTATAAAGTGAATTTGCTTTGCTTGACGTGAAAAAGCTCTCTCTAAAATACCACTGTTCTTGTTCTTACAATATAAGTTTCTTTAATTTCTTTAATTTCAGTTATTAATAAACCAAATTATTAATCTAGACTCTAGTGTCACTATCTTTAAGCTACTTTGTATAAGTTTCTGTTTCGGTTACGGTTTCGGCCGAAACTGAGACAATGACCGAAATTCGGTTTCGGTTTCGGTTTCGGCGAAAAAATCGGTTTCGGTCGGACACTACTTGTTTCCCTGCAAACATTAAAAAAAAAACTTTTAATGAGTCTATACAAGTTTTGTAATAAACATTTCTTTCTAAATTCTCGTGTAGTCACCCCTTAATCTACTGATTAAATTAATCGCAAGACGAACGAGATCATAAGTATATGCCGAAAGAAAAATTGGAGGACAAATTTAACAACCGATTTCTACATACGGAGAAGTGTGTAAGATTTCTCACAACTCCAGAAGATATTTCTAACGAAATCCAGAAAATTTCCGATGTTTAGATATAATTTACGTAGAAATTTGGGAATCCAAGCAGGCAAACAGAGTGAAGAGGAAAAGGCAGCTACCGAGTAAATATTAATCTTATTACTCAATTCGTTAAACATATGCCGTTAACATTAATTTATAACACAGAATACTTATTATTCTATGTGAACGTTAGTTTGTGGGTGTTAATTGAATACAAAGGGTATGTTTTAAATTGTTTGCAGGAAGAATTACCGTTTCACAGCGGCTTTATAAGACATAGAACTGGCGAGCGGGATAAACATTCTGCTGTTTGCGCTAGCGTTTGACACCGTCATGTCACATAACTTTTATTCTGTCATTTCAAAATTTAGAAGAATGAACTTTAAATATTTAAATGACGCTCTGCCACATACATAACTTTCGCGTTGCCCTCTTTCAAGAGGATTAACGGTACCAAAAAATTCACATAAAATAATGGTAACTTCCAGAATGGATATATTAATAATTAAAACAATTTACAAAGTATTTTGAGATGTAATAATCACGCTTATTCAAATGCGAACGTGTGCGCTTTCAATTAGTGGGCCAGCACTAAAACAATTTAATTTTCGAAAATAACAGGCTAACACTTGCTTTCTTATTGCGGGAACAAATAATAATTACCAGTGATGGACGTGTTTGAGGTCCTAGCTAGGCGGTATTTGTTCGCGTTTACAGCGCATTAATATTAATAAAGACTTCGCCGTATGACTGACATCGACAACGCTGCTCGTTTATTATCTGCAAATAATGAACGCAGATGTGAATTAAATTAGATGTGTTTAGCAAAATTTCGTCTCATTCGTTGCTCAATAACGTCTTTTTTGGTAATCATGACAACAATAAACAACCGCAAGCCTGAATAGATAACCTCTCTCGGAGAATCAAATATTGTATTTAATACTTTAGTGAAACATAATTAACTCTAAAAGATTTGTTTTTGGATCGTCAAAATACATGCAGCACAAATAAATAAAAATATTTTATTTATATTTTGCATCAAACTAATTGTTATACGCTTATATTATAAAGCTTTTGTGCGCAGCACGCAAATACATTATCATATTAACCACCCCTCGACACCTACTATTATTTTAAAGTGAGAACATAGGCAACACAATAGACAGAAAACGATACAGACATGTGAATTCTAATCGGCAGCAGAGGCCTTATGTTTCCCTTCTCAGAATATAATGCTATCTTGCTCGCACATCATTACTTTCAATCTACTATTTACCAGGTGGAAACAATGTTGACTAATTCAATTATCCGTGCGTTTTGTTCTCATTTAATTTCTATGATCTAAGTTTGATTCAACAACCTGTATATGCTCTACACATTTCCTGTGTTTGGCGACCCAAGTTGTTATTCGCACCTCTGTAATTCTTTTATTTCTGTTCTTATGAAAATAATATTTGATAGGAGTAATACACATACAGGACATGTCAAGACCTCGGGAGTGTATTTTGTATGTTCAAAGTGTCCTATTGCATTATGACTTCTAAACCTCCTTGCCGATGAAGAGGAAGCGGTATCTAATTGTACCTCCGATACCTAAAGTGAATACCGATCGTTCCCGAGAATTAACTAGAGCGAGGTTCGAACCCATGACCTTGCAACCTTACCACTTAGACCATTCAGGCGTCCCAATCCAAACATTTGGCTCGAAACCTCTTTCTAAATATTTAAAGCGAACGTGATGTAAATTATTATTTCCTAACTACTGATAAACTTACACAGGATGTTAATAAAAAACCCATACTACGTTTGGCAGGTGACAGTAGAGACTAAAATAAGAAAAAAATTCTAATAAACCTATATCCGATACTCAATACAGGCTGTCCACGTTACGTGTTCACACTTGTAGAATTTTTATCTTTTACATAAAATTCAGGATAGATAAATCAAATAAAAAGCTAAAATTTCCCATGTAGCACTGGCCACCGCACGACTTCCGGTTTCATCGGAAGTGATCTCAACTTATTTTAAACGGAACGGCCTGTATATTTTTACATATTTGGAACCCACAGATCATTGTGAGTCCGAATGTATCACTTGGTCATTTTCGCTTCCATGACAATGGAATTTTTTTTGTTTTTTTTTAATTTTCAAAACTATAAATCGTGTATTTTCGTTCTAATGCGATCAAGTAATTCGACAAGGTCATTTGCTGTGATTGTATTTTGGTTTTTAACATTTTTACGGCATATGAAATTTTCATTAGGTCGTAAGAAATTCCATTTGAAAAAATAAGTTACGACCTAATGAAAATTTTATTTGCTGTAAAAATGTTAAAAATTAAAATGCAGTCGACGGAAATGGCTTTCTCAAATTACTTGACCGCATTAGAACGAAAATACACGATTTATAGTTTTGAAAATTAAAAAGAAAAAAATTTTCATTATCATGGAAGCCAAAATTACCAAGTAATACATGTTCGGACTCACAAAGATCTGTGGATTCTAAATATATAAAAATGCTACATAGGAAATTTAGCTGTATAAGTTTATCAGTAGTTAGGAAATAATAATTTACATCACGTTCGCTTTAAATATTTAGAAAGAGGTTTCGAGCCAAATGTTTGGATTGGGACGCCTGAATGATCCAGGTGGTAAGGTCGCAAGGTCATGGAATCGAAACTCGCTCTAGTTAATTCTCGGGAATGATCGGTATTCACTTTTGGTATCCTTCAGTATCGGAGGTACAATTAGATACCGCTTCCCCTTCATCGACAAGGAGGTTTGGAAGTCATAATGCAATAGGACACTTTGAACATACAAAATACACTCCCGAGGTCTTGACAAGTCAATGACTTAAGACAGCCTTGGGCACCCTCCACAGATTAAAAAAATGTTCTGGTTTTATTATCAATTAATAAATGCAGTGAATGCAAGCTCTCCAAATGTTTGCAATTTTCTTAAAAATATGTCGCTTAATTAGGTTTGTATCAGACTCTACGTTTCCATTAAAATTCCTTTTTCTCAGTTTATCACATGGCTTTCCTCATTTCCTGTTTCCGGGTTGAGTTGTTTTTACGTGTCACTACCTTTCTATTTCGAAGTAAATTTCACTACATTTCTATTTTGATGTAAATTGATTATAATCTAACAGGGATTAATTTTTTATTCAATCTTTCAAATTACTGCCTACATCTAACTCAATCTTTCAAATTACTGCCTACATCCAACTCAACTAAATACTGAATTAAAAGAACTTGCTCATTTCTTTTACCAACGGCTGATCAAAATGATTTGAGAATTTTATTCCCCCTCCCCTCCCCCCCGCCTCCGTCTTCTATCATCCTGAGTGGTTAGCCAGCTTTTTTAAATTCTGACATTCCTCACCCTATTCTAACTATCCTCGAATATTTCATGTAGTTCACATCACAAACTAAGATTAAAAGGAGGAAGGAAATCAGCTATTAGTTGCTTTCTTTTACAATTTATGAACATCCTTAGCCTCAGTTTAGAACAGTAGACAGCAGACTGTAAAAGGAACCAGTCTATAAGGAGAACCATGGCAGGTTCGTTCGTTCGCTATGTGTTTTGGGCAGTCCAACGCCCATGTTTGTCTTTTGGTGTTATAATAGACATTCACAAAATTTAAATTGAGCTGGGTCAAATAATGAACTAGTCAAACATCCATGGTCGTGGTGGGATTTGAACCGACGCTGAAACGTGACTCGCCCTCCAAAGTTGGCTGGGCTAACCGCTAACCGCTGGCTTTACAGTGCAATTTAAACTCCGACTTCATAAAATGCAGGCTAGTATACAGGGTGATACGTAATAAGTGTCCGGCCCGTTAGGGGCGCATTTACCAAGAACAGGCAAATTGCAAAAAAGATTTCGAAAATCCACTGCTTTTGAGTCCCAAATGGAAACCGTTTGAATAGCACTGATGAATACTGGAATGTGATGCGTAATGTGTTTTTAAAATCGTTTTGGCTCAGTATTTATATTTTAGAAACTGTGTCACTGTGTCAACAAAAAGTAAATGTGAGATGATGTAACTTACTGTTTTTGTAATAGATATTTGTGGTAACCTTCCTGTTTTGCATCTAGTAACATAATTGATGAATAGGCCGTTTTACAAAGTGTCTTAAGGATAGCTTATTCGGCCAAACTTAATTTATTATTTAAATTATTAAAACTTCAGTTACTCCTGGATGCACGTTTTCACTCGGTTATGTGGACCGCTAAATTTTTCTTCTTCTTTGCACGAGCAAGTCTGCATGCCAAGATATGTTACGAGCCAAGAGTGTTCGAAAGTTCTGTGTGAATGTCGGCCTAATGAATCACGTACATCGGGCAGCGATTTGCATTGTGCAAATGAAGTAAATTGTTCAGAAGGAATAAAGATAATTGTAAAACAGAAACTAATAACGAATAATCCCAACAGCTTCCAAAAAATTCATGTAAGAAAATGGAAGTAACGATTAAAAAAATTGAGACTTGAACATCAGAATACGAATGGATTCACCTATGAATTTTTCTTGTACTTCTTTTTAATTCGATATAGCAATGCTTAAAAAAAACAAAAAGAAATTCTTAAAATCATTGAAAGTTCGAAACTTGTCTACCTATCCTAATTGCTTGAGATACATGCAAGATTAATGAAATAAGCGATGACACTGGCCTAGAGTAGAAATTCTTTTAATCCCGATAAGTACACCGAAAATGTTTTTAAACAGCGATATTTTTCATGTCACGTATAACAACGGTTTCAAGATTACATTAAAGATTTTTAAAGTTTTTGAGAATTTTGTAACTCTTACAATATGAAAACGAATAGAACGTATAGTTATTGCGTACACACCTTGTACTGAATTCGAACTGAATTTGTGTTTGGTATTTGGAATTATTGGGGAGAAAATATTTAAGAACATATCGAATTATAAAATCAATATGATTTTTTCAAAATTGTCATGTACAAGGTGGCGCAAAAGTCATCACGCTATTGGAAGAAACGCTTATTTTTGCAAATGACGTCTTATGTCATCACGTGTTTTACATTTGTGAAGTAAACAGAAGCAGAATTCCTATAGGCCTAGAACCATGAATCGCTATACTTCTCAAGAACAAGAACAATTCTATAGCAAGTGCTTCTCGGCCGCTTAATTTCTCGTTTAAGCGATTTACACTGGCTCGCGAGATCGCCTGATTTGATCATTCCAGGCTTCTTTCTTTGATTAGAAGTAGAGAATTTATCGCCAGAAATTTTGAGAAGAGCTGTGAAACGAGCCCGAAGGGGCATCATCTCTGGCGGTGGCCATTTGACCGATATTATTTTAACGACTTAATGAAAAAAAAATTAAACGTCTAAACAAACATAATCGACAGTTCTTTTTATTTTATTATTGGACCTATTATTTTTGAAGTTCCGTACGTCTTGAAATACCAAAAATGGATTCAATTCGAATTAAATGCGGTGTATGCAAGTGGTAAGTATTGGTTTAGTTGGTATAATTCAATGCCTCCTTCATACAGGTCTAATCATTAGGTCAGATAATACCCCCGATATGAGACAAGATACGATAAGGTAAGGCCTTATAATAAAATATTTGTGTAGTGTGTATTGCGGACTCAGAGTGATTACAGCAATTTTATTGCAAAATTTTATGTATCTATATATAAATAAATGAAAAATATATTCATAATAAAACCTCACAGGCACGATAATTCAAACACGAAAATACTTCAAGTTTAAAAACATTATATCTTAAAAGAATTTTTGTTGTTTCCAATATGTTTCAATTAAGCAAGAAATAAATCCTTGGTGGTAATTTTTGAACTATAAATTAGCTAGTTTTAACCATTGTCCAGGAATCGTGGCAAGGATCTTCTACTAACTATACTCTGATAAAAATCTGGAGTTAATTCTAGCACTTTTTGGACGCCAGGGAACGCTTTTTCTGTGTTCTCTCGCGGCTTTGCTTGTGGAGTTAAGAAAGACGGAGTTACGATGTTTACCATGTAAAAGTAGGCTCTGCTTATCCTTGTTGGTGTAAACATTCACTTTTAGACACAATTTAGTCGGAAAAAGACAACACTAACGCCAAATTAGCTAAGGATTAACAATTTTTCAAGCAAAACTTTATCCACATTTAACACCAATTAGGCAGATTACAATTAATCCCAAAAATTTTTATGTCTGTGGTTCAGAATCTCATACTACGATGAATCGGGCCAAATGAAGTGGGCGATGTTTAACATTATTAATATTACCTAACGCAAACATACAATAAATGTTACTTACAAGAGCAAAAATAACTTATCGGAACCGATAACATGATGACTGTATATTGGTGTATTTAAATAATTTATTTAAGCTTTTATTGAATTTCAAAATGACACCATCAGAGAGTTGAATAAGGATTGCGAGATTGATGATTAGGGACCGGATTTTAGGTAAAATGCCTTTTTCTAGTTTTGTTTCAATATTTTAAAGATATTTGTGCATATGTTTTCGTTTAATTAGAAATAGGGGCCAAATTTTATTTTACATAAATTACCCTTTTTCAAATTTTTTCACCTATTGCAACTTTCTCCACCTAATTTGCCATTTTTTCACCTAAATAATACCTTTTCTTTAAAAGAATAGGAATATTTGTAATTAACCGGATTTTTTTTTCTATCACTATCTCTGAATACCGTGAATGTGACTGACACAATGCAATGGCATAATAATTCTTCTTCTTGATGCAACATATACGAAGTCCCAAGACATTGCGTCACTTTGGAAGTCATTCGTTTTAGAAATTGTCGCTGACAGGGGCGTGCTTCGATATTATTCGTTTCAAACTAGCTACTGTATTGTACGATTGACTGAGAGAGTGATTAAACATGCACACGCTATCGTACTTAGAATCTCTTGGGTCAACACAGATTACGTGACAGGTTTGACGATGATGCCTTGTGGCAAATCAAAAACTTCTAAAACGAATAAAACCAATAAAAAAAATTGCCGAAATTAAACCTTATGAAAGAAAGGCAGACTGAAATAAACGATTAAATGCATTCCAAGTTTTAAATGATAATTTATTGTTCTGCACAGTTTACGGCAAATCAGTAAGTCAGTTGATCAAAATATTAATTTTTATATCGGAAAACTGTTTTTTCTTTAAATATTCATCATTTTACCCATTTTTTGGATATGACAAATCAAATGTTTTTTTTTCTACTTTGCGTTCACAACAAGCCCATTGTGACACTAAAAACAGTGTCAGATAGAGGTTCATTGTGAAACTGTTTAAAACAGAATACTTAGAAAAGCTGGAGAAAGAAAATTTGTCAATTTGATTTTTGTTTAAAACATAAGGTTGCCAGTGTTACTAGGCATTACAATTAAAATTCCGTGCATATGTATTTACTAAACAAAATATTTTTCATATTTTTATTCAATAAATGAAGCAAAGTAGAAAAAATAATATATTATACTCGTTTTACAAGAGACATTGTAGTAGCACTCGTTCTGTTGGGACACTCCGAGCTCGCTTCGTACCCCAACTCTACTCCTGCTACAATAAGCCTTCTTGTAAAACTTGTATAATAATATACTATTTTTATTCTGAGTTTGAAATGAATTCATTGTCATACCAGAAACGGTTTCATGATGAAAGTAGGTGCCAATCTCTGTTTTGCCACGGTCAACATGTTGAGAGTCCTGTATACTAAGCGTCGGCATGGAAGGGGAGTATGACGGGGTATATCCCCTTTCTTCGCAATATTAGTTGCTCGCTAATCACAATAACTAATGCGATACGAACATTTTTTTATGACTCCATGAGATCACACTTGTTTGTTAATGGATTCATTCAGACTGTCGAAGAGAAGGGATACTACGAGCTGACTCTTTTCGGACTTATATGCCCACGTTTGCTGTATGCCTGTAGAAGTTAAGAAGGTCGGCTGAGCGATTTGATGAGATATAACTATTTAATAAAATAACGTGAAAAACAAGGCCAATAAATAATTTGCGGAATTTAATATTGTCGGAAATTTCAAATGATTACTTTTATTTTAACATTTTGTTTATTTTCTTAACTTTTTCAAGTGCTTACTATGAGAAACTCAAACCTAAATTAGGTACATTACACAAGTAATATGTATAGGTTTTGAATCTTCACCAAAATATATGCAATTAATTTAAAAAGACAAAGCACAATCTACACAGAAAAAAATTGTAAAATAGCGTCAAAAAGAAACCAAGAAAAGTAGCAAATATTCAAACAATTGGAACGCAAGACACTATGTTTGTCGTAAACAAACAATTGGACACTATTTTTATCGTAAAATTTACTGCAATTGTCCAAATATTTGCTACTTTTTTGTATCTGGTTCCTATTTTACTACCAAATACTACAATTGTATTATTTTTTTCTGTGTACTTTAAACTATATCGTGAACAATTTTTAAGTTTGACTGTAAAAGAAGAATAAAGCAATACAATAATTTGTACAACGGAGAAACGAAGTCCAAATGGGATTTACTTCAGAATTCCAATAAAATAAAAGAAAGTAATAGTATATTTAGGAGTAAATTATAGAATAATAGCTATTTTTAAGAGTTTCGCACTCTTTTATAGAAGTAAATACGCTACACTCTTACTTTTCCCTTATATTTTCTCTCTCTTCAATACTATTACGCCACAACAGGGTCTTATCGGTGATATAAAAGTACCATACAAGTTACCCGCAGTTAGGCCTCGTTCGCACGAGCGTTTTCTAAAACGTTCAAGTGCTCGCTTTTCCTAACGCCCTGAATAGAACATCAGATTTAATAGTTATGTTCAGACTGAAAAAAGCGCTTCCGTGTGAACGTATATATTTAAACCGATAAGTTCTATTCACGACGTTAGAAAAAGTGAGCGCTTGAACATTTTAGAAAACGTTCGTGCGAATGCCGCCTTAAAGAGTTGAATTACTATTTTTTTCTGATAAAAAAACTATACATTAATATTTGAACGTCCTCCGCATAGAAAAGAAGTCAATATTTTTTATATCTTTATCAATGCCTCGAATAAATACATTAAGTAAAATTGGCCGAATAAAATCCTGTGGGGTTTCTGCTCATATAAGTATGTACGAAAGTAGGTATACAGACGACATCAATGTTTATTTTCAATTCTCTGGCCTTTTGTTTGCAGTTTCGAAACCATTCCCAAAGCTAACCTTCCCGTGCTTCCCGTGCTGAAGCAACGAGTAAAAACGAAAGGGTCGTAAAAACTAATTAAGAAATCTTGAATAATGTGGTCTTCTCATTTACTTACTTTACATTTTCGCCTTTTTTAATGTGAGATGTCTTAAATATTATGAAATATTATTATTTATAAAAGTAAACTGAACGCAGTACAAAAGGAGTTTAAATTACAAACAATAATTTGTGTACAACCGGTGTAACGAAGGAGACTTCAACAGTAGACTGACACATAAACCCCAAGATTTTTTAACGGCTTTAGGACGATACACCAACGATATTTTTCTATATGCTCTGAAAACATTTTCTGGCATTTTTTCTTTCAATGTAAGCCTTTTCGGAGGAAAAGATCTTTTCTTTTAGGCTTATAAGAGCATAGTCTGTTATACCATACATGTGTACCAGCAGTGCTTAATAAAGGGTCAATGTATTTCTTTAGGTTCGATTAATGTGTTCGATCCAGAAAATTCTATTTAATTTTTTTAAGATTTTACAAAAAAAATCTAATCTTTAGGTAGGGTATGTGGTCCTGATATTTGTGGTCATCAGAATGATGTAACAAGATTTGCCATAGACAAAACTGTTGTAAGTGATTCGTGTCATCTTGCGAACTGTACAATTTTGCAATCAATAAAGCGACACGTAACCGCTAATGGAACCTTCGTACTTATCGAATTAAGGCGACGACATAGACGCACTAAACAGATGTCCTAACATTCGACTTCTAAACAGTGCCCCGCTAATTGACGAATGTTAATCACCGACACCGTCTAATTAGTTGGGACAAGAGAGAGGCAGAAACCAAGTGTGACAGAAAGAAACCTCCGAAGAAAGAAACATGGCCACCGTCGTCTCGAAATGATTATCGCGTTTTAATAGTTACCTATGTTTTAACTCGCGTGTAAACTCATAAATCTTGCCTAGCGTGTCACTTCTATTATTGGCTTCTTAGAAGCACGCAGGTGTGAAAAAAACATAAGAATCTTTCCAATTTTTAAACAAACTATTAACTACTTCAATAAACATTCGTCCTTAAGTAGTTAAATAATGAGTTTTTGACATATTTGAGAAATTAACACGAAAAAATCCGATGGGGTGGTCTGGAATTCTGTTTGTTTATTTTTAAACCTTTTAGTTACCGGTACACGCATACACGAAGGCATACAACACACTCTCGTCAAATGAAATCTTTTCGCACGTAGTACGGTAGAAAGTAACAGATTTCTTTTCCAAATCTAGAAATAATTTACTACGAAAATATTAAAACACATCAAATATATAACTGTTCTTACGCTCACCGAAATAAATTATTTATTTTTATGCAATGACATTTTTTGAGCAAAACATAAAGTACGCGAAATTCAACAATCCTCAAACATATATTTAATATCTCTTTTTTATTTATTTACCATCAAGTAGGTCATGATTTTCTTTTATTAGGTTGGCTATTAAAGTTAAATTAGACAAATTAATTTCATGTCATTATAACATATGCCAAAATGTGTCACTTCAAATCAGATACATTAACCGGTTGTGACAACTCTCAACTTTAAAAAGTCTACAAGTCAATTTGTTACGTTAATAATTAATTATTTTATGCCAAAATGGTGAAAATTGTAAGACGCGAGATGAAAATTGCTTTACAAAAAGCATTTGTAAGGTACCAAACGGACAGGCCAGATGTTTTTGCAGTGAGTACAATATTTCAAATTGTAAGCGTACTTTTCATTTAGATATACTTATTGTTGATGTCACAAAAGTGTATAGGTATATATTGACCAAAAAAACAGACGAATTAAAAAGTCTGCAACGGACAAATTTTTATATTACGTGTTTAGAAAAAATTTGCAACTACTACAACTACTAATTTGGCAATATAATTTGAGAAAAGAAAAATATACCTTGTGACGAAAAGAAAATATTGTAACATTGCCTCATTCGCAGTGACCTTAAACACAAAATCAAAATGACTTTCATTGTCAAAGTTTAGTTACTTGCATAAGTACCACTTTTTCCCTAAACTTTCACTGCTTACTTCGATGGTAAATAAATAAAAAACAGATTTTACTTAAAGTAGAAACTAATCTAATCTTAGTATTTTAGTCAAATCATATTTCACATAAAAATCTACACTTAAAACGTCATTTACTAAGAAGGTGGAAATAAAAATATTTAGACATGAGGTCAAAAAACAATTTTCAGTATCAGTAACAAATAACCTCACTTCACACAAAACTTCAGCATATTTGAAAAATTGCTTCATGATTGAATAAGAAGACACCAATTGTATCTCATGAAATGTAGTTTCATTAGGACAAAATCTGGGAAGGTGTTATCCCGAGACCAGAAACGACTTCAGGTTCTTCACATTTTAGTTTCATTTTGATATGACGTGATTTCATCCCAATTTTTAAAATAAGAACAACCATGATACCAAGAAATTATCGGTCATATCACTTCATATGTAAATGACACATTACATGTGATTGGTTAAAACTCTTACCCTTGTTTTCAGAATACATAACTTCTTTAAATAAATAAATACTACCAACAACACTTGTCTTGTCTCTAGACAACTTGTTTTAAAGTTATACGGAAGTCGGGTTGTTAGGACACTGTATGTACTTCATCAACAGAAGAGTTACTCGAGAACTTATACGCATTCTTACGCAGCTGAATGTTGACTTAAAACTGTGCAAAAATAAAAAATAACGACGATGTTGCCCTCTGACCCACAAAAAAACTAGTAATTGTATGTGCAGAGGGTGCTCAAGGAATCCTCATTGCAATCAAGCCGACTTGCAGCGGTGGCCTCTTTGTTCCTGATAGCTTATATACAGCAGAATCGTTGTTTATTGAACAGTTTTAGTTCATAATTCGACCGCGTGATGTCGCACCTGTAGTCTGCAATAGTATTGTTACCTAACAGGAAGTATTGAAGTCGACTCTTGTCCGATGAAATATGTGAGAAAATAGTTTTTAAACTTTAAAACGGATACTGTGAAATCGCAAGAAACACTACGTTTCGAAAAAAAAAACTTAATTGAGTTATTATATTACCTTTATGTTTCTCCGGACAACTCGTATTTTAGTTTAAAATCATGTTACCTTTTCGTTTCTCTTGACAACTTGTTTATTCATATTTTTTCACTCCTGACGAAGCTATCAAGCGAGAGCGAGACGTAGAGTGTTTCTTGCAATTTCACAGTGTCAGTTTTAATGTTTTAAACCTATTTTCTCATTAAGAGAAAAATAAAAATTGTCTTACGTACGGGAGTCGAACCCGTGTTTCTCGGTATCACGCTGCGACCATCGCTTTAGCCTTTAAGCTATTGTGATACGGGTGTTTACTTAAATTTAGTTTATAAAAACGGAATGCCTAATGCAAAAATGCAAAAATATTTGCAAAACTCAGTGGGCTTAAATTCTTGAATATAATCTTGTTAAAAACGCCATATATATAGAAAATATTTTATACCCTGCTCACTGTTTCCGTTATCCATAATAAAAATTGATGCTTGGTGTTGTCTCCTGTGATACAACATCTCTTTGTGTTAAAATAAATCGCTTGTTATTCTCGTTCAACAATTCGTATTTGACAGCTTGAGATTAAAATAAATCATTTCGGGTTTTATTTCATTTCGAAAATAACTCTATTATAACGTCACATGAACAAAGTGTGATTTTTCTAAAGCTTGCTGCGAGTTGTTTAGATATCGCAATGTCAACGCATAATTGTAGCTTAAATTGCGATAATGCGCGGCTAGAGATTGACCTTAAATTTTCCCTTTTTTTTTTGTAAAATTCTCAGTCAGTTGCTATAGTGCGTTGCTAGAAAAATGAAGCAATTCTCACTCGGCTGCATTTTATGTCAAAAATTACGCGTAAAAATATGACGCGACGCGGCGCGTTGATTGACTGATTGACATAAAATGTTGCTGATTGAGAATTGCTTCATTTAAAACCATGGCAACTTTTAGAGGCAGAAAAATGACAGGACGTGGTAAGGCACTCGATCTCTGTCTAAAGACACAGGTACTCCCATCATATGTTTTTGACACGCGACAGTGGGTATTTTAACCTTGAACAAATCAGTTGTCAAAAATGACAAACTGGAATATTTTATGTAAATCAAGACGAAAAATAACGGAAAATAGTTTCAATTTCCGTTTTATTGAGACAAAGTATAAATTTATAATAAAACTAAGCGACTACGAGGCGATATGACATAATAAATGGGAAAATTCTGGCTAAAAAGTGTCTTTTTTCTCAGGTATTACCTACAGTTTTTTGGACTGGGTCTTAAACCTCATTTTTATCCTAAATGCTTATGGAATTCTCTAAATCCAATTACTTTCCAAGTCCCATTATCCAGAACCAGATAACGGAGTCCATAGAACCTGATGGAAAATTACAATCAGGCCATAATTTTTAATTTCAAAATTAACAGCTAAAATACTGAAACTTCTGTTTATATGGTCAACCATTTAAAGATTTATACCTTGAAATAGTTTCGGGATTTAAGTAAACTTAATTTTTTACCTGGAAAGGTAAATAATAATAATATAATATAATATTCTCACGTAAGCTTTTTGGTTACTTTTCGGTTTATTGTGTCATATTCGCACCGTTAACGTCTAGATTTATTGTAAAATTATTCCTTGTTTATTATAAACTTTTTCCATAAAATATTCAGTTTGTCATTTTTGACAACCCGCTTGTTCAAGCGCAAATACCCACTGTCAAGTGCAGACCCTTGTAAGTTATATGGCCGACCTTCAACCAGATTTTTAGTTCGTATTCCAATCAATGGAGGGCTAAAATTAGTAAATACAGAATTCTACTGACTGGAACGCCGGAAAGTACGTAATTATACTGCCAACTATAAATTTAATTTTTGTACGACTTGGCATCTGTCACAGATCAGAAGAACGAATCTGTTAAGTGTCCTTAGAACCAGTGAAACCTTGTCTTAGAAGTTTTGCTTAGCTGAAAACTTCAAATTAATGTTGTTTTAGTCATCCTTAGAAAATGTGATTGTAGAAAGGCATGATGCGGCATCGAGAAATTGTTAGAAGACCTGTCCCGGTTTTGGGTTTTGATTAGAAATCAATGATGTAATAAGGTTAGATGGAGTCTAGCGTCATTTTGAATAGGACTGTATCGGCTTTAACATTAGAGAGAGAAAGATAATATGAGCATTCCCTAAGAGTAACAAAGATCAGAAATGGCCGATACCACGTGGTTTGGGGCAAATGAAAGCTTAGTTCGGATGCATCCGGATACGCAAAAAACTAGCCAATCAAAAACAAATTGCAATAAATATTTTGCATATTCGGAATGCATCTCAACTAAGCTTAATGCTTTTAGAAAAATTTTGTGCAAATCGTTTTTGATTGCAGTGAGAACCTCGAGCAGCCTCTGGACAGCTGTTTCAGCCCTGCTTGGGGCTTCTTCAGCAGAAACGTAGCTCGACATTCCCACTGCAGACCAAAAACGACTTGCCCAATTTATTCGCAAATGCGATGTAAGAATGATGAACATATAAAATAGCGACATCTTACTATCGCTTTTTGACCTAACATTGCAGTAGGATAGACAAATTGAAGCGGGATTTGCTCCTAATGAGTCCCCCATGCAAGGCGGCCATGCTTGCTGTCAAAGCATAATGAAAGATTGTAGAAAAATTTTGTGCAAATCGTTTTTGATTGCAGTGAGAACCTCGAGCAGCCTCTGGACAGCTGTTTCAGCCCTGCTTGGGGCTTCTTCAGCAGAAACGTAGCTCGACATTCCCACTGCAGACCAAAAACGACTTGCCCAATTTATTCGCAATGTCGAAGTCAAAAAACAAATTCAGACAGATAACTTTGATTGGAATCTCACTGTTATTAATAAGCTGTAGATCACCATCTTCTTTAACATCTGTAGCGCATTCTTGGGTCAGTCTTACATCATTAATTAATACATTTCCTCCATCTCAGGATAAAGTTCTGCACACATCAAGTCTTATGGTTTCCCCGTTCCTTTAATGATTTCACCAGGAGTTGTAAACGAATCTTTTCTTGATGATGATTTTTGACAAATTTGACGTGTTTCAATGTAGTAGTTCAATCAGAACTAAGCTTCTTCTAGTGATGCCATACTTTGACTTCTAACTTGCAAGAGGCTTTTTGTACAGCTTTCTTTAAAGTGACTATTTATATTTTCTTTAAAAAAGGGAAAAATTTGAAAAAAATTAAAAAAGAACTAGATATGTCGTTATTGGTCTTCGCTAATGTACTGCTAACATAACGTTTTCCAGTGAGGTGTATCAGGTGCACTGAATGCGCCCACAGCGTATTTCCATCTCTCTTTATTACATGAAGTTAGAACAAGTTGGAAATATTCTGAGTGTGCACTCAGTGAACATAATGTGGAATACGCTATTTAGACCACTCAGTATGTCGTAGCTTAGAAAACGATTACCGTTTTACAAATAACAAGTGCAAGCGAAAACAATTCGCTAGAAATCCAACAAATAAGACATAACATTTTGCCAATTCCAGTGGACCAAAATGGCTTTCGACAAATACAACATCGACTTACATTTACCATCAAACTGGAACAAACCAGAACATATAGTCTGGTCTACTTTAAGCTTATTCGGGTATATGCACAAGGAAAAGGCATACACGCATGTTCCTGATAGTTCTTGCGAAAACCCGAAAGAATCTTCCATTTTTTTCTTTGTTATCTGTGGTGGGTTTCGTGGTCGTAAGTCATCGACCTGTCGAGACTTCAGAAGCGACAGTGTATTTTTGTGTGAATAAACTGTTCCATGGCTTTGTTACTTTTGTAAATAACTTCTTCCCTGTTGAAGGAAAACAGTGTCGATTTGTACTCCCAACACTGAAGTGAATACCGACCATCCCAGAGCATTAACTCGAGGTCTGTTCGAACGCCCGACATGGCGATTGCAAGGCCAGTCCCGTTATAACTTTGACTGTTCAGTCTTTAATGAATGAAAAAATTACTGTGATGTAACATTTAAACATGTCAAAAAATAATTTTGGATAGTGTTATTACGGTTTTCTTTCGTGATTATAATTTTCAAGCTGAAAATATTGACGGGACAGGGGCTTAAAAATCGGTACTGTCCCGTTGAAAACGATACATATGGTCACTTTGGTTTCCTTGCATTTGTTTTTCGGTATTTGGTTTTTCAGTGAAAGCAGACTTGATATTTTTCTATTATCACTTATCAAAAAGAAAAAGAAAAACAAAAACAAATGAGGAATAAATAATTATATGTGTTAGCAAGAGAGATGGGCATTTTTTAGTCGAATTAATGATTAATGACTAAATTACTCATTAGTCGTGAGATACGTGACTAATGACTAAATTAGTCATTAATCTTGACTGGTGATTAAGCCAAGTCACCAGGCATGACTAATCTAATTAATCTGTGCAGTGCAAGGCTGCTTAACGTATTTTCGGACGTTTCCTTCATTTTTCGTCATAGGATTATTGCTTGAAGAATACATGAATGGTTTCTTAACTACAGAAGACCTGAGGTGTTTACAGGGTTCGGAACGAGTTACATTGATTATAAAAAGTTACTTTCTTTGCAAATAGTTCATAAAAGTTAAAATTTAGTGATTCGGTGGCCAGTTTAGTGACATTTCATTTCATTTGAAAATTATTTATTTATTTATTATTCATGATTGAATTTAGTCGACTAATAATCAACTTTTTATTCAAAGACTAATACTAAAATATGATTGACGATTAACAACTAAATTAGTCATGATTGACTTAGTCATGACTAATTTAGTCGTTTAGTTTTAGTCCCGATTAAAAATTTATTCGACTAATGCCCAGCACTGGTTAGCAATTATAACAATTATTGTCAAACCAATATCAGAGTTTGTTTTTGGGTGCATCTTGACAAATGTCTTCATTTGTTAAGTCTTAATTCTTCACCACACCCTCTGTATTTTTAGAACAACTAGAAATGACTTATTTGTTTCACATTGAGAATAGATAGAGGTATACATACATACATAGACTTAAGACTTTTGTAGATTACAAATTTTTAGAAAATTTCAGGACGTCTATTATTATCAAATTTGCTCGTTGAATCGATTCCTTTACTTGGTTCCTCTTATATACATCTTTGAGTATTTTAGTCATTATGGAAATATTTGAAGTTTTGTGAAAACTCGCATCTTTACGGTTCCGATTTTTTGACTAAAATAACAACGATTAGTGACGATTTTGCAGCAACTTTTCAAATTTGACAAATTTATATTTTCTTTTATATTTATAGACGTCTCCATTTTTAGATTGAAGAGTCAAAAATTACGAACATATCGAAATTTACTAAAATATTCTTATTGTTTTGATTTGACTTTTGTCTGCTGATGTACACAGATATTATATTAATTAGAATAAGCTGTGGCTCTAAACCTGTTCTTACCGGGCAAAATCCTATTAGAAAAATGATACCTGCACATAAACGAGGTAATAACACTTTTCACGTGAAGTGATTTATAAATTGCCAGCGCCGGTAGCGTCTCGGCGCACGCGATCTTGCCATTTGCGCCGTTCGGTGTTATTGTTCACCTGTATTAGCCCATAATGGACGGCGATTCACGTTATTACGCTGCGATTAATTGAGTGGGCGTTCGAAACTCGCAACCCTGCTTATTGCCTAAAGATGGTTACTACTTCTGATTCCGTTTTACTGTGTAATAATTACATTTTTCTCGTTAGGTGATAATAATAACCTGGTTTTTCATTAACTGAAAAAAGAAAAATTACAATAGAAAAAAGGTACGCCTAATTACAACACACAAAAAAAGATACCTATGAGGAATAAATAATTCACGATTATGTGTTGTGATTATCCATGTACTATAAAAATATAAAAGTAGCAGTGGTAGTAAAACCTATCCATAAAAAATTAAAACATTTGTACCCCTTATACTGTAACGACATTGCTAAATAACGATTTAGATACAACGCTTTTCTACCCATTGGCCAATATATGTCACTTGACGATTGAAAGATAAAATAGTACGTAGAAAGTTTTTAATCTTTGACCGGACAGAATTATAAGAGCACTCAACGTTTCACATCGATCGATAGCTTCGTCAGGAAGCTATCAAAGGTTGAGTGCTTTTCCAATTATTATTCTGTCCGGTTAAAGATTAAAAACTTTTTGCTTACAATTTTCATCGGACAAAAGTCAACTTCAATTATAAAATAGTACATATGAGAATATAGAAGATCAAATTGCAAACTTTTAACATAACTGAAGTGAAACAAGGAGGCGTTCTCATTCTTCATTCTATGATGGATCAAATAATGAAAAAATGCAAGGAATTCTTGTGTAAGAATTAAAAATTCCAATAGGTTTAAAGGAAAAGTTAATTTCATTTAATCTCGAGTCGATAATAATCTGTGAGAACTGCTACGACAGTTTTTCTCCACGAGTACAAAATTGAGTAAAATGTTTCATTTTCTGCTGAAAATGTGAAAAAAAAAAACAATGCCACATCACCAAAAAGACATCACTGCGTCGCCTGGCGGGCAAAGCTATGTGTGGAAAAAGGCGGGGTGATGTTGCAAGGAAGTTAACAAAAACAATTAATATTTGAATTAGCAGTTCCGGGCGATTCTGAATTGAGCACCAGATTCAATTTTCTTTAATTAAATTTTGTAATTTTTCTCCTAGTTTGGAATTGGCAAACGTAGAGCAAAAGCACTCCCGCCAGGTGTTTTTTTTGTGTATCGAAACCGTATCGAACAATATTCATTTGTTCAGTTTTTTCAATAAAATCATTGTCATAAAATTTTGGATTACGACTACTACGAGAAGAAAATTCCACTCAGTTGGTGAGAGATAATCAATACTGCTTGGAAAACTAATCATTGCAATCAATAGATTGAATATCCTTATCTCTTTCCCCCTTATATTATTATATTTTGTAAAAATTCATTTTCTTATGCTTAACGTTACTGTAATTTTAAAGGAATTATTGGATGTTATTTTGTTATTCTTGTATTGTATTTTTATTCTTTTCTTTCAATATATCCACTTTCTTTCATGAAGGGAGTTAATAGTGGCATAACTGGCAAGGAAAAGTAACCGCTGACGTACGTTTCGGTTTTATTAGACCTCATCAGGACAGTATAACCAAGGTGTAAGGTGTAAGGACGCTTGGAGATACAAACAACGAATACGTCGACGGTTACTTTTCCTTGCCAGTTACGTCGCTATTAACTCCTTTCACTGTGTGTTTTTCCTGGCGATAACCTTTTTCTCTTTTATATTATACAGAGTTTCTATAAATTATTCTATGGTCCAATGACTTTTGGAAAATAAAAAAATGGACATTTGCCGCTTATTAATACTAGTGACAAGCGTAAAAGTATCTTAATACTCACCACCAACATTAACTAATTAATTTCTCACGTATCTAAATTGCCTTCATTGCAGGGGAATTAAAACTACGGTAAATTTTCAACATTTGGAGAAAAATAAGCAACAAAACACACAGAGGAAAATTAATGTCAAAATGAAGACAGAAACAAATTCTATAGGAGATATTTGCACAATTGTCGGACAAGACGCTATTATTCTAGTAATTATTTTATTTATTTATTTTATTAATAATACAACTGTACTCATATTTGCTACAATTTGTTTCTGTGTTCATTTTGATTACTATTTGTGTTACATTTTACTATTCATTTTTCTCTATGCATGCAACGCGCCAACGAATATTTCTGTGAAATTGACAAACAGCTATCAGAAATGCAGTAATTTCACAATCAGAGAAAGGCGGAACATTTCAATGCCTCCTGTGTCCACAGAATTATTTATAGAAACTGTGTACATATCCTGACTGTAATTTATTTCACTAATTTTAAGTTCATTCAACACCTTCAACATGTTTTTCTGGAAAGAAAAATTTGCTACGGAAAGAGACAACGACAGTGGTTAAAATAGACAATCTTCAAGTACATAATGGTCCTTTTCCGACTTCTCGAGGAAAACACCTTTTTAAGAGTATTTTTGGCTAGAACATCTCAAATTTGCTATTGATAAAAAAAATCGCTTTCTATGTTGGGTCGTGGGTCAAAAAACAGGGTGGGTTATCAGTAAAACGGGATTTCATTGTTGATCAGGATGGAACAGTTTCGGGTGAGTATTCAGGCTGATCACCCTTAAATTTATTAGGAAATAACCCGCGGGCGTTACATTTGAGTGATTGAAATCACAAAAAACCCTGAAAAATGAGAAAATATAGAATTGCTTTGATACAAAACAGAAACTAAATATTCGAAGGAAGAAAACCAAACAGTACGTATATAGAATTTCAAACGAATCATTAGTAAAGAAAATGAGAACGACTTTATTGCAAAAGAACAAGAAGAAGAAAGCGAATAATGAAATCTGAAATCTGAAATTTAAGAAAGTGAAAAAGTTAATGAGAGTAGGAAGGATGGAAAGAAGAATTTATAATAAGAAGTATTTAGTTCTTGTTATTTTTATCGATTTAGGTTGATGAAGAACTTTGATTTGGTGATACAGTCAATTTGAGATGATTTGATAAAAAAACTCCATTCTTGAGTTAAGTTTTCGAAAATGTTTATTTTCTTCATCAGCTGAAAATCGTTGAAATTACTAAATGAAGACTATGATCTCTGACAAACAATGGATTTTTTGAACGGAGTACATTAAAATAAGCAAGAAAATAGTTTTTAATCTTTAACCGATCGCAATTAAAAATGGGAAGAACAACCGATAGTGAAACGTTGCGTTCTTGTTCTTTCCATTTTTAATCGTGTCCGGTTAAAGTTTAAAAACTAGGTGTATTTTCTTACTATTTTCAACTGACAATATTCGACTTCAGTTATTAAAATTTGCAATAATACAAAGTGACATAGACAGGTTACCCTAGTGAATATTTATATTGGTTAATTCGACACATCTCTCAGGAATGTGTTACAATTATAAAGCATCAAGCAGATTAAAATAAAATTACATACTTGAAAATTTTGAATGTGGTTTTGAAAAATTTTGAATGCGGTTTTGAACACAGATTAGTTTAAAAAGTGAAAACCACAAATTGTTAGCACGGATGCAGTTAAAGTTTCCATAACTTCAACGATTTTATTCTGATGAAGGAAAGAAAAATATTGCCGAAAGTTCACCTTAATTAAAGAGTTTCTTTATCAACCCTCAATATGACTGCATCCCCAAATCAAAATTCGTCATAAAACTGTAAAATCAACAACAATTAATTTTGAAATGTGCTGGATTAATTCTCTAACCTGCTGTTATTAAACAAACAAAGTATTAAGTAGGTTTCCCGTCAAACTATTAAAATAATAATAAATTTAAATTTTTTAATATTCCGCATATATTAGGCATATTTAAGTTTTCAGTTGAATAATTTTTATTAACCATAAATTATAATTTATTGGAAATTCAATTAAAAAATTATAAAAACTGAACTTCTCATTATCTAAGAACATAGATAAAACTGGAAGTCTTTTTCAATATACTTTACTTAATAAACCATGTCTTTTTAAACGATGACTAGTTAGTTCATTACTAAACACATTTTTTACGTAATTAGTTTTAATTTTAGTGTTTTTTTTTCAAACGTCTTTCCTGCTAATTTTTAGAATTGAATTGAATTTTAATGCAGCTTCAAAGAAGTAAACAAAAACATTTAAATTTATTAGCGCCGTTCAGTTTACTTGCATTCGAAGAAAACATTAGCAATTCATTCCTGTTGCATGTTTTACATACTTTTATTTTCTTTACTGATTAGTAAAGTGGTAAGCAAAAGTTTTCTTTTTCGTTGTACCAAATTTTCATTCCTTTTTAAGTTCTAAATAATCACACAAAATCGAAATGGTATAGACGAAAATGATTTATGTACGTAATTTACATAAACGATAATTTCTATTTTTATTCTAAAATCAATTTTTTTATTACTGTATATAATAAAATGAATAATCTGAAGCTCTTTATGAAACAAAATTCGCATGTTATTTTAACCATAAATATTTTCTTTATTTAGTTTTAATTTCCGAAAGGAATTTGGTTAAATTTATTATTTGCTACAATATTTCGAGTAGTATAAACAAGTAGATGAAGTAGTTGAATTTAATAAAATATCAAGTTTTAGTACATGTTTGTAAATGTAAAAAACTTCGAAAATATTTCTTATTTCAGATTATTTTATCTGAAATTCTTTTAGCTTTTCGTTTTTTTATATTTTCTCTTTGTAAATATAAAAACTTTTATTTTAGATTATTGTATTTAAAACTCTTTTAGCTTTTCGTTTATTATATTTTCAAAAACAAATATTTTTATTACCATTACGAATACTATAAAGAATAGAGAGTTAAATCGTTCGAAAAATTATTTACCATTTCTCAATTACAAGTTTAAAACATATTTAGAAACATTTAATTTAGGCCCGGTCTTTTCATCTCTGAATAACTTTAAACGTTGATTAATTCCTATAGAAACAATTGTCTCTACAATAGTAACTATGGGAACAAATCAACGATTAAAGTTACTCAGAGATGAAAAAACCGGGCCTTAATATAATAAATTTAGCACAATAAGTAAAATGAATTCTCCTTCAGAAATTACTTTTAAATTATTTTTTGTAACTTTTTTATTAGAAAGTAGTTGTGTTGGATTAATCATATAATGCAAATTTGTTACAAAAAACACTGAGTTTTTATTTTATTTTCCTTATGCTTGATTATGTACGGTAGCCACCGAAAAAAAATGTTCAGGATCGAAAATATAGTAAGATGAATTTATAAATTTTAAGCTGTGTAATTTATTAAGTTCTAGTTATGAAATTTTTTGTAAAAATGGTTTGCGAGTATATATATTTGAGTGAATGTATTTCCATCGAGTTCCCAATTTCTCTTTGTCATCACTGCAGGCTTACTAATACTAAATTCCTTATCTATCGTTCAAATTATTGAAAGTCATTAAACATATCAACATATCGGAACACAGCAAATGTCGACTGACAGCTACTTTAAATTTTCTGGTGTGATACGAATTGCATTTACAAAGGGAAAATTCGGTGTACCAGTTTTTTTCGGCGATAACCGTACATAAAAATTTGATAGAAATGGTTACCTTGTAATCCGAAAATATGACTAGTGGTTTTATGATCTGAACCCAGCCAACTTGAGTAAAGTAAAGACGCTGAACTTGCTCCGGGGTGCAAATGGTATGGCAGGTACGGGGATGTTTCCGAGGAACTGCTTTGTCCCGACGAAAGCTTCGCCTCGGATATAACGTCGGAAATGCTCAGGTCCGGCGGAACCGTATCAGTGTGTGCAAACTGTGGAAGTTCAATGATGGACTGATACAAAGAAGCTGCTGAAAATACGAAAATGAAGGAGAGATCTAAATTTCCTAATCAAGGGAAAAGTACCATTTTTCGGTCCTACTTGAATCGGTGTTGGTTTAACGAACTTGATACTTCTAACACTGTCACTCTTAAAAATTTGTTGACTTTTACACTTGGCGTCATTGTCTTTCAAACCCAAAATATTATCGATAGAAAACTTGTTTGTATTATTAGCACTTCCGTCCCTTTCGGGTGTTATCCTGTCCGAGGTATTGTTAAGGACGTCGACGCATTCTGTGTCGTCGGATAGATATTCCGACTCGTCCGATTCATTCTGTTCATCTTCTGACTGCGGCGCGTCCCGATCCGTTTCTATCACATAATCCATTATTGAAACGTACGAAGGACCAAAAAAAAATAGGAAAAAGGACGAGGACCGCACAAGGAATTTCTTAAGATGTTAAATATCGGAAGATTTTAGGTCGACTGCTGGTCGCTTTTCAGCTACCGTGGCGTGTTGGTCCATTAGGTCCTTTGCTGAATCAACTAGCACCTCGTACCTGTCCCTCCCTCCTAGAAAACTCCCGCCCCGCTCATCTCGGGAGCCGCCGCCGCAGATTGGTATTTCGCGTGTTTTCAGCTCGCCCTAAAATCCATCTTCGCACCTTTACGCTTCCTTTTGCATGTGGTACTAAACTTTTCTCAATCGCGTCCGTCGAATAAACCAATATTGATTTTGATTTTATTTCTTTATTATTCTCTGGCGCACACCTGGACGCGGTTAAAATTAGCGGTTGCTCCGGCATCGAAGGATTTTAAAATTCTGTTTGCTCTATGCCGTAATCACCGCATAGTTAAAAATGTGTTTGTCTTTGACACGGTTGCTAAATTAGTGTTGTGACGGAACCGATAAAGACGGATCTACGCAGAATTTCTATTGGGCAATTAAAATAGTCAATGTGACACACGGTTATTAAAAGAAGACATTTAGCAAATCAGCGTTTCTCAAACGAATCACTTAAACAAGATTTTATTAATAACTGAAGTATAAGTACCACTCCAGTACAAAGCTTTCGAAGAGTATCCTTTCGCATCGCAATAAAACAAACCGAAAAAGAACCTTTTTGAAATAGCCCTTAAGACCACTCCTCTGTTGTAGTGAATGGATACTTTTCGAAGGCTTTGCACATAATTTCTTGCTATTCAGAAAGTTTATTGCAAAATTCAGAAAGACCATGAAAAAAAATTACAATTTTAAATTTTAGGAAATAGCGCAATTGGTAATCCTGAATCTGTTATAATAAATTATTGCAAAATGTAGTTGTCATAAAGCCATTAGAAAAAACTATTGCAGAATGTAGAAAATCCTGAAACTCAATTGAAAAATCCACAAATCCGGAAAACCAGACAACTGAATATTCAATTAGAAATTATCATTCGATTTTCAAAAGATAACTGAACAAATTACTATTTAATTAAATTTGGCAAGTTCAAGAATTAAGTTACAAAAAGAGATACAAAAAATCTTCGAAAGATTCAATTCAAAAGAGCTTCGAATATGTTGTATCAAAAATTGATTTGTGCACTTTCTTTTTCTCCAAGCTATAACTCGGACGGGTAAGTTTGATTGCAGCTGGAGTTTTTGAGCTACTCCCTTGCTGAAAAGCTGTACAGAGAATCTTCAGGAGGTCCGCTGCAATCGAAACTGACTTATAAATATTTTTTTTGTTAAATACCTAATTCTTAATTCTTCCTTCTCGTTAAGCCGAAGGTCTTTCTCTTTTTTTTCTATTCTTTTTAGTGATTTTGTCTTGGCCCTTCATTTTTTCCGCATCAATTCACTCGGATCTGATATGTCTAAGAATTTTGCTTGGTTCACTTGCTTCTCCTTTCATGAATGGTTCTGCTTAGATTTTTTAAAAAGTCTAACTTTACCACACAGATTTCCGTTTGCATTAAAGAGTATTTAGCGAAAAAGTACACTGGTGTAAAGCAACATGCATTTTATCAAGACGTAGTTTATAATGCAATTTAGACAAGAAATTGAGACTTGATAAAATGCAAATTACTATACACCAATGAAGCATAACAAACTGACCTAATCATAACAAGTCCAACTCAACTAGCTAATTTTTATTTTGACGAACTTGGTATCTTGGAAACACTTTTCTTAATTTTTGTTAATGATATGGTTTCTTATAGAATAACAATATACAATGTGTACGATATAAATATATCAACATAAAATATTAACAGTCTGAAATTGTCATTTTGCTTTTAGTAATATAAAGTGCTGAGCAAAATAATGCTACACTAATTATTTTATAGTGTAAAGCGGAATTAAATAAATTACCATGGCAACGAAAGTAAATTTATCAAAACTAAAATATTTCAAAATGCCATGTCATTTAGACGAACACACAAAAATACGACTTATAACTAAAATGACGTATGTACAGTTGAAGAAAAACTTCAGCATGCTTTGAAATGACAACGATTAACAAAGGTATGTCAGCCTATACACTCTTATTTACAACACTTGGCGTAAGAAATTATCTCAATTTTATATCATTAAAACTGCAATATTGCGTTGATGACTGAAGTTTAATACGAAAGTTAGTAATTAGCAAAAGCTTGTTTAGTACCGTGAAGAACAGATAGAATAACATGAAAACTGAAGATGAATAATTTGAGGGTTACATTCAACAAATCTCAATGAAAAAGTGGACAATCAAGTTAAGACGCACGTTAATTTTTCGTGGATTGCTGTAATTTTTTTTCAACTGTACATATTTTAGAAGATGGTTTTTCAATAAGGCAAATTGCACGCGATCAGCCGAAGTACAGCATTCAGAAAAAAAAAACCCTGGGAACGGGAAGTAAATATTAAAAGAAAAGCAGGATCTGGTCGGAGTCTGCCAATATTGTTAAAAATTGGTTTCAAAATAACAACATTGAAGTTCTACCTTGGGCTACAAACAGTACAGATATCAACCCCATAGAAAATATATGGGATAAAATAACCAAAATATTATACAAGTATAAAAAGGATTTTCGACCAGACAATTCAGAAGAAGTGAGGGATGCAGTATGAAATACTTGGGAAGAATTGGAAAGGGATAAAAATTAAGCGATAAATTTAATTTAATCGGTTCCATATCGGTTGAATGCAATAATTGCGCTGAATGGTAGCATGAAAAAGTTTTCCCTGTTTATTGTCTAGTTGTTGTTTACAAATAGTTCTTTTCTGTTGTTGCACATTTATTCTAATTCTGTTATTAAAATATTTTTACCTTAAATTATATTTAATAATAATTTTTCATTTTCTTTTTCCTTAACTGTCTTCTCCATTCAATATATGGAATGGATTAGAAAGAGTAATTAGTAGTAATGAATATTCAAAATAATGTATATGAACCTTGTATGTTCGGCATTATTTATGAGGTACGATTTACAAAACTAAAAAATTGCGGAAAATAGTCATAAGACGTGTACTTAATTTTATCCATGGGCGTTTAACCTCCTGCAAAGTTGAATTTTAATTATTTTATACAATTTATTATTTTTCTCTGTTATGTTTAAGTAATGCTTGTTACTGGTTTATTCTACAGTAGAATAAATCAGAAATTTATGCAAAATTTCTACATAAATTTGTGTAGAATTTCTACATAAATTTCACTCCAAAATTTCTTATCCTGAAGAAACAAAAGATATTGGGAAATAATGACTCAAATTAAATGAGTTTATTCTTAAATCTAAAGCTGCTGTCTCCGGTATGAATACCATTCATTTGTGTTAGAAACAGATGATTTGAGTAATGAGTATTGTTGAAGCTGTTAAATGAATTATAATAGGATAGCAATAGAAATAGAAGATTAAATGATGACAAGACTTCAATTAAAAATGCATCAACTACAGCATTGGTTTAATTTAATTTCAGTTTTTCACTATGATTTTTTTCACACAAACTTCTTCTGTTTTAAATCAAGCAGTTCACTTTCAATTGGCATTATCATGGCACGTAATTTTTTATTTTTTATTTATTTTTGTTTTTGGAGAGTTATCTGAAAAAGCTCTCTGCCGAAAGTTATAAATTAATAGTCTTCCTCCATTTTATGATGATTATTATTTTTTAATATATGAGAAATATTTTATTTTTACTCAAATGCATACGTTGATTTTTAAGTTCTATTTATTATATTAAACAAACGGGAAATTTAATGTTTAATTTGTTAACTCTTGTGTTAATTTGGGTTAGTAAAATAAATAAAAAGCTTTAACATCAACACAGAATTTCTCTTTGCAGTCACATGTAACTGTTTATATCGAAAATATTTATAAATTAATTTAGAATTAAAAGGAATACAAGTGGTTCAATCTTTTTTTTAATTACAAATTATTTTATTTTATTATTACATACATAATATGTATGTAAATTTTAATTGTCACAAAAAATTTAATTTAATTTAACATAATAATATATGTATGGTATGTATTACATATTTTTTTATCACCTTATTTCGACATTTTCAGTTGGGTTACATTAAAATAAATTCATTGTTTAAATTGCGCACATAAAACTAAATTAAATTACATACATGTATAATAATCGTATAATAAATTGATTTCTCACTAAATGGAAGATGGACAAATAACCTTAGAAAGGTAGTCCTGACTTTTAACTTTAGAAATATTAGTTGCGTGTTCCCTAAAATTGTTCTATATTAGATCAAATATTTTTCACAGTTACTGCTCAGGCGTACGCTTATTTCGAGGTCATTTTTCCGTCTTCCATTCCAATTGCAATTGAGTGTGTTATTCACTATGAAAAACACACATGACTCACGAAATGGAAATGAATAACCTTAGAAGAACAAAATAAACCCCAATGAAAATAATTGAAGATCATTGGATCATCATCAATTAATACGGAACACCTTCTAATATTTCTAAAGTTGAAAAATAAGGACCACCCTAATGCAATATTTATACATTTTTGTTGATTGTAGTGAAACCTTCGAACAGCCTCTGTACAGCTGTTTAAGCCCTATTTGGAGCTTCTTCAGCAGAAACGTAGCTCGAGATTTTGACTGAAGAAGCCCCAAATGAAGAAGTCCCCAATAGGGCTGAAATAGCTGTACAGAGGCTGCTCGAGGGTTTCACTTCAATCAAAAACTATTTGCAACAAAATTTTTCAAAACTTTCATTGTGCTTTGACAGCAAGCATGGCCTTGTATGGTCATTTTATGGCATGACTTATTATGAAGCAAGCCCGCTTCAATTTGTCAATCCTTATACAATGTTAGGTCAAAGAGCGATCGTAGGCTATCGCTGTTTTATCTATTCAGCATTATTTATAGTTTATCATTCCTTACATATCTGCGAATATACAGCTTGAGTCAGTCAGTTAGGTTCGCAGTGTGGTAGCTTCGTATGTATTCGGACTTTAGTGGGAAAGAAAGAGCGTAAGAAATGGGGAAAAATGTATATAATAGTTTGAAAGTTCTTTTGCAATGAAGAACGAAACGTGGACAGTCAATGTGACGCTTTTGCAACCGGAACCCAATTCAATTCAATGGACAACGGCCTTCAAGTTAAACTATTTTTATTTATAGTTTGCAATTTTTTTTCTTTTAGAAAATTAGATACATTGTTATACTTTTTAGTAAAAAAGTAATAAATTATTATTCGAAACACACGTTTTTCTAAAATATGTACAAGATAAACATTTTAATGCGCCCGTTTTGAAATCACTGGACGCTTCCAGCACGTACCTATTATATTTCTCCCACACTACTCAAAGCGGCCGAGTTTTTCATAACACCGAGATATAGCCGCATTAACGCCCTTTGTGTTAGTTATTTAATGCTCCCCGGTTAACGCGATTCAGCAAATGGGGGAGATAAATGTAGTTAAGTGGTTGATATCATTTTACGGCGTGAATCTGCATCCAGCGGGTTATTGTTTGTCGTAAGTGATTCGCGCGCGCTCTCTCCTTCTTCCACCCTGCCTGCACCCTGATGGATCCCGTTACGAATTATAATAAATCGTCGCGATGTTTTCCAAGAGATGAGTCCCATTAATTATTTTCGAATTTGGAAGACTGTGCTGACGTCTGTTCTGCCGTTATTGGAAGCGTAATTTCGTGTTTATTGCATTAAGATTTTCTTGCTTTTCTTACACATGATTCATTCAAACAAAAATAGGATGCACTCTTAACAATTGTCCATTTATACTAGGTACTTTATTGTTATTCTGTTAACAAAAGTTATCCTCTTCTCTGTGAAGAGTTTTTGAATTTTCAAAATGTCTCATCAGATATTGTGAAAAATGTAGACCGTCTAGAAAGTATCGAGAATTTGGAAGTTTTTGTGATTTTTTTTCAATATATGGCTTTCTCAGCAACTGAGGAGAGTAGTATTTTTGTCAAAATCATTTTTCCAAAAAAAAAACAAATAAAGAAAGCAGGTATTGAATTTTAACAATTTTAAATAAACAAGGAGATTTGAGGAACTATGGCAGATTTAAGAAAGAGAAAAAATATAGAGAATTTTTGAAGGCTTCATAATTAAAGAAGAGGGGTTGATAAAAATATTTCGACCAAAAAACGTAAGAAGAAATAAAATGATAGTGTCATTTTGTGCACAGATGAAGCGCCAGTTGTACTCAGGCTGTAGTGATTTGATTTCAAGCTTCCCAAACATTCAGTATAATTTGTAGGATTAAACGGAAATTACATAAACAAGTAACTGAAACTGTCTTCTTTCTCTATTTGAATTCATAAATTCAAAAACTGGATAGAAAAGTTGCAGAGTTGTTTACTTTTTTCGGATATTTTCTAGACCGACTATAGTTTATTGAAAAATGTGTTTTCTACCTTTCATTCATAAAAATAATTGAGAAACCCTGTGAAACCATTAAAAACGATACATTCTGTCCTCCTTCCGTAAACAAATCTTAGAAAATGAATTAAAGAGAATTAATGTCAATTAAATTTCTTTTTCTAATACTAATAAAGAAAACAAATCAAAAATGACATGTTTTTTTTCAAAAAGTACAATTAAAGTAGTTTTACTTTTCAGTAAATAGAATTTCTTTTCCTTCATAAAACGAAAATTAAGATTAACTGTCACAATAAACCTTTGAAATCTTTCATAAAAGACTTTTTTGGCAAAAAACTTACCTTTTCTACATTTTTCTTTCAGGGACAGTTAGAAAGGATAATAAAATTGTTGAATACTTGAAATAAACCAAGCGGATAGTAATGCACTTCGAAATCGATCATTTTTCTGCCTTTGTTCTTTTTCCATAGTTATGTTAACAAAGGCGGAAAACCATTTAGAAAGGAAATATACTTTGTAAATATTTCGTCGGCACCACGTATAACTAACGAATGTGTCTTACATTCGTGAACACGGCCAGCTGAATTTTATGTTATGTACGGCCAGTCCAAAGAGCATTAAAAAATATTTTTATAAAATCGAAAAGCGGGTGTAAAGCGGCTCCCTCAAATTCAAAACTAGTGTCAAAATTACTGTCATCTTGAAATTTTTGTTAAGGATAATGCCGATTCATCTTGAAATTTAAGTTGTCAAAATAAGCGTCGGTATCGTAACCATTGTAACACCTAATTAATGAGTGTTCGAGGACGCTAGTTGACACATTCCGTGGCTTGCTTTACTGGAACACATTTTTTTTTTCGTGGTGTCGACGATTTCACTTCCCAGTGATTCATGCGCCATGTCAACCAGGCTTGAAAAATGGTACTTAAAAAGATATCAAACCTTATATTTAATTTTGCGACGTATCCAGATTAGGTGACATTGCGTAAAGTCCGAAAGATATAAAATAACACTGCAATTTTTTCTTATATTTTTGGTCGAAATGTCTTTATCAATCCTCGAGTTGAAAAAAATGCTCCATAAATTTTTTTTAAATTTTGATACAATTGCTCTAATTTTCCTATTTAAAACCGTTAATATTCAATATCTATATATTCGATTGATTCTTTAGGAACTATGATTTTGACAAAAAGTACTATGCTACTGTGATGGTGGAAAAGCAATATATTAGAAAAAATTGCAAGACTACGTTATACAAAACTTTATATCACTTTGTGCATTTTCATTTGACTTTCAAATAGTTTTTTATCTCTAGTGTAAAATATGATTTCACTCACTTGTAGGATAATTAAAAAATAAATAAATATCTATTCATTACAACTAATTTCAATCTTCTCCTGAAAATGGAATAGACATTAATAAATTTTAATTCGAACGGCAGGTGATTAAATATTTTAAGCAGCAAATGCAATAATCAAAAAAAAAAGATAATCAAATTTGCTTCTGGTGTTTCTTGGACTCGTTACGGATAAATTTAGTTTTGAACTAAAACACTCAAAAACTTCAAAAAGGCATAATAATAAGTGTAACAATCAAAGGAGAAGAGTAATTAAATAAACGATTTCTTTCTTTACTTCTTTTCATAAGCATTAGGATAAATTGCAATGAAAATAACCGATGTCTTCTAGAAATAAGAAATACTTTTTTTTCTTTTATTGTCTTTAGGCATATAAACAATAACCAAAACCGACCCATGTCGGAGTCTACCAAAGACTGGTTATACATACTTTGGATTGGGCAATAGCTCAATCTCCAAGTTTGGGATTGAAGCTCAATCTCCAAGTTCGAGGTTGAGCAAATCCCCACTCCAAACCTGGCCTATCTTTCTAGTTAGCACCGTAGACCTGGAAAGGTTTTGATTCCATTTGACGTCTTTGATTGTGTTCCTTTTTTACCATAGTATCTCAAAATTTTGTTTTCATACTTCTGCCGATCTTTTCCCTTTTCTTCCCCATTGCATTAATTAAAAAAAGCTTTTCTTGGGCTTCCTATTTTATTATCCTTCTTTCAAGCAGAAACAATTGAAAGTGACTTCTGGTTGAAATTTACTTTTTAAAATAGAAACTTCATTTTTAGCAACAGCTAGAATAAATCAATTAACGAAAAGGTGCTTCTTTTTAGATTCACTTTATTATGTGATCATTATTTGCGTCCAAGATTTCTGCCTTGGTTCGTTCTTTCGATCTTCTTTTGTTCCTTGCTAATAAATTTGTATTTATTCATTCTTTTAGCGTTACTTACATACCGGTTGAATCATATTTGTTGCATTATTGTAATAACTTTTTTAATAATAGAGATAGAGCAAGAAACTTTTAAGAAAAATGGTCCATGTCAAGGACTATAACTTAATCAAATCAGTTAACGATCTTCACCCTGTGTGATCATCTCCGTTGTCACAGGGTAGATTTTAGTTCTAGTATGTGCATAACTTAAGCTCTCATTTATTAAAACAAACGAGACATGTGAAATTTTCACACCAAATCCGTGACTTACTGCGATGGAAATGTTTTTGGTGTTTTACTCATACTTTTTGTTATCTAAGATAGCAAACCTCTTTGCACTTAAAAAAATGAAGGAGGCATGACCGCTAGAAGACAATTGTAGATCGGCATTAACTAATTTTTAATTATAGTCCCTAACATGTCAGACAAAACTTCTTAAAAGTTTCTTGTCCTACCACTATTCATAAAAAAAGTTATTACAGAAATGCAGAAATATGAGTTAGCCTGTACAGTTTTTCTCTCATTTTTATTTTGTTTTCGTATTTTCCTGCTTCACCTACTTCTACTTCCAAATTTCCTTAACATATGTAGAGTTTATAATTATGCTAAGAGTGTGAATTGATTTACCAATTCCATCATTTTATTTTTTACTTTTGTTCTTCTATTAGTATTACTCTATCCAGAAATGCTTTACAACTACAGAAGGTCTACAAGATTTCGTTCAAAAGTGTAGCAACTTTTTAATAAAAAAGATAAATTAAAGTTATTTTATCATTTCATGTACATATGAAATTTTCACGTCTACGTTGTTTGCTTGTGTTCCTATTTCGTCTGTTTCTGCTTGCATAATTGCCATTAGTCGTTAAATGAATCAATCATGATATGTGTATTCTTTCTCTTCGCTTTTCTTTCAGTTCAGCTTCATTTTCTAGTTTTATATTTACTCTCTTGTTTATTTATTTTTATTATGTGCAATTTTAAGATTTCTTTGGCTCTTCCTAAAAAAATCTTCTACATCATTGTGCATTGAAATAAATAACATTCTCCTTATGTACGTACTATTTCAATATTAAGCCTGTTCTGATATTGATGTGCAAAACTGCATCTATCTTTTTAATTGTCTACTTTGTCGTTAATGTTCGTTGTTGGTTGACTTCATCATTTCTTCTTAAGACAGCAATGGAACTTATGCAGTTAATTTGTGGTATTATTTTATGCTAGATTCATGTTGTTTATGATATATTTTGCAAATAGTTGAACGTCATTAAACTACTGATCCGTCAAATTAAAAATTGTTGATCTATTTAAGTGCGATGTTATCCCAAGGTAGCTAAGATAACAAAACTGCTGATAACTACATACTTACTACAACAATAAAACACAGATTTCAATAATTCTTTAATCCAACAAAAAAAAACGGCATACAGAATTTGAATTTAAAATCAAAGAAGTAACAAACTGTAAGAAACATTCTGAGAATATTCTCTAGGTAGGAATTTCTTGAATAAAAAATAATAAATTTAAGTAATACAAGTTTGAACTAGTGAGTTGTCAAAATAGTGACATCACTAGCCAAAATGAAACAAAACCAGCAAATTGGTATAACATTCGAAGTACCTCATCTATGAAATCTCGACTCAGATTATTGCTATGATGAAATGATGATATCATTAAAGATGATGATAAAAACACATTCGATTATGCATCTCAGAAGGGTATATGGTCCTATTTTAATGACCTGCGTACAAGAAGGCAAATAAAAAATGAAAATTATATTTTAAGAAAATAGCTAAAAAGCAATGATTAACATATTTAGGACGTAATGGTGGACTACTAAAGACAAAGGTGCCAAATTGCAGATGATTTTCAGAACAAAAGAAATAAGAAGAAGATCTGATAGAACCCTATTTTACTTATGATACAGTAATTCTTTTAAATTCGGTTTAATCGTTGGATTTATTTATTTACGTCTGTTTATACGAGTCATGGAGGTAAAGTAACTGGAGGAGTAACAAATGAGCACAAAACGAACCGATTTTCGGACACGCCTTCCCCTTTTTTGTATGGCCAAAAAATAAAGAGAACTAGAGAACACAACATGTGCGTGACAGTGCGCGATACTTTGTTCGTTTTGTTATACTAAAGGTCCGCGGCCGGACCGGTTTTCAGTAATACACTTTATACGGCGTGGCGTCCTCCATATATTTAACTTCGATGATTTCAGCCTTCACTCGTATAAGTGAAATGGCACCTATTGGCAAATTCAACAAAAATTACATAATCCCCAAACCTAATGCTTGCCGGGGGAAGGTGTTTTGACTAGTTACTCGTATTGTCGGTGGTGGTTGTGACAATCTTACTCTTGTTATATCTCCTTTAACATTCACTTTCCAAAACAAAGCAAATTCGATGAATCTGAACACAGAGCGAATGTCGAATCCACACCCAAAGTTGCCCGGCCAATTATCAAATCCGTTGCCAGCGGACCCAATCAACTCGACTATGCAACCCATAAATACACTTATATAAACATAAAAGAATTCCTTCCTTCCGACAGAGTAGATATTTTTCTGATTGTTGGTCAGATATTCGATTGTACTATCTATATTTTTTTGTATAGAATTTCATTATTGCTATTTTATTGCTTTCTTTATTCTGTTTTCGGAACAATATATGCAGACAACTTTAATGTAGGATTGTTTTAGAGTGAAGACTTAAGATCATGTAATTTGCAACTTACGAGTTAAAGAAAAAACAACTCTTTCTTTACCATCTGCGAGATTACAAATCCTCAAATATTGACAATGTAAACCGAAGGTTTTAATTCGGCGATCACATCCGCTTACATCGCGATGCAAATTTGCGCTAGAAATTGATTAATAAAATCAAGAGGAACACAGTCAATATTTGAAAGGCCGAGCGGCCATTACGCGTTCGCCTTAAAGCTGTTAAATTAATTGTTAGCGCAAATATTTTTTCCGGCCAACTCCATACCTAGCCACTTAGCAGCCGATTTAATAATTATATTAATTGAATTAGGCCGCGAAACATAGGCGAGTGATTAGTACTCGATTGCGATAAAATTTCGACAGGAATAATTAACGAGGTCTTATTGCCTAGTTGGGAATTTTTTTTTGCTTGGAGTATTTTGACACTGAATCATAATGGTTTTACATAAGACCATATTGTACAGTTTCATTATTATTAAGATATAAAAGAAGAAGAAATATATAATTAAAAGCTTTTTATTTTGCAAGCTTTGGGAAATAAGAACGGAAATATAAATATATTAAAAGATTAACTTTCTTTTTCATTTAATTTTATCGCTTAAGTCATTATAATTATTGCTTTCAAATCCTAATTTGAAATTAATTGAGAAGATCTTTGGATTTATTGGATGCAATCCTGTAGGGGAAAATTGTCCGCTTTAAGAGGCCATCCGGTCTTCTCCTCGCACAACAGTGTGAATAAATGCGTCTGAAACACCTGTTTAAAACAAGGAGATTACCCGCCGCACCACCCACGTGTGTTTCAGATCGCTCCTGGGCGAGGGCATTCATAAACAGATAAATCACCCTTAAAAGCGCTTCAGGTTTTCAGGCTGAACGCGAGGCGTCAATATAGCGCATTATGTGTGGAAAGTGTTCTTACTCTTTCGGGACGGTTTAAGTCGTATTTTTCCTGTTTGCTACGTGCATTTCCATGTTGTAGGAAATTTTTCAATCTAAAGAATTGTAATTTTTTATAATTTTTTAGCCACGTAGTAAAAAGGAATACGTTCGAAAATTTTTCATGTACTGTTTCATCCTTTTTCTACAGTGCAGAAAATTGTTTGTGCCTTTAATTTTTTTGATGTTTACAAAACTAAAAAGAGGAACATAAAAATAATTTAATTTTTCTAATAAATTTAATAAATATAACTTTAAATATGACAGATCTCCGAGGACAATCTACACACATAAAACTTTTTGGGATTAATTGTAATCTGCCCATTCGGTGTTAAATATGGATAAAGTTTTATCTGAAAAGTTGTTCATCTTCATCTAATTTGGCGTTATTGTTCTCTTTTTCCGACTAAATTGTATCTAAAAGTGAGTGTTTACTCCAACAAGGATAAGCTTAACTCTGCTCTACTACATACGCTTAAATGGTAAACATCCTAACTCCGTTTTTCGTAACTCCGCAAACGGATGGACGCGAGGAAACACCGAAAAAGTGTTCCCTGGCGTCCAAAAACTGTTAGAATTAACTCCAGATTTTTATCAGTGTAGGGTACCTATCTATGAGAGCCAGTTGTACAAAAGAGGTTTAAACTGACGTTCAACTGAACCAGGTTCAAAGTGAACAAAATCGCATCAAATTTTAATTATGAATCTGGTTCAGCTAAACTTGAGTTTAAACCGCCTTTATACAACTGGCCCTCAAGGAGATGGAATAAAAAATATTTAAATTTACTTTTCTTAATCTTTATCTGCGAAGTTCTTTCCTCAAAATGGAGAAACAGAAAATAATCGTAAGGAGTCAAACCTGACCTAGAGGGAGGGTGGTATAACTTTCAAACTTTCAACCCTTCACGTACTGACGAACAATGTGCACAGAAACATTGCAGTGCAAAATCAGAAGATTTTGCTTTGCCTTTTCAATCCAATTTTGTGTGCAATTTTCCTAAAAGTTGACTGCGAGGAGCCTCTTTTGCTGTAGTTTCGTGAAAAAGCAAAATCTCTCTGGAATCCCAAAAAAAAAAAACGTAGCAATCAATATGCCAGTCAATGGTTGAACATTAACATAAAAATTATTGGGATTAATTTTAATCTGCCTAATCGGAGTTAAATGTGGATAAACTTTTGTCTGAAAAGTTGCTAATACTTATCTAATTTGGCGTTGTTATCTTTCCTCGACTAAATTCTGTCTAAAAGGGAGTGTTTACTTCAACAAGGATAATAAGGATAATCTTTACTCTTACTTTTAATGGTAAACATGGTAACTCCATATTTTTATTTGTGTATTGATTCTTGTGTACTTTCAGGATTAAAGTAATGGAGTCCCATGTCACAATTTCATAATAAAGTTCTTCTCTTGATTTTCATAGGCAGCCAAATGTTTCTGCACACTTTCAACTTTCCACTGTTTATTGACGAAAGTAAGCATTTCAGGTTCTTATCTTGTGCTTCACCTTGTCATCCCTCGAAATTCAGGAAATAGGGTGTAAAATTCTTTTCAACATAATGTTTAAAATCTGATTTACCTAGTACATTCCAGTTCGTCGATTTTCGAGAATTAATTGCTCGATTTTTTTAATGTTTTCTGATGTAAGATGGTTCGGGTCGTTTTCTAAAGACTCCCTAAGCCATTTAAATTATTTACGCCAAAATCTTATAGTTTTATAAGATGGAAAAGTTTTATTGTAAACTGCGAACATCCTACTATGTATTTGCTTTGGAGCAAATGTGGGGATATAAATCCGAAAAGAGCCAGCTCGTAGTATCCGTTTCCTTCAGCGGCCTGAATGAATCCATCAACAAACAAGTGTAATCTCATGGAAGTCACAAAAATGTGCGTGTCGCCTTGGTTGCTGTGATTATCGCGCAACTAATATTGCGAAGAAAGGGGATGATATACCAGTCATGCTCCCCTACGATGCCAACGCCTCCTTTGGAGCATTGGTTTGTTTTGTGGGAAAATTGTTCGATGTTGAATTTTATCCACGATCGTATTTAAAAAATATAAAAAAAATAAGTACATATAAACATCCTAGATTTTTGTAGCCAAAAATTAGGAAAGGTTAAGAATAAGTCTTGCTACAATTGTTTTAAGTTCATTTATTTTGAACTGATGCACGAACGCGGTTTCGTCATAACGATATTTTCAAGTCTTTACGTGTTAGGATTAAGATCCTTCAAGAAACAGAAAAGGGAAAGAAAAATTAGATTAAAACACTTATGTGGGGGGAGGGGGTTATTTTGGTCCAAAAAGGCTACGTTAACAAATAGAACGTAAAGTAAAAAAAATAATTACTAAAGTGCTACTCTCAGGTCATAGAAAACAATGTCTCAAAAGTTTACAAAGCATTAGAAGTCGACATTTTATTTTAACATCTCAGAACTCATACATAAACTTGAATAATGAACTTTTACATAAAGTTTATTGCATTTATTTAGTTGTTGTAAGTTTAATTTCTATTTATTAATTTTTTTCTTTAATTTTGTATGGAAAAATAAAAAAAAACAATATTTGTTTGCAGCAATTCATTATTGAAGCTTTTTCGTGAATCTAAAGATGTTAAAATAAAACTTTAACTACGTACTTGTATTGTAAAATTTTCAAACAAAAATATTGTCCACATCCGAAACTATCTGAGTAACTATTGGAGAGTTTAGGCACCTTTTTTAATCATCCTGTATAATCGCAAATAATTTTGTAGAAAAACGATATTTCCATGTTCTCATTTTTGTCATTTTGTTGAAAATTGTATCTTTGTTATTTTCTGATATGCTATAAATTTTCTAAAGTTGGACATTTACTTCTTATGAATTTTAATGAGTAGGTACAATATCAATGTTGGATCACTGAAAGTTTCAAAATACAGGAAACAAATTAAATTGTGAATTCTTCAACGCTTAAATTAAATAGAATTTTATTAAAGCGAAAGACAAGAAGGCTTCTTAAAACATTTTATTATTATTTGTATTTAATTAAACCAAGTCTTTCTACAATAGTTCAATATTTACGAAACAATTTGGTAATTATTATTGTTCCGGTATCTTTTATAGCATATTTGAAATCTACGTATCTTTTCTCTTTGCATCCTCAGCTTTCTCGAGATTATCGCACATTTCTACTCGTAAACTTTTGCGTAATAAAAATTATGTTCGAATTAATAACTGACGGGATAAGAATACTAATTGTAAGTAATTTTTAAGAGAGATCAAAACTAAACAATTTAGAACGCGATTTAATGCGCCTTGATTTATTTCGTCGACTATACAGGGTGGAACAAAAGAATTGAATAATAGTTGTATCTTTTTTATTTAAAAAGTTATCAAAAATGTTTAAGACAAACGTTCTTTGATATATTTCTACTGGTGTTTTGTTGTACCTAGTTTCTTCGTGTTCTCTTTTGTTTTGTTGCTATAACAACAAACTTTGAGTTTTTAAATAGCAGCGAGATAAAAATTTTTACTACGACTCAATCGTCAGCTTTAACTAAGAATGCTATGGAAATATCATAACTAAAAGTTATACCTAGATCTTCATTTATCGTGTATAACTTCAATTGTTATATTTCCAAAGCACACTTGACCAAAAATTATAATTGTGTCTTATTAATGACAAAATTGTATCTATGAATAGAGAAAAATATGCTTATTTCAAAATCGCTAAAAATAATTATAGGTACTCTTTAAGAAAACTTGGTTGCCATAGCATAGAAGATAAAAATAAACTGAAAAGGCCAGAATATGTGTGGCAATAAACCAAACAACCTTTATATCAAAAATTTTTTCATAACTTTTATTATTCGACATTTTTATTCTACACTGTATGTATTTTGAAAGAGATTACGATAAGATTAACAGAAGTTAATTTATTTTGAATATGTTGAAAGTCTTAAGAAAAAACAAATCTAACATGTTGCAAAATTAAAAATAAAGAAAAAATAAATAAAGCAGTAATACTGTCACGCTTCGAATTTCTGTTGTTTTTGTGTTTTTATTTCAAAATTTTTACCAGGCTTTAATGATTGAAAACAAGAAGTAACATATCTAATGCGGAAGATAAACATAAATAACGACTATTCAACCAGAAAGTTCACTAAAATAATTTTATTTGCAGTGTTTTCTTTAGATTCTAATCTCGGGAAGCTTAAAATAATATTTTGCGTAAACTTAATTAAAGACATGCTTTAAAACGTTAATTCAAATCTACTTGCTGAATATATTTTTCAGTTGAACACCTGCCATTAAGGTTACACAGGTGCAAACGTTGTTGACAGATTACGTAAGTAAGGAACAACATGAATTCTGTAAAAAGTTTACTTGGTTTTAAATGGCCAGAGCCATTGACTTTTCACAACATTCTGCGGAGATGTCAACGCTAAAATTGGTTTAAAATCGAAAGGTTCTGAAAGATCTAACGAAAAGGAGCTTATTTTGAGTTGACTTTGTAACTGAAAAGCGAGCAATAGTTTTAAGCGACGGTCTTCAGGAGAGTTTATTTTTTTCATTTGGTTTCATTACTTTTCTTAGCTTCTTGACCATCCTTAAGCCACGCCTTTTTTTAGAAACTTTTAACACACTAAAAATTAAAACAGTAGATTTAACTATTTTATTAAAATTTTAAAGAACAAAATTAATGTTCGTTCAAATACTAGGGCTAAGCGGGGCACGTTTCAACTGTTTCTCAAATATTTTCTTGTAGAAAAAACTTTCAGCTTTTTTGAAACCCTTTCCGGGAAATTAATGGAAAAAAATTATGTTTGCAACTTCTTATGCTCTAGGTATTCCTGTTCAACTTTATTTTTTCGAAATTCTTTTTCTTAACGTTATTTCTCGAATTTTCGTAGCCTTTTCCAGTTGCTTCGAAATTGTTTCCGCACAAATGAAAGGGGCGAAGTCACGGTTCGTGGTAATAGATGGCACCATAAATGTTCAATGTTTCTTTGAAAAACTCCTGAGGACGTTCAAATGTTTCTCAAACACTTTCTCAAATAAGAAATGTGTTATCAGCTGTTTTGAAACTGTATCCCGAAAATGAAAGAAAACAAAATTAGTTACGACTACTGATTAACAGATAGCACTGTTTATACTTGAGACTTTTTATGTTCGGCCTATTTCTGTTCGAAATTATTCTTCGTTATGTTATTTCTTGAATTTTCTTATTGCTTTTACTGTTGCTTTAAAATGCCCCCCCCCCCAAATAAAGAGGGTAACAGACGGGGCCAAAAATGCTGGTAAATTCTTTTGTTTTGAGCTACACATTTTAAAAATTTTGTTGCAAATCGTTTTTGATTGCAGTGAAAACCTTGAGCAGCCTCTGTACAACTGTTTCAGTCCTGTTTGGGGATTCGTCAACAGAGACGTAGCTCGACATTCCCACTGCAAGCCATCTGATGAACAGATAAAACAGCAACATCCTACGATCGCTTTTTGACCTGACTTTGCAGTAGGAACAACTTGAACAAATTGAGGCGGATTGCTAACTAATAAATCCCCCATGCAAAGCGGCCATGCTTGCTGTCAAAGCATAACGAAAGTTTTAAAAATTTTGTTGCAAATCGTTTTTGATTGCAGTGAGAACCTCGAGCAGCCTCTGTACGGCTGTGTCAGCCCTGTTTGGGGCTTCGTCAGCAGGGCTGAAACAGCTGTACAGAGGCTGCTCGAGGTTTTCACTGCAATCAAAAACGATTTGCAACAAAATTTTTCAAAACTTTCATTACGCTTTGACAGCAAGCATGGCCGCCTTGCATGGGGTAGCTTATTACGTAGCATATCCGCTTCAATTTGTTTATCCTACTGCTGTTAGGTCAAAAAGCGATCGTAGGATGTCGCTGTTTTATCTGTTCTTAATATTTTAGTTTTCGAATGTTCATAATCTATCGTTTTTCAGTTTTTTCGAATCTTTTCCCTGCGAATTACCAATGTAAGGCACGAGTTAAAAGATGGCGCCACAAATGTCACTCATTCGACATTAATTCTTGAAACATATTCCACGAGTTTTCTTGGCGTTTTTCAGTTGTTTTGAAATCGTTTTCGGTAATATGTTTTTCCAAAAATTAATCCTCCCAGTTTTAATTTACAGTAGATTCAGTAAACATATTTCTTTTTCGTATTCTTTCTTTTTTTACTTATTTCAGTCGTACACTTATTCTATATTTGAAAATATACATTTATCACCACTATCAGAAATTTTTGATAATAAGGTTTTCACTTTCCGCGCTTGTGAATTTCTTCAGAAATCAAGAAAATAGCACCGGGTTGCTATGCAATCCCTGCAACTCCTGTAGCTACGCCATTGATCATGATCACTTCTGCATATGGTGGGCTAATTTCGATCTAATCGGTGAGTACTTTCTTGAATAATAAACCGGTTCAACCAATATCCCTATCAAATGTGTATATTTGATACTTCTACTTTAGTTAAAATAAGTTAAGTTTGGAAGAAATATGAACCAATGAGGGATCGTTGATAATTTCTTGTACAAGAAGATTTATTAAATTGCTAGTTGCTAGATCTAAAATTTCTGATCAGTTGTTGTATTTCAGCAACGATACATTTCTACCCCAAATTTGCCAAAAGCATCCATCCGTTCTAAATTCTACATTGAATAGTTGAGAGTAATAAGCAGTTAGTTCAATATTGTACAGGGCTGATATTAATTTTCCAAGTTCCTCTGTTTAAAATCATACTAAAACTAATTTTCTTAGCAGGAACAACTGTAGAAAGTCATAAGTAAGCATAGGATTTGAATAAGTACACGCCATCGTGTCAGTAGCGCCGTAAAAATGTATCGAACAGGCACATTGTGTAATGAGACGGTGAAAATAATTTACAGCGTTCTTACTATATGACGCAATGTCGCAATAAAGTCTGCCGGTCGAGGTACAACTGGTCAACTAATTACTCTGAAAATCTTTACACATTTAAACAAGAAAAGTTGATTACACAACTGTAATTTTTTATTGCGGCAATATTGCTCTGTTTTTTGTTATACTGAGTAACACCATTGCTGTAGCGGCGTTAATTGTCTCCGCAGCCCTCGCGTTTGTTTATACACCACGGACTAATATTTTATATTGCCTGCTTCACTAGAATTTGAACCGCGCAAAATATATTTCTCCTGTGTATAGTCATAAGGTTCATAATTTCAAAATATAAAATTTACTGCTGCTCTCGTTTAGAACTTGATCAAATTTAGTCTATCAGTCTTGTTCAACGGTACTAGATGGAATATTCCTGGTAATAACCAATACGATACTGGAGTTCATCAATGAAATGTTGCAGTATATGAATGAATTTCATTTCATTTCATTCATAAACTGTAATATCTCATTTTCATTACTCTCAGTTATTAAAACTTAGACTTTAGGTGGCGCAATTTCTATCTTACTTATTGTTAGCCACTTTAGTATACACTTTACCGTAACATTTTTGCAGATATTCAATAAATAACGTTTAATAATAAATTCGAGTGCTAGTGAGAAGATTCATTCTGGATTGAACGCTAAGCATAATTAAAGAGTAAAATGGGCGAGTAAACTAATTGTTAGTCACGTAACAGATTTCTCTTTTTAACTTCTCGGACGCGTCTTAATTTCGGTCGTCGTAAACGCGTCGTTATTGCGTCCGCTACGCCTCTCGTCCGGAAGGTGCTAACGACGACGATAAATATTCATAGTTTCGTCCCATTACGTATTAGCATACGCAGTGACGTTTCTATTGGTTCTTCAGGAACCATGCGCAAACAAGCCGTGTGTGGCTGGCTCCTCTCGGTAACCAGTTTTATATCCATTCGCTGTTGCGGGCCATTGTCGCTGTAATAAATGATCGCTGTGTTCACGGAATAGCGCCGGTAAATGGGGTGTATTTTCCCTTTTCAAAGCTGCGCTAAACGCGCTCCTTTTCTCCCGAATCTCGCTTTGTTTATGGTGATAAAAGTTTCTCTGCTTGCTCTTTCTTTTTCTTCTTCTTCTTCTTCTGTAACATTTTTCAAATGTTTATTAATTTATTGACCCTTCTACAAATAAATGTTTATGATTTTTTAAGGTAACGGCAAATACTTGAAGTTTCGTTTTAGACTTAATTCATATTTCATTCGTTGTTATTGAGCTTATTCTAGCTCTTAAGTTTTCATTCCTTTTTTCTATCTCTAAATCGTAACTTCAAAAAGTAGGATGTTTCAAAAAAGCTATGACTAAATGTCAAAGTATTGATCTTATGCAATTTCGATTGGGTTCGTTTCAATTTTACACTTTAACTTATCAACTTATTGAGTAGTTCGCCATGCATCACCATCAATATTCGGTTTCGGTTTCGTTTTCTTCCGGTTTCGGCCACAATTCCTGGTTCTGTCAAAATTTCGGTTTCGACCAAAAAACAGCCGAACCTTCGGCTACAACCGAAACTACATTTATTTTCTTTTTTCTGCTTTAATAGACTAGAAAAGTAAATGTCACAGAAGGCGAAGCTGAGTCGTTTAGTATCTTCCTCTAATAAATCAGACATATGCCGTAAATTATTCCTGCTATACCGCCGGGGGTTAACGTAAACATAACCTAACACTGAAAAATATTAATACAACGAGAATCGAAGAAAAGTCACACTTCTATAAGTTAGTATGTTGTATTTTTCCTTGAAAAATACTTGACAGATTCATTACATGCTACCTCACAAATATTTTCACCCAACTATTTTTATTTTATTTTCGTAAGTTATGTTTGTTAAACTTGTTGATATGCGACTGTACTTAGCTCAGACATAAAATTGCAAATTTTTAATGACAAATAAATTAACTATAACAACTGAAATAATTTTATTAAAGCTTTTCATCATAAGTTTCAGTAATAAGCAAAAATTTTCACAAGAACTCTGTGTAGAGTGAGTATTTTTAGTTTATTTAACCTAACCCATGCATTTTTGCAGTCCAATAGCCTCCGTTTCAAATTTCTTGCCAGCTTTAGGACTGCCCACTTTCCTAATCTATTGCATGTTAATCTCAAACTTGATTAAATACAAACCGTAATATTAACGCAATATTTACCACAAAATTTTATTTTAAGTATAAAGTGAATTTGCTTTGCACGACGTGAAATCTCTAAACAAGCAAAGTTTCTGATTCTGACCTAAATTCGATTTTAATAAGATACACGTTTCAATTTTGTTTAGCTCTATGAGCTGTAGTTTGAAAAAAAAACCTCCTTTGATTTTTGTAAAATATGGTAGAGACGAAAATTTTAAATTGTTTTTATTTTTGTCTTACAATATAAGTTTGTTTGATTTCAGCTAATAATAAATAAAACTAAAATTGTTTTTGTTTCTGTCTTACAATATAAATCTATTTAATTGCAGTTATTAATAAATTAAATTATTGATTTAGACTTTAGTTAAACTATTTCTAATTTCTTTCGAATAAGATTCGGTTTTTTTTCGGCCGAAACTGAGACATTGGCCGAAATTCGGTTTCGGTTTCGGTTTCAGCGAGAAAATCGGTTTCGGTCGGACACTACCATCAGGACAGAAAATATATGGACGGAGTATGGTCAGAGTTGGAAAACGGAAAGATGCTAATCTCTTATCTGACTAGTTTTATGTACTATATGTGGCTTTGAAAATGTAGTAAATTAACTAAGACATAATATAAGCTGCTTTCTTTACCCTAAAAGTTTGAATCGGATTTTGAATAGTAATAATGAATCTGGATTCCGTAGTAGCTGCAACAAAACACCTTAGATTTGAATTGTTGATTGACAGTTCGCCTGCAAATAACTGCAGTTCAATCCAAACGAAACAAAAAATAGTTTGTTTCGAAGGGGAAAGGGGATTACCAAAGAGGACTGAAATTTCAAGGAAAGTAGGGATTAACCCGTTAGCAAAAGAATGTCCGTCTTTGAATCAAAACGCATTTGGACCACGTTTTTGTGAGCGAACGAAAGCACCTATTAAATCTAATTAACTGATTACAGTCCTAGCGAGTCTAAAATTCCATTCCAATTAGGCGTTTCCGTTTTAGCTTAATGTTCCTTGAAAGTTATTCCATTTGAATTTACTTACATAACCATACCTTCGCTTAGGTACCGTGTCATCTTCAATTTTTTTTTGTCAAAAACATATCAGTAGCCTCTGCCTTCTATTTGCTTTCATTGGTTTACGAATGCGAGCCTTAGTATCTACGCACTGAGAAAAATTAAATAGTTAAGACTGTCAACCTTCTGTTGTTGGCTTCGTTAAAATGTATTTATGTCAACATTAGTATCCTCAACTGAACATCTTAGAAATTGTTTAAATAACACTAAGAAAATTTTCAACTATTACATATGAATGAAGGACAATCTTTTACCTAAAACTGAAAGTATTTATGCCCGGTTTCTGAAAGGATAAATAATTTTATGTAAGGATAAATTTTATATGAAGATAGTTTTATGAAAAGCATAAATTGTTTACGTTGTATACACTTTATTGTCAGATAAAGTTTTGAGAATCTGCTTTTATTAGTTATAATAAGTTTATGTTGAGTTTATCTTTACATAAGGTTATGCATCGTTTCAGAAACCGGGTATCAATTTGTTAAGTCAAAAAATGATTATAAAGCGCTGTTGTTCGGCCACAGCAAACTTTCTGATTCTTAACTGCTATGCTTTGACAGCAAGCATGGCGCCTTGTATGATATGACTTATTACGCATCAAAGTGGCTTCAATTTGTCAATCCTAATGCAGCGGCGGCTCGTGCATAACATATTTGGGTCGGCGGCAGACATACTCCCAGTGCGCTTGCTCTGTCTAACACACACAAACAGGGAACAAATAATACACGACGCACAACGGTCGCCTACCCAAATATGTTACGTAGAACCGTTGCTGTCCTAATGCAATGTCAGGTCAAAAAGCGATCGCAATATGTCGCTACATAAGCTCTTCAACACTTTTACATCGCATTGCGAATAAAAGGAGTCGATTTGGTTTACAGTAGAACTCTCGAACTACGCTTCTGCTGATAAGCCTCAAATAGGGCTGAAAGAGCTGTACAGAGGATGCTCTGGGGATCCAATGCATTCGAAAACGTTTTGCAACAAAAAAAAAATTTTTAGTAAAATTAAAAATCAGACGAAAAGCGAAAAATTATGCCGACATATTAATATTCGGACGAATCTAATATTTACTAAATTTATACATTGTTACATCACCTTTGGCTTTTATAACAGCCTTGATTATTCTTTTTGGCATGGTATTTGGGGTGAAACAATTTCATATTTCCTGTATTTTTTGACTGTTTCGCAAGAAATTTTTGATGTCATAGCATAGGATTTTAATGACACTTAAGTCGGGACTACTTGAGGGCTGTACGACATGAAGCTCCGTCCGGTTGAAAAATAAATTTTTTCCTTCCGAACTGCAACCTTGCAGTCCGCAGAAGGTTTCTACCTAAAATATATTACCATTTTTCTGCGTTTATGGGACCATTAATAAACTTCAGATTGTCTAAATCTTTGCAAGACAGGCAAGTCCAAGTCATAATTAAAGACACGAGTGGATGAAGGTGTTATGTTACAAAATTAGAAATGAGCCTCAATTGGAATTAAAAGTATTCCATTGGAGCTTATTTACTCTTTTTTTGGTTGAACTAGTGTCTACTTTTGCACTACTGTATTATTCGTACTTTAATTTCCCATAATTATGCCTCACTTGTTGAAAAAATCAATAAAAGTGCTGATGTTAAAAATGCGACTTAACACCTTCGTCTACTCGTGTCTTCAATTCCATTTCAACCAAATCCTGACCTAGATATCGAGATTCAGGGCTTTTTCAGAAACATACGCCAAATGTCATTACATAAGCGGAGAGCGGAATTTGGCGGTTTTTTTTTTAATTGATCAAATTAGTGATATATTATGTATACAGTCGCTGGCACCTAAAATGTACCCTCTGACCGCAAACCCTACCGCTAAGACTTTTTGCTACAAAGTTCACAGAATTGTTATTGCAGCACTTAAGATGCGGATGACTATGTGCTGAGCGCACTACCATAATAGAGAGAATGAAATTCCTCTGTACGTAAGCTAATACGAACATCTTGATATTTCATATTTGTATCCGATGAAATAAGGCTACCCGAATCGTTTAAATACCGGTTTTACCTGACTTCGAATCTATTCGAGTGTCCAAAATATTGTATAGTACATTTAACAAAATTAGTCGTCACCAAGATGTTACAGTCATTTTGGAATAAAGGGGGGCGTAGTCAGAATAAAATGCGTTTATTAAAACAATAAAGTAAACGTACATGGTTATGGCATTACACTAAAGGCGGATCTTATCTAAGGGTTTGATGACTATCAATTCTGTAAAATGCTGATGTTCAATTATTTATAGGCATCAATAATCAATAATGCAATAATGCAATCTTAGATCATTTCTCGGAATGTGCATAACGCATTTTCCAAGGCCAGGGCCATTCTATTCCTTCGTAGAGCAACTTAATATTTGGTGTTGCACATGCTTAGTACTTAATAAGTGTAAGTGTTTATCTCATCTCGAATTATTTTATCTACAATTAATTCTTGCAATATGATTTCTACTCATTAGAATATCTTAGCACAGTGCTCTTCAACAAAGTGTCAAAGTCCCTCCTTTCCTGTAACATGTATTGTCAATATATTTTACAATGCAGTTTCAACTAACATTTTAATTTCTGTACTATACTTACTAATACTCTTCGAAATTGTTTTGTAACATGTTAAATTTGTCTTTTGCCTGTATTTCAGACATGTGTGTGAATTGGAGTCCGTATTCACGCTGATATGATATGTGTTACGGCAACCCTGTGGTTAACTGCAAGTAAATAAAACCACCTGTAAATGGGACTTACCTGCTTATAGGAGCTCATACCAAATATCATCCAAATCCCAAAAGGCGTTCCTTTGTTATAAGAAAATTTAACTTTCTCTTCAAGAACTGAGAAGAAGAATACCGGTTTCATGAAGCAGTTTTGGATATAGATAAGTTTGGTTAAATAGTCTTATTATGAGGTCAGAATTTGTGGTTGAACCATGTCCACGGAATATAAAGACACTCTGTATAACTGTATACAGAAGAAGAGATGCGTATTTTCTTCATTCCGAAAAATGTAAGACGGGCAATGACCAAAATAATAAAACTATTAAGAAACAAACAGAGAGCGATTCCTGGCGAGTTTCTAAGTTCAAAGTAGAAAGATTAAACAAGGGAAGCGCTTGTTTAGGTCATTAATGTTTGATTAAAATTTTGGAAAGAAAAGGTGAGAAGAAAAGAGATGGAAATAGCCGTTTAATTTTTTATTTTGTAATAAAACTAGAAATTTTTGATAGTGAAAGTCAAATCCTTCTCTCTGTCTCACTTTTATCACCCCCGTCCCTAGCACTACAGAGAAAAAGGTGTTTAGTGGCTCGTCCTGTAAAAAAAGTTCCGAACATTATAATAGAATCACACTTGATTCGCTATTTGAATTACGAATCATTATCAGTTATTACGAAATGTGTCATATTCACGCTGCTCATAATTCGTCACGTTATGTTGACAGTTTTTATTTCAATTTGCTGTAGAATTAGATTCTAGATTTTCAATAATTACTTTGAAGATATTTAAAATGTAGTACTATGAAATCTGACCATATCATATTAAATATTAAAGTTTACGTCAGTTTCTGTATTATCTGACTCAAAGGCAATAACAAATATAAAAATACACTCTTTAAATAAACTCAATTAAGTAATTAACACTATTAAGTAATTATAAATTATACTTATGTCTTTTTTTTATTTCGGAGGAGTATTAAAATGTATTGGAGACTGTGATTTATATTACAAAGAAATTGGATTTAACTTCCTAATCACAAAAAGTTTGTTTAAAAACTAGATACGTATTTCGGCAGCTATGCTGCTATCTTCAGTAGATCACAAGAGAAGTCAAACTTTTTGTGGTTAGGAGGCTAAATCCAATTCCTTTGTTCGGGGTAGTTTGACATTTTGGCGCTAAAAACGAACTTTGTCATTTCAAACGAGCTTTTTACAAAAAACAGCTGGTAAAAAAAGAAACATCATTTTACTGCGTCTCTTCTCTTTAGGATTGAAAAATATTTTAAGTGGATTGAGTTAGATGATCATCATCTTCAATCCACTTGAAATCTCAATCGGAGTCAATGTGCGAGATAAAGCTGAGTCCGTATCAATCAGTGAACAATTAATTGAATGAAAAATATTATTTTTAGGAAACCATTCGTTATGCTTGCTACGAATTGTTATGATTGCTGCATATCAATCGTAACAAGCATAACAGTTGATATGAAATGTTTACAGAATAGACCTAGTTGGCTGTTTATGATGTAAAATTATAAATATTTCTTTCTGCAGCAGAATATTTTGTTTATAATTTCTTCTCTAATGTAATGACTCAGCAGAAATATTATTGACACGGTTTTAAACACACTAAAACGACACAATCTCGTTTTACGGTAATTTCTATAACATTAAAAGTAGCGTTACAGCATTTCACGCTAGGAAGGTCCGAAAATTGCCGCTGCGTCCCGGTTCGCAAAGATGAAGACAACTCACCTCATTTTCAGTTAAATCTCGCAAACCTTCCATGCACCACATTCCTTAAGAGACATGCAACCAAGAGCTTTGATTTCCTCCGTATTGGCGTTGTGCATTTTACAAACACACTCGTACAATGTCATCGATGTCGACGACATACTATCCAAAGATTATATGCCAGGAAGCCTTATCGTCCTTGAAAATCCTGAGTACGACGGGAACTTACAAAATGTTACTAGGGAAAGCTTAATCAACGGTAGTTTCGACGAAGCCATGGTCACAATGGGTTTTCATAGGAAAATGATGAATGAGTATCTGTGCAGAAATTTCCTGGCCGAGCAGATCGTAGCAGACATGAGTACGCCGAGGATCAAGAGGAGATTGGGAGTACCTCAAAGTAGTACGTCAAGAATTTCATTTCAGGTTAAAGACAGCATGATGAAAGATGAAGGATCCACGAACTACAAGGATTGGTTATCGAAGTAAGGTCTCTCTGAAAGTAGCTTTAAATTAAAAAAAATGGTAAAACTGCTTAAATAGGAGTACCACGCTGGAAGACATCTATCGGCGTTACGACACTGACGTTCAAAAACGAGGCGATGCTGAAAATAGCGACAAAGATGACGATGAGGAAGACAAGGAAGAATATGATGGCCATATTACTGGTTATGCTTATCAAGCTCCTGCTGCTAAGCCAGGACATAGTTACCAAACATACCCGGGAAGTCAGAGTGGTAGCGGGGGAGTCTACAGACATGGGTGGACAGTGCCAGGAAACACTGGATTCGGAGGTATTCACACAGGTTACGGAAGTGGTTATGATGCGAGTCAAAGTGGTTATGCGAACGCATACGGAACTGGACACAGCGGTTTTGGAACAGGACATGGCCTGGGCGGTCTCACTCTACACGCATATGACGGAGGATACGGTAAACCACTTTGCATTTGCTGAATTTTTCATTTACCAAATTGTTCCAGGGCATTCCAACGAGGAATATCACAAATATCATCCATCGACCTCCAACAAAGAAAAGGATTTAACTGACCTTTTCGATATAGCTCTAACAGCCCTGGCATTTTTATCATTCGGAATGTTTGTTATTCACGTTATAATGTGTATCACATCCGTCGTAAGTATATCGTGATCATTTCTTTTTAAATTCAGAACTTTGCAAAATGTGACTTGGACAGAAGCGATTCTCTTTTAGAATAACAATCCCTCGACAATGGTGACTATGATGCCGATGAGCATGAGTCCTGCAGTTCCAGAACCCACAGGAGGAGGTATGACGGGGGATGGGATGATGGGCGGGGACATGACCAGCGAAGGTATGACCGGGACTGGAACTGGGGGTGATATGACAGCAAACGGAGACATGACTGGGAATGGAGATATGACTGGAAACGGTATGAATGGTAATATGGGCATGACGAGTACTGGAGCAGGAAGTATGGGCATGACTGGAGGGGGAGATATGGGCATGACTAGTAATGGTAATGGAGGTGATGCGGGAATGACTGGTAACGGCGGTAGCATGGGAATGACCGGCAATGGTGGAGATACAGGCGTGACTGGTAATGGCGGTAGCATGGGAATGACTGGTAATGGAGGTGATACTGGCATGACTGGTATGGGTGATAACATGGGAATGACTGGTAATGGTGGTGGTGTAGGAATGACGGGAAATGGCGCAGGAGATACAGGTATGACTGATAACGGTGACATGGGAATGAATGAAAATGGGGGAGGAGTGACTGGTAACGGCAACGGTGGTGATATGGGAATGAATGGTGGAGGTGATACGGGTGCCACCGGTACTGGTGGTGGAGGTGACATGGGAATGACTGCTGTGGGTGATGGAAGTGATACGGGAATGACTGGAAATGGTGGTGACATGGCTGCAACTGGAGACGGCATGAATGGTGGGGGAAATACAGGCATGACAGGTGATGGAAACGGCAATGACGGAAACGCTGGTGACAATGGGGGGATAACAGGGAACGGTGCTACGAATGGTAACGGTGGTACGGGTGATGATATGATGGGAGGCGGAGGCACTACAGGAGATAATTCTACAGGTGCAGCTAACGGAGGAGACGATGGCGGCAGAATTCATATTCAAGATTCCATCAATTTTCGCTATCGAAGAGACATTCCGACCATTACTAATCCCAATAATCAAGCACTCAATGAGCTGGCACGTCGCGTTTTAACATCCATAGAAGCATCATTGATTGCGGCTGAAGACGAAGGCGTTTGTTTGCGAAAAACCCTATGCGAAAATAACAAATATTCAAGAACGCTGAACGGTCAAAGTAACATTTGGATTCCTGTGTGGAGGTAGGGTTTGCTTTGCTTTGAGTCGGTTGTGTACTATGACTAGAAGTCAGATATTTGAAAATACACGATTGGTAAGCCACATGACCCAACAAATGTCTGACTTCGATTTAGAACTTTAAATTTGCCGCTCTGTATGTACTCTTCTAGTTTGGGAATGAGCTGGCTATCGGGTCGATTATCCTCTACACCATCGACATCTATGCTCGATAGCCTGAAAGCATCCGTGCTTGGTTTAGGCAAGGCCAACTGCGATGTGATATATCAAGAATGCGATTTGGCGGAAGAAAGAAGGAAAAGACGAAGGAGGCGAAAGCGGGCCCCCGAATCAATGACATGAAGGCGATTTTAACGCCGTCTATCAAATAATGTCATAAAAAAAGGTGTGGGTGTAAAGGTGTCTTTCTACAATATAATTCTCTATTTATTTATATTATTTAAAAACTATCTTGTGCAGCTTTATTTATTGAATAAACTTTTTTGTGGAAGTTGTTAGACGGAGTGTGATTCTTTTTATCCACCCGAGTAGATTTACTAATTAGACAGGAGAGTTCTGTAATATGATTCTGTATCGAGTCAAGGAGATGGCAAGAGTATCTTCTTCAGAACAGTATGAGTTCGTGACTTTGGTGTAATAAAACAAAACGCAAAATAAATCGTCAACTTTTATTTCTCAGTTAATTCTTTTTTAATAAATTTGAGGAAAAACTCAATATTGCAAGGACACTTAAAACTAAAGAACATTAAGATCAAATAGTGACAATCAATTTCGCAAAGAACTAAAACCTACAACTCTCGTATCACATGCAGAAAATTAAAAAAAAAGTACACAAAACTTAAAACTAACTTAATTATTCACTTAATCAATTAAATGCACTAAGAGTCCTGATTTCGTTCGAAACCTACAAAATAATACAAAAAGTTTAGTCTTCCGGGAGCTGCCCTTCAGCCGCTCACGTTAATAGGCACATTTTTCTTTATTTCCCTAAACTTATGTAAAGTTGTACAAAAAATTATACACTCAACATCGTTAATGTTATTATTATTTATTCCACACACGTAAAAAGGATCGCGCGACTTAAAAATAACTACCGCCCTCTTCATAGTCAACAATTTACATCTAAACTCAATACATATTCAAAGAAATTTACGTACAACTTTATAAAAAAATACATTATATATAATTTATTTACATATTTCTACATTACAACGTCCGAACTGGTAGAACTAACCATATCAGTTCTGATATGCACCGACTATGATGATAGCTTGGAAAAAAACGAATTAATTCAATTCCTAATCGAGTTTCGTATAAAAAAATTAAATAAAACGGAAAGGAAACGAACGGGCACAGAAACACCAACACACACCAACCGTGTTAAATGGGGTCCATGGGTATAACGGAAATGTTTTGCTATCCGGGATAGCGAGTTTTATGGCCCGGTTCTGGACGAAACGTATGTCAGACAGATGTTTGCTGAACCCCTCCTAAGTAATTCAGAGGCTTCTGTTCGGTTTCGCATTCGGAATCTTCTATTTCGCAGAGGTTCGTCGAAAGATCACTGTTGCTACCATACCCACCTAATAAGGAATGTCGTTCTTCTGCGAAAATCAAATAATTCCGTATTAATTAAGGAAAGAACCACTAATAGGAGGAGAGAAAAATTTTGTCACATTCGAGAATCGAACCCGGGACACGTTGGTTGCATGCCGATTACCTTACCAACTAAGCTAACGTGACTCCGAAGTTCGAAGCTTTAAATTAGGAACAGGAGTGAATGCGAGCAAGTAGAAATTTCATAAATTAAAGAGAAGGATATTGTTAGTGTAATTAAATTACTTAAGGAAAGAAGTTTTACGTACCCAAAGTGGTAATAACTGATCCTATATCATCATCGCATGTTTTCCTCCTATTTCGATTACTAGGAAATCCGTAGGGTTCAACATCATCTGAGTCTGCGCTAGGACTGTGCAGACACTCGCCCTCGGCCTCGCTGGGGATGTTATACCCATGGGTCGGCAAGTATGAGTTGGGATGACGCACGTAACTATCCGCTGAGAAAGGACAAATACAATTAACGTCACAATCAGTGGATTAAATAGAGCGCAAATGCAATTAGTAAAACGGAAGCAAAGTAAATTCAGTTAGGGATACTCACTTGGTTTAACAATAATTAAAGGCACTGCATAAAACATCAAAATACGTTAATATTATGAATAAATGTATACAATATGAAATTGTTAGCAAGAAACCAAATTTAACTAGGTATTATTATTTTTAACAAACGCAAACCACATCAATAGAGACTTACTAAAATAACTATCTAGCTTAAATCTTTTAAACAACGGTCTCCTTTATTCCTAAAATTCGAATTGACACTTTCACTTTCAAATCTGCTGTCGGCAGGTAGGTAGATAGAAACTAGTAGGTTTAATTATTCTCACCTGTGGTAAAACGGAACTCTTCGTTCCCACTGTCAAGAGCATTGAGGCTGGGACTGATGGCATGCGGTTCGCACTCGCTGTCGGCCATGAATTCGGATTCGAGGTCTTCATTGAGAGTCTCGATGTCGCGGTCGGAATGAATGGGCCCCAGTGGATGGGGCGGCAAGTGGTGGCATCTGGATTCGTTGCTTTCGTTGCTGTGAAAGCTGGAAGAGTCGGGGATTTCACTCCCGGGCACCTCGGTGATATTGGGCAGTGTCTGGCTGTGCCGCGCCCAGTCCGAACAGTCCCAGTGGTAGCCTGTAATTACTGTTTTTAGACGAAGATTTTAATTGGTGCGAAAAATGGATGTGATATGGCTTTGGATTAGTAGAAGCACTAGAGAATAATTATTGTTAGATTCCAAATCCGATCGAAGATGGCTACACAGAATTACCTACTAAGTCGCTATTATAATCAAAAAAGAACTTACTTCCGACAGTTCTTTGATCGTCGTCGGATGAATTCGCAGCAAGACTTGATGGTCCCAGTGGTTTGTGATTTGCTATGGTATTGCTGCGGCCGCCGTAAATCCTATTGGGCGCATCGCAATTTACAGGACTTGACATCTTATAATCTGGAAACAGAGATGGTAAAAAAATATCTCACCTGTAAATTTTACTAACCATTTTTAATTTTGGGTTTCTCATTGAAGGACGACGCCAGATGCATCTGCTCTGCCCAAGTAGTTTTGTCTGATTCACAGTTTCCTCCATGCACGCCCTGCTGGTTGTTTAAGTTCAAATTACGCATGTAATCACGTGGAACATTCTCCAATTCGTCACCGGCAGATCCATAGCTTCGCAAAGTATCCAAATTATTTAGAATGGCAGCGGCTGTGCAGACGTAGTGAGTATCGTTTTGTGTCGTTCCTGTATAAGAAAGCGGTCTCTGTACGGGATTATCGCGTTGGTTCACCTCCAAGTTGCTAAGTTTCGATCCTCTTTTAAACTCAACTAACTCATGTGGCCTCGTTGAGTTTAAAACGATTTGATCCTTTCTCATCTCGTTGTTAATCATATTTTGTCTTTGCCTGGAACGCTTGATTCTGCATCTTCTGTATATTATGTACATCAACACCAAAGTGAATAGCACCAGTACCCCAACTGAAATAGCAATGAGTTCCTCCCAAGTGATGTTCATTACACTCGAGGTAATAGGTGAAGAAGATAGAGGGCTACCGCAATAAGGACCTGTCGTATTTGGCGGACATAAGCATCGGAAGGATCCTATCTCGTTTATACAGGTCCCACCATTTTGACATGGAGTCGACTCGCACTCGTTCAAATCGAACTCGCAGGATTCCCCGGTGAAAAAACGACATTTACACAGTGGACCTTCATCACCTTCCTCACATACCCCTCCATTCTTACAAGGATTTGGCAAACAATATCGGCCGTATTCGCATCTCTTCCCTGTCAACCTATAAGTACAGTCACACGAATAATCCCCTGCTATGGACGGTACGCATTTCCCTCCATAAAGACAAGGCGATGAAGCACAAGGATCTGTATCAAGTTCACAAACTACTCCTTTAAATCGAGTATGACATAAACACTCAAAACCACCCCCAGTGATTTCCTTGCAAGTACCTCCGTTTAGGCAAGGCTGTGAACCGCAAGCGCCGGGTTGCACTAAAATACTTGAATCACAGCTAAACTCAACATTGGCGAAGCGCTTCAGGACCGCAATGGAATTATCGCCTGATTTGTGCAGCGGAACTGAAATACGTGCGATTCTAACATCGTCCATGCAACCTGAGAAACCTCTCTGTATATCTTCGAAGCCCAAAATGGAAGGATGTTGATGGACCTCCGCGCCCAAATACATCTCGTCACTCTGTAGGTTCAATATATCGCTAATTCCAGGTGCAGATCCTTGTGCAGTATGGGCCCCATCAATGATAAGCCTTGCACTATTATGGTCGCGTTCCAAACGTATCTCATGCCATCTTCCATCGGAAACATAAGTTGTAGAAACACGCACCACACCCTCCCCACTACCTAGCTCAAATCTATATTGCACAGCACCATTCACTACCTCCAAAATATTATAGTCAACCTTCCCAGCTGCATACATTAGATTACCAGAGGGTTGCATGGTCCTAATACGCAAACTCAAACTCAACTGGTCTTCAATGGCCTTTTTATTAATGATCCTGTATTGAGAATAACTTTTGCCCTTGAACGAAATCGGATTCCTAGCAATATAGCATGATTCATCATGGCACTTTGAGATGTCTATGTCACAAGTCGAACCCGCGTAACCTTCTGGACACTGGCAGGAGTAGCCCTGACTAGAAGCATCAGGTATGCAGAGCTTGTAAGTAGGGCAAGGTGTTCTGGCGCACTCATTTACGATTATATCACAGCGATCTCCCCCATACCCTTCATTACAAACACACTCCAATTTATGTCGGTGATCAGGCGAAACAAAACTGGTAACATCAGTAGAGACTGGTTTGATTTTGGTCGGCTCCAAAACATAATGGTCCTCGCAATTTCCATATGTACAATAGGAAGTTGTACATTTAAACCGAACTATTTCTTCAACTATTAATTTGGTGCTTTCCTCGAGCTCTTCTAAGTTATCATTCATGGCTTTCCTGATTTCGTCTGATGTATAATAGCCCTCGTCTGCTTTACGGACAGTAAACAGCACATCTAAATCTTTGTTGATGATTTGGCGTTTCGCGCGGAGATGTTCGTCATCATACGATGATTGCACGCTTATTATTATCACGTCCTTCAATTTCGAATTCATTGCGTTGCGAACAGCACGTATGAAGCCTTTTCGGTGGCTCAAAACGAAGGCTTCTGGACTTACTTCGCGGAATCTGATGACCAACGCGTTGTCTAACATGTCTTCGGAAATGATTTCCACGATGACTTTTACGATGGTGTGTGTGTAGTATTTTCCGTCCGTTACAGACACGTTAAGGCGGTAATCACCCACGTCTAATCGAGGAAGTGCCGTCAAAGTTCCATCGGTACGGTCAATTTTGAATAGTTCATGAGTTGGATAGGGAATTCCTAATGTTGGTGATAAGGAGTACGTCAAAGTGTCATATTGATCTTGATCGTTGGCATAAACTTTTCCTACCACTCCACCCGGATACTCATCTAAGAATGAATTAATGCTGACTTCTAGAGGAGTTATAATTGGTGGGTACTGAGATTCTTCGATGACTTTAACCACGACGAATGTGTCCGAGTATAAAGGTGGAGTACCGTTATCGAACACTCTAATTTGCAATAAATAGGTGTCTTTGATTTTGTGGTTGAATTTGGTGGCGGTCCGGAGGATACCGTCTTGTTCCAGGCGGAAGATGTTGCCGTCGTTACCGGAGCGAAAATCGAACGTGTAAGGGGAGGTATTTGGGACGGTATCTTCATCGGTGATGGTGAATTTAAGAATTGGATATCCAATGGGTTTGTCCTCCTGAGGAAAGTTGGTTCAATTTCGTTTGCATTTCAAAATACGAAAAGGAGAAACTCACCTGCACGATGGTTGTATAATTTGATTGTGAAAACAAGGGCGGGTTATCGTTTGCATCAGATATCTCAATATTAACATTGGTATGCCTGGAAAGAACAGGTAAACCATTGTCCTTTGCAAGCACCTCGATAACGTAGCTGGAAATGGTTTCACGATCAAGTGCGTCGGCTACTGATAGGTAACCGGTGTTTGGGTCTATTGTGAATTGATCATGGTTATCGCCTTTAACTATGGAATACGTAATTCTGCCGTTATCTTCGCTGTCAATATCAGTGGCTACAACCTAAAATGTGAGTCATTAAAATCTAATGAAGGAAGTTAAGAAATAAGTGATGCTTTACTTGTAAAATTTTGTCACCGATTTGTGCATCTTCTTTAATTCTAGCGCTGTAGGTGTCATGTGTAAAGATTGGAGCGTTGTCATTGCAATCGGTGACGGTTATGTTCACCGTAGCAACATTTGATAAAGGTGGAATTCCCCCATCGATTGCTTGAATCGTCAAAAAATAATCCTTTGCTCTTTCGTAATCCAACATATCAGACAGTGTAATTACTCCCGTTCGATTGTTAATCACGAATTTCTTGTGCTCGTTTCCTCCAATTATGGTGTAGTAAACCTCAGCATTTACACCGGTGTCTATTGAAGTCGCTAACACGCGCGCGATTTCGGTACCAACTGCGTCGATTTCGGGTACTTTCGCGAAGTAATACTTCGACGTGAATTCTGGAGGATTATCATTGATGTCCTGCACGTTCACAATCAAGGAAGCTACGGATGACATTTGAGGAGTTCCCTGATCGACAGCTTGGATGGTCAAGTTATACATTGCCCGAATTTCACGATCTAGGGGTTTTGCTAAAGTTACTATCCCACTATCGGGAGCCATTTTAAAATGATTATTGAACGAGTCTATGAACGAATATTTGATTTTTCTGTTTATACCTGTAATGTAGATTTATGTGACAAAAAGCTTTACTGAGGACGGGAGGTGAACTTACCAATGTCTGCATCCGTTGCGTGCACTTTGGTGACCAGGGTGCCAACTTCTACATCCTCAGGCAGAGCAACAGAATAATAAGGGAGGGAAAATTGCGGTGCGTTGTCGTTCAAATCCGAAATGACCAACTCGATTTGTGAGGAACACTCCCAACTGGAATGCTCTTTGTCTTGCACGTGCGCCAACAAGTTGTATTTGGATTGTTGTTCACGGTCAAGGTGCGTAATAGTTTTCAAGTGACCAGTGTCTTTATCGAGAGAAAAGTTTTCAGATCCTTCCCCAGTGAGGATGTAGCGCAATTTCGAGTTTTCTTGTTCATCGATGTCTGATGCTAAAACACTCAGAACGAACGAGCCTGGGAGTATACCTTCAGACAAGACCTGTCTGTAGCGATATTTTAAGCAATACGGTGGATTATCTGTGAATAAAGACACAAGTTATTATTTAAAATGTTTGAGTTTTTGGATATGTTTACCATTGGAGTCTAAAATTTTAACGTCAACTTTTGTGGTATCCGTATATAAACCATCGGTCATGATAATTTCCAAATTGTAATTTGCAACCGTCTCACGATCCAAGGATTTAACGACGTACAATTCGCCAGTTTGGCGTATTTGAAACTGAGAACTTGGATCACCCGTGATGATGTAAAAACTGACGGGCGTCGTCAAATCAACGTCGGAGTCGGTTGTATCCAAGGTCAAAATAACTGTACCAGGTAAGGCGTCCTCATTAACAGCGCTATCGTAATATTTCTTCTTGAATAAGGTCGGACTATCGTTGTAATCTTTGAGACGCACGATCACAGTGGTTCTTGCCGAATACTTATTATCAGTGGCCATGATGTGAAACTTATATTCGGGTTTAGTTTCTCTATCAAGCGGCACTAAGGTAGTTACCCAACCGGTGAAAGCATCCACGGAGAAAACATTAATAGCGTCTCCAGAATCCGATCCAAAAATATACCTGACTTCACCGTTGCTACCTTGATCTTCATCATGAGCAGTCACTATTATACGAATATATTAAAATAATTCTGAATGATTCTAGTTAAGAAAGAATGATACCTTTTAAAATTGAAGTGCCTTCCTCAGTATTTTCGGCCAAATTAATGATGTAAGTGCTGCTTTCGAATTGAGGAGCGTGGTCGTTTTCGTCGAGTACCTGTAGGGTTATTTCAACGAAAGCCGTCAAAGGAGGACTTGAATCAGTTTCGGCCAAGACTCCAATCAGATGTGACACTTGCGATTCAAAATCCAATGGCCTGGCCAACATTAGTTGACCATGATGGTCTACGCTAAACTGTGGATTCTCTTCCGAACCAGAAACGATCTTGTACTTAACCGTTACGTTGGACACCATTTTCAAAGTTGTAATGACAGTTCCTAAAAGGAAAAGACGTTCTTAAATTGTAAGTCAGAACTGAGAATTGAAAACTTACCGCTGGATGAATTTTCGGAAACGAAAAATTTATCGTCCTTGCGTTCGAATACAGGTGGCAAGTCTTTGGGACCCATTATCAAAATGTTAACTGGAACATCGGAGTGTTTTTCTGGTTGGCCTCCGTCTGTGGCCCTTACGAAAAATTGAAATACTTGACCTTCTATAAATTGCATCAATTAGAATTAGAAGTCTTGGAAGTTAGAGGGATGTTACCATATTTCGAAGCATCCTTTACTAAGTACAGGCCACCATTTTTTGGGTCAATCGCAAAAATCTCGGTTACATCAGAAGACTGTTCGTCGTAGATGGAGTAACGCAATTGTGCGGCCGAACCTTCATCAGGATCAGTGGCTCGTATCTGAATCAAAGCAAACACGTGTAGATCATACACAAAAAATATTAATGAAAATGTTACTTACCTTCATGAAGAAAGATCCCAAACTGAAGTTAGATCTGAGGCTGCCTTTGTATTCGCGCAAATTGAATTTAGGACTGTTATCGTTTTCATCAATGACTTTCACCCTGACGGTCAAAAATCCCGACCGCCCTCCCCCGTCCGTAGCCATGACTGGTATTTCATAAAGCTTCTGGTTTTCACGATCCAATCTCGCCTTGGTGATTATTTTTCCTGAAGTCTTATCGATGGAGAAAGTTTCGCTCAGAAGATCGGAATGTATCGAGTAAGAGACGGTTCCGAATTCACCAAAATCATCATCACTTGCTTTCACGACAACAACAAATGCACCAACCGGTTGGTTTTCGACAACCTGAATATCCATGATGACATCAGAGAAAACAGGAGAGTGAAGATTTGCTGGTAACAGCTCAACTTTAAGCCGGGCGAAATTTGTGTAGACACCATCGGAGACGGAAACGTTGAGGATCAAGCTTTTTTGATCGCCGAAATTAGCCAAATTCGTCAGAGTGATGATTCCCGAGTTCGGGTCCATGGAAAATGTCTGCTGTTCATTTCCTGCTACGATGGAATAGCGCAGTCGTGATTGGTCAACTAAATCTGGATCACTAGCAGTGACGATGGTCACAAATTGATCTCGCTTAGCGTGAACGGATAAGCCGCAGAAATAGGAGGGTTGTTCAAATTTTGGGGGGTTATCATTCATGTCCAAAACTACAGTTAAAAAGCTGCAATTAATAAGGTTCTTTAATAATTATGGTATCCATTACCTTCCAACCAAACGTGAGTCGTGCTTGATAAACTAGGCACGCCTTGATCGGTTGCAACAACGATGAAATGGTGGTAAGTCGCCTGTTCGTGGTCCAGAGACTGTTTTAAGTAAATCGTGCCGTCGTTTTCATCGATGTAGAAATAATCCGTGGCATTACTTCCGTCTTTCTTGATGGAATAAGTAATCTTCTGGTTAATGTCGGTGTCGTTGTCTCTGGCCAAGACTGTGAGGACCGAAGTTCCAAAAGGCGCTGCCTCTGAGATAGAAACGTTGTAGCTTTCCATAGTGAATTCAGGAGGACAATCATTGACGTCTTGAAGGACGATGGAAACAGGCACTTCGGCGTATACAGCCGAAACAGAATCTGTCGCTCGTACTATGAGTTCATATTGCTGTTGTTGCTCGTAGTCAAGCTCATCAACAACAGATATTACACCTGTGTGGATCAAAAATAATTAAGAAAACGTTGAAGTTCAAGGATGTTATGGTTAGGAGAAAAATAAATGCTTATTAACAGGGAAAAGAATTCGGGTAACTTGTTCCGCGAACAAGACGAAAATTTAATACTCGGACTGTATTAGCCCCGCCCACAATAATCTATGTGAAATGAGAACTCTCGCATTTCATTCCTTCCCCTTCTACTCAATAAGAATTCGACGGATCTGAGTCGCGGATAGGTGGCGGGAGCAAATAGTATATTCGGCGCAAAACGCGTCCAACACTAAGTGGTCTGAATTCTTTTCCCTGCTTAGTAAAAATTATCGTCATGGAATTGCATGTTAATTGAATTTATAACTGCGATTCAAAAACTATCACAAGTAAGCATTTATTACGGGAAATGGGCGCCAAACAACAATCATTTGCATTTCTTACTATACTTAATTTGAACTTTCTTAGTCAAAAAATGTTAATGATTTCTTGTTTGTCCTCACATCGACAGGCAAAACAAAAGTTATTTACAGGTGTACTTTTCTTGCACACGGTTGTAAAATTAAATATAAGAAAAACAGCAACAAATCATAACAGTTCAAAAAATACTAAAAGTTAATCTAAACTGTGGGAAAATTGTATAAACAGAGATAGTTCTGTTTTCTGTGATACATTTCATACTTGAGAATAAGTAAGTGTAAATTACAGTGATCTTGTGACAAAAACATCTCTCCTACGACATACAAGCCGGAGGTTTAAAGCGAGGATAAAGTGACTTTATCCTTTGCAGCTATTAGGACATATTTTCTAATGTCGACAATAATTGCCGTTAACAATATAAACATTTGTGAACAACTTTTCAACATCATGTGTACTCCTTTTCAGATTAGCAAATTGTTAAAAATGTTCAACCTCTACTCATATCAAAAGCTTTATTTAAATTAATTGAAGCCCTGCTTACTTGAAATCATCAACTTGATCACGATAATATTTACTTTTGTGAGATTTTTCTCTTGTATTATCTTCGGTACGGTCACCAATTCCAATTAAATTACTAACTTAGTGATTTGAACCAAAATGATTCCAAAAAATTTTGTTGCAAATCGTTCTTGAACGCAGGGTGTCGCTGTCTAAGCTATCCAAAATCATTGCGTTTTTATTTTTATTTTTTTTGTCGCTAAAATCAATTTCAAATTTAAATTGACTGACTGGTAAATACAGATCATTTTTTTATGTTATGCCAATCGATAGATTGATAGATTTAACAACTTTATTTAGATACCTCGTTCTAAATTTTGGCAACAGATTTGTCCCTTGCAGTCAGACACTACGTTGAATTCTTAACTCAAATTGATCTGAACGACAAAAGCTTGTTAAATTTATTTTCTATTAATTTTCAATGGCATCTTAAGTAAGTTTAAACTAAGCTAGCTTCACCCGAATTTAGCTTGTTTTAAGAAAAAAAAAATAATACAAATTTGATATTTTGCAGTTCATCGTTCTTAATTTTTCAAATCTTAATTAATTTTACAGGGACTCTCGAGTACTGTTCACAAAATTAATTGAAAATTGTTGTTCATAGTTTCAAAATACAAAACTATCTCTGTTGAATAAAGGCAGATATGTTTTACTTACAACATCTAACTACGCTTGTATTTCTAGTGACATCTTCATTACAGAAAACGATATAAGGCACTGAAAATCGAATCCGAACACCAAAGTCCTTAACTATTTTAAAGGATGTGTCCAGCTTCATCACAAATTGCCTTATATCATCATCGTGTTGAGTATTAATTTGCTTCCAAAATAATCTGTATGTGCCGAAATTAACCGAATTAGTCGTGCATGCCATGCGTAGTATGTATGAAATCAGAACGTTCAGCGTGCGTACGTTAAAAAGCAAGTAAATGTGAGCATTTTCATGAGAGTTTTAGAATGTGAGGGAAGCGTCAAGCGATCAGCAGCAGCAGCAGCAGCCAAAGAATTAATCAATTTAAAAATACTCACAGGGACCATTGTTACTGTCAGGGGCTGTGAAAAGGAAACAGCAATTTAGTCGTGTGTCATTTGCCAGGGCGTTATTTTGTTTCGTCTAATCAACTACGAATTCAAAAATCCAAAAAAATAAATAAACTACTTACAGTGTTAAAGTTAATAAAAAAATCAAACAAAACTAAAATTAAAATTAATTTAAAAAAAACTAGTTGCCTTGCTATTTACAAGTTGTCAATTATAAAATTCTTTCAGTTGGTCATTTGTGAGGCAAAATCAAAGTGGAAGCGATTTTTGGAATTTTGATCAAATCAAGGAAGCTTTTGCAAAAATGGTCAGTAGCCGAAATTAGTATTCATATCGTTTTGAAAAAACCAACACCATCAATGGTTCACAACAGATGATTTCTTTACTCAAGCTATTAGCCACCACCTTTTAAGTCACTTTTATATGATCCCTCTTGCGAAAATCAGTTCGAACATGATAGACATTTAGGATGAACCTTAAATTCAATTTAATTACGAAAGGTACTCTTTTAGTGATGCCTCTTTTTGAATTATGCTGTGATACCGAATCTGCTTTGGTAACTTTTTCTCGAGTTGTGAACCATTGTTTTGTTAAAATGAGCAAAAATGTGCACGAAATTATTTTTCTGTGACACTCATCGACCAAAAAAACTCGAAACCGTAAAATAAGTACCTTGAGAAGAATTCTTACGCTCAGAACTCAAAAATGTATAAAGAAAGTCTTTAAGGGTGCGATTCGGATTCAGAGAGAGTTTTCGAAATTCACTTCCTGCCGTGTAAAAAAGAAAGTATTAGGGGACGCGAGATGTCAGGGTTCGAAAAGGCGCATCCGCGTGGCTGATTCAATTACCTGTGTTAAAGTCGAGAGCGAACTCTTCTAGCTCGTTGCCCTTTACTATACTGTAGATGAGCTTGCGGCCCAGAGGTGATTCGGCCTGAACGGAAAGGGCCAGAGGGGAATGCAACTCCACGTTTTCGGGTACTATCTCAGAATAGAACTGCTTCTTGAAGACGGGCATCGAACGATCTATGACTTTCACGTGGACGGCCACTTCAGTTCTGCAAGGGGTAATGCCTACGAAGAGGAAAACTTTATAATTTGGAATTTATTTCAAGGATCCATCAATACCTTTATCGTATGCAGCGATAAGCAACTCATATTCCCGGTTATGACCTTCGAGGCTTTGCTTGAGCTCGATATCGCCAGTCTCCCTCTGAACTTTAAAAAGTTCACCGTGACCTTTTATCAATTCATACCTCACCTTGAAATTTAAAATCACGTAACAATAAAAAAATAAAACGACATAAACATACCTCTCCGTTTTCAAAACTGTCCATATCAATGGCGTGGACCTTGGCGATGACGCTCCCTTTTTCATCATCAACGGAAACAACCGCATAATAGGGCAAGTTCACAAACATCGGGCAATTATCATTGATATCTAGCACAGTTACATTAACTATAACATGTGCTACCCTCGGTCTTTCGCGATCAGGCATGTGACTCCTAGCCTCCACTATAAGTTCGTAATTTTCTTTCATCTCCCGATCGAACCTGATTCCCGTCGTCCTAATCACCCCTGAGGTGAAACCTATGGTAAACATATCTGTAGGGTTTAGGATGCGGAATTCCAAGTGTTCGTTTAAGGCACTTCCGAGCACATTTACCACGCACACCGTCGTTATTTTCGTCGTGTTCTCCATGATCGAACCCTCATAAATGGATTTCTGGAAGACTAAACCCGAATTCTCCGAACGTTCAACCCTAATGTACACTTTCGCTACGTTGGAAAACTTCCCGTCTGAAACCCTCACTTGCAACTTGTAACTGGGTTTCATATTTTCAGGATTAACAACTGTAATCAAACCCGTGGCAGAATTAATCCCGAAATCGCCAATCTTGTTTCCGTCGATTATATCGTATCGCAAAGCATTGCTTTCTAAACTGTCTAAATCAGTCGCATTTAGTTGGATTACAGCCACGTTCTTGTATGTGGGAAGTAACAAGGTGACGTTGTAAATGGGGTGGTCGAATTTGGGAGGGCAATCGTTGACGTCGGTTACCGAAATATCCACTCTGGCCGTCGTTTCTGATGATAGCTTCGGATTTCCAAGATCTGATACGGCCACGTGAAAGGTAAATCTATCGAACGTCTCGTGGTCTAATACTCTAATGGTTCTGATCGCACCCGTACTCGCATCTATATGAAAATACTGCCTCGGAAGGATTTCGACGATGTTGAAGTGGAGTAGGGCGTTAACTTCTGAATCTGCATCACTTGCTTTAATAACCAAAGGATCGCTGGTGTTAGTCAAAATCAACGAGTTAATGGGGGCAGCTTCACTGATGGTACCAGAATAGACGGCTTGCAGAAACTGAGGCGCATTGTCGTTTCTGTCTAGGATATGAATTATCACATTGCCAGTAGCAGTGGCACTCGCCTGTAACAAAGATACAAAAGTTATATGTATAATCTGTTAAATTCGAACAAACGCTCCTTACCATATTGGTGGTCATTACAGTCAAGTTGTAAAACTTAGTTGTTTCATAGTCCAAAACCCTTTGAGTTACTATCACTCCCGTACTTGGGCTGATCATGAAAGCATCGCCCGTGTTTCCCTTGATGATCTCAAATTGCAGTGAAGAAGTGCTACGGACGTTCAAATAAGCTACAAAGCTTCCCAATGGTTGGTCCTCGTAAATTTCTGCAGCAATTTCTTTCTCTGTGAATCTCGGTGGAGCATTATCGGCCATCGTAAGCATGATGTGGGCTGGAACCGTTGATGATAACGAAGGGTGACCGTGATCGGTTGCTCTGATGTACAAGGTGTACTCGGTGGCCACCGTCAGATCGAGTTCTCTTGCCACTTGCACGATTCCCAAATCCGGATCGATTGTGAAAACGTTTCCGACGTTACCGGAAGATATGGAGTAAGTAACCCGTGCGTTTTCACCTTTATCGTGGTCAATGGCGTACGCTCTCAACACAGCACTGCCTACGGCAGCGGATTCAAATACTTTCCCCTCGAGAATCTTCTCTGAAAACTGGGGGGTGTGATCGTTTTGGTCGTGGACTATGATTAACACGCGGGCGTAGTTTCGTTTAGATGGAGTTCCACCATCCCTTACCATCACCGTCAATAGATGCTCAGCCAGGGATTCCCTGTCCAAACTATTAGCCAAGGATACAGTTCCGGTGATGGAATCAACTCGGAAGGTTTGCAGAGAAACCAGGTTTCTAGCGGCGTGCAAATTGAAAACCAATTTGCCCTCGTTGTCCTTGTCGGTCGCTCGTAGTCGCAAAATTTCCGTTCCCACGGGAACGGACTCGGATATTTCGATTTTGTATGTAGAATCGGTAAATTCTGGTCGATGGTCATTGATGTCGATGACTTTCACGTTGAGGTGCGTGTATACTTTGAATACGGCATCTGTAACGCTGATGTTTAGCACGTATTCGTTTTGGACCTCGTAATCCAGTTGTTTCGCCAGAAGAATGTTACCATTATCCCTACCGATAAAAAACTCGTTTCTTGGATCGCCATCTGAAAGGGTAAACTTTCATTGTACCTAACTGAGGTGATTAATATTTGAAATGTGGGTGAAGGTCCTTTTAATTACTTAAAATGCAAATCGGGTTCAAGATATTCAGAAGTCTTTCGACCTGGTTAAGGTTGGGAGAGTTCCTGAAGCATTGTAAATTAGAGATGGAAAGGAAACCGGTTCAGCTCGACCAGTTTTTACTAGAAAGACATGCCAGGTTTGGAGTGGCGAGCAACTCCGACATCAGCGTCTGCGATTTAGGTGCACCCCACCTCAAACTGCAGCCGTTCTGGTAAGTCCATTTCAGTTATGGTTATTCACATCTCTGATTGCCACTAAGATTGCATTAGAACTTCTGTTGATAGTCGTATTAGAAATAGAGAGGGAAAGACCAGAAAAAGCATTGCACAATGCCATGTAACATATATGCTCTCCCTGTCAATTAAGAATTTCAAAGTGGTGAATAGATTTTTGGTGGACTTACGTTTAAAAGGATCAGATCCACGTGATTAAAAAAAACTCAGCAAATAAAGGCAGTTTAAATCGAACGTAAATAAAAAATTAATCGTGTAAATTAATCTGCGCTGTGTATTTCTTGACGATGCTTACCAACGATGTCGTACCAAAGAATGTCGTTGTCACTGTCGGTCGCTTGTGTCTGAGCAACTAGGAAGCCCACTACATCATTTTCAGTGATCTCGGAGCTTTGAGGGGTCTTAACCACAGGCGGATTGGTGGATTTGGAAGGAACCGGAACGACCGTGACCGAGACCCTGCACGTATTGCTCTTCGGAGGATCCCCGCCGTCCGTCGCCTTAATCTAAAGAAATAACTCCCTAAGGTCTGCGTCCCAATTAAACTTTTAATGCATACGTTCAATTCGTATTCCTGTCCGGGCTCGAAGCCTTTGTGAGCGTACACCATTCCAGTCGAATTGTGTATCCTGAATTTGCTTCTTCCTTTTCCCGATTTGATGCTGTACTGTATCTTTCCATTGTCCTCGATATCCTTATCGAAGGCTAAAGCCTGTACAAAATACTGGTTTAAAAAGCGGAAGTGAATTGTACAACGGTGTTAGCACACAAATGAGTGAGAAGCTGCATGCATGTGCTCCCGAAATAATAAAATGGAAGTTATTATCGCAGAGGAACACACAACGCAGCAAGAACGTCCATCATGCCCTAGGTGCGCATGCAGGAGCCACGACCGGGCTCGTAAAAATCGATGAGGAAGTTATTACGGACACATGCATCAAACCAGGGGATTGTTTTGCATCAGCTGCGACTCTCTTTATTCAATTCCGCTTACCCGTACAACACGATCAAGTCCCAAGACCTCGTCGGAACTAAACGTTTCCCAAGACTCGTCATCGCTTGCGGCATCTGCGCCCTCGAAATCGTCCGCCTCGTCGTTCTGGATCGTACACAACAACTTTACTTACTTTTAAATCAAATCAAAGTGTCCAATAATTTAACATCATCAATTTCATCTAAATAATTTTGAAGTTGAATGGATGCCATTATCAATAATTTCTGGGAGAATTTTTACCCCGAAGGACAGAGGAGATAACTTTCTTCTGAGTTAACAGATGAATTTAGAGGCATGCCTACACCAAGCGAATAAATGAAACGTACGTGAATAATATGATGACCATCATCATCATCAACTTGGAAGAATGCTACTAGGCGGCCTATCACCTTGAAAATGGGGCGTAAAGTCCTAAGTGCATTATCATCAATTAAAATGAAAAATTTCATTTACAGGGCAGATTTGTATAGGTTGAACTGACTCCAATGACGTCATTTATTTGGAGTCACTTTGGTCCTAAAGACTGAAAGGAGTATGGTGAAACCTCAATAAATTCAAATCGTTATTTCAAGTCGTAGTTTCACGTTTCCAAAAGGAAGGAGGTAGGTAACAAAAAAAATTATAACCTCTTTACGGACGCACCACCGATGAACTCGTTTCAGTCAATCCCAGTTAAAGGAAAGAGTACGCTTTTGTCGTTCTAGAAATGATACGAATTTAAATAAAAAGATAGATCACGGAAGAATACTATTGGTTACAATTTCTAGGCTTTGTTATGTGATTGGCTAATAATATTAAAGGATCTCTCTTTCTGTTACATACGACGGAATATAAATTAGTTCAAGAGGACTCGAAAATTTCTAAAAATTGAATTGAGGCGTTTTTATAACTCATTTCTTTGAACAGATACCGCTATATCTTCTCATTCTGCAATTTCAATGTAAAACTACGACTTGATAAAGTACAACTTACTATACTCTTTGTATACTATTTCTAGGGAAAAATTATTATAAGACTGTTATATTACAATGGATTTCAGTACACATTTTGTGAACCAACGCCGTCACTCTTTTACAAAATGAAATCTGTAAAGACGCCAAACAAAGTAACTAAAAACCTTGATTTCCTAATTTTGCCAGAAACACAATGACCTTTGAACTCAAACGAAAACCGTATAAATCTGCTTTGCGAGCTTTCTTGCCTGGAAGGGCATAATCCCACACGATTAATTTCAGAAACGCTGGAGGGGTCGTTGAATGAAACTTCCTACGAAGACACGTCGTTAACTGATTTATAATAATCTGTGGGCCGATTAAAAAGGGCGAGTTACATGCTGGAAAAAATCGATAGCGAAATGAGTGCGTTAATGAAACGCCGCCGATGAAACGCTGCTGAATACTTTGATGTCGCAATTTTAATTAAAAGTTTCAGTTTGCAAACCGCTTTTATTAAATATATGATCAAAGCTCGATGTGATAATTTGTCTAGACGAGGAAGCATTATTTTCATAGTTGCTTTTATTTTTTATTGGAGGAAAAATCAAAATTAATTATCGGAAAATTTACGATCTCAATACTACCCCTTCAGATTCTCTACAGGCAGAAATATCGTCAGAAATTTAGTAGGGTGCAAAGACATCAATCTCTACAATACAGGGGCAATACAAGCAATGTATGTATTTGATTTGCTGATTTCTTCTTGCATTTTGATTTTGAACTTAATGAAGAAATTTTTTCTCACAGGATATATTATGATATTAAACATCTAAAATTTTAAATCTAAATGAGAAACAGAACAAATAGAGGTTATAACGCCTGTTAAGAACTATTCAGCGTATCACACTAATGCACGTACAAGTAAATACAAATAAATATGTGTGTGCATCGAGGTATTACAAAAATATGTGAATTATAATTACAACACAAAATACTTAGTGGGAAGTTTAACAACCAAATGTGACGAAAGTGAAACAATAGCAGACAATGAATGAGGGCGGCAAAGGTGTTGAAGGGATGCGATGTGCTGTATGCTAGAAACAGTGAACAGTTACTGTTGTTTTCCCGGAGAGGTTTGTGTGCAGCAGGAAAAGAAAACGCGAGCTGACGCAGATTCGAGAAAAAACCCGAAGATTTTTTTGCGCTTTTTAAATTCCGATTATGTAAATAGAAAACAAATTCACTAATAAAATTCAATTCGACAAAAAGCGAATGAAAAAGCGCGGCCGGAATAATGCCCGCCAAACGATCATCAATCTTGCTGCTGCACACTGGAACAGAACGAAAGGAAATCGTTCATAATTACGCACACACACACGCAACGCTTTTCAGCGGGAGATAATCAATCTTAATCAAAAAGTCAACAAGTGTTTGCATATTGCCGGTGGGGGGTACTTACTTGAAATATCGGTTGGTCGAAGTCGGCGCTGGCGGGTATTTGCACTTGATAAAAACTGTATTGGAACTCGGGACCATTATCGTTAATGTCCTCCACTTTGACGACGACACGGGTTGTTGATGATAGCGGTGGATTGCCGTTGTCGGATATGAGCACCTGCAAAGAAAAGTTTGTGACTTTCATGAGGAAGCCATTAAATTATGGCACGTGCTTAGCAAACTTTTATTAGGTCAGAAAAAAAGATTCATTTACGAGTGTTACATGGTCCGAACAATCGCTTATTATTATATGTAATAACTACAGAACGGATCTTGGTACATGTACCGGTGGAAGAGAGGAGTAGGAGCGGGCGGTCGCGTCTTCGCATCATGCGCTGATTTGAATCACAGTCCTAATATATTCAAATCAACGCAGGACGCGAAGGCGCGATCGCTCACTCCTACTCTTCCCTTCCATCGGTACATGTACCAAGATCCGTTCTGTAGTAATAACAGAATTCAATTCGGAAGTCTACCTGTGACTTAATTTTAACAATCGACGAAAATGAATACACAGTCCATAATTTATTGATGACTTTAAATCAGGCATGGACACTAGTGGGAAAGCGTATCCAAACATTGTAAACATTAGGCAACGAGAGTAACTTCATTGGTTGCACCTACATACATATACAGAGTGTTGTATTGATAAACGCAACATGAAAATTCCATGTTTCTGTTTAGGTTTCTTAAAGTGCTCTTCAAGAGGAATTTGTCTGAGCAGTTTGAGAATTTTTCTCTTGCTGAGTTTTAAGATATTTCAAAAAGATTCAGTAACAAAATTTTATTTACACCAAAATATTAACATGGCATTGATCAGAGAATGTCAAAATAAATTACTGGAAAAGATTTTCCTAACATAAATTATTTTCAAAAACGACTAGAATGATTAATTATACGTCTAGTTTCCACATCCATGATTAAACCTGTTAACGATTAAGTTAGTTTTTATATTTTGCATATAGAATAATTTCACTTTATAATTATTATATTCATATATTTTATAAGTTTGAGGATAGATAAATTAATAGCATTTTACATAACTCATTAGTAAAGGCCACATTTAGAATTGTGACCGAGCCCGTTCGAATTTTGCTCTTATAATTTGTATAGTCAAGTCTTCTAATAATTCTACAGCCAATAATGTTCTTTCTTCCCTTTTGTTGTATAACTTGAAATTTGTCTGTAAAACCAGATGTTTTTACAATTTTAAACAAGAGGAAAAAGAATCACTTGAACCTCTCGGATGAAGTCCTAATTTAATTGCATTAAGTTTCAAATTATCGCGAGTAGTTTAACTTCATTATTTCGTATTTGTGTTTATCTTTTGTCATAACTGTGTACATACATTTGTAAATAAATGTTATAAGTTAATCGAACGAGTGTTTCGTTTTCGGGAGCTATTGTAAAACAATTAGTGCTCTTTTGGGTTCACTTCAACGGATCTACGAATTCCTGGGTACCCAAAGGTGTCGCTAAACAAAAGCCTTGCTGATACTTTTGTATAAATCGAAATTATTTACTGAATCTTTTTAAAATATTTTGAATCTGAGCAAATGAAAAATTCCCAAACTGTACAGGCAGATTCATCTTGAAGAGTACTTAAAAAAAACCTAAACGCAATTTTGCTATAAAAAAATTAGGGAAGCCAGTATTTGAACACCTTTAAATTAATATGGGATTTCCTATGTTGTATTCATTAACGTAGCACCCTGTATACCGGGCACTTGTGGGATGTAGATGTGTCTAGACTCTCTTGGATAATCGAGAGTAGGGGAGTGTGCCTTTCGGGAGCTTTGCTTTAAATAAATCGGCTATTATCAGAGTTCAGAACAATTCAGACTGATAAGTGATTTGTGAATTTTGTTACTGGTAGGTATACATATGGCAATATTATTTTCTATTTAACGCAGACTCACTATTAATATTACTGCTTTCCCATATTAAATAGTAGTGTCAGTTTTGCATTAAGTATTTCAAACAAAGCTATGTGATTACAAAATATGAACGCAGTATAATATAGGTGGAGTATTTGCAGGAATCTTCAGCTGGATACACGTTGAGAGTACGAAAAATTCTTAAAAGGTCGAAGGCGAACGTGGTCAATATTTATCAATGTATACGACAAGACGAAGGCAAACTAAACATTTGTTCGCCTTCGGCTGCGTTCGTACCAAGAGGGGCACAACAAAAATTCGTACACATTGAGCGAACCTAAAGCAACTTCGGTTCGGTCTAACCGAACATTTCATTCGTCTTTCGTTGCCTTCGCCCCAAGAATGGTACATCAAAGGAAAATGGTAAACAGTATTCTGTCTAGACTACAAATTCCGACAATAAGCAAAATATTTTTTTGTTGTTTATACAATCTTGCAGTTTATATTGTCACACACAAGGTGTCCAAGGAAGTATGCAACAAACGGGAATTTTTTTTTATATTGATGTCTTAAAAAAGTTTATTCTTTATAAACGCTTGTGCTTTGACTAGAATTGATAAAATATTAACTCTAATCTAAATCAAATAGAAAGGTATATTTTTGTAATCAAATGATCTACCTACGCCCCGACAAACCGAATGTCTCCTCGTGACAGGATCAAGACCATTCGTGACCTGATGTAAGACTTTCATGACAGTATTAGGAACGAAAGAAAACAAGTTTAATAGAACCAGGAAGCAAAAGGAAAAAAATAATTTATAGCTAACGAGTTAGAAACAATAATTAAAAATTAATTATATTCATAAAACAGACTTCAAGGTGATGTATAGCCAATTAAACTATTGCTTTCTCCAAACGATTTTTATTTTTTAATTTTTTTATTTTGAATACTAATTTATTCTTTTTGTAGATAGTGTTTGGGCTTGCAATTCCGGTAAGTGTCGCACTCAAACAGTCCATAACCGCTTCCGTGAATTTCCAATTTCAAGACGGGACCCGTATTTCGTTTACAAACAACTTACATACATGACAAAGGCGACACACCTGCAATCGGTTAGAAAAGAAGAGCCTTCCGGCTCTAGATCCGGCTTGTTCCAATTCTAGAACTAGCTAGAAATCAGGAAATACGGATATTTATATGAATCAAATGGTTTAGTTTCAGCGTAGTGTGATTAAAGTCTATAAAATTTAAGACAGCGACACAGGCTTTCTACCGAATAATATGTCAACGGAAGTATTTTATTTGGCTAGCGCTGTTTTTTGATTGATTCATACAATTCCCCTTTTCTCCCCACATGCAATCATAAATTTTTAAATCTTTGGACCCTAATATTTAGGTCGGGTGTAGTTGTATCCTTGCGACATGTGGGTTTTCCAAGCAGACTGTGGATTTTCGGACGAAGTCACAGATAACATGCTGCAGCTGATGTTATACAACTAACTTCTTTCCATTACAATATCTTCGGATACCATGGGACTGAAAACGCTTTTATTCTCACTCTTGGTTCATATCTTTAAATGAGATTTGAAACTCGAGGAATAGTTGAGTGCAGGTAGCCTAGCAGCACATAATGAACGATCGATGGCATTGTGTGTAATCGACAGCAGTTTGATCTAATTCCCCATCGATTATCGTTCTCCGTGCACTCACTTAAATCAAATGACGTACCACATTTTCCAATTTTACAGAATAGAATTATTAAAAGGCCTCTCTGAATAAACGATATTACCTGTTCATATTCTCAGAGATAATCTAGAATTTTCAATAACGCTTTGTAAAATATGAAACGAATTATCAAAGCACATGTTTTTTTTTTTTAAAAGAAAATATCAAAATACCTGCTTTTTTAATTGTAAAATTCCTGACCCCTTTGAACTGCCTTCTCAGGGTGCCCTTCTTTAAAAATTGCAGTTGCCTCTCCGCATTCAGCATCAGCTCTTTCTTCCAGAGATAATCACTCTGCCAAACTAACTTGACTTAAATTGAATATCAAATTTCAGTAAAATTGGGGTTAAATCTCCTAACCACAAAAATTTTTTTAATACTACGTATTTCGGCAGCCACCTTCAGTAGATGATTTCTTCTTAATCACAAAGAAGTCAAATCGTGGCATAAAAGAAAAAAACAAAAACGTGGATCGATCGAAAGGATTAAAATGTAAAATAAACTCAAACGTGTAAAAAAAAAACAAAAGACGATCAGTTGATAACTAAAAAATTAAATCGTACCGAATAAAAGATAAACTGATAGTCAAAAAAAAACGAACTAAATAGAGTTCCATCGAATTAAAAAATTGATCTTTGAAAGTAGAATACGATTTAATATTTACAAGCAAACTTAAATTCTACGGAAAGGCAAAAAATTATTGCTAACTGCAAAATCTACTCCTCATAAAACAGATGTTATTCTAGGAATAAGAGCTGGTCGTGAATGTTTCTCTAAAAGTACGATTTGTTAAGGGAGTATTAAGGACATCTATTTGTTTATATGCATTGTTTGTTTATAAGGGAGATATTAATTTTTCTTTTTGGGTGAATAGAGTTTGTAATATGTTTATTGTATACAGATCCGAAAATATTTTCATATTTATACATAAGATTCTAGATTTTAAGCAGATATTCGAAAATATTAATTCTGACTGAACTATATTTGGTTAAAAATTTAAAAGCTCACGTATTGCGGATGGCGTCAGGCCCCTAAAAGTCAAAAATTTATTAAAAATCGCTGAATAATTTTCACCAACACAAAACAATAAAAAATTTCATATTTTTATGTTATTAATTAATTATAAGCAGGAATAAGAATTCGGCCAACTTGTTCCGCGAGAAGTACAAAAATTTAGTATTCGGACTGTATTAGTCCCCTACCAAAGTAACTTCTGCGAAGTGCGAACGCTCGCACTGACTCTTCCCCTCCAACTCAATAGCAATTTAAAGGTATTGGAGCCGGAAAGAGTAAGTAGTACATTCGGTGTAAAGTGTCCAACACTAAGTGGGTTGAATTCTTTTCGCTGATTATACGCGAATATTTCGCCTTTACTTACTTTAAAATACTTATTCCGTAGCAGAGGAAATTCAGCGTTCCACTTCACGGTTAATTAATATTTAATTAAACAAACGGAGAGACCGAAATTCGATTGCGTCGTTGCGCTCGCAAAATTCAAGCCGGAACGTTTAAAATAATAACAAGTTTTTAAAGGGAATTTGCGGCATTCAAAATAAATATAACTTGCTTTGTCCCAAGCCCGCTTCAGTTTTCTCCGACTTTCTACATAAAGAGCTAAACTTCAATTATAAACGCTAACGATATACAGGTTGTTCTAGTTAAATTGTTCAACTGTAACTAGAATATGTTAACGTTAACTTCAAGAGTTTCAAAGTATTTCTTGCAATAAAATCGTAGATTTTCGTGTCTTCCGTTCCGATTCGAACTTTCAGACAACTACGATCTGAATTTTTGATGTTTAAATGGATCGCAGTGGGCGAAACAAGCAACAAAGAAAGCGGTCGCCTGTGATTCAGGGCGTTTAGCATGAGCCAAGAAGTCTTTTCTGCGAAACATCGCACGAAATTCTCGTGTTCCTTTTGTCGTTCGTACATTTTACTTACTTACTCCTGTGAATGTCGTCCTGAATTCTTCAGACGAGTTCGACGTAGCGACGAAACTTTATTTCCGCGGAATCGTCCGTTTTAATAATTCAGCGGGCGAATGCAGACCACTCTGTTTATGCAAGTGAAAATAAATAGAGTCCTCCTCCTGCTGATAAAGCCTGGTCGTAAATGAGCAATCGCAAGCGCTTCCGGCTCCCTCAGCGCTAATGAAATCGATTTAATAATTCAGACGGAGTGGAAATGTAACTGCGAAATAAATTCGCAGCAAGAATGCGGTTCGAAATTGCAATCTCCGGTGGTGAACGGGCGACGTTATTATGGATGATGGAGTATTAAATTAAATTTTAATTACATAAAGTGCACTAACTGGAAAATATTTAAAAAGTAGAGACCATTTGAAATGTTTCCTTTTTCATATACGCAGACTTCAGCTTCTAATTAAAATATTATAAAAATGTTATTAATATAAACACAAAATTTTAATGAATTTTTCAGTGTGTTTAAGTTCTAACACGTCTGCAGATTCAAAGTAAATTACACTTTTCTGGAAACCATTTTAATAGAATTTATTTATAATTTATTTCTCAAAATCTATCACATAATTAGTACTGCCCGTCAGTTACTTTATTTATATGTTCATTGTTTAAATATGTTCGTTTTAAATAAACATATTGTCACGCGTCGGTCGTCTCCAGCAGGTTACGAGCTGTCGGCGTCCAGACGCGGGGGTTGCGTAGCTTGGGGGTGAAAAGGGAGTAACAAGGAAACTGCAAACCAACTCATTAAAACTACAAGGATTACCTTTATTGTTTTAAAGGTCCGAAATACAAATAACTGTATCCCACGACGACGATCAGATTAACTGATATCTTTTACAAATTGCGCACATCTTTTATACTGTATGTGACGTCATGACCAAATTCCGCAAAACTTTAATTGAATCCGTATTTTGCTTGGTTGCTGAAAAGGTGACGTCAGGATTTTCACGTTGTCTCCAATCGTCTTTTCTATTAAATCGCGAATTAATTGATTGTGTTTAAACACTTGTATAATGCCCTGGTTATTTGCGTATTTGCAACTTTGCGGATTCACGCTACAAGTTCATCGCCTGAGTCGTTGCACCAGCAAACCGCTTATCAGCAAATAACTCATATTGTATTGAAAAAAAAATACATTTTAAATTAATTAAATACGATTTTCAAATTTTCCGTAATCGTGACAATATTTGTCAGCTCAACGTTGAGCGTCGTATTATTCATTTGTTGATCAACCCTTATTGTTATTCGTTGTTATTATATTCAGCTAGCTCAGCCTGTCTCGTTGGGAATTATATTGTTTACAAGTGGTGTGGTTAACTCTCTCGTTGGGGAGTCAATTATCTGATTACTGTTTTATTTAAGGGTTATTTTTTTTTCATTTTGTTGCTCTCAATTTACAACTCAGAGTTTTTAGACAGTGTTATTTTTGTCCCTGTTTTATTTTTATATTGTTTAATAAGATATTCAACGAAGTTTGCACAAGCCAGTCTTATTTATAGCTTAGTTCCATTTATTTATTTGGAGAATTAGAAAGAGCATGTTCCATTAATCGCAAATATCCTTGGGTGTGTTCGTTAATTGTGTACAAATTTCGAATTTCGTTTTCAATGACCATCTAAACTGTCTAGAGGATGTCAATAATTGCATAATAACAAGCAGAAAATCAATTTACTTTGCGCAAAGAATTTATTTACCGGCCATGATCGGTGACTAGTTTGTTGCCTGTTCGGGTAGATCAAGAACTAACCAAACCGGCTGAAATTTACGCTTTCTTACTATAGCTCGAAAGACAGCTAAACAAACCCGTACCACTTTTGAACTTCAGCACCACACTTGAGTTTATATTATTTATGTGACTTAAATTAATCGAAATATAAGCAAATTTATTCCTGATAAATCGTTTCTTTAAACTAACTCCTAGACGTCCTTGAGCCAGTCCTTAAAATTTATGAAACTAAATTAGAAAATACTCTTTCGCCAGTCAACTGAAATTTCATTTAATTTCTTACTATAAAGCCAAAGTTGGTAGAGCTGGACTGTGTATTGGAAGGTTGCCTTGTCCAGAGTGGGGGGGTTAGGTACATAACTTGTTACGTCACGTCATGTGACAAATGCCACTGAGCATATTAAGCAGGTTTCTACATCATTTGATCGACAGGGCCGCAGAATTGATTCCATTTTTAGTGAGCATAGTTTAGCTTTAAGAGACAGATTAAAACTCACTCTATTTACTTCATTCTGAGGGATAGAAGTTTCATGTGACGTTACGAGATGTCAGTTTTACTAACCTTGCTATAAAGCATTCACGATCTTTTGACTTATTAGTAGGCTACGTTTTTAACGTTAATTTAGGTTATGTATTTGATAGAAGTCAAAGTCTGACATTGTCAACAAATATGAAGCTAACTTTTCTAATAATGACTGTGTTAATAATTTGGAAGAATGCTTACCATGGTCGGTACCTAATGTTAACTTTAAAGAAAATTAAACAATTCATAACAATTACTAGTGGGAAGCTTCTATCTTGAAAAATAATGATAAAACTGTAACTTAATTTTCTAACGTCCATAGTTTTAGTGATACCAACAAAAATGCCACCCTACTCTGTCCTACTCTGAAAGTCAAAAGGTCGTGAACGAATATTATACTGTACTTCTCTGAAGTGTCTTTTTTTATTTAATTTAATTTTAGTTTTAAATTTATTTCTAAGAGCTCTTATTAGTTCAGCTACTTCCGATCAAAAGCGTCGCTTTTATTCAGAAAGTTCTGTTGTTTCATGTACACGACCTTTCTTTCGCCCATATGAAGGTCGCAGTCTGTACACAGAGAAAAATCAATAGTAAAAAGTAACACAAATTGTAGTCAGAATGAAATTGTAGCAAATATTCGCACAATTGTCGGATTATTTAGTATGTACAATTATGCTAATATTTGCTACAATTTGTTTCTGTCTTCATTCTGACTACAATTTGTGTTGATTTTTACTATTGATTTTTCTCTGTGTATCAACGTCTGACCGTAAGTAGTTATCGTTCATAGGTCAATGTTTGGCTGTAAGTGGTTACCTTTCATAGGTCATGTCTGGCCGTAAGTGTGGTTATTTTAACTTCCTATGCCACTTCTTTACATTGTGCCAAAATTCCAGCCAAGCTTCTTCTTTCATTATTTCGTTCACTCATTGCCTTTATACGAACAAACACAGACAAGTCTCTCGTCATCTTATCGCCCTCTTTCATCTCCTTCCATGTACAGCAACCTTCTTCCGCCCTTATGATGATCGTGGTCTTTCATCGATCAATGTCCAATGTCTCGCTGTAAGTGGTTGTTTTAACTTCTTATGCTACTTTTCAATATGTTGGCAGAATTCCAGCTAAGCCTCTTCTTTCATTATGTGCTCCATGCGCTAGATCATAGTTAGTGGAAGTAGATAAGTGATAAGTTACGCAGGAAAGACTGATAAGGAGAGGGAGTAGCCAATATAGTGCCAGCGAAAAAGGATACAGCAAAAGAGATCGACTGCTTCCTTAAATTGGCCGATTCCTTATTAGATAAATCTGCATGTCTGTGTTACTCATTCACCTATGTATTTGCATCTTGCACTGGATTACACTTTCTCCGATGTGGATTTCAGTCTCAGCAAGTCGTAGTCTTTCATAAGCTAAGTCTCCCCATAAGTGGATGATTTAGCTTCTTATTCCATTTCTCCATACATTGGTAGAACTCCAACCAGGCTGCTTCTTTCGATATCTCCTCCACTCACTGAATTTCAATTTCCGCTCGTTGCCTTTATACGAACAACCAATGGTAAGGTTAACGTTATTTTACATATCCCCAGACTTTTTCTAACTGCGTTTTTTTTAGCTTCGATATCATGAACAAACATCATCATCTTCTGAACCCTCCTCATATAAAGCAATATTATCCACTTCTTGATCTGATCTTTTAGATGTGACTGTATAGATAAAATCTCTTACTTCCACTTTAAACTGAAACCATGCGTCTTCTTTTCTCTTGGTTTAGGATGAGACTTTTCACTTGGCACAGATAAACAACCAACACTAATATCGTTCATTTATTATTTACGATAACTTCCTATGAAATCTGTTATATCGATTCACCTAACTTCTCTCTTTGTCAGTCATTTCAATCTTTTCATTTCTTATATACATATACAAAATCCAATTTTTTTTATTTCAAAAGTTTTTTTTCATCTTCGTGCTTTGTTCTTTTTCTTCCTTTCAAATGTTGTACTTAAATTGCTCTTCTCTTCCTTTTCTGTTTTATTTATCACAACTCGAATTTTTGTAGGGATGATAAAAATTAACAATATTTGAAATTTTTAATGTAGAAGCTTGTTGCAAATAAGATCTAGCGCTATTGACAAATAAATTGCAAGTAATCATATTTATTTATCTACTATTTATCTACTTACTTGCGTAGCTTTTTAAACAGTATTGAAAATAAAGGGGATTTCATAGGGCCGTTAAGTGTTTTAAATTTATCGCGGCGTTCACTTACACGTTGCTCAAAGTCGAAAGCTATTTATTTCTCGCGCATAGCATGCACAGATGTTTAGCTACTCACTTGCAAGGGTGAGTACCTAAACATGCTGCGTCCTCTTATATGAGCAATTTATTGAATTTGCAAAACAGTAAATGGATAACAGTTTATGCTTATACAAAGTTGCAATGTAATCGGAAAAATACTATTTCCTTGCTGTTAATGGTTCTAATACACTAACGTTTTGGACAATCTTGGAAAATTTTATGAACTTATGAACTTTCAAATATGTATTCATACAATTCGAGATATATTGAACGTCGAAACGAAAGTTAAGAAGTGTATCTGACAAAAATGTTACTGACAACACGCTATACTGAATCTGTTGCAGTAAAAGTTAAAATTCGCACAAGTACTATAACATAAACAAACGAATTTTTTATTGTATCTGTTCATTATCTTGACTAATACCATTATACTCGTTGCTTCCATTATTATTTAAAGAATTAGTTAAATTCTTTGCTTAATGTTCCTTGTCTTTTAGTATTCTTTTCTAAACATATACACTCAACCTTTCATTTGTATTAAAAGGTAGGTCCGGTTTTGCCACATGCTACATCGTAATGTCAACATGCATGCACTGTTAGGATTTTAAATTTTGTAAGAATTTGATTTTGTGTTGTGTGTGTTGACTCCACAGTATTTTGCGTTAGTACCATGCTGTTTTAGTATTTTATGAAACAATGCACACGTTATGTTCGTAATTTTATACCCTGAGCAGGCCTTTTGATCTTCATAAAATTTTAAAAAATATGACGTTTCCACGGTCATAAATTCGGATGCTATGGTCATGATAAATTACAGCTGTCCGTGAACGAGTCCCATAGATAAATAAGTATTATCGAATTGAAGACCAGAACAGTACTAAAACTGATTTTATTCGCCATTCCGTTTTTACAGCGATGGCAGTTTCGAATTGGAAATCGTACGCTGAAACTGCGATAAACTAAATGCAAATTTTAAAATTAAATATACGCGGCGGCTGTAAATTCGTTCTGCCCATTTTGTTGATGGATCACTACGTACACACGTATAATTTGGAACGTAAATTAATCGGTCCACTTTTTCCAAACTCGCAAAAATATGTTTAATTGCACCGTTTGTATGCGGCGCTCAATTACGTTTCGATTTGATGTTTTCGAATTTTTACTTGAAAATAAATCCGAAATGCGATAGCCATAATTAATTAATTATCAATAGTAATTATTATATTGTTTCGAACGGATAAATACACGTCGACGTTTCGAGTTTATTCAAACAAAAATGTACCCGAATAACCGTAATTAGTTTAGACATGTTCGAATATTGAAATCATTAATACACTAAGCAAATACGTATACATTAAAGCTTTAATCATTGCATTAAAATTAGTGAACGCAACTGTGAAAATTATGAAATTTACATTTGGATTTATCTGTTTTCCTTTTTATACTGATATCTACTACGAAAAAAGTCCCAGAATTTGAAGATCTGGCAATAATTGTTACGTATAGATAGAAAAATAAAAATCACATAACTATTAATAAAACCAATAAATAGTAGACAAGTAAAATATTTGGGATTAATTGTAGTCTGCCTAATCGGTGTTAAATATGGATGTTTTGCCTGAAAAGGTGATAATCCTTATCTAATTTGGCGATATTGTTGTCTTTTCCCCACTAAATTGTGTCTAAAGCTGAGTGCTTACACCAACTATTAAGCTAAGCCCTATTCCTTCTTTTAAATAGTAAACATCCTAACTCCGTTTTTTCAACTCAATAACCGGAGCAATGCCAGAGAACACCAACACAGTGCTCTCTAGCGCCCAAAAGCGTTAGAATTAATTCCAGATTTTGTCTTTGTATTTTATTTTACGAGTTTGATTTCTTATATTTTATTATGAGCGTATTTGTAAATACTGTTCAGACAATATGCGTTTTCCTCTCAGTTTTCAAATGCCTGATCTATTTTCTTAATGTGCACTGTGGTGTGTGTCACCCCAATAACGAAATAAATAATAGCAATTTAGTTTCGCGAAACCGCAAATCGGTTTTTTACTAGTCGAATAAATTATTCGGCGGCCTGCAGAAGGTCAGCTCAGGCTAAGCCAGCGCATAAATAAACAAAAGGAGCCATCCGAAACCGGAAGATTTATTCGCCGCCGAACGAAGCAAATTATTTAGCAATAAATCCATAAACAGTTTCACGCATATTTGGCCGCGTCCCGTTCCTAAATCTGGCTCGTAGTTTTTGTGCCGGAAAAACGGCTTCGCCATAAATTATTCGGACCGGAAACTCCGTGTGTATATGTGTTTGTGTGAATTAGATAAAGGAGCTTTGATAAAAGCTCGGAAGGCTTAAATATTAATTACGAACACCTGGGAGTTTTTCACAACGTCTTGATAAAGAACTTCAATTTAGCTTCATTTCCCCGACTAATAAGTCCTAATTAAAAATTCATTAGACGCCTTTACCTACCTCTAAAATGTATTCGTCCTGGTTCTCTCGATCCAGGCGACGCGCTGTCGTGGTTATTAATCCTGGAACAAAATTAAGTCAATTATATAATGAAATATGTGTATTTTAATTTAAAGCGACAATATTTGAGCAAAAGGACCTTAAAGACTTTTTTTTTAATTAAAATTTAAATAGGATAATTAGTACATCTCTTTTCCTTAAATTGAATAGAATTTTCTGCATTAAATCATCTTTTCCATTACGCTCGATTAATGAACCATCTTTGTATGCAAGTCGCGAAAACTCACAACATTGTCAGACTTCACGTATTGCTGCAAGTACACGCGCGCATATTTTATAAAAGATGGCAGCATCAAATTAATATTACTTGAGCGTTTTTCCAACGAATATCGAAGCCCGTTTATACTCGGAATCAGCTCCAATTTAAATCAAATGTCGACGTGCTCAGTGCTACCAGGTCCTTGCGTGTTCGTCCACTCTGCAAGAACAAAACGATGAGGATCGTCGAAGTGCACAGTGCTTCCGGTTGAAGCTAGAAACTGGTGAACGTGTTGCACATACGAAACGTTTTGATTAATGCTTCGCTTTTGTGAATTGCTCGCGGTGAAAATTTACTTCGTTCGCATTTACTGAAACGATCAGAAAATGAAATCATAAAATATACGAAATAATTTAACTGTAAAAGCTTGGATAATACGGTTTTAAGTTTCTTGGAATTGAATTAAAAGATGGAAATGATATTGTAATTCGAACATAGCGAAATTCTACTGCGCTGAAGGTAAAGATGACAAAACGATTGCACTTGAGTAAAAGGAAGAGCTTTAAACGAGAACGTGAAATTCCCGCTGCGAATATTAAATCTGCAAAAGTAAACGCGTGTCTAAAGCTCGTAGAACTCGCAACTAAATCGCGTATTGTGTTATTAAACAACGGATTATCGTCTGCACTTAAAAGTTTCAGTCTCGGTACAAAAGCCCCTCAGCTGCACCGTCTGAAATAATTAAGCAACTTAAAGTAGATGCAGCAGGAGTTTTTTTCGAAGACGTCGTCGGTAAAAAGCGCAAAATCGCCGGAGACAAATTGTAAAAGCCTTCGCGTGATAGTTTGCGGGCATAACAAAAAGCTGACAGAGGAAGAAAGCTTCGGGAAAAAACTAACTTGTTTGTTGGTGTCACGAACAGGCAGGTTGCACACAACAAGCTCGGCAGAGAAACTTTTGTTCTTTATAGATCTCGCAAGACTCGAACTGTAAACGAAGTTACACTTCGCCCTTTTTTATTATATTACCAAAGTTTTCATGCTTTTATAAAATAAATTCCGGCTATCCGATTCCGGAAAAAAAAACTCCAACAGAAATGCGGTCGCAATAACTCACGTTGCAGTTACCACCAACAACTGAAAATCTAATAAATACCTTCCCTGAAAGCAATGACGATGAAAAAGCACCATCGAGATCGCGTGGTCGAATGCAATACTTAAAAACTAAAATTCATAAGAGACTATTGGCTGTTGCATAGTACAGGTTATACGAAATTACTTGAATGCGATATGGAAATTGGCCGATGGCATGACGCTCGGTTGCATTAAAATAATGGAGTTATGTACGTGTCAGGTGAGATAAATGATTGGAAAATGTATTCATAATTTCAGCTCGTCTATCACAACCTCGCGAGTAATGACTTGCAGTTAAATTGCAGCGTTGCAGTTACCCGACACGAACGGTATTCAATTTCAGGATAACTGAAAATGCATATTGCGCATTATGTATTTAAGCGGCTTACCAAGATTTTAAATGCAATTTTTCACAAAGAAATTGACACATTGTCAAATTTGGCAACTAAAATAAATAAAATAATAAACCAAGTTCCATTCCACTAAATAATATATTTACATGAAATTTTATTCAGGTTAGCTGTTAGTTGGTAAAATAAGGTTTAAAGAAATTGGATTTAACCTCCTAACCACAAAAAGTTCGTTTAAAAACTAAGTACGTATTTCGCCAGCTATGCTATGCTTCGCTCCACTGAAGCGTGCTTTCTAAAGCGAGCGTCTCACCGGATTGCGTCAACCAAGTCAAGCAACACGGAACCTGCCAAAGACCCATAATCGGTGTTCATTAAATCTCTTATTTTTGTTTATGAAAATGGTTTCAAGCCCGTCTAATTCCCTGTTGCTTGACTTTGCTTTTACTAACCTAAGATTGTTGAATCTATTTTATGACTGGTGTCAAAAATATGTTGGGCAACACTGGATTTTCCAATTGTATTGTATTAAATGAGCTAAGTGTTCTTTAAAACGTGTCAGTATATTTCTTTTTGTTTGGCCAATATATTTTTTAGTACAACCTTGACAAGATATTTCATACATTCCTGATTTCTGATTTGGTTCAGTTTTGTCTTTACGATTTGCCAGTAAACGTTTTAAAGTATTATTATTAGTATGTGCGATTGTGTACACCTGCGATTTAAAATTGCTATTTAAGCCTTTAGAACAGTATTTGTCAAACGGAATTTTAATGTATTTGGAAGTGTTTGTTTCTACCGGTAACATTTTAATAATATAAGGTTTATTCTAACTCTGTAGCTCGATAACTCGAAATTCTGAGAATTGTTTATTTTTCGTTCGAAGAACTTAAAATTGCTAATTCAAATTCTGTTAGAATGGTTCTGTTAGATATAATTGAATGTCAAGTATTTCAAATTCTGGTCTTGCGTAGTACAAAAATTATGACACAAGCAGTTTTAATTGTTGAAATACGAGGTTTGTGAGAAAAGTAATGACACTGATAACACTGCAAGCGATCTGGCCATGCTGTGTTGTTCTACTTGTGTAGATAGATGTGCTCATATCTTCTAGATGCTCAGTCAAAGTTTCAGCTCCATACAGCTATCACGCAATTTTTGAGAGCGTCATCAGTTAAGTTGTGTTTTTATTGTATATTACGAAAACGGAACAGCAGAATTAAGCCATCAAGTTTTGTGTTAAACTCGGAGAATTTGCGAGTGTGACTTTTGAAAAGTTGAAACATTCCTTGTCAAGAATACAGGTTTCTCGCTTGCAGAAATCATTTTTGGAAAGCCGAAAATACGTTGAAGATGAACCTCGCTCAGGGAGACCTTCAACTTCAAAAACCGAGAAAAACGATCAGACCGTCGTTTAACAATAAAGATGATTGATGACCAGTTAGACTTAAATACTTTCACCGTACATCAAATTTTGACCGAAGATTTGCACATGCGAAAGGTTTGTGCCAGATATGGCCAGTTCCATCACTGTTGTTCACCGGCCACCCTATTCACCTGATCTGAGTCCCTGTGGCTCTTTTCTTTTGCCGAATCTAACAAATGTCCTCAAAGGATGTCATTTTGGGACTCTGAAGAATATTCAAAAGAATGTGACCGACATGTTAAAGACTCTACCAGTTGAAGTCCTTCGCGCTGCTACCAAGACTGGGAACAACGATTCCGCCGGTGTATATATAGCTACCGAAGGGAATTACTTTGAAGAGGACATTATTCTTATTTGAAAAAAATAAAAACTTTGGTAGTTAAAAAATCACTCTAATAACTCACACACCTTGTATTTTCCAAGTAATTGTTTTGTTTTTGTTTTCAGACATATTTTTAATGTTAAGATTGCAGAAGGAGTTTAATAATATTACCATTCTAAAAAACACATTTAATTAGAAGAAACAGAATTTTCAGAATCACTTTTTCTTGAAGATTTTATATCGAGCTCCATTCTCCATTAATCAAAAAGAAAAATTAAATTAGACATGAAATTTAAATTAAATTGGCCGCTCGTACCACGACAACACAGAACTGTTCCGAATTATTATTTTAAATGACATACGCAGAACTTTAAATTCTGGAACAGTTCTTGGTTTGTGCTTCGAATAAATCCATACTTATACAGGATGAGTCATATTTCTGCATTTCTATAGTAATAACTTTCTTATTAATAGAGATAGGCTGAAAACTTATTAAGTATATGTCAAGGACTGTAACTTAGTAAAATTAGTTAACCTCGATTTTCAATTATTTTCGAGCTATCACCCCTTCATTTCTTAAATTACATGGTATATTTCTGACAATGGATTTTGATAGAAAATTTCTCTCTCTTTCTAAGAGTTTTGCTAGATGTTCAAAAATAATAATAATAATAATAATAATAATAATCATATAGATACTGACACCTATTTTGAAATAGTGGATAAATTTTATTTGATATGACTCTTGTATGACATTTGGAAACCCTAAAGTTGGCTTCCCACGGTCCATGATATTGCAGGCCGGGTCCCGTTCGATGTGGCTCGAGAAGACGCGCTCAATCCGCCGCCAGTCGGTAATTTAAAGGCTCGACGCGAGCGCACCCCGTGCGGCCAGTGTAGGCTTGTAATGGCTCGGGTGAGCCTGTCCACTTGGTATATGAAGAGTCGTTATATATAGTATAGCGGCGTGGGTAAGATGCGCTCTTATGAAAACGTGTTTCAACACACCCATAAAACGGAATTTTCAAATTAAAATTGTAAATTTAAATAAGTGTATGCATGTTTATATTATTAATTATTGTATATTGACACAGTGATCGCCAAAAAAAGTTCGCAGCAAACGAGAAATATTTTATTTTAATTAAAATTAATTATATTTCACACTTCTAAAAAAATTTTAGTGTACCAGAAAAGTAATCTATTTGTAAAAGTGACTCAAATTTAATTTTAGTAGGATTTATTAATTTTTTTCTCCAAATAACATTTGCTCTCGAACTTCGTTACATACTAATTGGTAATTTTTTTTTTTGAATTAATATATGTATTACTAATGTTTCTACTTCGAATTCAAACTTCTGGCATATACAGGGTGTTTCAGATAACTTTCCATGCATGGGATGAATTGTTCCTAAGTATTAGGCAGGGCACTTATAAACTGTTTTAAATCCATGTAGTTCAGGGTTATAACGAGTGTCCAAATAAAAATTTGGTCAAGTAAATTCAACTGTGGAGCTGCCAAATGTAACGTCAAAATTTATAGTTGAATAATCACGTTTTCCATTACATTTCTTAATTATTTTTTATAAATTAAAATATGTCAATTTTTGGGAACCTATTTTAAAGTTATTATTACATTTAGCTTGACACTGAACATGTAGATAACATACTTAACAAATTATCATATGAGGCTTTAGGTCTCTGCTAAAAGTACGAAATTATCTAAGATGTACAGACCTTGTTTGTGAATTTTTTCTCATCCTACTTGACCAGTTCTTTAATTTAAACACTCCTTAATTACGACGACACCCACCAACGTCATTTCTTGTTCTTTTTTTGTTTATTCAGTAAAAGAAAACCATTAAATAACACATAAACGGCTGCAGCAATAGTGCTTTCTCAACGTGGCATTTCGGGAATGACAGTTGATTGAGACAGTTAATTATTTAAAGCCTTGGGCCCAGACGAGCCGTAGGAATATGCCGCCCGAGGTAATTCAGGCTTACCCGAGGGGCAGGCTCGTCTGTAGGTACAGGGTTGATTAATTTCGATGTCTCTTATGAGTATCTCCGTAACTATAAGAGTGGCCAAGTCTCGATCTGTTTTTTGGAGAATAAGTCAATAGTGTAAACAAAAAAGGCTATCTTTTGCTTTCAAGTTATAGGAAAAAATTGCCATTTTCGACTTTTCGTTTTTCGGTCATATCTCGTTTATTTCTAGAGATATTAAAAAAACTGTTTAATCATTATTAGGACACTTTTTGGAATATAATTCATTGGTGCAGTTTTTAATATTTACTTCATTTTTCGAGTTATAACATAAAGTTATATTTTTTTTAAATAGAAATTATAGTAGGCAATGCCCTCTCTAACAGCTGACAGTTTCGGCTTTATTCAAAACCTTCTTCAGAGCCTGCAAGATGTTACAATTTAGTTCTATCTCGACATTATAAAATTTAGAAAAAGTTTTCATCCGATTAGAGTTGTTTTCATAGCTAGAACCCATAGTGTTGTGTTGGTGTTAAAAAAAGGGGAAACCGCAACTAAAAAAAAGAAAAAACCAAGCTCAGTTTAAGAGTAGTAAATACAGTACATAGGCCATACCAAACAAAAATTATGTAACAGGATCAGAAATCATAAATATTATTGTAAACCATTCCAACAATTAAAAGCTGAAAAAACTGACTTATCCATACATGTCCTTTCCACAAGACATACTTTTGACTTTCACAATGTTAAGATTTTAGATTACGCATTCCTGAAATTATTTACATTAAGTACGTCAAAAATTCTATAAACTAACAACTTACACACAAAATTTAAACATTATTTATCATAATTTAATTAAATATCACTTTTTCAATCGTTAGTTGTTCATTTTATTTTTATAGGTCGGCCACTACATGGGGAATTGCACTCCAAGGTATTTATGTTAGTTAACTTGTCCTTTCGCTGAGTAAAAACCTTTAATTTGTGAAAAATTACAAGTTTTGATTGTTAATTGTTATTTGTCATCCGGTTGTTTTGACTTTGTCCAATGATGTTTTTGAGTTAAAAAAAAACCGTAAGTTTAAACATTTTTGAACTTACCAGTCTTAGAGTGAGCTTGGTTTTTTCTTTTTTCCAGTTGCGATTTCCCCTTTTTCTTAACACAGACCACTATGGGTTGTAGCTACAAAAATTCTAATCAAAGGTAAACTTTTTCCAAATTTCGAAATGTTTAGATAGAACTAAATTGTAACATCTTGCAAGCTCTGAAGAAGGCTTTGAATAAAGCCGAAACTGTCAGTTGAATATTTAAAATCATTTTCCTTTCGTCCTAAACCCGATCAAGTTTACATTTTAAAAAGTTCATACGCAGGACGCCATTTTATTAATTACATAATAAAATTTATCCCGTAATTCTGATACAAGACGTATGTAATGTGAAACGTTGTTTATGTTTCGAGCACTTGTGTCACAGTATTTTGTTCATTATCGTCCTGGTTTCTCGTTTCCATTAATATTATATTGGTATAAAATAATGGTACAAATTAAGTTTGTATGCACGTCTTTATTAGCAAAACCGTTTCTTCTCTTACCGTGCGCTGACAAATCTCTTAATGAGCAGTTTTGTAAAAAACGAAAATTGTTGAAAAATTTGTATCTGCTTTTACCTGTAGTCATCTCATGAATTTATCTTGCTTCCTTTAGTACATGTACAGATCATAAGGTAGTAATGGAATCACTTTGAACTATTTAAAACCACTCGTCTGATACAGTAAACGGATAAAGTCAGTATGTTCTTGAAGCATTTTGTTGCAAACCGCGCAGAGATAAACATTTAATTTGATCTTTCGAGGCGCACAGAGTGCAGTTTGTGTTCCGGAACTCAAGACGAAAACGGTGGTGTTTTCTCGCAAGTTGAAATAAAACAAACAGTTTCCGCTTCCTGTGATAGCGCGTCGAAATTTATCAGTTCGATATTGCACCCGATTACCTTGATGCGTCCATTGGCGCTGAAAACGGCTGCGGAAGAGAACAACCATTACATCCAACGAGTACTAGAAACAGAGGATCATCCAGAACATATCCTCCATTCATTATAAAAATTGCAAGAAATGAGAAATCAGGTCAAACAATGATTTTTTCGAGATCGTGTTATTGATTAATCTTCCAAACGTACATTCAAGATTCAAGAAGCGAATTAATTTCCGGCTCGTGATAGTTCAGACGTCAATACGTCACCGGGACGGCGAAATGCCACGAGGTCGCCGTCCGTGGTTTAGCGTTACGTGCAAACGAATTGGTTTTTAATAATTGATGTACTGCAGCTAGGAAGCGGACGTGTGGTGCTCCCGCACGCTACGCCCCTGTTTTCCAACTTTTAACGAGCTTAATGGCCAGCATTTTTTGTGCCAGATTTTCAAACCGTTCGCGTTCGATGGATACACTCGACGCAGGTCAATGGAATTGCTAATGAGATTGGATAGGAAAATATTGGGAAAAATACCTGCTGAAATCATAGGAAATCATAGAAAACAGATTTATATGTACGAGTACTAAGTCAATTCTGTGTTATTTAATTATTATGAATACGTACTGTTCGTAGTCCGAAATATTTCAGCAAAAATTTCTTTCCCAACATTTCTATCATTTGTATTTAGAACCTCAGACCTGAAAATTTGGTAATTTAAGAACATTCTTTTCCAGTTTCATTTCATTTTTTTAGAAAATGTTCGAAACTACTAATTGCCTAGATTTGGAGTCCTCGCCAACTTCTACCGGGGAAAAGGAGAAGTTCCAGAAACTATTTGGACATGATTTCGAGATAGACGCAACTCCTAATAGACGGCCGAAAACACCTGACGTCCTTCCTTCGCTTCCTGGTCTTGAGCTGAATATTGTAAGGGAAGTTGAATCATTTGAGTTCGAAGAGGCCATTAAGAATTTGCCTAGGAACTTTCTTTAGAACAGAAGGGGCAATAAGTGGCGGTACCTCTGCCACCTTCCAGAAGGTTCGAAAATCAGAATGCTGAAGGTGGAAGCACTTCGGTTGGGACTGATTTCTTCGCCAGCTTAAAGGGAATGCAATTTATACTTTTCTATTTAACAGAATTTTGTTTTGAATTGACGAGATGTTTGTAATTTAATTTATACTTTGAGGTTATGTTGCCATGTGGTACACGTTTTTCCGCCCATAAAAGCAGGACTGGATTGTCATTTATGCAGTCTTTCTGAGGCCATCTACAAACGGCAAGAATTGTATAAATTTTTGCATTTTGAACTTGTAAAGTATAATTTGGACTCTGGCTAAACACAGAGAACCTTATCTGCCTGGTTTAATCAGAAATTTTGTTCTAAAGAACGGTTTCAGTGTGATACGAGCACGGAATCTTTGTCTGATCGTTCAAACTGTAGCAGTTTAACACAAAACCTAACATTACACCTCGTACCCTGAAATACCAGAGATGTATTAACGCCCAATGTCCGACATTGCAGTAGTGTTTTTACAGAGGGCGTAGACTCTAGCCATCAGTCACATTCGAAAGAGGATGCTTATCGATTAGTAAAGCTGAAACTGGATGGGTAACACTTTCAGCCCATACTCTGAAATACCAGTGGTTCTTCAGAGAATGTATATTCTGGCCCTCACTCATATTCGAACGATGATAGTTTTCGTTTGGTGAGGCTAAAAGTTAATCGCCGTCACTTACATAACCGAATTCGTTAAGCAAGATCCAGAAATTCGGCCTCTGCTGTAGTGGACCTTAGTAATCGTTGCTGCTATAAATGCTTGTTTGTGTGTTTTGAAAAAAAATTTTCTTATCATTTTGCATTCCTGCAAGCAAGATAAATTAAACACACCTCACATGAACACTTTGAGGTTATGTATTACGTTGGTATTATGGATTTCTGTGTGCTTAATAAATCTGTTCTTTGTAATGAGTTTGAGTTTTACTGATTATTTTCATATGCTAAAAAGTATCACTCATTTTGTTTCAAAATTCACTTTCATCCTGCGACATCTATCAACCTTAACTGTATAGGAAACCCGTGCAGTATTAATAACACTGAAATTACCAAAGTTAGGACCCCTAAGATAAATTTCAATTCATTTAAATTAATTTATATACCTTAACACAGCAATATGTGATAATTAATACTCCTAATAAATTGTTTTTAAGTTTAAGTATTTATCTTCTATTTCATTTTTGGTTTATCTTCCACTCCCACCCTTACTGACCTTACTGTCTACTCTTAACTCATAACATGCGTTCGGTTTGTAAGATTCCACTCTCGGCGACGTCACATACAAGCGGATACCTCTGATTCAATACACACATTTAAGACGACAAATCATTAGAGTAAAACACAAATACTAAAAGTAAGTAAGTAAATAAGTAAGTATAATGTTATATCATTTTTATCGTCTCTTCAAGGGCTAACCGAAACTGCAATAAAATATACATTATGTCCACATTTCGATGCTCACCATTGGCATCTGGGTTATTAGAAGACATAGAGCAACGGTTAAATGGGGAATGTTTTGCAGAATTCAATGCTCTCAACAAATCTCATTTCAAATTCACCATAACTTCTTTAAATTTTAAGATAATTTAAGAAAACCAAAATTTGACGATTTCAATATTCCTCAATAAGTCGATAACACCTGATCTGACCTCTTCTAAACTTTTACATTGATGCAAACAGAAACCTCCGATTGTCATTTGTTTTCAAGTTATTAGCGCTAACTTGTGTTTTTCATATGGCACCCACATTAGGTTTTTGTTTAGTTAGATAGTCTTTAAAAAGAGCTTTTCAACGATGTATAACATACCCGAATTTTTTTTATTTTTAGGAGAGATGTTAATAAAAACATAAATTAATCTCTTATAAAATTAGTAGGCTATGGAATTAAATACCAATGAGAAAGCTTAAATTTTAAATTAAGTAATTAAAGCGTTTTGTTTTCAATGAAATTAAATTCAGGTGACCTCGAAATACACTCAGATATTTCTATTTCCGTCTAAAGCACAAAAAATATTGTTATGTATATAAGTTCGCTTAGTTCGTGTTATTGAAAATAATTAAACGAGATAAAATTCTCACTTTTCCAGCGTAGCGCGCAAGCATCTTCACAAGTTGACAAAAAAAACGCCAGCAAAAAGCAAGCCGACTGTACCATGGCTATCTATTTATTCCTTAATCAGTCTCTGTCGTTAGTAACTTATCAGATGTTGCCAAGGACTGAGCGAGTTTTTCTTAACGAATTTGCATTATTTATTGCAGTAGTTTGTTTATAATAATATACGTGGTCGTGTAGTGTGCCCCTAGAATTTGCTGTAGTAGTGAAAGGTAAGAACATTTTGAAGTCATCTGCGATAGATATATCCCTGCCAAACATTTAAATTGAAATTCAAGCTCGTATTATTTTCGAAACGAAAAGCAACTTCTCACAATCAGTCGACTTCGCGTTGTTAATAATTAACGATGTTAACCAAATTACATTTATTTTAATTAAAAAAAAAAATGGAAAATTTTCTGTTTTACAAAAACATTTATTATTAGACCTTGCTTATACACAGGATAATTCAGGTGTCATCTTGATAACTTGATAACTATTTTAAAGAATAACTCAAGTGTAGTAATGGTCTTGATATTTGGTGTAATTTTTCAGTTAATCAAACAGTATTGTTTGGCGTAACGTGTTACTTGCATGCAGCACTACCAACCTGAAATCCAATCGATTTTTTTCCAGGTTATGTTTCTTGTTTTATTTATTATTTAATCTGAAAAGCTAAATTATCCCCCCCCCCCCTCTACGATTGATTTATTAAAAAAATGTTTATAATGTATCTACCTAGTGTTTCAAATTAAGCTTTCTAAGTTATTAATTTATCTAGACTTTACAACACTTTTAATTGATTTTTTTTCTTTTTTTAGTGTGTGCGTGTGGTTGCTGGTTGGGGAGGTTTTCGGCACTAGAACTGCACGCTTCGTAAAACGGTAGGGTGAATGAAATCATAGTTTTTCTCAATTTAATTTATTAAATATTTGTATTGTTACAGTTCCACGTCGATATGCTGTTTAGATGGTAGAGGGGTGAGTCATTTTTTTAGTCTTTTGCATTTTAGAATTACTTAAATAAACGAATTAAAGGCAAAACCGTATTATTAACATATTTTCATAGAATTATTGTTTAATACACAGTGTGTAACAAAAATATAGGCCGGTACTTCAGGGACGTATTCACTAGATCAAAATAAAGAAAAAAATTTCACGTACATGTACAGGGTGCCCCAACAGTGCATTCTCGGGCTGTACATATTTCGATAACTACTGCAGATACAAAAGAAGTTTCAAGACATTTTTATTTTAAAATTTAAACGTCTACAAAATAAAATTATTTTCTTCTGTACAGGGTGAATCAAAACAGTGGTACTTCAAATGGCATACCCTATACCCTATATACAGTGTAAGTACACGAAATGCTACCTTTTGCGTTAAAAATGTTCGTCCTCCACCCTATTACGTAAATACACTTTTGCTGCAATCTCGCTGCTAGCTATGAAATTATTCCTACTTACGGTCCTTGGAGACAAAGTAAATGGAAAATTTTGAAAATAATATGGAAGAAGAAATTACAATTTGTTTGTACCTCGCTTTTAATTTGTTCGGCAAATACGAACCGCAGCTTCTTGAATTGCACTAGATTTTAATATAAAATATTTAATCTTGTAAATACTTGCAGTGAAGTTAATTTAAATCGTAAAAATTTTGACGGACCAGCTGATCGGAGCGGCGCTGAGTTACACCGTTCCTCCTTGAGATCCAGTAAGGTACTGACCTTGGCCTACTTCGGCTGCGAGTCGTAATTGAAGAGGCGCCCGTGTTCCACTTTTAGCTATGCCAGAAATTCTCAAACGGTTTAGTGTTAAATCTGCCACCGCATTTTCCTCGAAAACTATTATATTTATGTTAAGAACATATGAGTTCAATCGTTGCCATTTATGGTGATATATTGCATGTTTAAATTTTTGCACACAGTAAAAGAACACCCTGTACAATGCCAAATTTGGATTGCCCATAAAATTCTAGTCATATTTTGTGTACATAATCTATGCCTAAATCTAACCATTCTGGAGATATTTAATGTTTTATCTAAAAACTGTCGTTATTTTATTTATTCTTATTTTATTTATTTTTAACATTCATAAAAAGATTGTTGGTACAGATGTAGCTGATACTTTAACTTATTCTAAGCCACTATGAAATGTATTTTTATCGTTGCAGGGTGACCAGGAAATAGGAAAATATCAGAAATTTTCTTAAATAGCATGCCCTATATTTTTACATCCTAAATTGTTCGCTTTCGATTTTGTTATACATGTTCTATACCTATCTTTAGAGCCATAGGCCTATTTGAATTATTTGTTTTAGAACGAATAATTGTCTAAGGTGGGTATGGAAAACAAAGGAACTCGTTAATAATAAATTATTTTGCCTGTTTTCCACAGTCACCTTGTATAATTGTTCGTATAAAAAAATATAACTCAAATGGATATAAGGCTATCAAAAAATATTGCAGATAGGTATAGAACATGCATAAAAAAATGAAAGTACTTTATTAAACGAACAATTTCGAATCGACAAATATAGGGCATGATGCTGTCTAAGAAAATTGACTTCTGTCATTTTGAAATTTCTGATATTTTGCTTATTACAATAATCATCCTGTAACAATAAAAATACATTTAATAATGGCTTATTATACGCTTAAGCATGAAGTTCACTTGTATAATTTTTTTTAGTTAAAAATAAATAAAATAATGGTCAGTTTTTATATGTATAAAATGTTAAATATCTCCGGAACGGTTAGATTTAGGTATACATAATGGTATACAAAAAATGGGTAGAATCTTATGAGCTATCAAAATTTGATATCATATATCGAGTAAGCCATTTGAAATAAAAAAGTTGTATCCAGTACCCGGGTTTTAATTCACCCTGTGAATAGGTGAAAATAATTTAATGTGTCGGACCTCAAAAATTAAAAACAAAAATATCTTGAAGCTTCTTGTATCTTCAGTAGTTATCGAGAGCACGAGAACGCACTGTTGGGACATCCTGTATATGTATACAGGGTATCCACGGGAATCCGCCACAATAGTTAATTTACTTATTTGAATTCTTACGAAGTAACTTAGAAAAGTTTCAGAGCCTTTATTTCCCAATTTTACGGCAACGTCGGAAAAAATATTTAATTATTTTTAACTTTTTTTAATAAAGCATGATGTTTTTTATCGTCGCATCGCTTTCAGGATTTCAAATTAATTATGACTCTACAATATTGTCTTCTACTACTACCTGCTATTTTTTTATTATTTGGTACATAAATCTCGGTGTTCAGGAAAAATGTCTAGAGTAGCAAACTTTTTTACTTTATCTTGCCCGATGAAAATTGCAAAAAAAAAATTGTTTTTAAATTGACGATTCTGAAAGTATACGGTGATATTAGAATGTCTTTTCATAAAGGATCGTAAAAAATACTATTTTGATATCAGTATCAGATTTGGTGAGCTATGTATGCAAGTATGTATTAACATCATTTTAAATACGTTGTTCACAAATTAACAAATCGCCACCTGTTGCATTATGTTGGTATAAAAGTAAGTTCCCTATAGAACATAATCAAAATACTAAGTTGGCAAGGTATTTGAAGTTTCATGTCAAAGTAATTCATCAATTCAATTTTACCATTAGATTATTTACATGTATATTATATACAGTGACCGCCAAAAAGTTCGCACCATACGGGAAAATTTTTTATTATTATTTTTTTTTTTAACTTTTTGCGCCAATAGTTTGTGCATATTTGATAACCAAATATAAGTAGGACAATGCTGGTGAGCAACTTTTAGTGTTGCTAAAAATAGCACTTATTTAAGATACGAAAATTAAAAAATTGTTGTAATTTGGAATTGCTGGACATATTAGACAAAATTTTTGTAGGCTTCGATAGTCATTTACCAAATGTGTGTTTTGATTGCCAGATAAAATTTTCTTCGGTCTGGTATTTCGAAGAAAGGAAGATTTTGGATATTCTCAATTTTGCTCAATGTGTGAAGCAGTCAATGCTCATTTGGCATTTAATTCTTACAAGTGGTTAGCTTATTCATTCATATTCATAAAAAAATATTTAATAAAATAAATTTTCCTCTTGAGTTCCAAATTGTTGCACGCACAAGAAAATTTGAAACAATTTTTCATGTTTCTGGTGTAAGGCTTTTTTACATAAAATTTTGTGTTATTACTTTTGATTTCTTGATTACACAAATCTTCTAACCATAACTTAGCCTAAGCAGACCGAAAATTGCAAGAATTGCATCTACTTTTTGTTGTGGACCCGTTTAAATACGTACTATAGATATTGATACAAACAGTAAATACAGTAACAGTAAATACAGTAACGGTAAATACAGTAACAGTAAATACGATTTCATGACGACCGCGAAAAATATCTATTTTATAAGTACGGATATTAAACGGGTCCAAACCGAAAAGTAGATGCAATTCTTGCAATTTTCGATCTGCTTAGACTAAATTGGAATTATGAGAAACGAATTATGAAGAAATCAAACATTTTAACACGAAATCGTATGTGAAAAAGGCCTTGCACCAGAAACGTGAAAAATTGTTTCAAATTTTCTTGTGCATGCAACAATTCGGAACCCAAGAGGAAAATTTATTCTCTTAAATAATTTTTATGAATATGTATGAATAAGCTAACCACTCCTAAGAGTTAAATGCCAAATGACCGTGTTGAGCAAAACTGAGAATATCGAAAATCTTTTTTTTCGAAATACTAGGTCGAAGGTAATTTTATCTAACAATCAAGGCACACATTTTCTAAATAACTATTGAACCCTACTAAAATTTTGTCTAATATGTCCAGCAATTCTTAAATAAGTGCTATTTTTAGCAACACTAAAAGTTGCTCACCAGCATTGTCCTATTTATATTTGGTTATCGAACATGCACAAACTATTGGCGTAAATTTTTTTTTAAATCAATAAAAAAAAATTTCCCGTATGGTGCGAACTGTATATTATACTTTATACGGTCACTGTATATTATATTTTAACCAGAAGTTTCAATTAATTACAGTTTGCTTGTTATAAAAGTGCTTGCGAACGATAAGGTAAAAAAATCTATCATAATTATTAAATTTAGAACCAGGGATTAGTTTGGAACGTATAACCTTATCGTTTATTTCAAATACTTCAAATACTTGCCAATTTTGTTTCCAAATTTTTAACTACACGACACTGTTGCCGGTTGTATTTTTCACAAGGCAACACCGTCAGTGGTCTTTTAATTTGTAAACAAATTATAATATCCTTCACTACCTTTTTTAAATAGGTACGAACGGTTCATTAACAGTTGTCGCCCGAACACGGCAAACAATGAATGGTACCTTAATAAGTTAAAGCTCTTCAAAAGTAAAGACTCGATATTCAAATCAAATTTTATAAAATTTGTTAAAAACTGTGAGTGAAGTGTCGAATTAACCAACAATAAACTTTAACTATTGTAGCCTGTGTCTTTCTCTTTGTAACATATTTTATGCAAAACACTTAACATCGCGTCAAAAAAGACGCAATTTTTGCAGGAATGTGTTGAGCCGCTTTGTTTCCTTTTCAAATTACTTCGATGAAATAGAGAAAAGAAAAACTATCTCCACCCAACAATACATAACTCTTGATAGACGATAACGATAACAAATATGTCGAAACAGGATTGCAACGAACAGATGAATGTGAGCATGAGTATCCAAACACTTTGATTTAAATGCAGCGATAAATAACGCACAACGCTCTGATAAAATGATCATCCCGGATTAACGTCGGTGCTATAGATGGCGAGGATCCTAGTCGTGTTCATTTTGCAAAGCTGAATTTACAAGTTCTGAAGATGTAACTTACAACTCCCAAAGCCGACGTAAATGAAATTGAAACTTCACGTTTCCGGGTAAATCGAATTTATGGATATCGAATGATCAAGAAAAAAAAAAGGGCCGCGATCTATTTACCTGTTGATGAATTGATGTTGAAGAAACCTTCTTGATTTCCAGTAATTATCTTGAAACTTATGACGGTTTCATCCTCATCTCGATCTGACGCTTCTAATTGTACCACGAATCTTCCCGCGGGACTCTCCTCAGGGACGCTGGCGTAGTAAACCGCTTCGTTACTCAAAGGCACGTTGTCGTTTTCGTTCAGGACTTCAATATAAACCTGAAATTAAAAGTCAGTTTCATGAACATCATTCGGTTTCATGGCGAAGTAAGTAGAATTTAAGATTTTAAGATCAAAACAGATGATCTAATATGTAATTGGAAGTTACATAGACCACAAATATAATATTTTTAGAAAAGTGCACCACATTGTTAATTAATTGCAACACAGAAATGGTTCGTGACAAAAGATTTTAGAATTGAGTCATTTTAGACTGACTGAAAGTTTCTCTATCCCTTGCCATTACAAGCTTGAGCGGTAGGTTGAAACAAAATAGAGAAATTCTAATGACGCTGTAAAATAGTCAATCAAAAAAACTATTAAATATTTATATATTTAAATAACGAGTCCGCCAGTGAAGCGGGAAATTTTAAAAAGTTCGTTATTCATTTGACGTTTTGATGAAGACGCTGAATTTGATGATATATTGTCATTGTCATTTAATGCCATTTACTAGACATGGATCAGTAGTCTGGTGCACACCGTGTTTTCTGTGTTAAATAGTTTTATAAAATTCATGATTCCACGTCAACTGTACGAAGGTTATTTCGCATTCGGTTCATTATTCCACGTTATGGACAGGTATTATCTGTATATCTTTTGCGTTAAAAAGTTTGAGACTGGGTTCATGTTAAATTTAAAACATAAAGGAGCAGCCAGCTTAAGAAAACTTATCTGGAACATATCTTCCCAAAAAAATGGAGACATTGTATCCGATAGATATCTCATTTTTTAATACATATTTCTGAAGTCAAACTTAAAATCAAACAATGTAAAGCGGAAATATTGAATTTGATCAATGTAGAAATGTGACTTCCTATTATGTCATTTTAGATTATAAGCAGCTCTAGGCGCATTTTAGGCGGAAGGTTTCGTTAAATATACGAGGAACTACTAATATGCTGAAGCGATCACAGTCGGAAAAAGTTCTAATCTTTAACGCGTCTGCCCTGTAAAAATAAAACAATAAACCAGTGGAAGCCCGAGAAGTCTATGAGGCACGCAGTAAGCACTACAGTTCTGGTCGACTGGGTATAAAAACTTGTTTACATAACCGATTGATTCCGAAATAAACTCGCATTCTTTTTGTAGTGACGGCCCTATAATTGATATGAATGAAATGTATTATGCCAGTCTTTTTAAATGTTACATAAAAGAAGTAGAATGTTTTCCTAATTATTAATTCGAAAGAAACTATAAAGGCAATTATGTTACACACGTAATTTACATTAAACGGTTGCTTCTCATGCAATGAGTGCGAGGGTGAGAGTGCTTCGGGCATATAAGCCGTTCAGCGGCGGCGTTGAAATCTACGCCGCTGATTTGTTTATCTTTATACTGGTTTTTACCAGATATTCTAGGAATGTCCGACCCTTAATTATAAGAAAACACTATAGCTATTTATTTCGCAATCGTCAAACATCTTTACGGTTTAGAAAACCGTATGTTTATGATTTGATAAATTTTCGAATTGAAAACATGCATTATAATGATTACGTGTAATTGTAAAAATGTGTACGTTTCATCGAACTAGGTTTTATAACTTAACTAGCCAATCAACTGAACTTTCTCAACGTGTCAAGTTAATTTTCCTCACACGATACACTCCAGCTTTAAAACTAGATTAAAATCGGTTCATTAGCGTGAAGCACCTTGATTACTCGTTCCCTAATTGCTCTTCATTTCGTTCCCAAATTGGGATTAATCTTGGTGATTTCGATCTCGGTTTTTCCCGGGTTTAGCGTGACTAATGAAAGTGGAACATTAAAAAAAAGGTAATAATAAATTGTGCGTGCCTCACGTTCGTTTTCTAGGGCTTTCCACGTCTTATTACCAGTTGGAAATGAGGAAGGCGTCTGTGATACAAGTTTGTTGTTCTGTTGGGGTATGGGTTAAACTCGGCTAGTAACTAGTAAATTAATTCGTAATTATTGGCCGCGTTGGGATTAATGTACGTGTAATTAATGCCCGCATTACGAATTCCAATCTGGATAATTGATGGGTAACTAACGGCGAAATATATCTCTCTGCCTGCGTTTATTATTACGTGATGTTAAACTTAAAATCGAATTTGTAATAGGAAATTAAAATCAAAATATAAGATTCCAAAAAATTACAAAAAGTACAAGAACTTGTGTTTTAGGGAAAAGAAAAACATTTAATAACCGTTAAAAATAGTGCACAGTTCAATTTACTCAAAGTCATTTCATTAAAAGTTAGATATCAACCCAAGTAACCAAAAATGCTTTATTAAAGTTTACACAGCAAGCTTTTAAAATTTATAACTTTATTATTTGGTCTTATAAGCTTTTTTTATTAACAAAGCACATTATTGTTCAAAATGGGCACAAGTAATAAAGCAAAATAAAAATATAGATGTGTCTAAAAAGCAGCTTATAAAGTAATGCCAACGATACTTTTTACGCTGTATAAACGTTTCTGGAAGTATTAAAAATCTATTTAATAAATACGTTAGAAATAAAACAATGGACCGTCATGTTGTATAATATTGCTTTTATACGGCTTTTATAAAATAGGTTTATTTTGTTGCCTAATTACTGTGAACTTTATGCATGTTCTAAAAAACTATTTCGCTGCATAACAGTTACGAGTTTCATTTTATTAATGTCGTAATACGTACATAACCTAATTCAGTCTTCAGTAAATGAAACACTAGAATAACTGTTAGGCGACTTAGTTTTTCATGCAAATCAAAATTCATTGACAAAGTTGTTTCGGTTCTTTTAAAAACTTTACGCGCCACGTAAAATACACAAATTTATTATTGTTTTTACTTAATTACCTTGTTATTGATTTATAGATAATTTAATTTAATAAGCAATTCTTTATGTAAATCAATTTATAACTTTTCATGAAAAATAATAATTGGATTATTTTATGTGCTTTTAAAACAATAGTTGCTGCATCCTGCCAAGAGGGTGACATAAAAATATATCCGTTTACGGAAAGGATGTCGTAGAAGCCTATAAGCAATTATAAATCCTATAAAAACATGCAATAGAAACAGGGTATTTATTATGCGGTACATTGCCATCTTTCTTTCGAGAAATTACGCCAATTGTTACGAGATGACGCGTTGGGCGTTAATTGTTATAACAAAAAAAAATATTCTGAGTCGGGGCGATAAAGGTTACCTGCGTACCCGGGATTCCCTGTAATCGAATTGTTGGTGTCACAGAAGAACACGACGTGATACCAGCGGCGAGCTTTAAAATCGGAGAGGGTCGTGGAGAAATAAGAGAAAACTCACAAAAGTAGTATATTTAAAAAACAATTACAGTTTGCTAATAACCGAGCTCAAATAAACATCTTTCCCCTAGGAGAGTGACTTTTTAACTAGAGCGACGTGTAGATTCAATTATAAATCTATATTACTCTGTTTTTCGTAGTAGTTCGATAATCGTTATATAAAACCTGCACAATTCTTTATTATATGTCATTTATAAAAGCTCTTTGTAATGATGTGTAACAAATGTATGTATTTCCCTAATATAGACAAATTAGTGTATATTTATTAATAAAGTAAAATAAAATAAAAACACTCGGTATTGTTTAACTTAATATATTTAGTAGTCAATGCACATTTCGGCTGTTATGGCATCTTCAGCAGTTATATTAGAAAACTAAACTAAAATCGACTTTGCGAACTCTTAAATATATTTCGCCTAAACTAATAAGTTTTTACAATAAATTTTTACGGGCACTATTACTGCGGGGGATCTTAGAAACTAGGTTTCTTGTTAACTAGGGGTGTAGTTAACTTTTGTTCTCAACAAATAAAATTTCTAGATTATCTAAAGAGGTGGTGTGATAATAATCTAAAAATTTTATTTGTTGAGAACAAAAGTTATAAAATTAACGTGTTAGAGTCTATATTTATTTACAAAGAAATTACTGAGAACCCGGATAATCTGCTCATTGACCAGATAGATCTGTCAAATACACCCCTAGTTAACAAGGACCTAGTTTCTAAGATCCCCTGCAGTAATAGTGCCCATAAAAATTTATTGTAAATGCTTAGTTTAGGGGAAATATATTTAAGAGTTCGCACAGTCGATTTTAGTTTAGTTTTTTAATATAACTCCTGAAGATGGCGTAACAGCCGAAATGTGCATTAAGTACTAAATATATTAAGTGAAAGAATACCGAGTGTTTTTATTTTATTTTACTTTATTATAATGTTTCAGCAAGCGCCGACAGTCTCTTTTATTGTATATTTATAATTTTATGGAGTTTCAACCAAACGAGAAAAACAAACTCTAATATAATGTTTTTTTTTTTCTGAAGTACTTAATCATTCTCGTCACTGATCTATGAATAATCTGACTGTGAAATAATGCAAAAAACCGAGATCAAAATAAATTAAAATAAAAAAAATAGATGAATTGCTTTTGAAAGAATATTCAAAAGTAACGTATTACAATGAAAAATAAAAAATTAGTAACGTTTTAAACAAAATCAGTTCAATCCCAGGCTCAAATCGACGATATACTTTGGAAAGTCCTTATAAATCAATAAAAACAGTGTTTCATTTAATTATTTCTATTTCATTATTTTTTATTCCTTTTTTATATTTCATTTTTTTATTTTTCTATTTTTTGTTCGCTTTCGTAGTATTAACTGTTCGTGTTACAATAACAGTTTATATAATTTCTTGATTCGTTTTTCAATCCCTTGTTCTGTCTTTTTTCGTTGTTTCTTCACACTTTCTTGTTCATTATTCGAGTTTACTCCGATTTCTTATATATAATCGAATTAAGCGAAGAAAAAAGGAATGTCGCTCTGCACCAAATTTTGATTTGCATATTAATTGCTTTCTTCTTCGCTTAACTCTTGCCCTGCAACAGCAGAATGGAGAACGTAACCTAATAATAATGGAATTAATTTTTCATTCCTTCTTTTCATTTACATACTTACAACTTTTCATACAGATTATTGCTGTTTTTTTTTGTTCGGCGATTTGAATATCTCCCACATCACCTTTGAGAATTGTTGATATTCTTTAGTTTCAGAAAGTGCAACAGGAACGTCAGTTATCCAAAAGTGAAAATTTTATTGGAATTTCATATAACAGCATCTCGCTTGACGCGTGTAGACGTTCTTGGCAAGAACTTTATCTTCTAACTTCGCATTGACTCTAATTTCATAATTAAATGGAAATCGTGATATCTCTTGGCCGAAAAAAAAACAATTATTTTCTTCGAATTTCCTGCAAGAGCATTTTACTTTCACAGCAACATCACGCCTTCTAACTTTGTACTGATTTTAATTTCGAAACTAAATTTCAAAATATGTATAAAATTAAAACGAGAAGGAATTCGCACCATCTGTTAACCAAAAAGAAAAACAATTTTATTCGAACTTCCCGTAAGAGCATCTTATTTTCACTGCTTTCTAATTTTGCAATGATTCTAATTTCAATGGCCCGTATTCTCATTTCGTCTTTAATTTAGCAACGCCGTGATAAAATTCTCTTAAAAATTCGCGTAAAGCTATATCGTTTACGTTTATTTTAATCACGGCTTTAGTCAGAAACGACTTTCATCATGAGATGAGAATACTGTCCATTGACAGACATTGGACAGTTCTGAATTAATTCGGTAACCTCTCTCTATGTTTACTACACTTTGAACTACTCTTTTTATCTTAAAAATAACATTATTTCTTCGTAACTTTGTTATACGAAGGAAATAACCTAAGAGTTTTTCAAAGAACAAATTTCTGAGTTTATATTCAATATGCGCTTGTAAATGTTTGCAAACTAATGGCGGACAGTCTCCTAATGGCCATATTGTTCTCTATCAATCTCTGTATATGAAAATTATTCACAGCACCATCTTTGGAACAAAAATGAAATCGATTATATTATAATTTCAAATATTATTTCAATGGAATGCAGCATCACTAATCCGTCTTTTTCCTTTGGAAGTCCAAAATTAAAATGAAATGTGAATTACTTAGAGACCCGTCTACTATTTCGTATACCTTCACTTGTCTAAAAATGAAAGTCTGACTTCAAGAACGTGATTCTGTTTAAATATACTTAGTAAAAGCTAGGTTTTTCAAAATTAAATCGAAAGTACAGAATCAAAGCACGACAGTATTCGACCTCTTGCCCAAATAGGAAAACTATTTTAAAAGAATTCAGATAATGTTTTATTCCCATAAAACTTTGTCTTAAAAAAATACTAATTAATTATTTCAACAGAAACAAAAGTATTTTTAAAGAGGACGCTGATAATCTATAACGTATGCGAAAATTAAATAATAGAATAAAGTAACAAAAAATAGATCATATTTAATAGATCATCATCACACAAATGGTTCTTAGAGGTTCTTTATACAAAAGTACATAACGCTTTAAATAAACAGTAATAAAAGAGTAATTTATAAATGATCCTAAACTGAAATTAATTCGAATCATTGAAATTAAAATCAAATAAAATGAATGATGCGATGTGAAAGAAAAAAAAAAAGAAACAAATCAGTTTGAAAAAATTGAAAACATGCAGGAATTAATAAAGAAAAAAAACCATAAACGAAAAATTAAGAAGAATTTAAAATGAGCAATGAAATTAAAAATTAAAATGGCAAAAAAGAAGACAGGTTAAAAGTAAAAGATGTCAGCGCAAAAGTATTTAAAAAGAAAGTAATTAAACAATCATGTTAAAGGAAAACTTTGAGGAAGAATTATTATAACCTCAGTGTATAGTCGTGTTCTCTTATTTTATATCTTATCCGTAACAGCAGCGTTTTCAAACTTTTAGGTTTCGCGACCCCCTTTTGAGCTGTTATATGTTATCGAATTGAATAGGCTTCTGGAGCCCCTTCACTTAATGCAGTTAAATAATTCGAATTGTGTTACACGTGATGCAATTGACCTGCGGAATTTTTCGCAATTAAATAAATCACGTGACCGTTTAAAGCAGCGGCACAAAACAGATTTTACACGAGAGGGTCTACCGTTAACCGTCTTACTTTCTGCAAAATGAATGCCGAAGCAAAATTACACCGACAATGTAACCCGTATAAATTTACTTCTTGCGAGGTGCGCCGGCCACGATCATTCTCCAAGACCAACGTAATTCAATTAGTATAATTATTCCCCGAAACTATAATTACGAGCAAGATTATGGTTATTAGCCTATTTCGGCGTGTAATTGAAAGAAATTATCCTTGTAAAAACGAAGGAGACGTCGCTCGCGGTGAATGTTACACACTGATTTATGGAAACAAATAAATGCCAGCGGAAAAATTAACTTTTTTTTACAACTTCGGGTTATGTGCTTTTCACGAGTAGTTATGTGATGGCTAAGGAAAAAAGCTGCTTACTTAGTCTGTAATTTAACTGATGTGTCATAATAAATTATATTGTTATAAACAAAATGAGTATCTATTACCTGTCAATCAAAAGTGAAAAGATCATAGTAATTATTAAATTGAAAATAAAATTGTGAAATTATAACTGGAGGGGCCCTATTACTATGATGTCTTAATATACTTTTTTTTATAAAGCCATCTAAACAAAACTCCTTTCTTTAGTTGTTATACTTAGAGCTGTTTAATTCAAAAGTAATTTTGAAATTTTGAATAATATTTCGTTGCTGATAAAACAAAACGTGGAAAACCTTCAAGCTGTTGTTAAAACAATATTATTTCGGACCCCACTGTAACATTTCAATTGGGAAAATCTAAAATTAAATTATTACAATAAACGGTGCCTATTACGACTCATGTAACCAAATTAATTTCGCATTGTCTATTTTATCGCAATTTTATTGTAGATAATTGAACGCTTGCAGCATACAATGTAACAGTAATTTGCTTGCAGACGAACGCTCTCCAAAAATATTAACATGGATAAATAAACAAATTCATTTTGCAATTTGAACGAATTTATGAGGAAAATAAAACCTCATCAAATATGCATACAAAATGGCGGGCCGGCCGACTGGTTCCGCCGCTTTCGCAAATCGAACGGAACAAATTTAAGCTTTAATAAATGAATTTGTTCGTGTACTATATGTGAAAAAATTAAACAGAAACTGGTTTTGAAATAAAACGGAAATAAATTTCAAAGAGCTTAAAATCAGTGATAAAAGCGACGATACAGAATTAATATACCTATCATTATTTGTGTAGTATAAAGATTAATGGCTCTAACTAATCGAATTATTTCTGGTTGTAGATACTCAAAAATTGTTTATAACTTGATTGTAAATTCTCGCTTAATGTCATCGTTTATACTTTTCACAAAAGTGCATAAATTTCTTGCCGGTTATAAAAAAAAAAACTACTGTTTTTTTATTAAGTAATATTTCAGCAAATTTTATCTGCGACAAAAAAGCACATTCAATATGTCATCCATATAATCCGAGCTATGTAGTTCCGGCTGGTCGTTTTTATTCATTGCAGCCAGAGAGCATCTCGACTTTACTGCACGCGTTACACGCCATAAAAAAAATTATGGGCCTTTTTGCCGTGCTGTAAACGCCACATAAATCCGGACGACGCTGCTTCGGCACATTGGACGCCGTATGTAAAACGCACGCGAACGCTTCTACGCGCGGATTATCTGCAGAAGGCAAAATTTCTTATTTTTGTCTCGCCCACGATTGCATGTACTTCTTATAGAATGCCCGAGGATAACGCACTCGTGTCCGTCTGCCTCGTCAATAACTTGAGCAGTTGTTTGTTTTTAATCGCAGGCTAAATTGATTACGATTGCAGATGACTGATGATGGTGGAACGTGGCCGGAAGAAACAGGTTGCAACTGACGTGGAAATTGTTTACTCGTGCACAGGTTTTGCTTTCTTTGTAATTCCTCATGAGAAACAATTCAGCTTGTCATCGCATCAGAAATTATTTTCTCCATTCCAATTTTGAAACAAGCACAGAAAAAATTACATTAAATTACACCACAAATTCTATTTTTTTCCATTTTTGATTTTATTTCGAAACTCTTATGTTCATACAACTATCAAACAATAAATTATTAATCGTTCATACTAACGAAGCTTCTAGACCACCTACACAGATTTCGTTTCTGTCCTGTATTAATATGAGAACCAAGTTAGTTTTCGAACCACCCTCGTATTCTAGATAAAAAATTAAAGCTCATGTTATATGAATCAATAGTGTTGTCGTCATTCAATTACTGTGATTATTCGTACGGACCTCTCTAGATAAGGCTGACAGAAAAAGAATTCAGAATGTTCAAAATGCGTGTATTCGTTTCATTTTTGGTATACGAAAGTTTGATCACATATCAAAATATTTAAGCCTATCCGGAGGGTTAGATGTGGACAAAAAGAGATTTTCACATGCTGCAAGTTTATACTAAACTAAAATCACAAAAGCCCCCATATCTTTTTGCAAAGGTCAGTCTCAGAACTAACGTTCATAATAGGTGCTTTCTTTCGTTCACAAAATCGTGATCCAAACGTGTTTTGATTCAAAAACAGACATTATTTCCTTTGAATTTCTCTATTTTTAAAACTTGTTTGTATTGAATTATGATTATTTACAAATGAACTGTCAATCAAAAATTGAAGTCAGGTGTTTTGTTGCAACAACTACGAAATTCAGGTCCAAACTATTCGAAACATGATTCAAACTTTTAAGCGAAAGAAAGCACCCGTAAAAGAGATTTAAAATGTCTTCACTACATACTTTTTAAAATGCAGTAAGAAATAAGCTTATGGGAAAACAATCGTCCTAACAAACGATGTAACAAAAAAAGCAACTTTATATTAATCTTATACTATTGGAATTTACTGGTTACATAAAATATTCATATAACATTCTTCTTCTTTTTTTCTTTGCTTTGCGCAGCAATCTGCACATTCATTCTCTTATGGCCTATACCATTCCAGACAATTTGCTTTGTTTTACAAGCTGGGTCATAATTCGGACAACACAAACATCCACGGGCCCTGGTGGGATTCGAACCCACGCCGACAAGTGGCTCAACTTTATAAGTCGGCTAGGCAACCCGCTGCGCCACTCGCCTGCCCCATATAACATTCTCAATTCTGATTCTTAGTGGTTTGGTATAAAATCCAGACATCTGTCCTGACACTCCGATGGTCTGATACCACACCATTTGGTTTAGTAATATTGTTTAGTAAAAATATAATAATTAGCATATTCATTTTCTACATCCACATGGTTAATTAATTTGTGTTCAATATTATGTATGTGTTACAACCAATATAGACATCATTACTATAATAATAATGATTTTTCACAAAATTAGATAGTTTATCTTGTATGTAATATAGGGCATTTCGTTAGAAATAAAAATGTTGTGGTCTGTATCCAAGAAACACACATCCAAGTAGAATGGAAAACAATTTCATCTTACAGAGCTCTTAGATTATACAAGTTGCCTCTCAATTCCCTGGACGTGGCTTAACCACAGATTCCTGGGCTCAAAATAAGATGATTTAACCAAACTCATCTATATCCGTAATGGTCTCGCTAAGCCGATATTCTTCTTTAAAGTTCTTGAAGAGAAAGCAAATTTTTCTTATAACAAAGGAACGCCTAAACCGATTTGGATGAAATTTAGTATGAGGTTTCATAAGAAAGTAAGTCACATTTACAGGTGGTTTTAGTTACTTGCAGTTAACCGCTAGTGTGAGAAACAAGGCTGCCACAACACACATTTTGCTATAACTTTTTTGAGGTTAGGAAGATAATTTTATTTAATAAATTTTTAGAAAGAAGCATTCGATAGGAAACTTTTTCGTATCTTTGTAACTTTTGATACTTCTTACGGTTTAGTCACGAAATAAGAAAATCTAAAAGGCTGCAGTGTTACTTATGGAAAGCGGGTATGTTCTAGTGCCTTCTAGATGTATAACTAATTTATTTTCGGAAATAGTTATTCATTATTAACCTTTTATGTATCTTTGCCAACTTTGCTAACTGTCACAGTTTAGTCAGAAAATAAAAAAGTCTAGACTAAAATGTCTTTTTTTTCAAAAGTTAGAATATCACGTTAGCAGTGTGCACACAAAAAAATCTAATATATTTACTAATTAATGACTTTTTCTCAAAATAAATAAATTAAGCAATTAAAAGACAGTAAAGTACACCTATTTTCAATAAAAAATGCTGCAGTCACTTGCATTTTTTTTTTATTTTGTTACTAAACCGCAAGAAACACGAACACGAACACGAAAGACACGAAAAATTTTCCTATCGAATGCTTCTGATGAAGATATGTATTGTGGCAACCCTGCTTTTGTGATTAACTAAAACCACCTATAAATGTGACTTACCTTCTTGGGGAACCTCATACCAAATTTCATCCAAATCGGTTCAGGCGTTCCTTTGTTATAATAAAAATTAACTTTTTCGCCAAGAACTTTGAAGGAGATTACCGGCTTAACGAGACCATTAAGGGTACAGGTAAGTTCGGTTAAATCGTTTTATTTCGAGCCCATGAATCTGTGGTTAAGCCATGTCCACGTAATTTAGAGACACCCAGTATAATAACACCGTCTGAAACTTTTGCCTACTTGAAAATGTTAGATTCTAGAAAAGAAAACAATATTCATTGGATACCTAGTAGGCTGATATTTTAGTTCCTTTATTTTTCGAGTTTCTTGAAAAACTACTGATAGTGAGTGTTAGACAAAAAAGCAAAGTAGTTAGTGTGATTATTTCCAAGCTTTTGAGGATACTTCTTATATGTGGACTAACCGTTTATGACTTCAAGCATATGTAGGCAATAGCTTAGGGATACGAGCAGTCTTATCTTATAAACAAAAAAAGACAATGAATTTTCTATTGGAGCAAAATATTTTTAAATTTAAAATGAGGATAGACGTTATTACAATATTAAATTACATTATCAAAATGATATAATCATCTCAAATTAAAAAATAATTCAAAATATGTATTTTCATTGTTTGCTGATTTATCAATGCAATCATCTTTTCAATTTGTTAAAAATATATATCGACGATCCATGAATTTCAAGAGAAATTCATGGATATTCATCCTGAAACATTTTTTAATCCGTACACTTGCTTTTTGGTCAGAAAACTTGACCCTACAGTTACAAATCCCGTTTTAGAAATTTTATTATCCTTGTGACAAATAAGAGAAATTCGTCATAGGTGGTTTAGTTGTATAAAACAAAAAAATATTTCTCTACTTTTCTCATATTTAACAAATAGGTATCAAAATAATACCCGGTTTCTGAAACGATACAGAACTTAGGTAAACATAATTTTTTCTTGACAGATAAATTTATGAAAAGTATAAATTGTTTACCTGGCTAGGTATACGCTTTATTGACAGATAAAGTTTTGAGAAACGGTTTTTAGAAGTTATGGCGAGTTTATCTTGCGTTTGTCTCTACATAAAGTTATGTATCGATTCAGAAACCTGACTTTCAACTTTTATTTTGTTTCTGAAACCAATATTCATGATGAAAATATTTTTGTTTCCATAACAATCACATCAGCTTGGATTACGAAAATTCTGTTGCTTTTTTCCTGCGCAGAGAATGAATAGGAGACCTAAAATTTTCTTACCTACGAGTATTAGAATATCCTTGCGCTGAAACCGCACATATGCTTGTAGCATTGTGCAAATACGAATTTAAAAATGAATATAAGAAATTGAAGTTTAATGAAGTTAATAAATCTACCGGTTGTTGCTTTTTCTATAAACTTCAATCTTCAAATAGGAATTTACGCGTTTTAATTAACTCTTTGATCTCACGTTGATTCAACATTAGGTACACAAGAGCGAATTAATTAAATTAATTAGAGGACTTTATCAGATTTTGTTCCCATTCTATTTCAGTTTGAAAATTGAGGAGGCAACGAAGTTGTTGCTGCAATTTTTGTATTTTCGAAATTTTTATCCTAAAGTTAAATATAGAGGGCAATGGAAATAATTATTAATTTTTCAAATGTACATAGTTTCATTAACTAAACTCGAACTTCGAGTCGCTCGTGACTATTTACGATCAATCAGTTGGGAATTCTTATCATATAGCAAAGTTTTCTTAATACCATCTGCATCTAATAATAAGAGCGCTGGTATAAGTGTTAATGTACTTTCTGAGCACTCAAAGAAATTTAAAATAAACAAGGTAAATTAAAGTACGAGAGGAAAAAAGAAAATATTTTTCTGTTCCTGCTTATTTGCAACGTTAGAGCAACATTTCATTTCTAGGAGAGCATGCAATTTAATATATTAAATTGCTCCTAATACCGGTCTTCATGGAAGCAAGCAACTTCAATAAGGGTGTGTGTACAGGAAACACTTTTGAAGTAGCAGTTTATTAAGTCGAAAATAAAAATCCCCAGCGGCTTTTGAACTTTAAGGCGAGCGCACCTAGCCACTACGACTTATCAAAAATAAACGTCGCCACCCGACTTTCATTTCCAGACGCAAACAAAAAGCGCAAATAGAATAAAACAGCAAACCGAAAGAATCTAATATCCTCGGCCTTTACAATTTCCACGGAGTAATAAAGTTCAAAACCCGCTTCCTCCTTAACAAAGACCACAATTTCCTCACCTAATTCGGCCGCAGCGGAAAATCTATGATAGTGTAATTTTGGCGAAGGAAAAATCGAATGAAATACGGCGAGCAGTTTCGCGGAAAAATCTGCTCTCGATTGCCCTAATAAAACACGCTTTGAGAAATAGAAAACTATAAATAACCGATCGGGCATTATTAAATACGACGCGGTATCCATGCGAGATTGCGATTTACGGCGTAAGTTTCACAGAGATCTGAAATAGTGTTCCATTAATAAAGGGCGAAATATGAAATTGGTGTTTTATCGGGGCCAAACAATTTTGTACTAATAAATCGTGCGAGCTCTTTACTATCCCAAACAGGTAGAAACAGTTACCGGATTACTGTAGTTTATCAAGCTCCCAATTATAAATGTCAGGAAAAGAAAACAAAATTCCATTTACTAAGCCAAAATTGCAATTGAGGAATAGAAGTAACAAAGGGGCCAAGTGCCAAAAATCTAAACTAGAAAAATTGACAAATACGTCATCATTAAAGAAAAGATAAACTCTTATTATTAATAGTTTTTTTTTAATCTCGAACCGGACAGAAATATGAAGGGAAAACACTCAACGTTTCGCTACAGATTTATATCTTCGTCAGGAGTGAAAAAAAAAACAAACAAATATTCGTTCGTGGAAGTATCCTATTACACACACTACATGCTTAAAAATCTAACTAAATTTTTGATGTCACAACTAATTTTTTAGTGAAAATACTCCCAGCTGATGGTGTGTTAGTTGTGGAAACAGTGTAATATTCGTGATGATTTATGTTTTCAGCAACAAAATAAAAGTTACAAAAACTAATTTTGATATTCCTAATAATGAAAAAAGTAATGACAGCTTATAAAAAGGCAGAAATAACTAAATTTTTATTTTATGTAACTAAAACACCTACAACTAATTTGTCTCATTTGTCACAAGCACAATTTAATTTCTGAAAGTGTTTTTATAGCTATAGGCGTCAAGCTTCTGACTAAAAAGTAAGTTACGATAGCATATACAATACAATAAAACAAATTATAGTTGAAACTACCATGTAATTTTTAAGCGTATACGTAAACAAATTTAAAATGTAATAATAACAAGAAAATTAAAGAAACATATTCACTTTGTCGAGGAATGAACTTAACACTTCTTCTGTCAAAAACTTTCAGTCCACTTTCTTCCTGGAAATTTGTATCGGAGCAATTCGCCCGTTTCGCAGGTTGCAGGTCATGACAGGTAAAACCTTTTTGTGCCAAAATCTTATTTTTTAAAAAATTGGCACGCTTTGTTACTTTTACTCCCCAATACTGGCGATTACAACATTTAAACATTCGACTAGTTAATAGTAAATATTTTGTGAAAGAAAAAACAAGCAAATATCTTTGATCTAGGAATACTTTTACTTTGTGCAAGTTTGAACGGAAAAATTTTAACCTTGATAAGAGTCATGTGACACGATGAAAATTTTTGCAAAAAATTTGCTAAAATTTGTTACTAAAAAGTGACAGAGACACTTTACCATAGTGAATGTTTATTGGTTAACTCGACACTACTTTGTCAATTTTCGCAAAACTGATACAAGGAATATCACCGTGTCATACGGAATTAAAATACAACGATAATTTAAAAAGCTTTTATAAATTACCATCTATCTGTTTTTGAGGAAATGAATTTTAAAAAAGTGGTCTTACTTAACGCAGCTGAAGAACTCTTATTCTGCCATCTGAAAATTTCATTCGCTTCGACAGGTTAACTAAATTATTAAATCATTTTCCCTTCAAGTTATAAGATACTTTCAATTTTTAACAAAAAAAAATTGATTCTGAATCTATTTTGGACAGCAAAAGGTTAATGCTTCGTAGCTGTAATTTCCAGTCGGTCGAAGTGAAAAGCCATTAAATATTGATGTTGAATATTGCATAATTGCTTAACAATTTTAATGATTAGCTGCCATTCTCGATAATTATTTTACTTAAGAAAGCAAAGAGACGAATCCCATCGCTACCACCAATTCTGTAACGTACTATATCATTGTTAGTCAAACACGTTAAAATTAAATGCAGAAATAATAATCAATATTTAGGTAGTACAATGGCAGCGTATAAATATAAACACTACATTCGTGTTGTAGCCTGCAATATTCTTTTTTGCTAAAATTACTAAATATCCGAAAGAGAAGAGGATATATATACGTATATCTTGTTCTGCGAATATTTTATTTGAAGTAAAACCGAAAATATTTTTAATGGAGATCCGGCGTCTCCACCATTTTTGCTTTACTAATATTCCCACTCCATTTTATTCTAAGACAATGACGCTTTTCCTTTTATCCTTTTTCTGTTGACCTCTATTTCCAGTCCTGTAATCACTAAAAATTTCCTCCAGTATTCGCTCTTCATCTCAAATACGTCTATTAGGTTAATGTTTGTCAGTGACGTTTTATTTTATTCTATCCTAGTATTATTATTCCACAAACCAGAGATTAATTTAACTTGTTATTTTTGGCTTTGTCGCAAACAGAAGTTTCTATACAGGGTGCTGCATTTTGAAACGCTACATAGGAAATTCCATGTTAATTTTAAAGGTACTGGAATATTGGCTTCCCTGATTACTTTAGATAAAAATTCCATTTAATTTTTTTAAAGTACTCTTTAAGGTGAATCACCAATCGCCAATATTCGAACACCTACATATATACTAACATGGGATTTCCTATGTCGCGTTTCAAAATGCAGCACCCTGTATATAACATGTTGTTTATTACAATTATTGAATTATCATTTTTGTTACGAACTCATTGTTTTAGTTTTTAAGATTTAAATTTAAAATGCTATCTAAGTTGAATTTAGAATATTCTCACGGAAGATCTGTCATAAAGTTCGTCAAATGTCCAGGCTATGTTATTCATAGACCACCTTCTGAGATTTCCGTCGGTAATTCATTTAGATTCAATTCTCAGATTGTTAAATTGTAAAATTTTATATTTCGCTTCCGAAAAGGTTTAAGTCAATTGCTTTTTGAAGCTGGTCTAAGAAAATGTCTCCTAACCAATGAAATTTTGTGCGTCCTTTTTATATCGATTTTCAGAAAAAATTTTAGGCTGTTTGAATATTTTATTTTCGAATTTAGTTTTTTCCGTAGCGACTTGTCGGTTGCGCACCCACAGACTGTAAGGCTCATAGCTCATTAGTCTCTTTACTAGCAAACAAACTCAACAGTTAAGTTACATTTTATTTTTTATATTTATTGTTTATATGTGGGCGACAATTAATAAGTAATTAGTTCTCGTGGACCGTTTTAAAGATTTACACCCTTTCAGGTCGCCTGAATCAATTTTGCATACAATTTTACATGAAATAAACGAATAAGAAACAGTTTTACTTTTTACAATCTTTGTTTTTCTTGGGAATAGAAATGTTCTGTGCTGTATATAACTTTGGCACTGCTTAATTTTACTCCATTTCCTTCCTGAAAGCCCCAACAGAAACTTTACCTTATCCACCAAAGTCGCCAAACGAGAAATTTCTTTTTACACCCCAAAAATCCCTATTCTTTTTAAAGAAAAAGGACAACTTCATGGTCAAAATCTTTTTGATTGAGATATAGTCGCCAAAAATCCTTGTCCCAGATTTTTTCTAGACGATGCTAGAATTGCATTACCACTATTTTAAGGATAGTCAAAATTTTTAATTCTCTTCTCTAACTTTAATATTTTCCGGAGTGACTACTTGTGAGTTCCCTTAACTGACGCGATGCCCACGTAATCGAACATGTCGCCGGATCGACGATTTGAACTGTGCACAAATTCTTTTCCTTCAGAAACTACTTACCGTTAGATATCGCAACTGCCCAACTATAGTTTATTTTTTTTAAAGCGCAGATATCCTGGGCGATGAGTGGAACCTTTCCATTGGTTTTGCTTTTGCGGACTTTACACCTTGGTTTTGCACGGTAAAAACGTAAATGCTTTATCTTAACGTGCTTTGCTGTAGTTCAAGCGGCTTATATCTTTGTTTCGGAAATTATGAAAATGAAAATTTTATAAAAAATGATAGCTTATTTGTCCAAGCTTGCGTCGCATTTCGATCTGAAAAACGAAATATAAAACGAATATATTTTTGTGGAGAAAAATCCGGATGAGTAAGAAAGCAAAAAAAATCTGTTTTAATGAGACGTAGGTATTCAGAAAGGTTGAAAAGGTGAAAATTCCCTTTTGAGAGGTATATCTATAGAAGACCCAATGAAAGGAAAAAATTATGTATTAATTTAGCGTCTTACCAGAATTTCCAAATTATTTTTGAATGGTCTTAAAAAAGAAATTGAATCGACAGGTGTCAAAAGACAGTTTAAGCGGTGTATTTATTGCCCCTGACTGAAAATAGCAAGCAGTCTTTTGAGGTGCAAACTTCAAAATTGTTCAAAGTTCGTTTCAGTTTTATATTTTGTGCTCGCGGCCTATTTTTACATAATAAACATTCTGTTTTCTATAGGCCGTTTTTACTTAAAAAAATACTTATTTTGCCCAGTTATATGAAAAACAAATCGGAAACCTAATAAAGCAAACAAAGGATCGTAAAATACAAATATGCTTTCGCTGCCAATAAAACGCGCGACGACGAAAAAGCTGGTTGCCGTGCCGCTGTAAAGCGATTAGATTTTATTTCGAAAACAAAGAGCTTGTTATACTCAGAAATCCAGGACGTGTTCCGACGTCGATACCCTGCCTTGTGAGGGGAGATTTACTGATCGCTAAATAAGTACACTCCAGCACCCCCCGCCGCATAACAGCATTAATAAATAGCAAACATGAGAAAAAGGAGTGACGGCGACTTGCTCTTATTGGCGCACAAATTAATTTAATTTCACCCTCGTTACGAATACAAATTTTTAGTTTCTCTGTTCTTGTTATTATTCTGCATGCTAGACAACAAATTGGATCTGAGAAACGGAAGAAAATAATTTGCTACAATTATTAAATTTGTTCTCCGTCTAGACGGCCGAGCAGAAAAGCTCTTCTTCATTCGACGCGCGGCGAACATCTTAATGACTCCCCATTCGAAAGAAACTTTCGAACTATTCGAGCAGAGAAGTACGTATAACTGAGGATGTAAAATTATAAATTCATTAAAACTAACTTTTCTGCCGTCGCATCTCATTTATCCCCTTCGCCTCTGAAAGCTCGGCGGCAAGTCTAAGAAGAGCTTTAATCACGGCCGAAAAATTTCATCTTCGGGTCCGTCGAGCTGAAATTAAATTTGTTTTTCAACTTTAAAATGTAATTAAAAGTATAGAATATAATTAAAAGTAATTTTTGAGACGCCCGATCGACCTCGAAGATTGAAACCGCCGGCCGATGAATGTGCGGACGATGGAAATTCGCCAGCACTTTTTTTTTAATTTTCCTCTTTGCTCGATTACTTTTTTAATCAGTACGCTTAAATAAATTAGCGCCTGAAGCGTGGCCGTTGCTTGCCAGACTTTTACCAGATTTAATAATTTGTACGATTGCATAAATGAATAAACATCGTTTCGGAAAAGAAATGCTGTTTTAGTTAAATACCAATGTGATTAATCAGCACTTCCTTTTCAAACAATGAAAAACTAAATAGAGTAGATTAAAAAAAACGAGTATACTTAATTTTCTCTAGTTTAATTCGTATGTGTGAGTGTCACTTTGTTTTCTTAATGTGACAGATAATTTTATTGTCAAATATAACCTGTTTGAAAAGTAACATTTTTTTTATTTCAGTGTCCAAAGAAATCTGATTTATATCCTCAAAAAAAATTAATGTTTTCAATATACTCGATTTTTCTGCAGTAAACTCTGCATGTAACAACATTATTCACTTTATTACAGCTTCTGCTTAAAAACATTGTTTAAAATTTATAATTTCCGCTGTACGAATATTTGGAATTTGAAATAAAGAATATAAATGTAAAAGCACAGGATTGGTACTTGCAAAAAGAAAAAATATTGTTGAATTAACCATAACTGTGATCCTTGTGCCATGAATTTGGTGTCACATTTTAGTCGTATAGGTACGACTAAAATGTTATGTTGTTAATTCAACGACTTTCTTGTGGAAATTTGGTTTTGATCACTAATTAAAAGAAACCTAACATTATTCTTGTTGTTTTCATAACAATATTTTTGCCTCTATTTACACGAAAGAAAAATTTATTGATATTACTTGAACAATAATGTGCTATCATGGAAGTATCGTAATGAATCAAACATAAAGTTATAAATATAAGTCTGTCATTTTTTAGCCATAAACAATTGATTGTCTAACTAGTTTTTAGGTATAAAATTTAAATAGAAGTTTTCTATAAAATGTTTATAACTGCACCTAAATTTTGTTCTTGGCTTAACTCAATATTTATGTATTGATGAACACCAATGTTCTAACAATTCTGCTTGCGACTGAATTTACAACATGATTTTTCTCCGTGTGAAATTCGAGCAGTTTACAGGAAATTATAACAGGAAAGTTGATTTTGAATTTATCAATTTGCTGACGTCAGACGCCACGATTGGAAATAAATATTGAATATTATCAGCTTTCACACTATAAAAAAAAAAAAAACTGGAAAAAAATGTGTTATGAAAATCTCTAGAAATTAAAAAGTAGTAAAAGAAACTCTTGACATTCTACTGTATACATAAATATAGACATAAGATGGATGTATAGGTACTGACTGATATTTCAGAAGCGAAAAATCAAGTAGAATAATAAAGTGGGAGGGTGTATTAGGGACACTGGAAGATGTCGCATATTCTTGTATCTCAGTTGCATTTATTGCCACTTCTCCTTACGCCAACGGCTAGCCACGAAGTTTTGCGTACCCAAATCAACTCCTCGAGCAAGTTTTAAAACAGCGATCAAAGTTCATTGAGTCAATTGTCTCACACCGGACGTTTCAAGTAACAGGTCAACACTGTTAGCGTTTTTGATTGGGGTGCACTATGTGTACCGAGTGTATCTTCATCTCATTTTATTCCATGAGGTTAAAACGAGATGAATATACACTCAGTGCAAGTAGTACATGTCAATCGAAAACGCTATAGGTGTGCCTTGAAAATTTATTTTGGAGTGTCGCGTTATCATAGTTGACAATATATCGTGTGTCCCAGAAACCCAGTTACTTGCTAATTACATTTGTGGATTTAAATTTAGTGCAGTAGTCATTATATGCAATAGTCATTACTTTTTTTTAATTGGATAATTTATCCCTAGCGACCCGTAAACAATTATCGTTGAAGATCGACCCAAGATCGCATTACGCACTTCCTTGCTTTGCTTTGTAACATAATTTTGCTAAAGTTTCTAGGTAAGTACAAAAGTACGTAACAAAGAAAACAATAAAATCGATAAGATGGATGAAAAGGAGAGGAAGATAAAAGTAAAAAATCGTGAGAAATATGTATACACACAGGAAAAGATTACATGACAGCTAATAAAAATGGCCATTACTCTGTCATCGCGTTGAAATTTCGTTCTTCAATTTTTTCTCTAATTCAAAAGAATTATATAAGACTCTTTCTTGAATTAATCGGCGTAGATAGGCATGGTGTTCAGTTTCGAGATCAATATTTTTTTTTTCTTCTAATTCTCATATATGCCCCATGAGTTAGTTCTAAACCAAAGTGCTCATTTCATTTTTATTAAAACATTCTCCGACTTTTCCAGGATTTCTCAGAGTTTTTGTCATAAAATAACAAACTTTCACAACTGACTGCGATCATTCAACTTTCTTAATTTTTTTGTGTTTCACAGATTCTCATTTATTCTTGATTTCAAAACAGAAATATTAGGCGTACAAAATTATTAATTTAATGTGTTAATGGAGACAATTCTTGAATAACCTTCACAAATTATAAAAAAATAATTGTAATAACAGCAACAGTTTGATTAAAACTAAATTAATAATAATAATAATTTATTGATCTATCAATTATACAATAGAAAACATTAGAGAGAAACACAAGATAAATCATATAGGTAAAGATTCAGGCCGTCGGTAAACCGACCTTCTGATCTTCCGTCTATACCTTTAGAAATATATAAACTATATACCGGGTGTCCCGTGCCATGTGCTCGCCCTTCTAGAGTCTTTATTTATTAATCGATTAACCTGAATTTTGGAGACAATAAACTAAACAAAAAATGAAATTTTCCGACATACTGACAGTCGTCATAGGCTTTCCGGCTTCGCCGGAAGTAATATCAACTTTCTTATTTTAAATGGAACACCCTATATATTTTTACATATTTAAAGTCTACGGATCATTACGAGTCCGAATACGTATCAATTGTTCATTTTGGTTTCCATGACAACGAAAAAAAAACTTTTTTATTTTTAAATCTAGAAAGCTATGAATCGCATTTTTTCGATCTAATGCGATCAAGTGTTTCGAAAAAATCACTCCTTTGATGGTATTTTGGTTTTTAACATTTTTACAGTATTTGAAATTTTCCTTAGCTCTTAACTCATCTTTTTCGATAGAATATGTTTCTTAGCTTAGTTCAACAGAACATTTTTTTCTGAATACGCTGATACCAAATACATCATACTTTCTTTGAAAGTCATTTGAAATAAAGGGAGTGTAAAATTTCAATAAGACATGCTCTATTTTAAATTATTTTCAAAGAAAATATAACATATTTGGTATCAGCGTACTTAGAAAGAAATGTTCTGTTGAACTAAGCTAAGAAACACATGAGTTTCTATTAAAAAAAATGAGTTAAGAGCTAATGAAAATTTCAAATACTGTAAAAATGTTGAAAATCAAAATACCATCAAAGGAGTGATTTTTTCGAAACACTTGATCGCATTAGATCGAAAAAATGCGATTCATAGCTTTCTAGACTGAAAAATAAAAAAGTTCTTTTTTTCGTTGTCATGGAAACCAAAATGAACAATTGATACGTATTCGGACTCGTAATGCTCCGTAGATTTTAAATATGTAAAAATATATAGGGTGTTCCATTTAAAATAAGAAAGTTGATATCACTTCCGGCGAAATCGGAAGTCCTATGACGACTATCTGTTTGTCGAAAAATTCCATTTTTTTCTAGTTTATCGTCTCCAAAATTCAGGTTAATCGATTAATAAATAAAGATTCTAGAAAGGTGAGCACATGGCGCGGGACACCCGGTATAGTATAAATATATACAGATAAAATAGCGACATCTTACTATCGCTTTTTGACCTGACATTGCAGTAGGATAGACAAATTGAAGCGGGATTTGCTCCTAATGAGTCCCCCATGCAAGGCGGCCATGCTTGCTGTCAAAGCTTTGACAGCAAGCATGTCAAGCTGTCAAAGCTTTGACAGCAAGCATGTCAAGCTGTCAAAGCTTTGACAGCAAGCATGGCCCCCTTGCATGGGGGACTCATTAGGAGCAAATCTCGCTTCAATGTGTCTATCCTACTGCAATGTCAGGTCAAAAAGCGATAGTAAGATGTCGCTATTTTATCTGTCCATCATTCTTACATCGCAATTGCGAATAAATTGGGCAAGTCGTTTTTGGTCTGCGGTGGGAATGTCGAGCTACGTCTCTGCTGAAGAAGCCCCAAGCAGGGCTGAAACAGCTGTCCAGAGGTCGCTCGAGGTTTTCACTGCAATCAAGAACGATTTGCACAAAATTTTTCTATAAATATATAAATTAAGTGAAAAAACTAAACTAAAGCTAGAGGAGAAATTTAGCAATACACTAATACTAATGCAAGAATATAGAAAATTGGTAAGAAAAAAAAATCATTGCACATGTGAATGAAAAAAATTACTGTTCGCTCATCTTCTTTTTAATTTTTGATTGAAGAGATGTCTATTGCAGTATAATAACTTCAACACTGAGTAAGCTTTAGAAATAAGAGAATTCGTATAGGTTTCAAATCGTAATTTTCTGCCTATTATAAGCCTAAGATTTTTAATACAGCCAGAGAGATTTAACTATTAATTCCCCATTTTAATACCGATGTCATTAACCGCTGTTTAAATAAGTTACTCAGAACCAAAAATTAAGACTGAAGATTTGGAAGGATTGATTTTAAGATCATGCTGTAAGGATAAAGTATGAATGTGTTATAGTTCGCGATTAACACTGGCGATAGAATCTTGAAGATTACCTGGAAGAAATGAAACCATGAATTGTAGGTCATCCGCGTATGCATATAATTTGCAGTATGGAATAATAATATTAAAATAACAGGTATACAAGATGTATAACAAAGGACCACGGATGCTACCTTGCGGAACTTTCCTTTGAAGCGTAACAGTTTCTGATAACCGATCTTTGAGTTTAACTCTTTGCATGTGATCGTAAAGGTGGTGACCAAAGAAAGTAACAACGCCTTCACTCATACAAAATAGCTAAAAGTATGTCATGATCCAAGGTGTTGAAGGCTATGCGATGATAAAAAATAATGTAAAAATTATAACAAAATTATTAATAAAATAAAGAGAGAACTTCTTTACAATAAAAAAAAATGAATTCAAGTTCCTAGATATGCAGGATGCGCAAGTAATTACAATCATAAGTTTCAGCTCTGTATTATAAAGTTATACCAGTAAGTATACCGATAGGTTTACACCGCTTTCGAGTGATTGCTTGGAGCAGCTCCAGATCATTCTGCACAAGCGCAGAAAGAACCCTGCGGTGGCGTAAATTCGCACGTTCGAATGAACCAGATCACATTGGAACAGAGCAAAATTTTTACACCATGTCGACAGCAAGTGCAAGAGAGTAGAACATTATAGAGGAGATGCGTGTGGTGTTGAAATTACCGTTCAAGGAGCACATCTAATCCGATCAAGAGCAATTCTGTTATGAACTGATCTGGCGTGGCGTAGCTCTGGAGCGGATTAGACTGCTCTAATTTGAAGACGCTATTATTCACACTGTATGAAATTTAATAGAACCTAATTTATTCTCTCTCGGAACTATCGCATCAAATTCGTCGCCATAAAAAGGAACTTCGAATCTCCGGGGGCGAATTTCTACTTCGAGCAGGTCGTTAAGCACCTTTTACTAAATAGTTAAAAAAGGCGACAAGAATTGCTTCTCCTCGTTCGCCGAAGTTCGCCAGGTTACTCCTAAATTTCATTGTTCTATATTTCGTAACAAAATCATGCTCTGTCGACCGAAGCGATAATTTATCGAAGCGAATTCTTTTCAGCGCGATTTATTACCGAATTTAACCGGCTTTAACGTATGGCTTTTAGATAACCGCGGTTTTCCGATAAAATGTGGCAGTCGTATGAATACCGGCGGACGGTACTTGAAGTCGCTGATCGGACAGCGAAAGAATGTGTCGGTGATATACGGAAACGAGAATTATTCGAGCTCGAGAGCTGCGCAGAATGCAGTGGGATTGTTTCTTGCAAACTATTTTCAGAGATAATTGCATTTAAATTTACAAGAGTTTGAACTTTCTTCTGGAACAACTACGAGTTAAACAGGTTTAATATAATTAGAAATGTATTAAATTCTTAGGTACAAGGTTGTAATGCTGTATATTTTAAACACTATTAAAGTAGCAGTATCTTGACAGTTCAACATTTATGAAACAAACTTGTAATCGTCGGACATCTTTTATTACATTTTATATTTGACGTTTGGTTTCTTGTAAATGTAAACCAGTGAGTTGGTATTTTTAGGGATACTATAACGTATAAGAAAGCGACCTCCATACCTCCACACTTGTGCGTCACTTCTGTCAAATTGACAGCGCAATTTATATCTAGTACATATTTTGCATTAAGTTTCTGAAATAACAGCGCAAGATAGCCTTAAGCAAACATAGTTACCAAACTCAGTGGGTATAAATTCTTAAATACTCTCCTGTTGAAAACACCATATTGGTAATAGGATAAAGCTCACCCACTGGTCCTGCTTTGCATAATAGAACTTGGTTGTCTTGTCCGTCTCTGCAGCCTGCAGTAAGTTTTTGAAAAACCATTTAAAATATCACATATTAATTAAAATGAAATTTAATCAAATGACTCAGACAAATGCCACAAGCAACCGTGTGTGCAATGATGTTCAACAAACGAGTGAACTGAAATTTCACTTCCATTGGATAATGTTTTAATACGCTATTAAAATAATTTCGAAGTATAACAGAAAAATAATAGAAAAACGAGCGCATTAAAAATGGTGGAGGTGCTGGATTTCATAAATTCATTCTGGAATAAGTCACGTTTTTTCGCCACTAAATCTGCCCCGAAACATACATTATACTAATGCAAACTACGTAGCAAAACGTTGCACGAGGAATCTCTGCAATAATTTATTAGAACGTGCGACGTCATCCGCGGAATACAAACGAAGGCATCCACTCAACCTGTTATTCATTCCGCCGCCCTTTCCTCGCGACCCGAGTTGCAGAAATTATTATAAATTGCCAAGGGTACTAATGCATTGTTTATTGTTACTCTTGCATTAATCACGGAGCAGAGGTTGCTTCGCCCGAGCCAGTATATCGCGGAAGTATATTAAAATAACGGTTTCCGTAATAAACGCCATGCACGCTGTGAAATATGTACGCCCGAACAGAGAGATTGTCTAACGTTACTTTAATTGTACAGCTACGTTAATCACAGGCTGAAATCCTAAAAATTACACACGTTCTTATACGCAAAGTACTAAATAAGTAATAAGTACGTGAAATGAAATTCGCAATGTATTTGCAATTGTAATGGTCGAAACTCAGAAGCACAAACAGAGTTCGTTTTCTTTAGTTTACCTTAACAAACTTTTTCAAAAAAAAAGGAACTGTACTATACTCCCTTCATTATTAGAATGTAGTAAGAGTATCACTCTGCCTCCAATCGCCCTCCGAGTCAGCGTTGTTAGCAATTAAACGGTCTACAAAACATTCTAGCGTCAACGCAGGGAGGGAGTGTATAATATTCCTACCACCTTCTTATAATGAATGGGGCACAGTTGTCAATCTAATTCGACTCCTCTAATAAACAAAAATACGCATAATCACGTGTCACTTTATGTGTATTCAATGTATGTATCATAATTAAGTTAGCAACACAGATTTCAACTGATCTCGATTCATATTCTGTTGAACAGTTCTCTATTTCTCTATTTCATGAATGTTTTGCATCTTTCCAGAAAGCGCACTTTTACCTAATGATTTGGTGTTTTTCAACTGTTCAGAGTTATTTCAGAAAGAAAACGTACCTTCACAAATAAAAAAAGTACAATTGTAAAGTAATGAAAAATTCATGTGTTCATTGATACTTGACAGAGAAAATTAAATATTTAAAAAGTTTAAACAAAACGCAAAATACAGAGGTTGTGCGTCTGGCAAAAATTATAAATTCATCGGTAAGTTGAGTTCTACTACACCATTGTATAATATTCAGAGGCAAGTTTCATGCCATTTGAAAACTGGAACGAACATTTTATTTAAAAGTAAATAAATAAGTCAAATTTTTTATTTATTTTTTGCTGTATCCACGAATGTAAAATGATCACCGAATGTGCGATTTTCAAAGCGCTCATTAAAATAATAAAAAGAATGATAATTATGCTCCTTCAATTATAAATTTATACACTAGCGGTTTTTTGAAAATTGAAAATCATCTGAAAATATAAATTGTTTTCCTTTGGACTTTCATATAACCAAATATCATTCTGTATAGCATAGTACATTCGCTTTTCTATAACATTCGAATTTTTACACAATTTATTTGATTAATAAAAATTTTACGCTTTTGATTTCGTTATTTTATTCTCTGTTTTGCTTAAAAATCCGCTCTTTAGTTATAATTGTGAAATCAGAAAACCGACATTGGTTCTAATAAATTTAGGGTGAAAATAAACGAGCTTTATTAAATACTTAGGCTTAGGAAGTGGTCAAGAGTTATTAAATATGATATGAATAACTTTTAGTAATGAGTACAGATAGATATACAAAGTAAGAATAAACGATAGAATATCAGAGAAGTTTAACATTAAGATTGAGATTTGACATTCCTACGCATTGACTGTCGGCGTAGTCCATCAGCGATCATCGGGTAAATCTGCATGGAATCGTATCGTATCGTCTAATGTAAAACCGGTACAAAATATGGAGTATCGGAATCAAAAGTACTGGTATACGGAAATGTACCGTATCGCACATCCCTATTGTATTATCAAAGTGGACACCGATAGACGAATAGCCCTTACAGAATATGAAATTGTTAGGAGAAAAAGTATTAGTTTTCAAATATTTGTTTAAATTTTGAAAATATCCTATTTTATTCCAAAATTTAACAAATTTTTGTTTAACTTTGACCCTTATAAATGATTGCCACTGAAAGTTTTGGAAAAATATTATAAATAAAGAATCTACATATACAATCTCATATTATTGTAACTTTGAACTTTTGATTTTTTTTTATATATATGCAACGTTTTTAATTAATAAAACGTTTATAAACTACAATTTTATCTTAAACATTTTGTTGCAAATCGTTTTTGATTGCAGTGAAAACCTTCAGCAGCCTCTGTACAGCTGTTTCAGCCCTAGTTGGGGCTTCGTCAGCAGAAACGTAGCTCGTAGATCTTAAATATTCCAAATTTGAATTTAAAATGTATTATTACAGATAATAACGATTACTTGTTATTTAATTTTATTTTAACTTCCTGTAATTGTTTAGTTATCGATTTTTTATTAAAATTTTATTACGAAAAAAAGCTTTAATTTGATTTCTCTTAGCTAATCTTTTAATCTTCTCAATACATTATAGTTATAAGACAGCCACGAATGCTCAGTCTTCAGTTCATCGTAGTTAGCGATGGGCGATATCGTGATATCGATATAACTGTGAAATCACAGTTTTGATATCAGATATTGCAACTGTGACGTGATTGCAAATTCACGGTATCAAAAAGCAACAGTTTGGTCGAAATCACAGTTTATACTTAATGCCATAAGAAACGTACGCGCAGCAAGCGACTTCCTGCCTTATTAGCATTTGCACTTCCACAAAAATAGACAACCAAGCGCCCCCGTGCAAAATACATTTCTGCGCCTTTCGTCTATTTCATGAGAATTCGTTAAAAATAGGAATTTAATTTACCATGAAGGAAAATGTCTTACACGAATGAAATTCTTACGTTTATTAATCGAATTGATATTTAAATGCAAATTAATTTGTTGAGATTACGATTTCAATCGTAAAATTAGATCGATTCATTTTCTCGTGACTGATATGAACGTATCGATTGCATGTGTTTAATACATCTTTTAAATATGTTTAAAAAAACTTATAATAGCAATGGTGTTTTGACAAATACTACCTGCTATTAGGGATACGTGCGGTGCTTCGATATTTTTATAAGAATCGATATTTTTGGGTATCTAATGGTACCGATACTTTCATTTGTGAATCGGAAAGTATCTCAATCGCCAAATTAAAGACAATAGCTCAACCTACTATAAAAAAAATAATAATCACGTGTTCTCGCTTCAATCATTCAACTTGTTACGGTTTGGAAATCGCTTCCAAAAGTCATCTTGTAGTATATTTCAATCTTTAAATCGCATAAATTTTCCTTGGGAAGAAACGTAGTTATCGTATGAACGACGAATGGCGTAGTTTCTCGCTTGCTTTTATTATTTATTTATTATCAGTTTCGTCACGAAACGATCGTATTTTTGTAACACAAAATTGCGGCCCACGCCTTGATCTAATTTTGTGGTGCAAGTCACAGATTGTTTTTTGTGCATCTCAAAACACTCTGGCAATAAATCATCTTATGAATTTGAAGTTTCGCCATTAGAATTGCCTTAAGTTAAACTTTCGTCGGCCCGGAATATTTTTAGCGTTGGTTTCACAATCTTTCGAAAGCGTCCGTAGTTACATTTCACTATATTTCGTGGGAATTAAATCGAATGTTTATTCTACTAACTGTCGAGACTGGTCATAAAACTCTGCGACGCCTTAGCTTTGTATATCATCTTGACATTTGGCGCCATTGGTTATTACTAGACTGCGGAAGTTTAGGCTCTAAAATGTCTATTTTAGGCGCCTATAAAGGGCTCGTATATGTGCAGAATAGGCGCAAATAAAGTACAAATAGTTCCCAAAATATTTATACTGGGTGTCCGAATCAAGCAAATTATACATATTTTATTATTTTTATTATTTAGTCTAAATAGCCTCTTCAAATAGTTGACTCAGAAAAAACTGACCATCGTGAATATTTTTCTGTAAATTATTTAAAAAATTAGTTTTCCAAACTTTCTACAAGGCGTAACTGCTACGGAAAATATCTATACATAAAACTGATCCAGGCTACATAAAACTGATCTTGTTTTTTTAGATAAATTATATAAATTCCTGCAAGTGGGAAAATTTACAAATCGAGGGTGCAAGAAAGACTATTTTTTTTTATTAAATCAGTAAATTAAAATCAAGTAAACCCTATGCAGTTCGGCTTATATCAATAAAAACCTTTATACAGTCCGATCGTAGCTTCATCATTTAGAATAAAAAATTCTTGCCTTCCAAAGGGTATCCACAGAGTACGTACAAGATCCTAAAAAATTGCCGCAGTCATCATTTTTTATGAATAATAACGGTTAGATTAACCTTTTTAATTTTAATTTACGCAAGTTTAAAATTTGTTCTGAAAATTTTTGGAAAAAGGCATGTTATAGATATTTTTATCTGAAATAGGCATTTATGCATAAATAGGCAAAAATAGGCATTATAAAACTTTACTATTTGAACAGTAATTACATGAAACGTATTTACAAACAGGTTCTATCAAAGTAGTGACCAACAAGTAGAAAAGGCAAATGCCTAAACTTCCGCATTCTGGTTATTATTGATATCATCTTATACAAGGTTGGCTTTTGTTTAGTAGTTACGGGCGTATCCAAGTTTGGCTTTATTAATTCGTAGCGTGCATTCAGTCTCGTTGTGACATAACATTTTTTAATGATTTGCTATTTTTCCATTTTCAATGTATGTAACTTAATAGATATTATAACGGCACAACGATACGGTATTTCAAAATATCGGTACCCTTCAGTCAAATATCGTATGGTATCGATACTTAAAAAAAAGGTTCATTTGATAAAAAGAATCGATACTTTGTTTAAGGTATGCATCCCTACCTACCATGACTTTATGAAGTAGAAACCGTGAAGACAATTTCGACACTTGCTTTGGAAATTTTCAACTGAGATTTATAGTGATATATTACAGATTTAGAGCTTTGTACAACTATCACAGTCACCCTGTGTAGTATATCCAATGGGCTAATACTTACACCGTTATTAACAAATTTAGATGAATTGTGCGAAGAAGTGCAGAAACTGCTGTTTTATCAAGGCACTTGCTTCTCCTACGTTGTAGAACAGTTTTCCCGGCGCTATATTATAACCTCAGAATCCGTCCCTTCTCCACTCAGTCTGGTCTTGCATAAGAGCAACCTCTGCCCCATTCTATTATTGACCCTGACAGGTAGGTTGTGAGGCCTCCTCGATACAACCCTAATTAAATTATATTGTGACGATCTAATGCGTGATGAATTAGACTTGCCTGCGTCAGTGCCAGGCGCATCTAGTCTCGAAGCTTCGAGTGCATCTGCCTGTTTCGCGAGGCGGAATTTTCTAGGCGAAACAAATTTCAATAGACAGTCTGGCGCCGCTCGCTCTCCGTTCGCACTGAAGTTAACTGACCGTTCGACCTATCAATTACCTTAACCTTCGTAACAATATACTAAGTAGAAGCCAATAAAAAGGCAAAGGTCAATGTGTCCTAAATGTAGCGTTGATGTATTTTTTAAAAATTTCACTAGGTGCTTATTTTGAAAGTATGTACTAACAATTACACCGGATACTCTTTTAATCTGATCATTCGTTTTATGAGTTTTTATTTTATTTCGAATAGTTCCTACTAGAACAATTTAATTCTCGTTCATTATTGTTCATTGCAGCAATGGATCGCAATTTATTTAACTGTTTCAACAACACCTTACTTTAATCTGATAAATTAATCAAATATTAATGTAGTAATACTAGCGATAAGTAACTAATCTTCGTTTTTTAACCGTTGCAAGTAAAATGATGGCAAATAAAAAAATTAATAAGGACGAGTTTTCAAATGGCAAATAAAAAGAACGACTTTTTCGTTTACTTCTGAATCACATCTAACGATTTTGATGCATAATTTTTTGCCGCCTACTATTCGTACTTTAAATTATACAAACGAAAGTCAGTCTGTAAATCGTCTGCCTTCTGATCTATTTTAATGAGCATCTTTTAAGTCAAATGTCAGGACTTTGATGACTAATTGCTGGAAGTTTATGAATTGCAAAAATATAAGTTCCTTGCTTCGTTCTCACGAGCTTTTGTTGTATTTACCTAACTTTTCAGATGTTCAGGAATAGTGAGGCACTACTTATAAGTTTATTTGCCAATTGTTTTAAAAATTCTTTCTCCCTTTTATGTGCTTGATCCGATCTGTCCTTTCTCCACTTTCTTTTTTATTTTCCTTCCATGCGTTTGCAATTTATGCGTATGCATTTATAACTGCACCAATTTTATATACAATATGTGGTGTGTAACGTTTCTCGCGCCGAGTGTTTTAACCACTAAACTAGTGTCTCCGGGGTTCCAAGGTATTAACAAAATATTCAGGATTGGAATTTCAGAAGAAATACGGTTATTCTAAAGGAGTGCACTAACAGGTAAGAAATAAGAAGTATTATGTAGGAAACAACCGATTTGTTTCTTAAAATTAAGATTAATTCTGGTACCACTCGAGTTTCCATAATTAAAAGAGACACTATACGACGAGATGGATTTTAGTGCAGTGTAGTCTTGTAAACGAAAAATACGCCTCCGAAAGACAATTTACAGGCTCTTCCAACGACAAGTTTTTCAGTCGGAGTTTAACTTACAACCGTCCTTACAATTGTTACCATGGGAATAATGCGGAGTATCAGTTATACTGAGATGGACAAACTTGGCATAAGAGAAACAATAAAACGTAAGTTGTATGTAAAATGAATAATTAGAGCTTTTTTAGTTTGATCTTGTTACAAGTCAAATAAAATGTGATACTATTTCTGGACGCAAAAGAACTTCACAGTTTAAAATAAATTAAAAAGCAAATATTCCAATACGTTGCAAGAAGAATTATTAAATGAAAAATGATATAAAATATATTATAAAATGTGAATTATTTCAGCAACTGCGCAGGATTTAAACTGGCACATGCTCTGTCGTTCTGGAGATGTGCTTGGCGTGGTTCAGCCTTCTCGACGAACCACGTCCAGCGGGTTTGGATTAGTGCTGACAACCAAATTGGTTTTTTAGATAATCAGTTAACCAGTTTTGGATTATTCGGGGTTTTAGAGAAGACCAAAACCGGTTATCCATTCGGATAATCGGTTTTGCCTTCTAATTAAATCCGAATAATCGGTTTTTGAATATTCAAATAGTCGGTTTTAATCACTATTTGAATATTCCAAATTGGTTTTTAAGGAAACCGATTATTCGGATTCGACTTTTTTCAATTTTTTCTAGCAATGGTTTGGATAACCCAGAAGATTAGATTTCAGCCTTCAATCTTCGTAAAAATAAATGAAAGAAAACATTTCGTTTAAACAGGTCCACTAAATTTTACAAACGCCGTTATTATATCTTTCATCCAAAAGCACGGCTGCAATATATTAAAATTGAGTTCTTTATCAATGACACCTTTTTGGCTTTATTGTTAAGATTGGCACTTAAAAACACCAAGGTTATACAAATCCGCAGACAGTCTGATGAAGAACGCTTTGAGCATAAGTCGCCTTTTTTTGCATTTTTTGGTCAGGACTTTCAGGAGAAAAAAATCTCTCTGAGAAAGTATTTCACTGTGAACAATATCCTCACTCTCCAATAATAGATGTGGTACTAATAGCCACCTAAAAGCATTAGCAAATCTTGAAATCTGTGGGACCGAGGCAATCTGCCAGATACGATCAGTGCTATTCTGTAACTCTTGTGTTCATATCAGCTTCAGGCCTTCAATAATTGAAGCGATTTCATAACAACTCAAGTCGATTGCCGACGACCGTCAATTGAAGAGATGCATATCAATTTATATCAGACTTGATATGGATTACGAGTTGTGATGAAACTGCTTACAAAGTACCAATTTTGCAAGGTCACTTGTTACATAGCAATAATTGATACGTATATCAATTGACAGAATAGACCCCATTATCGACTAACCTTAAGAAACATTTTGTTTACATCGCACGGTCAATTGTTCACTTAAATTACCGACAAATGCCAAGTAGCCACTACTTTGCTGTCTACCAAGCCATTTCACACAAAGCGGCCAAAATAAGGCAGCGAAATTTGAAAACTTAGAATCTCTTTTGTTTTATTTGTAAGGCCCGCCCGATCTCTCCATCTCGTTATAAATTTATCTATCATAAAACCTCCTCGGAAACAATAAGGCAGCGAAATTTGAAAACTTAGAATCTTTTTTGTTTTATTTGTAAGGCATGCCCGATCTTTCCATCTCGTTATAAATTTATCTATCAGATAACCTCCTCGGAAACAATTGTATCGACAATAGTTTTCAAGGATATTGAAACGAGTGACCGTGAAATATGAAAATTCCCATATGTGATTCATCGTAAACTTTAGATGATGACGCTTATAACCGAGTGCACAGCGGCGAGCTTTTGCCAACATCATGACCGGAACGCCCCAAATCCTGGAAGCTCCTGGACAAACTCCGGTGGACACCTTTGTTCGCGTCCGGGGTTCGTTTATAAACTAAACGCCGATGGAAGCATAAAGTCAGAGTTCAGTCAGAGTTGAAGATGTAAACCAGTCCGGGTTTAGACTAGTCTCAGTCAGTAACCTGCATCAGTCCAATGTATTAATTTATTAATACTAAATAAGCACGTATGTTGTGTAAGTCTCTACCTTTACAAGACCATGTAAGTCACAACTATTTATTTATTTTATTTATTTAAGAAATGTATTCCTTATTTTGACTATGAACGCTATTACGGCCACCCTTAAAATATAATAGTAACAATATTAATTATTAGATAAATTTATAAAGAGACGGAGGAAACATCGAGCTTTAATCTTACACACGCAGCAGTCATTTATTTATTAATAACTAAGGGCCGGACTTTCCTAGGATATCCTATAAAAACCAGTATAAAGATAAACAAAGCAGCGGCGTAGATTTCAACGTCGCCGCTGAACAGCTTTTATGCCTGAAACGCTTTCATCCTCGCGCGCATTGTATCAGAAGCAACCGTTTCATGTAAATTACGTGTGTAACATAATTGTATTCATAGTTTCTTTCAAATTAATAATTATGAGAACATTATAATTCCTTAATGTAACTTTTAAAAAGATTGGTGTAATACATTTAATTCATATCAATTATAACGCCGTCACTGCAAAAAGAATGTGAGTTTATTTTAGAATGAATCGGTTATGTAAACAAGTTTTTATATCCAGTCGACCAGAACTGTAGTGGTTACTGGGTGCCGCATAGACTTCTCCGGCTTCGACTGGTTTATTGTTTTGTTTTTACAGAGAAGACGCGTTAAAAATTAAAACTTTTTCCGACTATGATCGCTTCAGCATATTAGTAGTTCCTCGTATATTTAACGAAAACTTCCGCCTAAAATGCGCCTAGGCCTGTTAATAACACCACAGAGTAGAAAACTATCACGTCTGGAGCTGGTCATGGCTTGAACTAGCAGGGAACATGACATGTCTTTACTTATACAAAAAATGAACATCAAAGTAAGATGTTGATAATAGCTTTTAAATGGTAGAGTATCGGTGTTTTTTTTTTTTGTAAAATTTTACAACAGATCCCCACGAAGAGCTTTTCTTGTTCCGGTAAACAACGAACAAAAGAATGGGATATTGCGGCTTATTCTGCGTTACCTCAGTTACTTCTGCAACTGTTTCACTTGTTTATTTTTTTCATTGTTCAGAGAAAAGTAACGCTCTCAAGAGACCTAGCTACACATCTGATTAAAATTTCCGAAAAGTGTTAACGCATAAAAACACCATTGGGTCATTCATTACAAAATTTTTCAGTGCATTTATTTCTGTATTGAGTAGTACAAAATTTCATCAAACTTTCCGTTCCGTTGCGAAAGTAGCTTTCAATATTAAAATTTATTTTCTAAAGTGGAGACATTTTATGACAGAGGATAACGATATTCTTCTAAAAATAAAATTCTTTGTAACTTATACACGAACAGATGAGCTCGAAAATAAAATTGCTTTAACCTTAAAACGTCAAATTAAATATCAACTGATTATGTTTATCTCAGCAACAATATGCACTTACCGAACCAAAGCCACCTCTAAACGTGAAGGTATTTTAACGCACGTTATTGTACGATTAACAGGCCTAGGTGCATTTTAGGCGAAAGGTTTCATTAAATATACGAGGAACTACTAATATGCTGAAGCAAAGTCAGAAAAAGTTCTAATCTTTAACGCGTCAGCCCTGTAAAAACAAAGCAATAAACCAGTCAAAGTCCGAGAAGTCTATGCGGCACGCAGTAACCACTGCAGTTCTAGTCGAGTGGATATAAAAACTTGTTTACATAATCGATTCATTCCAAAATAAACTTGTATTCTTTTTGCAATGATGGCGTTTTAACTGATATGAATTAAATGTATTATGCCAGTCTTTTTAAAAGTTACATTAAATAATTATAATCTTTTCATAATTATTAATTTGAAAGAAACTATAAATGCAATTATGTTACACACGTAATTTATATCAAACGGCTGTTTCTGATGCAATGAGCGCGAGGATGAGAGTGCCTCGGGCATAAAACTCGTTCAGTGGCGGCGTTGAAATCTACGCCGCTGCTTTGCTTATCTACATACTGGTTTTTACCAGATATCCTAGGAACGTCCAACCCTTAACGATTAATTTGCTCCAACATGAAACACTATTCTATCGTCGAAGCAACGTTAGTACAAAGGAGCGTTTTTTTTCGCTTCAGGTTCTACGTAATATGTTAAAAATACTTTGAAGAATGAAAAGATTTTCATATAAATTTCAAAAAATTAATCTTTGTTTGCGGTATACACGGTATTTATTATTCAAGCAAACATATTTTCCGCTTTGTTGCAGATGTACTGCGGATCATTTTTTCCTGCTTGCAAATCGTAATCAGCGTTTGTGCCGTACAGCAGCGTACCTAAAAGAACAATAAGAATTCCCTTTGTTTTAATTCAACCTCGACGTTTTACGACGCAGATAAATTTTATTGTTGCAAATAAAGCAGCAGAGCGCGGTTGGTCATAAAAAGGTGTCCTTTGGTTGGCGGGCTGGCCGACGTTAAATTAGAATTTAATCCGGGCGATTTTTTTTCTCCTCCGGGCGTGATTTAATGAAGTCGAATTTCGGGAGCGTCTTGCGGATTAATCCGCGGGAAAAAGCGTAAAGGTTGTGCGCCGGGGTGGAACAAAATCGGGAGCTGACGAGGATAGGTTGAATTATCTGGCATCGTGGATTATGTCATAACAAGGATGATGCTGGCTCATCATAGTTTATTACTTGCGTTCACGTAAGCGTTTGTCGAGCGCGGGTGTCTTTCAAACGTTCGCCGAGCGGAAAATACTGAATAGTGGAGCCCTTTTACAGGACGTGTTCGGTTAGATAATCGTGTCAGAGCAGTTTTATAAATAGACACGATTTACGCAAGGACTTCCAGGATATTTCCGTACTCCTAATGATTGTGCAGATAGAGAACTAGATCTTACAGATACATCTTCCTTGCCTGAAGCAGTTAAAATTTATCCTAGGTACCAATACGTTCATTTATCCAGTACAAATGTTGAAATACAATAATTTCACAACATTTTTTGGTTCATTACTTGGTACCTTCAGAGCACATAAAGAATATACAGCAATGTCACTTGCTTAGCGGCCCTTTGATCTCTTTACTGGGTTCTCATTGACCTCGAATTAATTAAAGAGGATGTGTCGAATTGTTTGCTCTGATTTAAGTACGATTTTCTGGCAAATTGTAAACTCACACGTACTCCCATGCCGGGGCCGGACTGTAGTGTTTAGTGGAAGCGCCACGACAATCTCACCACGGTTAAGTATGTGCGCTGTCCACATTTTCAATCATTATAATCCTTGATCACTTCACAATAAATTCCCTCAAAATTTCTTAATACGCCTCTGATCCAACAAAAGTATCCAGAGCTGTGAAAGAATGAGCTCTGCATCCCGAGATTCAGACCTTGCGCAGGATGCTATGCGCGATTGTAATGTTTCCATGTGAATTGCGTTGCTACTTAATCCTTATGCTGCGCTTAAGAGTATCTTCATTAGAGCTGGAGAAGGGTTAATCGTAAATCACCTTCTTACAGACTTGATTTAGAGCAGTGAAATTAAATGAAATTGAATTGTTAAATATATTTTTATTAAATAAAAATATAAGGCATTTATAATTTCAGAATCAGTTTTGTCTGCAACGCAACAGTTGATGCAATACACTATCGACATGCACGATAATAAAATCTTGTTTTCAAGGGGAGAGTTTCTGTGATAGTTGCTCTCGTATTACTAAGGACCGAATTCAGAGACACGATGTTATTCAAAATAGACAGACTTCAGTCACGTTTTCACGGTGAGAGCTTGTGACAGATACAGTCAAAGCTCCCTAACTAAAACTCTTATAACTCGAAGTTGCTTGCTATCCCCTGCAGTTGCCTAGCGTTTCGCACTGATTTTTCGCTCTTTATCTCGAATTTCTATAACTCTAAAGTTACTAATGCTACTCTCTTCGGTTTAGTGTTTTAATTATTTGGTCGTATTGTCCTTACATACATTTAAATTTCCGTCAACTTAAAAGTCTTATAGTTTAACAAAAGCTTGAAATTAAAAAAAGAAGTCGAAAGTGATGTCAAAAAGGAAAATAATGCTGAAGAACACAAAATACCAGCAAGTACATTGTCCACGTTTATTATATTAAATTTTAATGTATGTATGCTATTATTTACATGTTCTTCTTTTACTTCTTAATAAAATATGTAAATAACTACAAAATATGAATGAAGATGTATATTATGCACCCATGTTCTTTAACTCGAATATTCTATAACTCGAATTATATCTCAGGTCCCTTGGCAGTTACGAGTTACGGAGCTTCGACTGTATTATCCTGAGAGTAACTATTGCTCTCATGACAGCAACTCTCACACAAACTATATCAACGTGAAAACGAGTGTTTCTAGACGAATTACACTATCGCGAGAGCTACTGCCACCTATCTAGTCAGACGAGATAGTGAAAAAGTTGGGTCATCACAGCGCGAAAGCGACTTTCAAGTAATTTACACGATGACATTTTGTATGATACTTTCTCTTATGACAGCAGTAGGTAGTAGAACTACTTTCACGATATTAAATGGCGGAAACGAAGCTTTTGACTGGGTGCGAGTGACACTTATTTTGTATCACTGAATTCGGTCCTTACCGTCACGAAAGCAACTACTAAATCACAGAAACTCTCACTTTGAAATCGAAGCTAAGTGCGGTATTACATAATTAATATTAAAAGGTGCGGAAAATAAAAAACATGCTTTGTTGGCCAACTTGCAACTTGTAACCCATAGCTCGCGTTTACTTGCAGTTTACCTGTAGTATATATAGTATACGGGGTGTTTCATGTTGAGGAGACATACAGACTTTCAAATTATATCTTAATTATCCGTGAAAAATTCACAGGATGGTCATAATACGGTGTCAGTCTGTTTAACTGCTCAAAATCAATTTTCGTAAATGGAACATTTTCCTTGGGCAACGTATTAATTGTCAGAATATTTGTCTATTCTCCTCCTTAAAAGCTTCTAATAGGCCACTCAACTTGGGATACCTGTATAAGGGTTGTGTATGCAGGGTGTGTTTATGAAATATAGTCCCCTACTTCGGAGAAATCAGGAATGTAATACACAGCCGCAATTGATGCATTTAATTGAGAATATTTTTGCATAGCAAATACCACATATGATGCCCCACTTACGTAAGAATTCTAGCAGGAGAAAAATGAATAAAACTTGGGACAGGATTAGGTGTGCGCTTGTTTGAAGTTTATTATTCTAATTTCTTTCTCAATCAGTCAATTATATTTTATTAAATTGTGTAACAATAAAGTCAACGTTGGTGACTTGAAAGAAAAAAAAATATTTTACCCATAAAAGAAAAGCTATTTTCTAACACGTTTTATTTTAATATTCGTCTTCTCTCTCCCGGACAGTTTTCTTGTTTCATTTAACAGTATATTTATTTAATTTGTTATATTGAGTTATTTTTGGATTCTTTAAATTATAAACTGATTTTCACGATGAGTTTATTACATTTTTAGATTTTGAATTTTTATAAATTCAACAATTTCTAATATATTATTATATTTAAAATTTGGGCGTTTTTATTTGATACGACGCAAATAAAGTTTTCATTCCATGGAGAGCACAACTAGAGAAAGGGAGAGAAAAAGGCGAAGCATTAGCCGCTTTCCAATTACGAATTTCAAGCACTTGAGATGATCTATTGATTGATAAATGGATAGTCATAGAAACAGGTGCGTGAGGGGACGGAGGAAAGATCAGTTCAAGTGCGTTCCGCACTCTGCAATTGTGACATATTGGATCAGTTCGGAGGGCTCTGAGTAACTCATTTTCGCAATTGGAAAGCGGCTATTTTCGACAACTCAGTAAATACAGGTAAAACGCTATTCGAGCAACCGTGGAAAACAAACTGAAAAATCGATTTCTGGCTTGCTCTATCAAAACAGAACGCTACTCACAAAGAAATCGAGATCCAACTTTGTACGGATTGTTTACATTGGGGACAAAAAGGTGATGAAAAGTGGGTTTCCAACCCCGTTCGCACGTTTTTACAGAGTATTAGTTTATGAAAGAGAAACAGAAAGTAGACTGGAGCATCTAAAGTTGGGCACCATCAGGAGCGATACTGAAAGTACTATTTTAATTATGTATTGACCAAAAGGGTTGAGTAGATGTAGACTGCTGGTGCCAGGGGAGGACTAATGTTGCCGGTGAATAATTAACTGTTGTCTCTTACCAATGATTTTAAACACGTGTTATTTTTGCATGAACGCATCATGTTGAAAGGAGGTGACGGTGGCAAGCGGTACCCAGTCGCAAACGCAAAGAAGATATACATAAATAGTTTCCATGAAATAAGGCAATATTCTTACAGTATCGTCAGAAACCATAAACACTTTCGTTCATCATCTTTTTCAGCAAATTTGTGCCTCTGTAGGATGATATTATAAAATAAAAATATTAGATATTTTTAAATACAGGATATTAAAGTAAAATCGAATAATTTGACATTAAATTTAATTTCCTAATTTACAAATAAATTATAAATGAATAGGTCTTTTTTTACCTAGATTAATATCATAATAACCAAACAGCGAAATCAAGAAAGCGAACTGCCAGAAAACCAGTTTGAGACAGCGGCAGTCCGACTCGACGCAGGGGTCTAAATCGAAACGTTAAATGTTAGCCTGCTTATGGGTGATTTTTAATCAATCAGTTTAATATCGTCAGAGTGAAAACGCGAATATAATTCCAGAAGCTAATAATAGCTCTTTCTTGAATTTAGAAACGTCAATTTAGTTGATTTGAATTAAATAGAAGCACGACGCGTCTCTGCAGCACACTCTCTCGTGCGCATCGTCTCCGAGCATCGCAGTCAACTGCGACATTATTGTGAATCATGCCGTCCTAACGAATGCATTATTTGTTTGGCTTACCGATTGTTCACTGTCGGCTAGACGCGCTACGCCGGCAAATATGTTGAGGCGTATACGCAATTTATTTATAACATCGCACCGCTTCGTTGCAATAGTAAACTATTACACTTTTTTCAATCCGCCATCTGATAATAACAACGTCTTTGTAATTTACGCCATCGTTACTTTTATTTTGGTGTAAACTTACCTCTACGCTGGAGTATAACGGTACAACTCCATGATCTTGGGCGAACACCGTCAGCCAATAATGGGGCTTCGTTTCAATGTCGAGCACCGCCAATGTTTTGATTACACCTAGAAACAAAGGTTATTTTATTAGTAAAACTGTTCGAGTTTGACATTATTGAGGAGGCAATTTTAATTTATTGCTGACATCGATTAAAGTTAACCTAGAATTAAAGCCAATAAAATTCTATATTTAATCAAGGATGATATACACATGAAAAATCTACTCTATAACACTTCACAATCACCTTTTTGCTAATATCGGAAAATGTGAAAGAGATCAAATTCAACATATATCATATCATATCAACTTTGAAAAAACACGTTAGATTTCATTCTTGAAATATATCTGATTAGTGATGTAAATTCCTTAAATGGCGCCCGCCATGATAGTGTGGTCACAATAAAAATGACGATCACGTCGCATTGATTGCTCCTTTTAAAAATGACCCTGGGAACTATATATGTCACTGTCATTTCAATAAATTTTAATTTCAGTAGTAGGTATGTATGCCTTATGTAGTATTACCTTTTTTGTTTTATAAAAATTTGCATTTATTTCATTTAATATGCATATACATAAAAGTGCATCTGTTTAGAGTTAAACGGTTGATAATGTCCACCATTTATATTTAAAAGACCAAGATGGCGTCACGATTTTAAATAACCGTCATTTTACATCATTACTTCTGATAAATATACTTCTTACCTGCATGACCTTGGTAAATAGCGAATTGGGCACTTATTTCCAATCATTCAGTACAGTGAAATCAAGAAAAGAAAGACGTTCGGTTGTGTTTGACAGTACTTGAGTTAGATTGGAATCTAACTATTTTTCGTTTGACTCTGAAGGTAAACGGACCACAAAATTTGCTTTTGCAAAACGTTAGAGCTGCTAACGAAATATTGAGGTTTTTGATTTTGCGACTCTTAGGCCCGGTTTTTCCATCACAGTTTAACTTTAAAGTTCCGTTTTATTCCTAAGGAAACAATTGTCTTTACAATTAGAATGAATAGAATGAAATTTTAACTGTGACGGAAACACGGAGCCTTAGGGCCAGTTGTTCAAATATCGATTAACTCTGAACTTAGTTCTAATATTATTGCAACCCATGCTTTTATAATACTGCCCTGTTAAGGATAAATGTCTTTTCTGACAAAATCATTGTCCTCATCCAGTCAAATTTATTATGCAACCAAATTTGAATATTTTATTAAAAACTGAATTTAACATTTGCTAAAAGCAGACTCCAGTAAGCCAGAATTCGACTTCTATGCTTAACAAGGCAGAATAGTTGTCGTAGTAATTGAATTTCAGCTGACTGGTCTATGTTTCAAAAGTTTGAACAAGTGGCCTTAAGTAAAATAAAATGTACTTTAAATTTCTTTCCACACTTTTCTGGTTCTCTTATTTATTAAAGCTTCTTTGGAATTTAAACCGCACACGTTAATATTTCTTTTTGAATAAAATACAACGAAGACGAAGCAAGTTTCGCTGAATTTTATTCAAAAAATTTCAACTAGTCACTAATCTCATGGATAATCCTTTGATTGATGCTCGATGCTTTCTTCACCTCCTGATAAATTTATCTGCCAGGAAACCTTGGAAACCATTGTACCGATAATAGTTTTCGAGGATAACACCTGCCCGATAAATTTATCCAGAGATGCAGAAATCGAGCATCAGGCACATTTTAATGTCATCAAAGTTGAAGTAAGAAATTCTGTTATCTGTTCTTTCAATGGTTCAATTTTAATCAAGGCTTAATACTTAATTTAGTAACGCTGTCACCAGAGGGTTAATAAAAATATTTATTATAAACGAAGTGGAAACCTCAGTTTAACAAAATAAATTTAAAACATTAATTACATAAACACTATTAACAATATTAATGGAGGAAAAATAAAAAGTTTACTCTTGAAAATTTAATACAGTGAACATTAAAAGTATGTTAAATAACAACAAACCTGTTAGGGATCAGTCAATTAATTTTTTATTGACCCTTCAATTGAGTGAATATTTAAATGCCAATTAAGCTATTCATTGGAAAATAAATATAGCAGCAAATAATTGTCATAATTGTTATTAAAAACCATTGTCACGTACAATTCAATCAAACAAAATAAACGTAAGAAAATATTAATTACAAATATACTCCGGTATAAACATTTAATTTAGTTCACGTTTATGCAAGATATTTTAGAACACTATTGAGTGAATGTGAATAAACTACATGTAACAGTTTGTTAATACACGTAATTAATATAATTTGCATTAAATGTTAATAACACCCTTTCGCGCCTAGCCGAATTTTCCAAACCCACAGTATAATATGTACAAAGCTGTGGTACTCATTTGATGTAATTAAATTGTTAACACAGACAAGTGTAGCAGTATGCTTGAATTTGAAAAAGCCAAAGAAATCTATTCATCCTATTAATCAGTGATAACCTAAATATAAAACATGTAAAAAACATACTCGACTTGTTGCTATTGGTGGCAATATGAACGTGAATGGGTTAAAGAAAATTAATCATACTGTGTCCAGCAGTGTTTTATGCACTCGATATCATGCAAGGTGAAAGTAATAGACAACACCAGGTTTTAAGATAAAAGCCTGACATAATAAAATAAAATCGATTTTATATATTGGAAACCTCATGCTGAAACTTGTATACCGGGTGCGCCAACGCAATTAAGCACTCATGAACATCCACGAACCAGTCTAATTGTATAATGAAGTTGCAATGTAGGTCGTTGATATCTATCATAATGGCCAGCTGATTAGTCTTTGTAATCTAACACGCACAATTCACATTACTAATCATTTATACAAATGAGGTTTTGGTTTCGCCGATTGTGTGTTTGTTGGTTGTGTGCTTACTTATAGTGACGCACTCAATTTCTTGCCCTGAATTGGAATTCGTGTGAAATTATTGCTGTTTTTCTGTTTAGTAAATATATCTACTTCTTGGTGTTTACATGTAAATTGATGTACTTGACATTGGTTATCTCAAAAATTCGAAATAAGGACTTAACCAGTTTTAGCATTGACCTCTTCAACTAGTCTTAGTTTATACAGTCACTAACCAGGTAGCCAACTTCTTATGCTGGATTTACACAATAACTAATACCAACAACTAACAGGAATAAACAGAAGATTAAAGTTAAACTGTGATTGATAAAACGGTCCTTAAAGATTAATTACTAACCGTTGCTAGTGTTAGTTTCCATATAAACCTGACATATCACAATTGCTATGATTGATATTCTTCTTTAATCACGTTTGAAAGCAAATTAAAGTCTCGCTTTATGGACGCTATAAGTCGATTATAAGTATTAAAAAAATATGAAAAAAACAGAAATACTAGCAATGACACCAAAGATATAAAATTTAAAATTATTAATGTCCTTCGGATTCTGACGTGTGGGACACTTATTACGAATCACACTGTAATATTTTCTGCATCCGCCAGAATTATTATCGTTTGCGTCACAGAATTGCTTCATTTTAGTTGGTTGTGAAATGAATCATCAATCACGTGACTCGGCAGTTACATTTACTTAAATTTTTACAACTGCTGTTTTCCTAACCAAATAGAATTAATATCAGATATGACTGCAATATATTTCTCTCATTCACGGCCAACTAAGAAGAAAAATTCTGTGGTTCACATAATATCATATACAACCCTGACTCATCTTTCAAAATTCACAATTTCTCAAATAAGATGTCCGACACATGTTTTTAAAACAAATTTCATTAGTAGACAAAAAATGATTAGAATATTTGTATACACGTATATATTGCTCCAAAAAGTATTTTTCGAGATAATAGGCAAAAAAATGTTTTTCGATAATGGATTCAGATTTTCAAGCAATTCTGCTTTCTTCAATAAGTGTGCTTTATGGACATTGTATACATAGTTTGATAAATATCTAATGGATACTTTATAATAATAAGAAAAAAAAAATTTGGACATGTTGCATTTAAAAAAAGTCGTTCTTTGAAAAAAAAACAGTTTATTAAGAAAAAAACATTTATTAAAAGTAGCTAAAACAAACTTTACAGAACATCCAAAAATGAATGTTATAATAAGAAATGTTTATGCTGAATCGACTTAAGATTATTAGCCATCCTGTATAATAGCACTGACTGTGGTTCGCCAGAAAAATACAATAACCAACTTCTGGAGGAGGCTATAGACCACATAACGACACCTATATCTCAAAGCCGTGCAAGTGCTAAATTTCAACCTCTTTTGAGTCTCAAATGGAAACCGTTTGAATAGCACTGATAACTATTGGAATGTAACGCTTAATGTGTTTAAAAGTCAGGTTGACTAACTCAGACTTTCCCAAACTATTAGGTTTCGCGACCCTCTCTTGAGCTGTGTTATTGTGATTCATGTCACCCCTCTCCTCTTTACCGCGAATCTCGAACTTGAAAACCGATGCTAAACGATTACCAAATGTTTTCATAATAGTTTTTAAATATTTGAGACTCATCCTTATATTTCGTAACTCACAATAATAGCGCATTTGTTTTGTTGAAGCTTGTTTGCTTATCGTGGAATCCAGTCGCAAGTATTAAATTTTGATCGCCACTGTCGTTCAAGATGTTAGTTTTAATTCCCGAAATTAGAAATTTTTATTTGTGTTTTACCACGAAAGTGTCAAACTAAATTTAATATTTAAGAGACTAGATATTCCTGGTATTCAAAATTGAGACCTCCGTAGTTTTAATAAAATACAAGTTCGGTGCCAACCTTTGACAATTAATGACAACAAAAATTTATTGTTCGCGACTATATGCATATGCAATATCCTGTAAAAAATAACATGATAAACAAATTTCAATAGGAGTTCAATTTTTTTTAATTTTATTCTTTTTCGCCCCCCTTTGAAGATTTATGCGCTCCCCTCAGGGGGACGCGCCCCACAGTTTGGGAAACGTTGGATTAACTGTTTATGTTTGAAAAACTGTCACTGTGCCAACAAAAAGTAAATGTTATGTGACATAATAACTTACGGTTTTTGTAACAGATATTCGATGTGACCTTGTTAAACGTCTATTCACATGACTGATCAAAGAGTTCAATGTTAAATTCTTGTTTTGGGTTATTTCTCGAAAGCCTACTGCTGTTATAATGCATTCAGTTATTCCAGTGACTACCAACAAGTTTACTTGTGAATTTTCAATCCATTTTATCGCAAAAAGTACACAAACTTATGTCTACAGTTACTTTTTTGTTTTTTCGAGTATTATCTGTGGTTAACGGGTCGGACACTTATTCTGAATCAGGTAACATTGATTTCAATTCACTCATTCTCGTGCGTTCCAATTTTGTCGTCTCAAATTTCGAAATTTTGAAACTGATAAATAAAAAAGTAAAAATAAATAATGTGTTCGCTTATAAATATTAGTTATCTAATAAAACAATGATTCAGGAAGAAAGTGAGACGTTAAATAACCAAAATATTTAAAGTAAGCTAAGATGTTCCAGTTTTGCCTGTGCGTGAAAACGCCCTTACGGATAGAGAAACAATTAGTTTATGTTAAAATCCGTTTCCACGACAAATAATCTTAGAAACAGTGATATAAGCCGTTGAATTCTCGTTACTGTGATTTAACTCCTTTGGGTTTAACTCAAGTATAGCCATGGTTGAGAGCTGTGAGGAATATATATTGAATAAGGAACGGAATTTTATACATATTTTGTTCGGTTTATTCAGGACAGTGCGACAACGAGCGCACGAATAATTAAGCCGAGGGGCCACTGCGCGCGAAGCGAAGCTAAGCTGAGCGAAAGTTAGTTCCAATACAATCTTACGCAGACGCGGCAACTAGAGCTAAGCGAAACTAAGTTTGTCAACGAAGATACAAAACAATATTTACCTCCGCTTGGTTTAGCTGTGTTCTGATTCGAGCGAAAATACAGGAAAAGCTTACAGAAATTGTTTGGGTATATGACACTGATTTAAAACAGTACAGTAACGTAGTCCTAAAGTCAAAAGTATGAAACCCAAGCGAAGGCTTCGACCTACGTTTTTCTTTTGCTTTTTCAAACTAAAATGTAAATCGCACGCAAGAGGCTCTTATTAGCATCGGTAGCTTCGTTTCGCTTATTTCAGTTTCTCAAGTTCGTTGCGCTTAGCTTTGCTTAGCGCGTAGTGGTCCCTCGCCTTTACTCGTCTCTGTAGTGCTATCCGTTACCGCACTGTGTGCCGCCTTGTCTGTATTCAAACGAAGAAAATATAATTTGCCGATTTTTAGTGATGAGATTTTTTGTTTAAAAATATAAATATATTTTTCCGACTAAGAAAATATTTATAATGACATTTATAATGAAACTCTTGTGCAACCTTTTGCAATCGTTTACGACCAAAAGCGTCGCATAGATCTAAGAGAGTACAATCGACGACGCCGACGTAAAAATCCTAGGAAAACACGCCGCCCATAAAATTCTCTTCCGGAAATGCATGAAATAACGGCGCGGCGCAAGAAAACCTGTACAAAGAGCGTTCCGTTCTCGCCTCATTGGCTCCAGATTGAATGGAGATATCTTCGAGAGCGTATCCGGAGAGAATGCGGCATTCATTCCTGCGATTCTTACCGATGACGGAATGAAAATCGATTAAAAATTTCAGATAGTACGCGTCATTAGCTCCGGGAAATTAATGAAGCCTCCACCGATGCTTAGGCGCCGAAGATTTGTTTTTCGTTTTCCGCCGATGGTAATTAGCGTAATGAATAGATCGAAGAAGTGCATAACTTGTTTTCGCCTAGGTTCACCGAGTGTATAGGTAAAACAGAGAGTCCATCAGCGTTGATTTATTAACTCGAGGAATAGAGGAATTCGCGACACTTATCTTGGACGAAGCTAAAGTAAAAGTTCCCTCGTGAGGTGCCGTGCACTTGGTTAACAAATGATGGCTGTTTTCAAGTACGCCGGCTTACTCCTAAGCATGATTGATACAACGCGAGAGTGGAATGAATATGAAGATGTTTTCTTCAGAGAATATGCAAATTAAAATTTATATAGAACAGGTTATTAAAATACAGACTTACTATGTTATTAAAATAAAATTTCCGGATCGCGTCTATCTATCAGCAAGCAACGGCAGTAATTTTTATACCGGTGGCATTTTAATCAGCGTTAGTGCTGTGTAAGTTTGGAAGTTTCGAAATGCGCCCGCAACAGGAATGTTCCATTTAGTAAATGACACTGCGTGAAAAAGTGCTAATGATCATCACAGACGCTGCCCGGATTCGCCCGGAACTTTCGTCATTTGAAATTACGTGAGAAATTCATTCGTTTAAAAGTTTATTAATTTCTACTAACGTGTGTTCTCATTTATCATCACAACATTACGATTCTTTACAGTGTGAATAAGTTTCTATAACAATATTCCCTAACTTCACAACTAAAACATATCTGAAATTTCTGTGCAAATTCTGAAACATTTCTATTCGGCCAAGTGCAGCATACTAAACGTTTGCAGTTAGGTTATTCTCTGCACGTTTGTTATTATTTCAAAACTGCATACCTACTTAACACATGAACGGGTTACAAACGCGGTGAAACTACAAAGCTTGGCATGTCAGAGAGAGCGGAAAGCTTGAGGGCCATTATTGTGCTTAAGGCCGCGTAAAATGTTTTAATTCCTCAAAAGCGCTGAATGCGAATAACGCACGATTGAACACCGATCGCTATATAAAGAACCGACGAATTCAAAAAAAAAAGCTCGTGCAAAAACAAGCGTAAGCTTTACGTTTGTTTCCATTTTAATCACAGCTTTTGTTTTATATTGTTAACATTTACTACTAGATAACTCTGTCTAGTGCAGTGAGCTTTTTCTTCGACGAAATTATTACGTTGCAAGCTTTAATCAAATTTCAAGTGCTCCGCCCGTTTGATGCGCCGCAACGGGCCGCGCCTTTTTCAATTTTCCCGAGCTTAGCAGACGTCGTTACGATAAAACTTTTCCAGTCTCGACGTTAAAGCGTGTCATCCTGAGACAAAAGATTACGTCGTCGACGCTCGCGGATAGTTTCGCGCAATCTTCGCCTTTCAAAATGGTACTTGCCAAGAAGTTGCCGACTTCGATAGAAATTTTTTCCTTTGATAAATCAGATGGAACAGATTAGTGAGAGAATTATACTTTGTTCCTTTCTCTGATGATGACGTTATCTTAGGCTACTCAATTTTGTTGAATGTGGAATATTTTGCAAGTATCAAAGAGTGCAGCATTTTCAAAAAAAATATTATTTGTTTAAGAATCCTCAGTATAGTTTAGAATAAAGAAAAAATGCCAACACATTCTGCCTTCTTTGATGGATTCTTTTCGCGTACACACCACTGTTTTGATTTGGTCGGAAGCAGTGCAAATTTCCTTAATTTATTCGATCTCCTTTCATTTATCTTTTATTAATTATATTGCCCCTCGTTTGTTTCTTTTGCATTAACTGCTGTTGCTATAACTTTCTAATTAAATTACAATCTTATTATTGATATACCTCCAGTCGTGGAACAAAGTTCAACTGTCTAATTACTGACTAGACCAATTATTTTTTCTAGTTCACTTTTACTAAAGTAGTAAAGAATATTCATTTTAATTGCGACTACGTTCGGACAGATGATCAAAGTGTTTTCACTCACCTATGAGCACGCCGTACCAATCTCATTCAACTATTTGCATACACACATGTTCTTTGTTGTTGGCTAACTTTATACTCCTCCAGCGGTATACTGTATAATGTCAGCTTTTGGCGAATGCGAAGGCAAGCTCTGTGCCCAGTGCTAGGACTGTAAGTAGACTTCAAAAAAAGCAAAAAAGAAAAAAACCATTAAAACAGTAACTTAAAAGTAACTGAACTCTAGTAAAAAAAAATAACAGATAAAATAGCGATATCTTACTATCGTTTTTTGACCTGACATTGCAGTAGGATAGACAAATTGAAGCGGGATTTGCTCCTAATAAGTCCCCCATGCAAGGCGGCCATGCTTGCTGTCAAAATTTTTCTAAAAAAATAACATTTAGAAAATTAAAATTATCAAAAATAAAAAAATAAAACTTAAGATTTAAAGCCTCAAAACCCTTAAAATTTTAAATTCAATTGGAATTATGGGAAAAATAAACGTCAACTGAAAACCTGAAAAACCATAAAACTAAAAATAAACTTTAAAAATGAAACGATTAACAAATTAAAATTCTTGATATAAGGCAATTTAAAATGACACTGAAAAATGCAGTTCAACTTAATTGCACCAAGCTCAAACAGAAAATTATAGAAATGATTTTTTTTAAAGTAAACTTGATTGGGTTTTGGACGAAAAGAAAATGATTTTAATCATTCAGCTGACACTTTTTACAACCCTATATGTAGCTATAAAAATTCTAGTCAGAGGTAAACTTTTTCTAAATTTTGTAATGTTTAGGTAGAACTAAATTGTAACATCTTGCAGGCTCTGCAGAAAGTTTTGAATAAAGCCGAAACTGTCAGCTGAATGATTAATATAATTTTCTTTTCGTCTTAAACCCGAACAAGTTTACTTTTTAAAAAGTTCGTACTCAGGACGCCATTTCATTAATTGAGAAATAAAGAAACTTAAAACTAAAAATTACTCGAAACAAAACTCGATTCAAAGTTAAGTTGAATACAAGCAAGACCAACCAAACTCAATCTAGAAAACAAGAAATTAAAATTAATAAAATTTTTAAAAAAACTTACAAGCTTAAAATATCAGACAACAATTCGATTCCAATTTAAGAAACTCTACATCGTCTCAGAAGAAAATAACACTTGAAAAAATACACTACTTCTTTGAGTCACGAAGTCAGAAACTCAAAAAAAAATTATTAAGATAATTTCCATGAAAGGGGATGAGTCGATGAAAAATTGAAACTTAAAAAAATTACATTTTAAAAATTAAAACTGAATTAAAATTAAGTCCAACTTAAGGTTGATCTATTAAAACTAAATTCAAATTCAGTCTAACTCAAGGTCCCTCTAACTCATCTCAATGTAACTTTACCCAGCCCAAACAAAAAATTAAGAAGAAAATAACACATAAAGTAATGTTAATTAATGACGTTCTGTCAAGAACCTATTTGCTTTTCACAAAAAAAAAACTTTTTTGGACATGTAAAAAGGATCTAGCGTTTGTATTCAGTACCATGATTTTTTTTGCCAGTGAATTTTGAAGGAGTAGTAAGGTTTCTTAAAGAATATAAAAATTTCACTGGTACATAAACGTATATGAAGTATTTTAATAACAAATGGTGCTCCCACCTTATTACAACTACTTTAATTCCTGGTCACTTACCGATAATTCGGTGCAAGTTGCGGTGAGAAGTCAATCAGCTGTCCCAAACTGGTGTCTGAAGTATTGATCAAAACAGATACGGGAGCCAGGGAGTAACCCTAGCTGATGTGCGTACTGTGAAACCTATTCTCAAGTATCTACAGCGTGCGCTGGTAATCGAAAATTTCCAGGAGATATCTTAACACTCGGCCATTTAACATAGCATTCACGACGCAGCAAAATACCACAACGTACTTAATAAATATATTTAGGCAAACGAAATCTTGGTATATGACAAGTATGTTAGTCTTAAGGGCTAACAGAACTATTAAATAAAATGTGCAGTGCTGACCTTTGCGGAAACGTGACACGGTAATTCAATCTTCTTAAATTAAACTTGGTTGTAGAACCAGGAGAAAACGTTTACTAGTACACAACAAGTGTCGAAACTATTCACATAAACAATAATTAAATTACGTCACTCATAAAACTGAAGTGTGCGTTATTTTGGTTTTAGTTAATCGATGTAGCGGCAAGACGTTCGCAGTCAGATGTTAGCAATGAGACACCCTCTTTATATACCGGCTGTTTCAAATTGGGTGTGCACTGAAGGGATCTCCTAAACCGTAAGAGATACAGAAAGAAAGAAGAAGAAAAGTTGCACGAATCAATGCTTTATTCATATCCATCGACAGAATGATTTTATTCTTATTTCTTCTTGAGATATTAATGAAAATGTAAGAAAGTCGATTTTCTTTTTTCCTCCGTATCTCTTTTATTATAAATAATTTTGAAATTCTGATTTGACTTTCTACAGACACTTTTTGATTCTGTTTCGAATAGGAGTAACAGAATTGAGTTTCAAACGTTTCGTCTTTCCGCGACCATCATCAGTTTCGATTTTTTAAATACAACGTATATCCTTTTATTATTCTTTTCGATAGCATTTTTTCTCCTAATTGTAATGATATATCACACTTAATAGTTGACATTAATTTGAAGCTTAAATAATATTTTTGTATCAAAATTTTGTTTAATACGTAATTTAAATTTTTACTTCGTTTTCTTAGCTATAGTGTAAATTATGATATATTATTTAATATTTTTCTGCACTATTACAATTTTTACCGACAAAAATCGGGTTGTCCTAATATAACGTGCCAGATAGGTACCTCAGCTTTTTGTAATTTTGACTCACACTGTTAGTATAAAAGAAAAAGTGAATACTAATTATACTAAAAATTTCTACAACAATGAAATTTTTTTAAATATCTTTATCATTTAACGGCTCTCAACGTTTTACTATCTTTAATTTTTTTGAGCACGGTTATTCCAAAAATGGTACTAGATTTTATCACTCGTTCTGACGAGGTGAATTACCAGTTGGAGTTTGGCGTGTTATATCAGGACCACTCTGCATAATTTAAACAGGATAAAGTAGGTTTTAGATTTCGGACATTGAAACAGTGACTAGCGTTGAGAAAAATAACAAGGAGGAACTAAGAAGACAAACATTAAATTCTTGCAGAAATGTTTCGCGAATTCATATTCGACATGCTAGGCAACACATAAGATTAAGAACAAATGTATGTCTTGAAAACGGTAGAGGATATTTCGAAAATTTACTTTAATTTATTATTTTCACTTTATTTATTTCACAAATTCATGTTCTTCTTTTGTGATTTTTGTTCATGTTATTGTTTATTTTTTTCTGGTAATATGTTTACACTGCTGCTTATGTGTGTGTGTTATCCATCTAATATAACTTAATAAATTATTTTTTCGTCTTCCGATAATTGACTGTTAAACAAATAAAAAAAGTACGTAGGAATAAATTTATTTATTAAGCAAATTATGACGAAACTGTATCAGTTTTACTTGTTATATTTTAATTTCACTTGAAAAAAGGAGTATCAATAAAAAGATAAGAAAATGAACCAAAAATTTGAAATTATGTATTAAACAAAATTTTCTTACAAAAATCTATATTATTAAGCTTCAAATTAATACCAAATATTAAGTATGATATATCATTACAATCAAGAGAAAAAATGCTATCGAAAAGAATAATAAAAAGATATACGTTGTATTTAAAAAATCGAAACTGATGATGGTCGCGGAAAGACGAAACGTTTGACTTCAATTCTGTCACCCTATTCGAAGCAGAATCAAAAAGTGCCTGTAGAAAGTTAAATTATAATTTCAAAATTATTTATAATAAAAGAGATACGGAGGAAAAAAGAAAATCGACTTTTCTACATTTTCATTAATATCTCAAGAAGAAATAAGAATAAAATCATTCTGTCGATGGATATGAATAAAGCATTAATTCGTGCAACTTTTCTTCCATTTAACCAAATTTGTATCTCTTACGGTTTAGGAGATCCCTTCAGTGCACACTCAATTTGAAACAGCCGGTATATATATATATATATAATAAAACACCCTCTTTATATATATATATATATACATATATATGCTGTAGTATTCTTCCGGGTAGTCCTCCGCGTTGAGTTCTCTAAAGAACTATTTGTCTTCTGACAACGTTTCGGCAAGATCTCACTTGCCATCTTCAGGTCTTCGCTGCTGCTTGCCTGCTTCTGCTCCTCGTCGTTACTCGAGTCACAGTGGCTTGTTCCCTGTCAAGATTGCGACAAGGTCTACATAGGCCAAACAAATAGAAAAATAAGCGTCAGGAGAGAAGAACATCGAAAGGCCGTCGAGAAGGACGAGAAAACATCATCATTGGCACAACACGTAAAAGCGACTTCACACAAAATAGATTTCGACAACACCAGAACAATTGCCAGCGTAGAACACAAGACCAAACGCATCATCCGAGAAGCGATAGAAATCGAGAAACATCAGATGAACTTAAACACCAGAGATGATGCCTTACGACTACCACCCACCTGGAGGCCAGTGATCCGAAAATCCACCGACCGTCGAGGACCAGTAACCCGAAGCCAGAAACCAGCGAACCCCGGACCATCAGGATTAGGAGAAAGCAGTCAACAGGCACGACCCAATCAACCAACAACAAGAAGTCAAGCGGAAAAACCACCAAGCGTAACGACGCGTGACCGCAACACGGTACTTAAACCACCACCAGCGCGACCAGAAGCCACTGTGACTCGAGTAATGACGAGGAGCAGAAGCAGGCAAGCAGCAGTGAAGACCTGAAGATGGCAAGTGAGACCTTGCCGAAACGTTGTCAGAAGACAAATAGTTCTTTAGAGAACTCAACGCGGAGGACTACCCGGAAGAATACTACAGCATTCAACACCCGCGGAAGCCTACGGATTAACATACATATATATATGTCGATCTTCGGTCAATGTTATCGTACCCCAATCATAGATCCATAACCTTCCAGTAGGAGCGTCGTAATGGCGACTTCGAAGAAAGTGGAACACGCCCAAAGTATATAATCGTTATACTGCCCGGTATGGGAAAGAATGCTAACATCGCAACCTATTTAATTACCTCTGATTTTAATACAGATCTGGCTTATCGGTTCGGAAGATTTGCTCGAAAGCAACTCAGATGATACGTAGGACTCATGTAAATCCAGACACTACATTATAGAATTTTACGCACAAAATCAAATCGTTTTTGGATCACTTTGTCAAGTTTCATGGAAGCTTTGGTATTAACTATTTTCAAAGTACCTACATATATTTTAAACGTCTTCATGTGAGCCAACAAACTGCTTGGAGTTTTGAACGAACGTTTGGGCTGCCAACTGCCAGCTGCCAAAGTAGAAAAGTTGTTTAGAATGTCAATAAATCACGACAAGTAAACGACGCAATGCATTTTCCCATGTCGTCGATGCAGTTCAGATGCAGCCCTATCGATTTCGCAAAGTGAAACGTGCTTTCAACAAACGACACTGCTGAACAAATAGCTGCGTGTTAGTTAAAGCGTACTCGGAGCGATCAATCTAAGAAAACAGCGACAAATGTCGCTCAGAATCGAACCGGAACGGCCCCTAAAATCGCGATCCGTCATGTTTAAAGTGCCTTTCATAAAATATTTATGCATTTTTCAAGCAGTTTTCCGGCACGCGCCCTACGCTCTCGTCGTTTCTTTTTTTTATTATGAATTATCGCCTGTTTGTTTCTCGAAAGGAACGCGCGAAATTTATTTGACGGAAATATACGTACGCTGTCTGTTAAACGCGATATTCCGGAACAGATTTATTGCCGACGCGAACGGGATAAATCCATCGAATGCGCCGCTTATTAATAACGCGATGGAATTTCTCACAAGATCTAACTTACAAGGCACTTAACGGATATTGTTGCCGGGGAAACTTTTCGGAGTTCTCATAACATATGCCGGTTCTGTCGGGGGAGTTCCGGAATAAGTAATCGCCGAGGATGCTAGATCATCGCGCGCTTATGAAATTCAATACCGGGGGATTGTTTATGACGTTAACCGTGAGTACGGTCCGTCGCTCCAGATACACGACGTGTTATTCCGTGCATAATTTAATACACGTTTTGGACGCAAATTCCATGTGAACTATGACGCCTGCATGCGTCGTGTAGGCTTACATTATCATAAAACGAAATTGGCGGAGGCGCCGCCGTTCAAAATAACTTATTTCTGCTTTATCGCAGTTTCTTCCTAAAGTATTATATTTATCTCCAACAACGGATGATCATAAAACCAATGTGACCGAAACAAAACTCATTTATTACTACTCGAGATAAAAATGCCTCTTCTTCTTCTCTTGTATAGAATCAGACGTAAATGTATTCTCATGTTCAATAAAAACGATATTCCCTCCTGCTTGCACATCGTACTCTTATGAACATTCAGCCGTAAGCATTTCAAATAGTACGTCAAAATCTTCCCCTCTCAATTACTATAGGGTCTTCATAATTGATTGCACCCCCGTGTGCTACCTACTCTTTGCACTTACCTGGGAACTTTAGCAAAATTACGTTACAGCTCGAGTGGAGAATTGGGTCGTGGGTTGAATTTCGCCGATAATTGTTTACGGGCGCCAGAGATAAATTGTCCAGCAACATTCCTTAACAATTCAAAACGATTATCTCTACGAAGGGACCGCCTCATTAACGTATTTTTATATAAGTACATGGGCGGGTGGTTGAATGGTAACAGAATTACCAATTTACAAAGACTAGTCCAGTTCAAACCTACTCTAACCCTGGAACTTACAACAAGAGCGAGATTTCAAAGATTTCAAAATTACATCAAAACTCAAAAACTTTCTTCTTACTATTTTCTCCAAAATTTTAATCAACCATGAAAGACCCAAAGAGCAATTCTCTTGTTTGAGCGTTTCTGATTCGAGCATATAAACAGCCAGAAAATACTTTCACTGCCTCTTCTTAATGATATGACAATCTTGGCCCTTGCCCGCCTTATACAGTATTTTAGGGTTTCTTTCCCAAAAGTTATTTTCCTTCCCAAAAAATTGATATTAAAAAAATAAAAAACTACAAATCTGTTAGAAATTGATATAATAAAGAAAATTAGACAGATTTTAACAACACATGATATTATTCTCAGAATAAAATTCATCAAATTAATGACAAGATGAAACACAAAAAAAAATACAATTAAATTGATATATAGATAAAAATAAAGAAAAAAGAATTTAGGAAAGGAAAACAAAAGTACAATCTGAACAATTTCTGACAAAACAATATTTCAGAACATGTGATATAATTAATAAAAATAAGAGAATAATTTTGTATAAATAAATAATACAAAAATGATTTCATAGATAAAATACAAACGTAACAAAATGCAAATCAGGGATTTGAAACAAATAAATATTATTAATCATTTAGAAAAACTCAAAATAATTAAAATAATTTTCTTAGAGAAGGAAACGTGAGATCGTACACCATACTATTAAAAAAAAGTAGGTTAATAAAATAAAATAAACGCTTTTGTTGGTCGTTGAAACAATAGCAAATAAATAATTCTCGGAGGTTACCAAAACCAAAGCACTAGAATTAGAGGACCTGGATCGGCATCGAATTGGCATCAAATTCGAACGTATGCACATGCGTGAGTAATGTGATTCATGCCTAACAATAGGTCACAGGTGCAAACAAATACAGACACTTGTTTAAACTTATTCATTTTGAAATATGCTTTCAAAATAAAAACTTTGAAGCTATTAAAATTTTGTAGTGTATTGTTACCAATATATAGTAAGGTGGTCGACCAAAATCAAAATCAGCAACAAAACTAAAATACTAGCAATTTTTTGCCCTCAAGACAAGCTAAATATAAATTGTTGTTATTTACTATTTATGGTAACTAAAACGAACAAGATTTATTTGTAGCTATCGTGGGCCTCGATTAATCTAAAAGTGATTCAAATTACAGTGATTCGTAAAATTAAATTCCCGAACATTAATTAGCTAACAAGTTTCTGGAACACGCTGTATATCGTAACCATGAGGTCATTTTCAAAATAAAGTGAAGGCCACTTACAGTGTTAATTCTTGTTTGTCGTTCAGTGTAAAAACGAGATGGTCCGTCGTTTGATAATTTTATCAGCTACTCACGACGTCTTCGACGAAAGGGGCCGGCAGACAACGTAGTCATGCGAGACCAAGGAATAGATACCAGATTGAAAAGATGATAAGATGCCGATGGAGATAAATGCCGAGGGACTTTGAGGGCTAAAAGCTTAAGGGGCGCTAAAACGTGAGAGGCTAACAGAAAAAACAAAGCCTAAGAGAAGGAAAAGAACGAAATATTAGATTTGGCTGGGTTTCAATACTTGCGCAATGGCCTTACCAGCGTGATACTTTCACAACTAATTCACCAAAATGCACGGACAGTTAAACTCTCCAAACAGAAATTATTCAAACGAAATAAAAACTCATCTGCACTCTTGAGCAGCTTACCTAAGTACTCAGGAGGTCGCGATGGCTGCCTGTAGCGCGAAAACGAAGAGTATCACGTGCATAAACCATCCAATCATAAATTCAGAAAATTATCTCGAGAGGAACACGCGTACCTGCGCGTTAGCAACATGCGATCCTTAGAGTTAAGAGTAAGTAGATAAGGGTCGGTTTCACAGAATAAAAAGGCGCTTTCTTTCGTTTAAAAGTTTGAATCGTGTTTCGAATAGTTTGTACCTGAATTTCGTAGTTGCTGCAACAAAACACCTGATTTGAGTTTTTGATTGACAGTTCATTTGTAAATAACCATAATTCAATTCAAACAAGTTTTAAAAATGGAGAGATTAAAAGAAAAGAATGTCTGTTTTTGAATTATGATTTGGATCATGATTTTGTGAGTGAAAGAAAGCACCTTTCGATGTGCACCAACACGGGTAAGAACGTACAAAAGCAAACTGTGACATGTGGCCGACATGCAGCAACATTCAGTGTAATTGTTTCTCATGGTAGCTTTACTTGTTTATTGTCAAACACCACTGGTTTCGTCGCGCTGCATCGCGGAACAGACGGTATTCAACAATAACAATTTTTTCCAATCTATTGACTGCTCCCGTAACAGTCGATCTTCTTCCTCTCTGCAGCTTTAATTAGAGTAATTTCATTTTTAAGTTTGTAATACTGTCCCTCTTGTCATATTCGCGCTTGAAAATATTCCCAACGTTACGAATCTTATCTAACTGAAACATGTGGTGATTGGTTTGTACATCGCAGGTCACGCAGGATACAGAATTAAATCAAAATAAATAAATAAATGAAATTGCCAAGTGGTATCATTTTAATTGAGCATGATAGTACATGGTTATAAAAGACACTCTAAATTTAGGGTAGAATCTACTTGAAAGAGACAAAGAAAAATTTACTTTCTGGAAGTAAAATTACATTTTCTGTAGGAATGGCGGATACTTTTCACTTAAATAAATTAAATTTGAATCTGCTTTCCCACTTTAATTATTGTGAAGTGCCGTAATTCGAGAGCGGACAAATTAAGGCAACGTCATATGCACGAGCGTGCGAGTAATAGGAGCCGAGGGCTAGCTGAATGCACACTCAAAAAATTGGGCATCGTACTCGAAATAAATAAATTTTTTTAGTGTGGATTCAATGCGGTACAGTACATACCACATACATACTATATATTTATTACTTAGTTTCGCTTAAGCGCTAACTCATTCCACTTATCAGTTTGCCTTACACCTTAGAATGTCCGCACAGTAGTCTTGATACATCTACGTATATGTATACATAACCAGCATTTGTGTATGATTTATCAGAGTACTTAGAGACTAAGACAATCTTTTACACGATTCAGTTGTCTTTTCCATTCTTTTTGTCTGCAAGAAACGATCATTGTTAGCATCGCTTAAGAATTTACTGAATAGACCGTTTTAATTAATCTGACTTTCAATAAGAATAAAATTAATAATAAAGAATAAGATTATTTTGAAACTCAATAACATTTGTTTGAAAAAGTCGCTCAAGTTTTACTATACTATTATTATTTATTATTTGAGTATACTGGGTGTCGCTAAATTTCGTGAAGTTGTCTTAACCGCGATCTCGAAATAAGACGATTTAACCAAACTTTTGCCTCGTAACTTCTGTAATTCGTTAAGCCAATATTCTGCTGAATATCATCAGTCAGCAATGAATCAACTAATCCAGGCACTCAAAGTACCTTCACACCTTTTATACACTACGAGGTTAAAATAAAATGAAAACATTATAGGAATTTTAAGGCTCAGAGATTTAATTTTGCTTTAATATTTTCAGTCCAGTCCAATCTTGAATATATTTTCAAAACTTGAATTTTACATTTTCAAATTTCCCAAATTTCCATCAGAAAAACCCAACACCAAATTATGTTTAGATAGCGTTTATGACAAGATATGGGCTTTCATTGCCATAATGGCACAAGCGATTCTAAGAAAATATTCGAATCAATTAATTTAATTGAGAGAGGAGAACAAAAAGGCATTTACAAAATGAAAACGCCCGAAACAAAACTGACACTTTTACTGAAACGTAAATTTCGAAAATATATCACAAACATTCGCTGAATTATCTGAATCTGAAGTCAGTTTCGAAAGAGTACTTTACGTAAAGAAAATTCCAAAGAATGAGAATAAATGTTTATCTGAAAAACACAAAGGTTATATCGCTAAAGTCTTACCTAAGCCATCCTAAACTAATATTTACCGCGTATAAGTTTAGCTCTGTATGGACACTCTAATGAAAATATACACAGTATTTACAAATCAAAATGAAAATGGAAAAAAATGAACATTTACTGCTTATTAATAATAGTGTCAGCCATCACAATAGACGTCTGCAATTATATACCACAAGCATCAATTCAATTTCACATACTCGTATTGCATTCGCTAGAAGAAAATTAGTTCCCAAAATAACTATTATAATTTGCAATCATAATTTTTTTAATGTGTTTAAACAATATTTAGCCAGTGATTTTTAAATAAAGCAAATAAGCCGAAGTAAATTAAATGTTTGGCCTGATTGACTGTGAAATGTCTAATGAGAACAGATCCTTCACACCACAATCCCTGATTTGAAACACTTTGACTTCAATTCATGATGGTTACATAGAGTATTAATAAATGATAGAAATTTAGGGAAATCCTGTGTATTGATATTACAAATTTCCTTATTTAACAAACATCAGTTACTCAATTTAAAGGCAATTTTAATTTATGGCGATTAACGTACAGTATTATTAAACACAGAAATTTAGTAAAACCCTGTATACTAAGAGTACAATTCACTCAGCACAATTTCAAAATCAAACGTCAAAAACAAATACATTTTTCCGTATTTAACAAAAATATAGTATTCTAAATTTAAAGAGCGCTTCAAAAACTTTACAATCCTGATGAAGCTGACTTTGAACAATAAAGAACTGCTAATTATATGGCACTTTTAATGAACATCTAAAGGCAAAGAACTCTTTTCCTAATAACCAGAAAAGCGCAACCCCTTTTTCACGGTTGTTTGCCGAGCGTCATTCTTTCGCGTGCGGTTAGGAAGGGGAAGGTCAGAAAGGAAATTACTCGCCTGTAATTAATTGAGACGATGGGCGTCACTTTTCCAGGCTAATTGAGAAGCCGCAAACAGCGTTGATATCGAGGCGGCTTGATTTAATTACTGTAAGCGTAATTTATGTTGTGCGTGTTAATTGCTTCGCACGAGCTTCTTGTTGTTTGTAAGAGAGAAAGCTCTAAATTATAATGACATTTTTTTGTCATGAATTTCCTTTCATTTTTGGACTTTACATTTACTTTGTCTACAAACAGAAGAACTCCTAATTGAAGCTAGAATATTCTATTGTTAGGAGAAAATTTAATTTTTTTATGTAGTCCAGAGGCAGGGCGTAGTTAAAGCTACCGTTAGGGAAAGGATTGTCGTTCGCTGCTACTTGACTAGCAGCGAGTGATATGACAATAGCTGTGTTCCTTTTACCGCAAAACTCACCTCAGCTCAGACAAACGTCATTTCCGTTCCGCGAAGAAGTAAGTTTGAATGTCTATTTCAACCTGGCAACTAATAGGAGTGCACGAGTAACAAGGTAGGAGATCGAAATCACAGTTCAAACTTACTTGCTCATGCCAAAGTAAATGACGTTTATCTGAGTTGAGATGAGATTTGTTGCAAAATGAACACGCCTAATGTAGTAATAGTTGCAGTCGTCACTAAAATGCTTGAATAACTCATTTGACGAATAATTGCTTTGACGAATACCTCATTTGACGAATAGTAGCAACTAGTGCTGGCAACCAAATCGGTTTTTTGGATAACCGGTTAATCGGTTTTGGATTATCCGAGGTTTTAAATAAAACCGAAAACTGGTTATCCGGATAATTGGTTATTCGAATATCCAATTACTTGGATAACCGGATATTCGAATAATATCGGTTTTTGGATAACCGGATATTCGAATAATATTGGCTTTTGGATAATCGGATACTCGAAAGACCGGTTATTGGAATAATGAAAAATATTCAAATAGCCCAACTATTTGAAATTCAAATAACTATATACACAATAACGTCTTTATTTTTTCACCGATTCAAAGATAATCCTAGAAATTTGAGGCAGCAAATTTAAAACTCAACTAAAATTTAAAGTGAGTAAAAGTAAAAAAAGAAGGTAAATCTTATCTGTTATGTTCACTACGTAAAAAAAATGTAAGTGGTCAAGTGGTACTTCTAATCCACATATTAGAAGAAGTCGAAGGAGAAGAATTAAAGTAATTTTAGTTTTTGTTGTGAGTAGCCTTTTCGACCGTACCCAACCCAATTCTCGTCTTTCGGAGAATTCAATAAAAGTTTATTATGGTTATCTAATCTATTATGGTATAGATTTTATTCGGCACCGTAATGAATTTTTACAGCATAAAATATTTTCATTACTTTTACAATTTGTTGAATATTGTTCATTAGATAAAACAAGAACAATTGACATTTATTTAGTATTTAACAAAAAAGAAAAAGAAAACTAATATCAGCGAGATTGTGTCACGTTTTAAATGTGTGAGTCCTTAAAAATTAGAAATGTAGTTAATACTTTAAAATGGACAAGAGAAGCACAAAATTGAAATATTTGAAAACATCTTCATCTGAATAAAAACTAGGAACATTAGTGTGGCTCTTACCTTGAAAATAACAAACTTTTAAACCACTAGTGCATCGTATTTCCTTCTGTACTATAAACTGTAACATAACACGTAATTCATATTTCATTTTATATTTCAAAAATATCTGGCTATTGTAAAATTGTCGTTTAGAATTCAAATTCAGTCGAGTCTGTTTTTTATGAATCAGTTTTTGTTAATACGTAATTAACTGATTTTTGGATAATCCAAACTCTGGTTTCTTGATTACAGATTTCGCGAATATCCGAATAGTCGGTTTCTGAATATACTCAAGTAGATAGTTTTTCAAATATCCGAATGGTCGGTTTTGGATAAAGCTCGAACTCGAACAGTTGGTTTTTCGAATATCCGAATAATCGGTTGTTGGATATCCGAATATCCAAATAATCGGTTTTTGGATATTCGAATAGCCGGTTTTAACCATTATTTGGTTAACCGGTTTTATCCAAAACCTATTTTTAAAGAAACCGATTATTCGGTTTCAATTTTTTCCGGTTTTTGCCAGCACTAGTAGCAACAGCTGGTAGTAGCGGAGAGAAGTCACCTCGTGTGACTCACTATATTTTTAGCAGAAGATTTGGTTCAACTTCTACAATAACTATTTTGAATGAGGAGTTTTATGGGCTGTAGAACAGATTCGCAGACAGAATATGTTTGCGAACCCTATAGATATGAAACTATATCCGATGGTATAGTCAAGTAAAAAAAAATACGTCTCCGATAAAATGTAAATTTAGTGTAGTACAACACTGTATCGAGTAAGCGGAGCCAGCTGCGGAGCACGTGTTTCGATATATTTTCCTACCATTCGATTGTACCCTTGCTCGGAATAGTCGTTTAGCGATGATACTATATTTTCTGAAGGAGATGTTTTCTTATTATGTGAGGGAACTATCATGTTCAATTAAAACAATACCGTTTGACAATTTCGTGACTCTTGTAGCAATTGAAAGCAAACGGCTGCAGCTCATTGCCTTAAATGCTTGCCGCTGAATGTGCATAAGAGTGCGGTTTATATGCAGGAGTAACGTTTTCATTGAGCATTACAGTACATACCATTTGAAATGCTCACAAACGTGCCGCATTGGTAATATCAGTCGACAGTGTTTGTTGCTTCAGATGACATACTATCTTCTTGAGGAAGATGTAAGCCGAGGAGATATACCGATTGAAGACAATCACTTTAGCCAAGAGTAACAAGCAGCACATACATACCGTGTTTTCGTAATGCGTAATGTGCAGTAATTCAATTCGTTCAATCGGTAAACCTGACCTCAACGTTGCTATCGTACATACGCTGTGGAAGTATCATAATAAACATTACTTGAGATTAAGATATTACTGACTAGGTAAAGACTAAATAGCTGTTTTCTCTAATCACTATTTAACATTTTTCTTCACTTCTAAAAATGATTTTTCTTAATCACAAATTAACTGCACTACGTTGTTTACCAACGTTCAATACTCTTCACAACGGATGATACAATTATCCAGAAAAACTCAAAAACGAAACAAAAAGAAATGTCACTTAAGGGGGCGCGATATTAAATCTTTCACAGAGAGTTTCTCCGTTATGCGTCAATCAAATGTCATCAAACTAGGAGGTCTACTTCACATCTACCTAGAGAAGCAATTCTCCTATTTGAGATAAAGATGATGCGACAGTTTTTAAGAAACTCTCAAAAAACGAAAATCCAATACATTTATATGAAAAAACGTCCTTATGGTAAGTCCTTTAATGTAACATAGATGGCGATGGAATCGGCAAACTCATGACAAGCTGTGTTAGCCCCACCTTCGGTAATAATACCAAGCGAGTACAGTTTAGAATCGTTTTCTCTGGTGTCAGATTTTATACCTGGGTTCAAATCGGTTATAAAATCTAGTAATTGAATCCTTTTTTTGTCTATTTTCTTCCCAAGAAGTGAAATCGTGCGAGGAAAAATTTTGGGCAAGCGTTCTTTTCTAATATTATTAATATTATTATTTTTCCCTTACCTTATAAGTTTCTGTTTTTATAAATCCCATCAAGACACCACCTCAAAATTTTGAATTTCTTCAGAGTAATTAGAGCAAAGGTTAATTAGGTAATAATGTAGTTGTAATAATAAGAATACATTAGTAAATATAGGCAGAGGCGGCCTTAATAGTTAGTTGCGAGGCCCCGGTCGAGAACCGATCGAGAAATTTTTGCGGGGCCTTTGGTGTAGGAGAAAAAGTTTGTCCTCTTCCCCATTATAAAGAGCAGAAAATACTAAATATATTTTAAAAAGTAGGTAAAATAATTTCAAGTAATTGTTAATTATTTGAAATGTAACTGTGGAAACAAAGGAGTAAAATTGCAAAATAAATATACGACTATGAAATAAAAAACGGTGACTGTAAAATAAAGATATACAAAAAAAAAGAGAAAAAACGTTTCATTGATAATTAAAATAAAAAATCGTCAAATCTAATTAAAGTAAAACAAAAGACGATCGTGACGACAAAAATGTGTAAAACTAAGAATAAGTCGTCAAATCGATATAAATAATGACAAACAAGGATTTAATCTGAGGTATTAAAGATTAAAACGTAAAATGAAATATTCTCAAATTGAATAAACGAAACAACAATAGTTAATCTAATTGATAATCAAAAAATAAAAAATCGTATCAAATAAAATTAAATGAAGGAAAAAACAAGAAACAAAAAAAAAATTATGGATGAAAATAAAAATTATAAAAAAATTAATCGTTAATTGTTAAAGAAAAAATATAATTATAAAGTAAAACCAGATCATATAAAAGAGAAAACAGAAATAATAAAATAAATTCAAATCGAGTAAAAAAAAAACAATCAAATAATCAAAAAATAAAATCAGATCTCCTGAAAGGGAAAAGAAAAATGGCGATCGATCTCTGGGATTAAAATGTAAAATAAACGTAAAAAAAAACAAAATACGATAATTAAAAATTAAAGTCGATAAATTGATAAAATAAAAATAAATTAAATGAAATCGAATAAAAGAAAAAATAAGTCGATCAATTAATTATACAGCGTGGAACAGATAAAAACACTCACTTTTGCCTAATTGGATGAGTATTAAAAAAAAATTAAATAAACATTCGCCCAGCTTTTTGTGAAGACCTTGTAGTATTAAAAATAGTGTTTGGAGGGGGCGAAATCGACATGTCCGCACAACATTTTAAAAAATTATCGCCTTAAAAATATGGACGAATTTATCCGCTGCTTAATTTTCCAGGATGTATAAGGGTCGGACATTCCTAGGATATCTGGTAAAGAAAACAGTATAAAGATAAACAAAGCAGCGGCGTAGACTTTTAATGGCAATTCTTAGTAACCACAGTACACCCGAAAGTGACGAAGAGAAAAACATTTTTAAACAAAGGACTTCTTCCTATAATAGTACAGATTTTCATATTAAAAATTTGGGTTTCTTAATGTAGCCTGTTAAAGCACCCGAAATTTTATTTTATCAGGTTGATACGCGCAACATACGCAGCTACCGCCATAAACAAAACAAAAATTCCCCATGTTACGTCACAAAATAACGCAAATTTTTAAGATTTTTTATGTCTAATCACCAAAATAGAAGAAATACTATAAAATATACGTTTCAGAAGACATTTTGGCGCACTTGTCCATTTAGAAAACTCGTCCTCGAGTCATTTTCTAAAACTAGACGCGTGCGCTAAAATCACGTCTTATGAAACTTGTTTTTTAATATACTATTTTAGATGATATTTTCGGTATTTCTGTAAACACATCTGACGCAAGTATATACATAATTAAATCGTTCTACAACAACCAAATTTATAATGCAGAAACCACATCGAAGTATATTTTGTCACGTAAGCCAGTTTACATAATAAATAACATAAACGTGTCGCTTGATAGGGGAAGATGCGAGCTGGAATAACCCTTGCACTAATGAACAATAATAAAGTTTGTCGGCGAACTCGTTCGCTTAAATTTTATATTAGTTTACGTAGTGTTGAATGTGTTGATCTTCGGGATTAGACGCGTAATTTTGTCGTAATCTCCAAGTTTGTATGCCTTTTAAACTTGATTACGAACACGAAGATAATAACTATTTAATTTTGATTTTAGTTGTTAGATAGTTCAGATATTATTTCATTTTAATCCTCTTAATGTATCCGCCTTACTCTTTGGGTAAACAAAACGTTATTACGTCGACAAGATACATCCGTTTTGTTGTTACTAACAAAAATAATAATGCGTAAAGTAGAATACATCCAAGGTTACTAAATATTGGATCCATGGCAAGAAAATTTCTTCTTACGTGTGTTGAAATCTTTGGTATTCGTTTCCGCTTATCATTAATTATCTATTAGTGATTATTAAGGGTCGGACATTCCTAGGATATCTGGTAAAAACAGATAAAGATAAACAAAGCAGCGGCGTAGATTTCAACGTCGCCGCTGAACGACATATATGCACTCTCATCCTCGCGTTCATTGCATTAGAAGCAACCGTTTGATGTAAATTACGTGTGTACCTTTATAGTTTCTTTCAAAATAATAATTATGAAATCATTATAATTCTTTAATGTAAGTTTTAAAAAGATACATAATACATTTAATTCGTATCAATTATACGCCGTCACTGCAAACAGAATGCGAGCTCATTTGGAAATGGTTATGTAAAAAAGTTTTTATATCTAGTCGACCAAAATTGTAGCGGTTACTGCGTGCGGCATAGACTTCTGGGGCTTCGCCTGGTGTATTGTTTTGTTCTTACGGGGCAGACGAGTTAAAGATTAGAACTTTTTTGGACTATGATCGCTTCAGCATATTAGTAGTTCCTCGTATATTTAACGAAACCTTCCGCCTAAAATGCGCCTAGGCCTGATGACAATCTTTTCGTATTCGAATATTATCAGCTGAAATTTTATAAAAATATTTGTTATCAGAACAATCTGAATGAGACAAAATATACATCAAATATGATTTCATTTCATTGGCGGTGTCTTTTGATTCATACAATTTTCCTTTGCCCCCTTATGCAATTTTAAATTTTATTATATAATACATACTTTCACACCGTCACACGGGTCTCATTAAAACTGTGGTGATGAATTCTGTTATATTTCATCTGCAATTGATTTACATGCGAATATTTTGTCAAATCTAATTCCGGTATTCGCCATCGATCTTTTTTGTACGATGCCGATGGCGCAAATGCGTTTATAATGTCTCCGGCGTTGGTGGATAAGACGAAAACAGCGGGCGATATTAGATTATCGCGCCGTTGGTATTGATGATGATCATGATGTCTTCGATTTTTAAATCCTTGAGACACGCGCAGGCGACGAAATTTGCAATTTTACTGCTTTCGTCTGTCAATTATGTTCTGCCTCTAAATAATGGCTTTCTAAGAAAAAGCGTGGGCGTGACGAGGAAAACACTTAATTTGTTTTTAAAATTTGTAAACATTTCACTTGAGGAAAAATAAAAATTTAGCCGCAAAAGGAATTTTAAACAAACATAAACTCAATAGGTACATATACTGGTGGAGAATATTGCAGTAAAAATAATTAAACGTCGTTTTCATAATGGGACACTAAAGTTAATTTAAAATGTACAGATATGTTCGTTTTACTACTCTTCAAATAATTTTAAATTAGAATCTGCCTTAGTATTATTACGAAAATGACACATAATGTTTTTAAAATGATATTAACACGACTGGAAAGGAGAAAATTAAAAACAAAACGCACACTTTTAAGGAAAGATAATGGAAAATTTTTATTAACTTCGGTGATTGAGAGTTTAGAGCAGATAAAGTTGGGTCCTTTTTTCCTAAAAATACAAAAAATTAGAAACAGAATTTAAAGAAAAGCAAATGTTTTTGGCCGTGAGACTGTTCAATAGCTGAAAGTGACATGTTAAAGAAATCTATTTGAAATCTTGTTTAATTGAGGTCCTGACTAGTCCATGACTTAGAACACCGTAAGGCAAACACCACAGAAAAAAAATGGATTAAGACAGTTAAAAAAAAACTATTTTCTATTAATCCTGTTTGATGCCAAATTTTTGGCGATCTATTGACAGGAAATTAATTTCTTACAGGTTTCATTACCCTATTACGTATTGTGGCAAACAGTGTTACAGAAATGCAAGAATCTTGATAACAAAATTTCAATTGTGAATAACTGAATGAAAAAATGTTACACCTATCTGATTCCACCTAAGTAAGTATTTAAAAACTTACAGGGGCCTTTACATTACATACATGTTTTCGATAAATTCAAAAATAAATCTATACAAAAATGTCGATTTATCGCCTACAAATCTCGATAAATGTTGAGCACCAGTTTTCAACAATTACTAGAAGAGGGCATCGTTTACACCGTGTGACTTGTTCACTGCGTATCAAAGTTCGAGAATGACTAACCTCAAAATTCAAAAATATCTTAAAGTATTTCATAAATGTAAATGGATACGTACGTAAGGAAATTTCCTTTAATCTCACAGTGATCTTTAACAGTTTAACATTTTATGGAAATTATCAATTTACTCAAAAAACAAGTAAAAACTAATAATTAATTTGAATTAGATTTTGTACTGTTCTGGATATTCGTATCCGTATGCGTATCCCCGGATGTTCGGGTAGAAAAATGATTCGATTCATTTTTAGGCTGTTCCGTTCAATTTATTTGACAACATCGCGGCCGAAAAATACTGGGGCAAGCAAATATTTTATCACTTACAGTGGACTTTCTTCATTGGCTGCGTTTTCTTTATTGCACTAGTGGATGGTGCTCTGGTTATCTAATTTAGCTCGAATTTTCGTGTGTCTGACTCGAATACCCGTGAATTTAAAAACGCCTAAAGTGTAGAAACATAACCTGAAATCAATGCTGAAAAGAACCAAACTTGAAATTTGAAGACGTTGTTATTAATTCTTGCACAGGGTCAGCAGATAATATTAATTGCGAAAAATTATTCTGCTTTCTAATATCGGTTAGTTCTTATTTAGTCTGAAGATATATATAGATATTGTGGAATACATAAGAAGTCTCAAAAAAGAAAATTGACAGAACACCGTTAAAAAATGTAATACATCGATATAATAATGAAGATTTTAAGTCTCATTTTTGAATGTTCTCGCGCTTTTAAGCAGTTGCTCAAATGCACTTTCTGTTGACTAGGTGCATGAAAATCACGCTCGAGCTAAAGTTCGAGTACTTTACGAACGCTCAGTTGTGTACTCAACTCGACTTTAAAAATGACATTTTTTGTGATTTGTGTGCACAAATATCAGTTCGAGTATTAAGGCTTAGTTTACATTAATCAATTTTGCATTCGACTTTTTCAGTTGCGAGTAGCTCAAACATGATATTTTTGCCTTTATAAAATTCGATTTTCCACTCGGGAAGCTAGGGACAAACTCGAATATAAAATTGAACAGAAAATTCAAATACAAAAATCCTTTTCTTGTCAGAATTTATAAATACTTGAAAAATGCTATTCTTAACCGAAGAACAGGAAGTAGTTGTTATCAAATTAAGAACAATTAAAAACAATTTTATTGTCGAAGTAGGGTACGATACGTAGTACGATCCGACATATCAGTAATTAGATTGAAATAAATAAAAGCCAAAGTAATCCGAAATGAATCGACAAAATTACAGAAACGTGCATTGATTTACTTCACACTTGAATATACGATTCGCAGCGATCTCTCTACGGTGAATACGAAAAGCGAAATGATTTACTTCGGAATGAGATGTTCACCATACGAGGATCGCACAGAATAGTATGCCGGGTTTCTTAACGAACAGCAAGACGGCCTGACGTAGGACCTAAATCTTCGACAAACCGAATGTTTGAGCGGTTTTAGAGCTGGTCAATCGTCTGGTACGTGATTCGATAAAACTTGCCGGTAGGAGGCAGCGGTGCAAAAATTACCCACAAGTGAACAAGGAACCCTCAGTAAATAACTTACTAAGTTAGTCCAACAAAGATAAACGAATAATAAATCGACTAACCTTGACAATAACTTGTCTAATTAAGCTGCCGTCTTAGGAGCAACTTAACCTTAATAGTTCCCCACTATATTTAGTGAGAATATGAATGCAGCTGATCACGCCAAGTGTTGGGTAAATACTAATACAATTCGCGCTGAGGAGTGTAAAGGGTGGTCAATGGAGTCCTTTTTCCAGCGTAAAATTCAAAAAATCAAAATAACGAACTTACTCGTAGGGATCAGAAAATTGGTACTCATTCGCAGAGTTTCGAAAAAGCTAAAATTATGTCAGCAAGCTGTAACAAAAAACTATCAGGCAGTGGCTTGATTTAGATCACAGCAGGGTCAGTGATTTTTTAAAATTATTAAAACTTATGGAGATGATTGAAATTTTTGTTTTTAACAGAAAGGAGTGATGCATCTAAATCAAAATAAGCCCTTTAACAACACTTTAGCTAAAAGATTATATTTCACAAGCAAGAATATCATGAAATAAAATATGGAAATATCTATAATAAACAATTAAAACAAAACTATTTTTTTGACTACAGATATGGTTTGAAGATACGCCCAATTTTTTAAGATAATTTTTGATTCAATTAAACTTTTGGAGGAGTTTACTATGTAACTATCATGTACAGAGTGTCCCAATGACGTGTACTTCTTCTGAGAAACCTGAATATCCTTAAAAAAATCACCTAGCATAATTTAAAAACATTTTCAGTTGTACAGGGTGTTCCAAGTAAAGTAAAATCTAAAAATAAAAACAGTAAACAAAGCAAAGGGAAATTGAAGAGAAAGACATCAACACTGCTTTCCCTTCAAAGGCGAGGAGGTTTGAAGGTAACGAGTCTGTGACTTCAGACCCAATAGGGCATCACCCCATATAAAAAAACGAAATATTTAATTATCAGAATAGAAGATAATTACGTAGATTTCCAGTTAGAGTTTTTAAAAACTACTTACTCATAAAAATAAAGTAAAAGAAACATGCCCAAACAGTCGGAGAGATATACAGAGTGTCCACCGAGTGCCGCGGTCTTCTCTACCGTCTAAAGTATACAATATAGAAAAGAAATTCAAAGCAGCTGAGGTGTAACTCAGTTAGCTCTATTTCTAAATTAATTTTTGTCTATACAGGGTGTTCAGTAACTAAGAGCCATATCAAAGTTATATTTCTTTAAATAGAACACCCAGTATATTTTTACATATTTCGAAAATACGCATAACGAGTAGGTAATAACCAAAAATTTCGGAAGTTTTATTTAAGAGTTTTTAAGATATTTATGATAGTGTTGAAATTAACAAATATTAGTTGATTTAATTAATACATTAAAAATAACAAAATAATGTACAAATTAAGAATAATAATTATTAAATTAGAAAATAACAGAAAATAATGAAGAAATTAAAATATAAAAATATAGAAAGCATAGAATGCAAGAAAATATATAAGAAATAAAATAAAAAATAAACAAATTATAAAAAGAGCTGGTTCCGGTAAAAGAACAGTAGATCACTTTCTCGTTCCTCAGGTCCTTAAAGCATCGCAAGAATCTGCTTTGGCACATTTTAACTGATAAATAAATATAAACTTTGAATAACTAGTTATTCACAGTTGGTGAAGCCGGGCATAAGTGAGGCATCCCTTTGTGCAAATTTCTGTGAATTTATGAGTATAACAAATGTAATACGAATACATCACAATTCAGTATTCAATCCAAATTATTTATTTGAATTTAATTAATTAAACTTGTTTGAGTTGTTACTTGAATTTCATTAAATAAATTCAAATAATTAATTTCATTAATTGAATGAAATATTCCTAACGATTTATTTTTATTTTCGTAACTTAGTTAATCAAGTTCGAGTTATTCAGAAGTAGAAAATCCCATTTTGTGGGGAACATCCGCAAGCAAAGCACTCCGCTTTGTTAAATTCAATCTAAAAATAAAAGCTGTAAAGGCAGCAACGAATTAGGCTTTAATTTGGTATCGGGTACGGGACGTTTACAGTGGCCGGGAGACGTATGTAATTGTTCAGGGAACGCAATAACGCAGCCTGTGCCGAAACCGGGACCTTTGAGCGCGCGTTTAAAACGCCAAAAAGCCAGCTGGAATCCATAAGTTTCGAGTCCTGGTTTGCGAACTAATTTTAGGGTTTACAAACATGTACGGGGCAGAGTTCAAAGCGGTGCTCAAATTCTATTAAACCGGTCCCGTGATGCGACCTTACACACACACAGGCGCGCATACCTACATACGTACATACATATAACTAACACCCCCATTAGCAGCGTACGGGGGTGGCACAACTTTAAGCGAAGGACTCGAACTAAATAACCGCCCGAAATTCTAATTACCAACTAATTAATTAGCATATTGAAAGGATGGCGTAATCGGAAAAGTTAGATATAGCCGTGACCATAAGGGCGGGCTTTTGTTTAAAAGAAGAAACTTACAAGTTATTCATGAGCGTCGATGGAAAAGTCCGCGAGGCGTCGCTTGCTTTTGTATTATTTATAAGAACAGCCTTCGGCGTCGGCACATGTAAGCGACGAATAGAGGGAAGTACGACTTCTCTATTTTACTCTCAGTTCGACGCGAAACTTTCAGATGGAGATAACAAGTTGGATAGGAAACACTCAATTCGACTTATTGCTTCGCCGCAACATTGGTTCGATTGATTTCGAATTTATTTTACACTCACTTCAATTTGTTCGATTTAAGTAATTTAGTTCATAAAACTTTTTTGAATATTTTATTGTTACGAAGACAAAGAAGCAAGCACGCGTTCATCTGTCTAGTAAAGACTAGTCAGTTGTGTTGTTTCGAAATCGATTAGCTATTTGAAATCATAGAAATGCCAAAATTTTTTATTAGACGACTGTTACGAACATCATTACTCTGTAGAGCAGACCTCTTGTGGTGATAAGATGGGCAGACGGGTGACTCAGCGGCTAGCCTAGCCGACTTATCATTTCACTTGTTGGCTTAAAGAAAAGAAGCACTGCCAGAGAATCGTCCCTAATTACTAGATGACGGGAATGACCAACTGCTCAGAAGACTTACACTGTTATAAGAACTTTACCACGATTATGGAATATTGCTGCACACAGTCAAGTGTACCACATTACCTTGGAGTATGTATGAACAAAAAGAATACATAAATGCAGAAGGAATACTTCTACCACTTTACAACATTCCGTATAGTGGCAAACTTGGTTCGGATTGGCGACACAGCCGGTTAGTACCAAACTTTGAGTACCGGTCTCAGTGAAGTAAAACTAATTGGTCCGAAGGCCTCAGTGTAAAAAATTCGACTTCAGACACCATTCAAGTTAGACACCATTCAAGTTAAAGAACTGCATTCACAACAGAGAATACTGAAAATCTTTCCATCAGTACATATATGCCGAAGACCTCGGGATAATCATCTGCTCTTTTGACTGATAAGATCATGAGCATCCGATGACCTCGAACTTGTACTTGAACCAATTAATCTAAAAGATTGAAGAAAGAAACACTTTGGTACGATATCGGAAATTGTATTTCTCAGAAAACTCTTACAGAAAAACGTTCAATTAACAATTTTTTGTTAAAAAAAAAACATGTACCATAAAATGCGATCAAACTTTACGTGCTAATTTAAGAAAAGAAATCCGAATTTATCTAATTTATCTAAGAGATATGGATGCTTCATAGAATATGACAGTTGAAGAGGCACACCAAGAAAAAGTGCTACGGTTAATGCTGCCTTCTTAAATCCGAAGAAGACTATTGAAAGGACTTCATATTCCGAAAATGCCATAGCATGATTACGGTGTTCTCCAGAAATTCATCACAGTTATCTATATATTTGATTTATCAATATTCCACGAAAGATGTTTGATGTGTAATCTTCCGTAAAACTTCCGTAAAATCGATTACTTCAAGGATTCGCTCCTACTAAGTACCATGTTGGTCTACTCTACCATCCAGGGTATAATTTCTGATTCGATTTGAGAATCCATCTTATGTAGTTCTTGATAACTCTCCTTATGAAAACATCGAAAGACCAAATTTCCAAAATGGTGTCCATTTAATCTCGCTACTTACGATTCAGCACTGCAGTAAGGGAGGAATCCACGTACAGTTTCTTGCAGGAGTATAAAGCTTTTGTCTACTATTAGACTATGTCGGAATTGGAAGGAAATTATTTTAGCAACCGTTGCCGACTGACACTAGGGAGGAATGCATCTAGCTGCAACGGTTGTAATTATTTTCCGGTCGTGTTTCTATGAATAAAATTACGATTCTACCAAGAAATCGAGAATGGGCATACCGCTTTTCGGGTTCGAAAGAGCATCGCTGAGCTAAAATATAGAATAAATGAAACACAAAAATAATATATCATCCTAATACGAAGATTGGTGGTGTAAAGAATGTCTGCTGTCTTCATATATCAGTTTATTATCAATTATCACCAAATCAGCAATACTAATTAGGATTATTAACTATTCAGAATTTTTCACTAAAAGCACAAAGACGGCACTTCCGATACGGTTCAACAAAATCGCTCGGACTGCCGCACAAATCAAAAATCGTACTACGGTGTCGGATGGTCATTATGAATAGAATAGATTCAAAGGCCGTTGCTGTTGAATCCCTTTGCAAGGATACCGTTAAGTTTTTTATCCACATCGACTACTACAACAATCTGCCCTCTTACCGGTGTTGTCAATAATACAGTTACCTACTCTAAAATCTAAGACCACTATCATGAAATCTAGACCACTATCATGAAATCTTTTTGCGCGGATGCTGTCGGGACAAATTCTACTGGTAAGCAACATGATGTTTGAAGGAAGTACATATACAATATTGGCTTAAAATTGAGTAAGTCTGTACAGTGCAAACTAGGAGAGCTCATACTTCGAGCGATCAAAGAGAATCGTACCTATTACTAACTATCTGCAAACATATACTTTTGAAAATAAGTAATAAGCCGGCTCTGCGTGGTGGTGATTTAGCAGTTTACCTGCTACGAATGTTAAATTGGTCAACGTCAGTAAAGGTTTCAAAATCTGAACTAATCACAGAAAAGAGAGAGTTACGTTGGTCGTTCGGTCATGCTCATTTTGAACACATCCAAATGAGTTCGAATCGCATTGACTGCAGAAAAAAGGATCAGCTGTAATAGTTCGGCCATGTTTGCCACGTTGAAGATGTCCAGAAAACTGCATGATAAGTTGACAATGGTAGCACCAAGCTACGATTTATCCTCGAAAAGAGTTGAAATTTTTAAAAGAATAGCATAAGTGTTTACGGTATTAACTAATATTTCATAAGAGGTGCGGTAAGTAAGAAATGCGCCTAATTGGCCAACTTGTAATCTTCTCGTAGCGCGCAGCCAGTGGCGGCTCGTGATGATTTACTGCGGGTAGGCAACAATTGCAAAAGGGAAATGTGGGTGCATTTTCCAAATAAATTAGTTTTACAGAGCTCTCCCGACTTGGAACCAGAACGTACGGATTTAAATATCGGGACAGCTCTGTCGCTGAGTTCCTCTGCAATTTCAGTAGGACAGCCGGTGATTGATGCTATTTTATGGTGTGTGGTTGGATACAACAATAAATAAATAATAAGCTGAAAGTTGTCGTATTTCAAGTTATACTCGTGCTTTATACATTCTCTATTTTGTTATTTTATTTTGTATGGATGCTGGTTTAAACCAAGTTTTAGAATATCGACAGGGGTTCCACACGACAGGTCCGTTTATTATCAATCATTTAAAAAATTGATCATGGTATTGTAATCTTTGAGATAAATCTTATAACTATCCTATGGCCCAAAATAGAACTATTTTTGTCTTAAGGCAAATGTCAAAGCACTATAATGTATATAATATAACTCGCGAACCGCTTCCGGTAGGTTATTTTCCGGCCTCTTGTGTGAATGTCCTTTTCCGCAAGAAAGGCCTTCGAAGGGTGTGAATTTTATATTACATGGCGGGGTCCAAAGTCTAATAAAAAATTTCCGGAATGTGTACGTAAATCACCAGGAAAATTAAATAATTAAAAAAACCTCCTAAAAAAAGAGATTAATATATATGTTAGAAAATGCCTTGGGTAATTTGATAAATACTTACGGTTAATTAATCGAGGTTTTGTCGGAAAAAAAGAATTATGATCATGTGCGATGAAAGTTTTTTCCATTCGAAGTGGCGAACAACCAGTCCAGGAACCAAATAACAACAAAACCCAACGAAAATTTGGTTGGCTTCAAAGCTCTTAATAATTGCTCTTTAATCCCACAACAATTCATGGCCGATTTATGTATATTAATATTTAGCAACTTCTCAGATGAGTTTCACAACGTGATTTTTCTGCGAGGGACTCAAGATGGAAGTGCGCGAATAAATTTTTTTAAGCAAGACATGCGCAAATTCATGGAAAATTTAAACGATTAAAAACTAAAACGACTGACCAGAGAGTGCGATACCTACATTAAAACGTTTAATTAAATGAAAACATGACACCTTCATGTTATTGTTACGATTTCGGGATTCGCAAATAAATTTCATTGACCAGTTTCAAATACTTTGTTAAGCCGCAGTCGTCTACACAATAAAATACACTACACTAGAAATACTCTATAACACTAGGTTATAAACAAGTAACAAATCGCCCTTTTATCACGTTGCCGTTTATGGCTTCGTGATACCTCGCATTCTTCGCTTACTAAATAAGAACTGCTAATCGCTGGACAATCGTCCCATTATTTAGGTAGGCCAATACTCCAGAAAACGCATCGTATAATCCAGCATCTTCGAGTACCTGCCAGAGAATTCTCTACCATTTCGGAACGATTAAGGATTAATCGATTGTAGGCGCGCCCTTGACCACCCGGGCTCGGCGTAACATTATGAATGAGCAATTTTTCTGTGCTAGGATTGGAAAGGGCTGGAATTTGACAGTTGACTAGTCGGATTATGTATGGTTGTGGGTGACGTCAATTACAAGGTAACTGAAGCCCATTGGCAGTGTGTTGCTTGTGTAGGCACTTCCGAAAGAATATTGTAGTAGCAAGGTGGAAGCGCAGCCGAGAGTGAATAGTGTAATGTTCACGGTCCCATGGCGAACCCTTAGGGACCCGACGTAGCAGATGTGGGCTCCTACGGTAATCTTGAACACTCCCTACATGCCAGGTGGAGGCCGGTGGTGAGATGCCACGCAGTACCAAGGCGTATAATAGAGTGTACTTGCATCTAAATGTGCTGTCTATCTGCACGTGACATGTGTACTAGTTTATGAAAGAGCAACAAAAATGAGATGACTGTGGAGGTATTAGTTTGAATTATGAATTTACAAAAAGGGTTGAGTAGGTGTAGACCATTAGGGCTTGGGATACTGGGGTCGCCAATGAGTAAATAGCAGTTGTCTCTTGCATTGTCAATTGGAGGACGTTGATATTTCGCGTACGGTCTTACATAAGTTATTAAAGCATTTTTGCAAAAACTGGTTGGATAAATATGTGCATTTATAACAAATGGCGTCTGTGGGCATTTGCTATGAGCTTCATTAGTTATGGCCTTAAAGCCACAGCATACAATTGAAATTCACTGAACAATTCAGTTTCTTGGTATGCTACGTGCCAAGAGTTCACCGACCTCTTTTCTATTAAGACGAAAACGGAGAATGCCACTTAAATGAAGCCCTGGGCCTACGATGTGTTAATTGTAAGGCGATACGTGATAATTAAAAGCGTGATAATAAAGCTATGTGTCGTTCACCTCATCATCACTGCGTTGTCGCAATTTAAGCGATTGTGTTTATTTAGACGACGGACGATGAAAAGGCACGGACGAAAGAAATAATTGCGTCACGCGCGAGCGCCTTTGATCTATATATCAATCCCGCCGATTGTAGGTGAATGCGTTCGTTTCGCCAACTCACGACACGAGCGGGTACAGTTACTTGCAATCTTGGGGTCACAGACAATAAGAACCTGATATCATAACTCGTTACAAAGCAAATAACATGCCATTATTGCGGGCGAAATCGGTAATTGCACGTTCGGATCTTCCCCGTGGTCAGAGGTCACTTCTCTGTGATATGTCTTCATAATGCACTTTGGATTTTTTTTTCTTATAAGTAAAACTTCCTGGTTAAAGATTAAGACAATTAAGTGTCTAAGATGAATTGAAATTGCAAGTCTCATATACAAAGAAATCAAACCAGAGGAATGAAATTTGGAATAAAAATGAAGCAGATATTGGGGTCTATTCTATAGCATTGATACGTAACAATTATTGCTGTTTTAAGTGACCTTGCAAAATCGGTAATCTGTAAACAGTTTCGTAATAAGTGTGATATCGAGTTAATATCTTCAATTGACGGTCGGCAATCCAGTTGAATTGTTATGAAATTGTATCAAGTTCTCTTCAATTATCGAATACCATATCAATTGATATGCATATCAATGTTACAGAATAGCCCTGATTACAGTCACCGTTTGTAATACATGAAGTTATCATCTCCTGAAAGAGAATGTTTTTTTTCCGCTGAGCAGCAGCAACCGTCTTGAAAAAGCTTTCCTTTAATGAAAGACGAAATTTTGTTAAAAGACGAAAATAGTGACTTTCCTTTTTCTTTCATCGAGATATCCGTAAATATAATGAGAGACGAAGTTGTTGCAAGTTAACTTTGAATAACTTTTCCCAAAACTTCGTCTCCTTATTACTGATAAATCTGGAAGTTTTCATTTCCCAAGACATAGAAAGTTTCACTAGCTAATTATAATATCAAGTTCAGGTGTGTGCAAAAATTCTGAAACAATCTCGAACTGGCGAAAAGCAAACTCCTTGCAGAGATTCCTACATTTACAGAAATGTTTCTGTCGCGTGTTTTACCTCCGTGGTATCTCCGACCTCAACATCGCGCCGTAAATTTAAAGTTTGTTAAAGGCCGTGATTTATACATTCGGTAAGCAGACAGGATGTGGGCCAGGATTTAACAGCTATTGCGTATTCCTGAGAATGCTGCAAAACCGAGAGGATTTATTTTTCCTTGCGCAAACAGGGCGACAGGAAGAGCGTGATTTACAAGAGGAGGACGGGGTGGTTTACAGCGTGTCCTTTAATTTTCACTGTGTTATCATTTGAAAAGACAGTAACAAGCTGGTTATGAGATTGCATTTTAAGATATTATCCTCGTTTCAAAATTTTTTTTAATTTATATAGTTCGTTAATGACTTACTCCTATTTGTCAATTACATTTGTACCTTCGTGATAGTTCTCACATATCCACTGAAAATTGAGTGAAAAAAAAATCAATTGTTCGTATTTGCTAATGGTGAACGGTCGAGGATAATTACGTCGTATGGACCTATCCTGAAATAACAATCCCTAACTAGAGCTAACTCTGATTGTTCGAGCGCGCTTAAATTAATAAAGATTCGTCCGCGCTACAACTAATTTACAAACTGAAACAATAACGCCGAGCATGCAATTAGCCGGATTTCGAAATTAACAAACTGATCGGCGATGATTTGGGACGAGCGCTTCGTTTGCTCTCACACAATAAAATTATGCTTTGCGTAACGAGACTATCAAAGGCGGACTTCATTTCAGTTTGTGATGTATGGAGTAGAAAAGTATGAACAAAGCAAACAGGTTCGTTAATATGTGATAATCGAAATTTCTCGGAAGCGGCGAGGTGAAAGTAGTTCAGTTTACCTACGATTTCTTCTTGGGTGGTGTTTGACTGGCCCAAAAGGAAATCAGAGCATAATGAATTTTAAATTTCATTTAGCCTAAAAAGACAATCAGACTTGTTTAAATATTTGCTACGCTGTTTTATGATATATTTGATGAGGTGTACTTGCCTTTTCTAAACTGCAGTACGATGAATATTACTGATTACATAGTGATGTACGAAACTGGAACTCTACACAGATCAATTCAAATATCAAAATAAATTAAATATACACCTTGTTATAATGATGGAAGTTACATTGAAGGATAGAGTACGAAGTGCAGAAATTATAAGAGAGCTAGAAGGAGAATAAGTGTCAGAATACATAGAAAAATGTCAGCTAAGTTGGTGGGGCCGTTTACAAAGAATGTAATAGGTAAAAGAAGTAGACGAAGACCTCAAGAGACATGAGATGCAGTACTCGCGAAAATTTTAACTAGAACGAATATGAAACATTACCTCGTGTTCACGGGAGACTATTCATTACACCTGACACCGACACCGTGTTTAATATTTAAAATACTTTGGTTTGAATAGTTTATTGTCTCCGCAAGTAGAAGTATATTTTTCAAGTAACGAAGATGTTGATACTTCGTATCTTTTGTATTATACGATGCCTACTTAAACATTGCTCATTACTCATTTATGTACGTACATAACACTTGCAGCAACCTTGAATATAGCACAAGATGCCAAGTTTTGTCTTAAAACTAAATAAAACTACCCGAATTTGGTTTTACTAGACGAATGAGAATGATACATTGCACTGTCAATTTGACGCAGTGTACGCGCCAGTATGGCGGAACGGATGTCGTTTTTTATACGCGGCAACTCCCTGTAGGTACCAAAGCCACCGTTTCAAGCGTTATTTTTTGAAAATTTTGTTGCAAATCGTTTTTTTTATGCCTTGACAGCAAGCACGGCCGCTTTGCATGGGAGACTTATTAGGTAGCAGATCCGCTTCAATTTGTCTATCCTACTGCAATGTCAGGTCAAAAAGCGATTGTAGGATGTTGCTGTTTTATCTGTTATTTTTTGGTTTCAAACATGAAGAGACACATTTTTCTGATGAACTGCGGTAAAGTCTCCCGGCGGTTTCCAGGGTTCCGGAAATTTTAATCCGTTGCCCGCCCGCACTTGATTATAGCATAAATCTTCGCTTTGTTCGGCGTAGCGTGAAAAAATCCAACAGAAAGCTGGAAGAGACTCCCCGGAACATAATGTGACCCGGTTTTCACTTTGACGGTCGCGTCAAAGAATCACGTTCACCGCCGCGGCCCTTTGAAGCTCCGAGGTCCTCTTATTTACATCAGAGGGCGGGCGGCGGTAAAAATAAACACGCGACACACGACTTACGCAAACGCCCCGGCGCGGCGTAACATGACATAATGAGCGGGGGCCAATGTCTGTCTTTGATGGGGGAGTTGCTAGTTTTGAATTTCTGATAATTATTACGTGTTTAGAGTTTGAAATGTTTTGGATTTTGCTCGTGAAATTATTATCTGGCTTATTTTGAACAGATTAAAAAACAATACTTGAGTTAATGCGTATTAAAAAGAATCGAAAAATAAATTGCATTAATTATTTTTTATCACCGAAACTTGCTTAGTGGGAGTTAAGCTGAGCGTCCACTAGGTCGGTGGAGCGGAGTGGGGCGGCGCGGTTCCGGCTGCTTGTAAATCATTCAATACAAGTCCATTAGAGCAGTAGCGCGGAGTGTATGATTTAAATAATTTTCCTTTTGGATCCACGCCACGGCGCGCGCCACCGACCTAGTGGAGGCTCAGCTTTACTCGGTCGGAGATAGTCTGTTGCTAATTATTGTAAGTAACACTTTTGTGTAGCGGACGAAAATACTCAACATAATTAAAATCTCTTTCCTCTTACACGCAAATAAGTTAAAGAACGCAGCATGGCGAAGTGCACGTTCCAGTTAGGCAGGTTTTCATAAGTCTGTGCAAAAAATGTTATGCGTTTAAAACCCGTTGTGCTTGTAACACAAAATCAAAGTTAACGGGGAAAGCTTAAGCATTAAACATTGATACACTATAGTGAAGTAAATAAATTTCAATACAGGTTAGCGATAGTTGATTAGTTTAAAATGATTCTTTCAGGTCTCCTAGTACATATAAGTCAGTAAATCTGGATTGACTCAAGAGAAATGAATTTTTGCAAGGTCTTGAAGGATGTCTTAGCCACAAAGCAGCGTGTACCAGAATCACTGTCTCATATGCAGGAAACGTGTGGGCACGATGAAATCTCTTGAAATTTGAAAACGTTTGTTTTGTTTTATTTTATATGATTAAAATTGAAAATAAAGAGTCTGCACACGTAACTTCATACTCCTGTAACTTGAAAAATAACATTTTAGGAAAAGTTGTTGTTTTGTTTGTGATTCAAAGTCGGATTGGTTAGCAGTAAGTGACGTATAAAAGACGGACACTATTTTCGAGATACCCAGTATAAAAAGAATGCAGGAGTAAAATATTTATGTAGTCTGTATATTATACGTTTGAAGTGACATTGGTACGATAAACATACTATGATATGCTGTAAATATGGATTCGTTCCAGCCCTCACGTTGGAAGCCAATTTATTTTCTAATGTTAGGTAAAGTTTACAACTTAAGATTACATTATAATCCCATTTACAGAGGTCTTTTACGTTGGGGTGCCAATTATTCACAGCAACGTAATGATGGATGGATTTTCTTTTCCTTTTTGGTATCGAATTTGTAACGATTTCGTTCGTTTAATACGTTCTCAGTTTAAATTTTAAAGCTGTATAATGGTACAATACAAAAACCAAAATTGATAAAATATGAACACCAATTTGTAATTGAAAACCCTTGAGGGGCCGCCTGGATATTTCAAAGGATATACGTTAAAAAACTTGCTTCGAAGGAGAAAAATATAACTTTCTGTATTAAATAATTGAAAAATGTTTTTAACGAGCCATCATTATGGTTCGCAAGAAACTCTTGGTTCAATGGTTCCACTCATTAGCCGAAGCCTCAACTTAGTTCGCGCTTCGAATACTTTACTAAGGCGCATTGCATCAACCACTTTATTATTTACCAGCACACTGTGCCAGGTCTTCCGCACCGCCGCGTGTACCTCGCACCTTCTCCTAACTTATTTTTAACGAAGGCCTGCGCCAATTACGCGAACTTCCTCGAGTAGATTTCGCATTAGACGTGGTTCCGTCGAAAACTTCTTCTCACCGCCTATTGCTATTCCGGGCGCGTTTTTCACGGCTTTCCGATCCGGGAGACGATATACAGATAAAACGTGTCTTCGCCCCGTCGCCTCAAGTGTCGTTTTAGCGACGAACTTTTAATGATTCTGGAATATGTATGTGATTGTGCGACGCGCCGTCGAGTTTTGAAAGGCAAATTCGTTTTAAAGTGCCCGACGACGAATGGGGCACAATCGATATTCTTTTAAAAGAGTTCACAGCACCTAGATAGTGCAGAATGCTATTATTCGTTGATAGAGGTCTTACACATCCCTTGGTGATAATCTAGTAGCTTCCAATTAACTCTCAAATGGTGATTCTTTTTGTTATTCCTACACATGGTGAACGATATACTAAGTGACACCACAACTCGGCCGTGTGTTGGTATGTGCACGAAAGCACGAGATCAATTGCGAGAGCGACAGCTGAAAGAGAGGTTCAAATATCAATGTGTGAGAGAGAACGATGTGTAATCCTTCAGTGTGAGTTAATATTAAAATATTTCTCGCAGTGGCAAGCACATTTCGAATGCCCGCTGATTCTTCACCGTGCTCCTACATAATCTCTTATTGACAAGATAACTTCAGTCGATTGTATAGTTAGGTTACGAAAAAGTTAGGAGAAGCAAGCAACCATCACATTGTTACAATCCTGTTGCTTAACTGTGCTCTGCTAATGTCCAAACTTATTTTGGCCATTTTTAGGCGCATTTTGACGATTTTGTTGATGCTTGGAAGTTTGGTTTGCCTTTTGTATTGGCCCACCGAGTTTGACTTGCTATATCGTGTTTATGTTCAGTACTCCTTTCTTGTCGGGTACTCTATAGAATTTTCTACTGTTGCATTTAGTTTATTTTATAAGTTTAATTTCACTACCATCCTCGTTGTTTTGGGATGGTTAATCTTCCCTTTAATTATTGTCTCACACTAGGTTTCGTCTGCCTAACATTCGGCTCTGCTCGATTTATATTTTGTGATTTCCCTTTCACCCCTTCGCCAAAAATGTTTCGTTTTACTTCATCTGAAAGAGATCCTTTGTAGGTTGTTGTGTTTTGGGGGTCAGCACAGTGGCATTCACATGACGTTGGCATACGTTGGCTGCAGAATTATCAACTCCCTATTTATTAGTTCCCAGGTGGACGTTGTTGTTACTCTAATTTTCCATTTTATTCAACCCCCTTCAGAACTTCGATTTTGTTGAATCTATTTTGGAAATGTTTATCTCCCGCTTGGCTTCTCATTTTTCTTCTTCGCCCTTTTCATTTCAAATTCAAGTTCAACTTGACGAAAGGTTAAGGATCTCACGGTATATTCGTACTGGCTTTCCTTCCTCCGCGAACATTGTTCTTCTTGATTAAAATTTTCGTCTGCTTTTGTGTAAAGGCATTTTAAAGGGGCAAATTTCGACGGAATTTTATCCGCTCACGTTGAATCATTTATTTCTGAGGTGCAAGTACGTGCAATCGCGCAATTTTGTGGTGTTTTGGAAACCACGTTTGGTATTTTCCAATTCTGCTTTCCTTTGTTGGAGTTTGGTTTCCACAAATAGACCTGTTGGGATTCTCCTGCCGTTTTAATACGGATTTGATTTTACTTCACCTCGTGGTTGATCGACCCCGTTATCTTGTTGAACGCCACGGTTTCCTACGTTCTGGAATTCGGGAAGATTTTGGCTTACGCTTTAGGACCGTGGGTACGTTACAGCCTTTTTTTTGTTGTTACGAATTGTTTAACAGATATATAGTAACTCCTCCCCGCCGGATAAAATCAAGACACAAGCCCTTTTCCTTTCCGCCGAAGGCGCGGTTAATCGACGTCTAATTGGGGTCGTCTTCATTAATTCTTTGCCGGACGAAAATCGTTTTGGACATCATTCGAGTTACGTAGGATGTCAACGTGGTCTGGTACATTCTGACCCCCCACTCCCCTCTACTTGGGAGATGCTCTACTTACCACCGTTGATGGATCAGGAATACAGATAAGAATTTTCTTTTCTTCTTTTATTAGATAATGATTTTGCGTGTATTTGCCAATAACCTGCCTACCGTTAGTTATTATTATTTTTTCCTATTTTACTTATTTCAATTTGATATTATATTTGCCTTTTTTGCATTGCTTGATTTTTGATTTACTCATCCAATTATTTTTTATATTTAAATTTAATTCATTGGTAATTGTATTTTTCTTGTTGGACGGCGAACGCGTGGATCCATCGCGACAGCTGAAACCGGCTAGATATTGAATGTGTTGGATTTTAAACTATTTTGCATTAGTTATATCATTTTATCTTATCTTCTTTTGCACAAGCGCTTCATTCACGATTGTTCTTCACTATAGAGAACTATCGACTCTTATCGTACGTGATGTCTTATATTAAAGTTATTAATTTCAATCTCGGTTTGATTTTATTTTGTATGTCCGAACTCCTCTCTTGTGACTATCGCCGACGCAACTGGGGATCTTCAGAGTCAAACTTAGCCGTTGCATACGGATATTCTCTTAGTGGAGTGTTCGATATCTTTTGCCCTCGCAAATCGGCGCCCTCTTGTTGTTTTGGCTATCTCGCCGCGAAATTCCCGTGTACCCCATGACCGTCTCCCTGAGGTGGGTAGTCCCTTCGCATTACCCTTCGACTATTATCGGGTAGATTCGACCGTCCTTTCGCTGCGTATTGTTACTAGCGAGAGGTGGCCAGAAGTAACAATAGTTTATTTTCCATAAATTGACGTTTTTTTTTTGGTTAATTTCTACGAATCAATTCAATACGAATGTGTTTCAAAATAAATGTTTTCTGCCTTACTGTTGGATACTTTTAAAATAAACGACTTTAGAGGAAACTATGTATTTCGCTGAAACTGTTTAGTCATTTAACTAACCACAACAGCGTAATCCAATTTTGACGATTCACTGAATCGAACGAGTCTTTGAAAGCAAAACAATTTATACCCAATAATAACTGAAGAATTCTCTCAGGAGTTACTTAGTTTATAATCGTGCCAGGGGATTACCCCGCGTTAAATTTGCACTGTATTCCATTCGATTTCGCCGTTATTATTACTATCAAACAATTCAGCTACTGTACTCACGGGCTATTATTAGTCGGCTCCAATTTATTACCGAGGCATGTAGGACAAATTATATCGAGCTTTGTGACGTTCACCTGAGTATTAATTCAGCATAGCTGAATCGAACACCAAAACGTTAATACCCTAACATATTCACGTTTGCCGGTATTGTTATGCACACATTGTCGATCCTTTGTTATGCAAGCCGATATTGCTCAAGTTTCAGTTGGATTTTGCTTTCTCGCACAACCTGCAAAAATTTGCCGGAGTTAATCCTGAACTGGAGTTAAGTGGATATGCCAATACGGAACTGATTGCGAATCTAATTTCAGCTCGTATCGGAAGATGCTGCAAGTTCGATTCGAAGCTGATTGTCTAAATATTTTCCTGCATTGTAATGTTTGACCAGCGAATTTAGAATTCTATTACGACTACGGGAACGTTGAAACTATTGAACTCGACGGAGAGCAAACATTTTCAATACGAACGCATTTAGATATTTGTTTAAAATCAAGTTAAATTCGAAAATAAACTGTGCAGAGGATTTTCCAGTAGGCTTTTGACGATCAATCGGCAGAATAAATTACAAATCGATTTAAGAGAAAATTCGTTTTTTAGTTATCATTCCATTAACGCTGAATTGATAACTGAGTTTACAGAATATAAACTTCTGATCCACTTTCAACGCAATCACATCGGCAGGATAATCTATTGTGTATTACCATGTTATACTTTAAAATTCCCTTTTTACAGCAAAAATAATAGCCTTTTAACGCTCGTCGGCATAACCCACGTTAATCAACTATTAGCTTCATAGAATGTCGCGTGCAGCACGTTTTTCATGAAAATTTCTGACCTGCAATAAAAAACAAAGTTGGCCACACGTATTAAAATGAAGATATACTCCTGTTTCGTCAAGGAATTACGGAAAATATACGAGCACATATTTGACTGCGACACATTTTGCTTGCACATCTCCACGGGGTATCACGTGTGTACTCTAACTGTTAAGTATAAACTGTAGTTTGTCTTCACTTGGGGAAGTAAGACAAATTAATGGGCTCTCGGAAAATCGGAAAATAATTGCATTGGTATGAATCAGCAAGCCGAGCAATCATGCCTTTCACAGTTCGCACAATTAAGTCAGATAATGTTAGACGTTGATTGTCGTTCGATTGCGTGACTTAGATTCCTCCCTTTGTTCTTAAGACAGGCGTTTTATGCTGTGCGGACTTTCGTTCAAAGCTTTAAGTTCACGTTTATCTCGTATAATTGCGTTGCATTACAGAAGCTATTTTCTTCTCGTCGCTCCTGCAAATGAAGAACACCGAGATCTGGAACACAGCAGTTACGTGGCGATTGGTGACCCTAACATGATTCGGCAATAACAGAAGGACCATCAACCTGAAGGACATCCTCACAATACGAGCAGTAATTTAATTATATTATCGTTAAAAGTTGAAATTATTAATGAGCAAATACTAAACGAGTAGGTCAACAACAAAAATAAATTAGTCCTGTCGTCTAAAAAGTTTGTATGACTTTAACCTTCTCAATTAATATTTGCTTGTGAATAATTTCAACTTTTAATATTAAAATAATTAAATCACAATTATTATTTACCGGCCTCTATTACGTCTCACAATAGTTTTTACAGATGTGCAATAAATATAACATTGACATATTAAAAAATCTTCTTTGTTAATACACCTTAAGTCTGAATATTTTTTCGTACTTTCCGGGCTAAACGGCTTCTCTTTCCGGCCGTCTCAGAGTGCAAGATGCGGTGTTATGTGTTCAGAGTCTTTATGGGCACCTTTCTATTCATTTTCTGGCTTCTTGAAATTACTTAAGTAAATCCGTCGGAGGATGGAACGACTCGCTGTTGCCAATTCGTCGTAGAACCAATTCGCCGTCGACCCAATATACCGTTCGGCCAATTCGCCGTCGCATGATACTGCTCTATTTAGCTTGATAAGCTTTAAAACATTTTCTGGCTACTTTAGATATCCAAGTTATACCTACGAACTGAACGAAAATAATTATATTTCAGTACGTTTCAAATAAATTAAAATGGACTGCAGTATTATTTTCCTCTTTCACAATATAATAAATTCTTAATTACAGTATGACCATCGTAACGTAAAATTACGAACAAAGTGATGGTGTTAGCTAGCACATAATCATATTTTTTTTAATTGAACCCCCAACATTTTTTATAATTTTCAAAGATGAGTTTTCATGAATCAATATCTTGAAAACAGTCGACTTTTGATATGTAGTGATTTTCATTTATATGAAACTGATTATAATTTTGAGCAGAATCTGAAAATATTAAAAAAATTGTAGGGATTTTGCAAACACCCTGCGGAACACTTGCTGGAAGAGCAAAAAATGTTATCTGTTTCTTTATCTATGTATTTAATTAATGATAAATTATTTTCTTTTTCATTTTCTGGCTTTTTTTATTTTAGTTACGTATAATTATCGTATATTATTATTTGGATATATACCTGCATTTCAAAGTTTAATCGCCAGTTTACCGACGGCAAGTTTACCGAAGGCGAATTGTACCTATGGCAAAATGGCGACGATGATCTGGTGACGGCTAATCGGCGACGGCGAATTTTCTTAGATCCAATTCGTTGCTAGCTCTTCGATTACATGTGATACAAGTTTTTTTTTGTTTCTTGGGACAATTAATAATATAACTAGTATACCTTATTATTACATAAACAGATTCTTGTTCAGTTTTTCAATTTATTTCACAAATATTAAAAAAATGTACCAATCAAGCTCCTTTACTAATTCTTAAAAATTTGTTATTAAGAGTTCACTTTTTACGAAGTAACTAAGCAAAGTTAGAGAATGTATGCTGGCGTAATTATTTTTCATAATTAAGGTGCCCAGTAAATTATTGAATTACGCACCTCGTTGTTCCGTTGATTAATAATGGAAAGTAGTTTCGAGATCAAAATATTTTTATTTTATTTTAAATATTTAGCATTTCAAAAGGTAGCTAATATTTGTTTTTTATTTATTTACCATCAAGTAGGTCCTGATTTTATTTTATTAGGTTGGCTATTAAAGTTAAATTAGACAAATTATGTAAATAATTAATCATTGTCAAAGTTTAGTTACTTGCGTATGTACCACTTTTCCCTAAACTTTCACGGTATACTTCGATGGTAAATAAATGAAAAACAGATATTTCTGTAAATATTTGAGATTTCCTGTCCTTAATTTTCTAGCCTACTATGTGAGATTATTTTCGACTTGACAACAAATTTAATGTTTTTAATTTTAAAACAAGAAGTTATTTGCCACTGGTTATTTTTAACTGATTTTATTTGACTCTGCCACATTCTCCAAAAAGTGACCTACCCATATCCGTACAAAAATGATTTCTCTAACTAGGGTCGAAACTGACCCCACTTCGTCGTCGATGTTCCTCAATTTATTTGAGAAAGTAATCGTACTTTTCCGAATTAATTTGTTTGTTTCTGTAGCGTCCTTGTCCAAAGACAAGACTAACAAGAAGGCGTCAACGGAAATATAGGTCAAACAGCACGAGGCAATACAAGAGGGCGGTGTAAAATTTCGCGGCTATCTGTTAATAAACACAACATAAAAATCATCAACTATCATTAAAACATCAATTATTTCCAATAATAATTGTGGAGGTAATGGTTCAAATAAAAGCGTTTAAAGTTTAGCTTTAGAAAATTTTTGTGAATTTCTTTCAATCATCGGAAAAAAAACGGAAACAAACCAAAACTAACTTCTCCATATTTTTAAATATAGCCAGGGAAAACCAATGGAGTATTTACGAAATAAAAAAGAAAAGAAATTTTTCTAGCCTTGCTAGAAATCTATGTAAGCCGAGTTCAGCTTTGAGTTTTGCCTATATTTATTGCATTCCAAAACTAATCGAAATAATAATAATAATCTCATATTCCGGTTTCATACATGTGCAACACATAGTAAATTGCACGAATTCCTGAGCGATCGTTTTTATTCTACGTTTGATCGAGATTGAGATTAGGTGGCGCGCATACATCGAATACATCTGCATCCGCACAAGCATGAAGTTTCTTTTTCTTCTGGTTTTGAGTTGAATATATAAAATCGTGTTTTTGCCTTGCCAGAAGAGGCACTGAATTATTTTCGAATTTTATCTCCGTACAATGTGCTTTGTTTCTATATTCTAAATTTGAAGACATCGAAAAGATTATTAGATGCTGGTGTTTATAGAAACACTTATAGAAATAGGAAGAAAAATAAGTGAGAGAAGAATACCGATCTCTCACAACCACAGTAAGAAAGAAAAGAAGAAGAAAAAACTTGCAAACTTCGGTTTCAAGGCAAAAGCCTTTTAGATTTTCTTCAATGAAGATATTTCCATAATGAGCTTGCGTATGTTGTGATAAGAGTTCGGAGTACGTTGTGGCAAAAGCAGATATACTTTAACTTTATTTCCGTTCCTAAATATTAGTTTAACAAATATTGATATGTCTTTATGGTCCTAAAAGAACTGTCTTGTTAAATTCGTCTCAAGTGACATATTAGCTTTTGACATGGAGCCACAGAATTAGACGACGATAATTAAATTTTATTTTGCGAATAATTCAATTACACATGGCCATACACGTAGCTACAGTGTGAACCATTATTGATGGTTTCACAGGGTTTCTCAGTTATTTTGCACGAAACTTCAAACAAAACTTTTCCGTGATCGAATGAAATTGACCATAAAAAACTGTGTTCTATAATATTGATAGAAGGAAGGAAGAGCACATTTCGTTTCAAGATTAAATTACCTAATCTCAAAACTGAACGGCAATTTCATATTATTTACCTTTCTTCAACCCTTAAAAATATCAGAATTATCTTTAAGGAGAAAGTTGAGCCTGCCACTGTACTACGATGAATAAGATAATAACATGACAATAACATAATTTAAAAAAGTCAAAATATCTTCAGCTGGAGGTAAGCAAAAGTCCGTTGTCTATTTAGAGGACAGATTCTTAAAGTGAGCGGTAGCGTCCACTAGTGGTCGCTGAAGCGTTTTAGGGGGCGGTAGCGACTTCACGAGGAATTGGGTGACGAAGTTAATAATAAATTCTGAAATCAGAAAATCATTGAAAAGTTAAGTTTTGCATTATTGATAGTCGATCTCGCGCAGCAGACGAGTCTTCCGTTTTCCTGTGCAGGAATGGGGGGCGTTAAGCAATTTTTGACTTGCAAAGTGCGCGGCAACCGCAAAAAGTTTGGGAACCTATGATTTAGAGGAACTGCAAATGCTAAGCAGGTCATTCACCAGGGAATACGTTGGGTAATATGACAACATGTGTGTCAACATATTCCCTAGTGAGTGGCATGGTATACACAGAGTAATAAGTTCAGGGTCACGTCTTAGCTTTTGGATTGTTTTCTAGTAGCCTGCAACCTACAAACCTGTTGACCAATCTGTCAACACACAAGCGAACTTGTTATCTACATACAGTATGAAATACATACAGTATGAAAATATTTTTCGAGTATCTAGATACTTATCTGAGATACTACTAAAAAATTGTAACTGCATCAATATCTAGATACAAAACAAAACTACCTATTCATCTGAAATACTATGATACATTTTAGATGCATTTTAAACTTCTAAAGAAACAGCAGATCATGGTCTTGACGTAAATGCAACTGCCTATTTTACAGACTTTTGTTTTGATTTTACTCTTTATCAAACATGTTTCTTAGTTTGTCAAATGACTTTTCTATTTAACATGCGAAGTTAGCAATGATGCCGACTTACTTTGAAACAGGATGTATATTATTCACATATTCATGCGAAAACTCCGTTAATTTTCACACAAAAATTCGGTTTGGATTGCAAATAATTTTTTGTATCTATATCTGTATCTAGATATTTTCCGAAAAAAGTATCTGTATCTGCATCTAGGTACATATTTCTGAAAGTATCTCTCTATCTGAATGTCGACACTATTATAAATATATCTTTAACAATACTGCCAATAATTACGTTCGACAAATAGAGAAGGTTTTTTTATTATTTACTCGATATGTTTATTAATCTTTCAGATCAATTAATTTCCTGCAATGGAAACTAAAGGAGTCGAATCCAAAGTGGTTTAGTAAAAATCAAACAATTGTAAATATTATTAAAGGACGAAGAGAAGATTTCAGGATATTTACTGAAAAGTTTGCCTTACTTACTACAACCAATTATGGATCTCAAAGTCATATTGCTTGAAAAATTGCGGCATGTACCCGAACGTAATACCTTCAAAATGACCATCGCACTTTTTCCCATTTTCAATCCTGTCTTACCTCTTCAAAGCCTTGCCCGGCACAGTTCGTCCTATACACGAGGGCTTTATGTTATATTTAAAGCTCGTCCCTTCCTCCCTCTCTCTCTCTCTCTTCGAGTTTTGCGAGCGAAACCGAGCGTTCGAAAGCACAGAGTCAAAGACGTGGAGCGCATAATATTTTTAATGTTACGATTATGCTTGATGCATATGGAAGTTTGAAGCGTAGGTGTGCCATAACTATAACAATCCTATCAACCCGCGCCGTTTAGGAGCGCACGAGCGGCAATGAAAAATGACAGGATAATAATACGCTTTGTTACGTTCTCGCCTTTGCAGTAAAATTCCCGCTTTACGTACCGTATCCATAACAAAGTTTAGCTAACGCAGTTCGGCGATCTTATTTATTATTGATAACTTGAGAAAGAACACTTGAAATTTTATAGAAAAGCTATTGTTCTATTATTATGCTTTAATATGCCGATCTCTTGAAGTTGTATGGTATTGTTTAAATATCCTTTCTTTAAGTAATATCCTTTCAAGTTGCTTCACATGATAATACGACTTTCATGTCTTAATTCTATTCATCAAATATCTAAATACATTGCATCATGAATTGGTTTTCTAGTTGTTTATTATCTGTGTTGAAACTGCAGTGTACATACAGGGATATTCACGATGAGTGGCCTATTAGATTACACCTTACAGGGCGCTGAAAATTTGTATATGGTATTAATCGATAATGAACTATTCAGATAATATAAAATCAGTCCTGAGGGAGTCAATACTAAGTATTAATCGATAACGAGCTATTCAAATACTATAAAATCAGTCCTGATGCAGTAAATACTAACTTTCTTATTTCAAATGGAACACCCCATATATGTATTATTAAATTTTTGGATTCCTCTTTCAGTTCGACATTTTTGATTCACATACGTCATGACTAAAATGTACTATTTGGACAAAATTAATTTTTTTAACTTTGGCGATTACAGTGGTTACAACAGGCTTCGGATACAGTCACTAATTGTGAAAAGTACATAAAAGTACATATTTTTCGACAAAAGTCACTATTAGTACGTATTTTGAAAATAGCGCGGATTTCTGTTTAAGGTTGAATAAAGCTAGGTTCAGATGCGTCCGGATACACAAAAATTGCAGATCAGCTTCTGATTGGTTCTTTGAAAAAACCATCCAATCAAAAACAATCGGCATTAAATATTTTGCGTATCCGGAAGTCATGTGAACTGAGCTTAAAGTGGAGCTGCAAGTTTCATTGGCCAGTATTTTCACCTCGTTTTTAATTTAGCAACGTCGTGATTAAATTCTCTCTCCCTCTCTTACTCATGAAATTCACATTAAGCTGAATGGTTTATTTATATTTTAATCGCGGCTTTAGTTAGTGACGACCTTAATCATGAAATGAGAATATTGGCTCTATCTGTGGATATTTAATATGTGAAATTTATACAACATAATATACAGGATGATTCTTAAACAGACCGCCAAATAATAATCTCTACAATTAATTCATTCATTCATCGCACTGCCCTATTGTTGGGGTAATAAAAAAGCGTGCTCCCAATTTTATTGCTTGATTTTTAATACGATCCGAAGACGTTTTCGAATTACTTTTCAAGATAAATAAAATAAAATAAAGACAAATGTCTGTAGACCATGACACCCTTGACTGTTTCGTTAAAATTATCGATTTGTGAGCGGCAAAGGTAAATTGTATAAACTCGCTTCACAGTAAGCCTAATTTTCATTTTAGTTATTACGTTTTTGAATGCCCTACAAATCTAGTTCATATTTTATCCGCAGGTACGATTTTAAAATTGATATTTTTTTTCGAACGCAGCTGATTAAAAATGGCGTTCCCTCTATTAAATAAATTTTAGTGTCAGCATTTACAGCTTTATTGCTCTAGGAAAAGACAATAAAATGTACGAAAACACGATGTAATAAAACTTACGAATGCGAAATCAGTATTTTAGTATTTACACATTGGCGTAACATGCTTTTTGAGGTCATTTTTAATTAATAATAATTTTTTTGGAAAAATCTTTTTAACATTTTTCTCGTAATCAGTGATTTAAATTCTCTCACTGGTTTTGTTTTTTTTTTTGGGGGGGGGGGGGTTATTTAAGAATCACCCTGTACGTTTGTTCACGAAAAAAAAATTCTAGTTTGAAATGACAATGAAAGTAAGTTAGGTCCATACGCTCTAAATTTATTTTATTTACAAGTGTCACTTACCGCAGAAAATGTTCACCTGTGAACACGATGATGGAAGTTTAGGCGTGAAAGTCTGAAGTTAACAAAAGTTTAATTAGTTCCGAAAACAACAAATTGACAAATAGAAAGTTTAACGTAAAAACTTGAAAAGATGAATAATTTGACACTTAGGGTATGTTAAAAAAATATTATTGAGAAAGTGTGCAATCAGGTTAAGACAAACGTCAATTTTCCATGGATTGCTGCGAGCTTTTTTCCGACTGAACATACATTATAAAATTACTTTTGAATCCTGCGATGGAGAACAGCGCATGCGTGTTTGGTTACAACGACTTCTTACCCTGTCAGTTTCCATGGACGAAATGAAATAAGAAAATAATGAAATTAAATTACATTTAAAATATTTGCTCTTACAGTACGTTATCGTTTTTGTGATAGTTATTGGAAAGAGCATACTCAATAAATTTGTTTATTTAAATTGTTTTTTAAATTATAACATATATGCATTTGTATTATTAAATGCAAGCGAAAGTCACTATTTAGTATTTATTTTGGGTTGTATAAAGTACATTTTACATATTTATACCAACAGTACCCACTCTGAATTCTGTTAAAAATGGGAATATTTCGAAAACTAAAAAAGTTGGAGAATTTTACCTTTCTGTCCATGAACACAGAGATAAAGTAACACTTTTCTGGTAAAAGATAAACAAAATAATTTACAAATGAGATCCACGGAAGATAGTTTTCAACTATGAATAATTTGATGTTTTTTTTAATGCTGACTCTGACTTTTTTCTATAGCATCTGATGCAAAATATTTTCTGTTTATTTTATATAATGTTTAGCTTGATCTTGCATAATTCTTGTTGAAAATACTGTCTATCTACTAATAAGAACTTTTGTAATGTTGGATATCTGAAGATCGTTTAATAGGGTGTGGTGATCCTTGAGTTTGAGCCTCCTAGAGCACCCGATCTTAACTCCAGTAGATTTTAATTTACGAAATAAATTAAAAAGATTAAGTACGTAAAACTCCTAGAAAAGGAACGAAGGGGCGGAAACGCATTTGAATAATCGTTGCATTTAAAAAAAAATCGAGTTATTCATTGTTGAAAACTGTCAACTCCTGTGAATTTCCTGTAAGCTCTGTACGGTTTAACTTTTATCGGAAAAGTGTTACTCTATCTTTGTGATCAAACAGCAAACAGACAATTTCTCCATCTTTCTCAGTTTTTGAAATTTTTCAATTTATTTTCGCCAAAATTTTTAGAGAAAATTGAATATTGTCAAAATAATACAATTTAGTCATGATGTATGGGAATGCAGAAGATGTAGAATTGAAAGGGGAATGCAAAATGTAAACATATAGGGTGTTCTATTTAAAATGGGAAAGTTAGTATCGACTTCCGGGGAATTTAAAAATGTAATAATATATGGGGTGTTCTATTTAAATTAGGAAAGTTAGAACGGTAGAACCGGAAGCACGTCATGACTGATTTTATATTATTTGAATAGGTCGTCATCGATTATTGCTACATACTCTCAAGAAGAAGCTTCTCAAGACCCAGTTATCATGGGATTACGAATGAGGAATAATCCTGCTTACTACATCAGAAGTATTCGTTTTTATTTCACTCTAGGGATTTTTAGCGACCTGTAAGGAGTAGTTTTCAATTTATTCTAATAGGCCAGTCGCTGTGAATATCCCTGTATATAAGAAACTATTTTAGCTGATTAAGTCAATGACTTCTATCTCAACAGCAAAATTTCCCCTATTTCTCTCTCTGGTGTTTAACTAACCCTCGATTAATTCCAGGCTCAAACGCGTCCTTAACAAAGCAAAATCGCGGCGCTCTCGTTTAAAGACGAATTAGGGATGCAAATATTGAATCGGATTAATGAAAAGGAAATTTCCGCGAACAACCCCCGCAGCCCTCCCGGTCGTTAGACGGCTAATCAACGCGACGGCCGCCAATAAAGATGTAATTTTTGTTCGCCTTGTTAATTTCAGCGCAAATGATTTGTTTGACGGGCCGGGACGTGACGGAGAATATTATTTTCGTCGGTGGCTCGCCGCCTGTCAATTTGATTTGCGAAAAATTAGGCAATTTTCGCCCGAATAGCGCGGTGTGCGGAAGAGCCAGTAATGAATTCGTGGAGCGTACTGATTTTGATGTTCCGAGTTGAATACTAACGTACTTTTATTTTTATATCATGATTCACATTTGCAAAATAAACGGTTTTACTTTACTAAGGTTAAATTTAAACGTATTTTCGAAATACTCAGGCAAAATTAAAAAAAAGAACTAATTTCTGTATATCCGACTGCATTAACTTTCTTTAAAAATACGCTCACCTAAATAGTTTGGAGAACAAACGTTAAAGGAAGAGCTTTCACGCTAAACTTGGTAAGTCCAAAAAAATGTAATTTGAGTTAGACATGGAATCAAGGATTTATTATTCAGTTGAATCGTCTGATGAGACCTAATTCATTTACTTCTCGCTTAACATATCATAATATATCAAGAATTAATTAATCAGGCGTTAACAGATAATGCAACTTAATAATAAACTCTTGATTCCATGTCTAATTCGAAATTCGCCATTTTGGACTTCAAGTTTTGTCTGAATGCTCCTCAAATGGAAAAATAATGTTAGCATACGTTAATCAAACTTGTCTGCGAGCGCAGTATTTGGGATTCAGTTAGTGATGTTTAACTGTGTCCATAATCAAACGACAGTTCGCTGATAACATTTTATACGATAAGTATTTTTCTTGGTGTTCTCAATATCGTTTAAAATTTTTTGAGACCCAGATTACGCCCTGTAAAGGAGAGTGAATACAGAGGGGACATGGCGAAGATGTGGCGTTTTGCAACATTTTCTCTGTTGACAAAATATTGTATTGTATAAGTTGCACAAAAATTCTTCCTTCATCTTCGTCATTTGAGTCGGTCATTTGAGGGTTCGGAAACACAACGTCATTTTCAGATTTTATAGTTGGCTGACTTAAATTTGATATGATTGTCCACAGTAATTTCACACTAAAGAAGAAAGAATAAAACATAGTTTTGGCTTGAAAAATGGCGAATCTGACATTGTTTTCGAGCCCTCTCCGATATGCTATACACCCTGTCCGTTTTTCGAGTACCACTATGGGGATCTCGCTTATCTTAAGAGATACGAAGTTGGTTAAATTAGGGCAAAGTTGCGCATTTTCGTGCTGAATAATAATCTAAAAAGAAATTTGAAATATCTTCAATAGTTTTGAAGATAACGCAAAAAAACCAAAATTTCTGATTTTCGTTTTTAATTTTTTTATGATAAACTAATCTTTCTAGACATTTCTAACGAAGACATTATTCAGACACTTTTTTATGGAGAATTCGAATATGTCATACACTTTTCAATAAATCTCAAGATGGCGGAGAAACACCTGTCAACTTCATTTTTTCTTATGGACGCCATTTTGGATTTTAATATTTTGAGATTAGATTTTTTTTTCTCTTTACAACGATGTATCACACGCGATGGTTCAATCTCATATTTTTGCCAAAAATTCAATTTTTCCTTTTTTGCCAAGAATGCTTTGGAAAAACAAAAAACGTTCGTTTGTTGTGAACAAAAGTTTGACAGTTTGATGATATTTCAAGTCTTGTCTTTACGTTTGCGCTAGTTTTATCGCGAAAATGCCTTTTTCAAGCCAAGAACAAAGAGATATGATTCAAATTTACTACACTTCGCATCGAAATACCCACGTGGCTGCTGCAAAATATTTGCAGCGTTATCCTGAGCGGCAACAACCTTGTTTGAGCTATTTTTCTTTGCTACATAGAAACTTGGGCGAATGTGGTTCGTTTAAGAAACCTAGACGGAAATATGGCGATAGGCCCAATGAATATGAACAGGAAATTTTACAAGTGGTAAACATTTTACATGATTACAAAGACTAAAATACGTATTCATCATTTAATTCTTAATTAGGTGCAACACAATCCATCTGTTTCCTCAAGGGAAATTGCAGCCCAGCTGAATTTGCCGTCACATCAAGTTGTTTGGAGAACCCTTAGAAAACACAAATATCGACCTTGGGCAATTCATATTACTCAAACACTTCATCCTGGGGATTATGAACGACGGTTAGCTTTTTGCACGTTTGTAAATAATAAGATTCAGGAAAACCCTACTTTTCTTAATAACATCATATGGTCTGATGAATGTAAATTCACCAATGCAGCAATGTTTAATCGCCATAATGAACATTACTGGTCAATTGAAAATCCACATCAATTTCAAGCACGGCGACCACAAATACGTTTTAGCCTTAATGTATGGGTCGGTTTATTGGGCGATACGATAATAGGTCCTTTTATTTACGAAGAGACTTTAAATGCTGATCGGTACCTCAATTTTCTAAGGACATTCCTAACGGATTTTATTGACGACAACATTCCTCTTCATCGTTTGAACACCATCTGGTTCCAGCAAGATGGCGCACCGCCCCATAATGCTATGAGGGTTAGGGAATGCTTGTCGGAAATATTCCCCAACCATGTTATTGCTAATAATGGCGACGTACCCTGGCCGGCGCGGTCTCCTGACATGTCTCCCTTAGACTATTTTTTATGGGGGACAATGAAAAATAATATTTATAAAACATTGCCAGCCGACCTTGATGAACTTCGTCAAAGAATTGTCACCACTCTGAGGTACAAGATTAGAAGGAGGGATGTGGCGAGAGCTATAGCAAATCTCAAGAAAAGAGTGGCACTGTGTTTAGAATTAGGAGGTGGGCAATTTGAACACATGTTATGATGTTACTTTCATAGTCAATAAAGAACTGTCTGAATAATATTTTGGTTAGAAATATCTAGTACGATTAGTTTAGCACAAACATAAATGATAAGACTCAAAATAGGTTCAAACTGTCAAACGAACGTTTTTTGTTTTTCCAAAGCATTCTTGGCAAAAAAGGAAAAATTGAATTTTTGGCAAAAATATGAGATTGAACCATCGCGTGTGATACATCGTTGTAAAGAGAAAAAAAAATCTAATCTCAAAATATTAAAATCCAAAATGGCGTCCATAAGAAAAAATGAAGTTGACAGGTGTTTCTCCGCCATCTTGAGATTTATTGAAAAGTGTATGACATATTCGAATTCTCCATAAAAAAGTGTCTGAATAATGTCTTCGTTAGAAATGTCTAGAAAGATTAGTTTATCATAAAAAAATTAAAAACGAAAATCAGAAATTTTGGTTTTTTTGCGTTATCTTCAAAACTATTGAAGATATTTCAAATTTCTTTTTAGATTATTATTCAGCACGAAAATGCGCAACTTTGCCCTAATTTAACCAACTTCGTATCTCTTAAGATAAGCGAGATCCCCATAGTGGTACTCGAAAAACGGACAGGGTGTATATCAATCAAATCTAGGGACCCTAGTTTTAGCCAGATGTCCGTGCCACGTCCTCCTTGTGTGCATTCTCCCTTGCTGACAATTTTGTTGATATCAGTAAAAAGTAAATACATTTGATAGAAAATTGATTAACGTTTATTTTAAATTTGGTTAATGGTTATGTTTTGGAAAATTACAATTTCCTCTGTTGCCATCCCGACTGTAGCAAGACTGAAGCAAGTAAATCATGAAACGAGAAGAACTGTCTCAGGTAAACAGTTGATAATTATTTATTTTTTCATTAAAAAATAAATGCATTTAAAAAGCAAGATCTTCTTGCTGTTGCAGTTGCCTTAGAGCTTTTCCATGATCATTTGGACCTCATTTAGAATTCTGTCTACTTTCACTAGCTCCTTCGACGCACACACCTTCAGATTCTTCTGCTAACACTACCCAGTGCATGTTGGTGTTGTTGTAGGTGGCGCTGCCTCATTTCTGCGTTGTGGCCATCCCGACGGTCAGTCTACATTTTGAGTTGCTGTTAAGGACTTTCGTGGGAAGGTTTCGAGTTCTTCAAATCTGCTTTGATTTTTAAATGTGGGCAATCCTTTTTTAGTAATTAAATGCCTTCGCTGCACGTTTAATTTCGTCACTTATAAGTTTTGGCATTTTGACAAGATTATTATGAAAAAAATATATTAGTTTAAAGTTACTTTTTACTTTAACAGCGCTACCATAGTCCATGTTATTTACGTATTGGCTGGAACTGTCATTATTTTATTCGTGCCAGATTTTGACTTTCTTCAAAATATATGCAAGTAATTTAACGAAAACAAGGACAGCCCTCTAGACAATGAAAGGATCGCGAATAGTTTATACGTTTCACAGTAATTTAGCTGATAATTGTCTAAGAGTAATACCAGTTGAGTTTTTGGTCTGAAAGATTGTGTTGCCCTAAAAACAATTAATTCAACTTAGCTCTCTTTTTATTACATTTTAATTAAGAGGAATATTACTCAAAAATTATTCTCTGTATAAGGCTTTAAACAAATACTCAACCTAAATAGGAAGGAAGAAAGATGATAATGGAAGAATTTATTGGTCAAAACGTTTGTTTTAAATATTCATCGAAAATTACAGTTTCAAAAGCCAGTAGTTACTAATTAAATTTTTCGGAAATATTTTGTTTATACTTTACTAGTAGAGACCGGAGTTTAGGTCGTAAAAAAGCTGAAAAATGCATGTACCTAATTTGACTGATTTAACTACGATATTAGGTAGTTATTTTTTCGTGGTAGTTTTTAAAAAGGTCCAATAAAGTTAAACAAAACATTATAATTAAAGTCATTATTCAGAATTTCGCACAAAATGATGAAAACGACTTTTTTACAAAATTCTGGACAAGGACTTAAATTTTAATGTTTTATTTAACCCTATTGGTCCTTTTCAACTTTTTTACAACCTAAACGTTCGGTCTTTATTTACTAACTAATTCTTCTATTTATTTTCCTTCATAATTAAGGAAAACGATTATAAAATCAAACTTCTAGAAGCTGGGATTTTTAAAAATTTCATTAATGTTTGATAAATGTTTTGCGAGGGATCATAGTTAGTTTGATTTAATTTTTTTTTTGTACAGCAAAATTCAAGCTACATTCCTCAGTAAATAATAAGTTGATACTCGATTAATCAAAAGTATCAGAATATATCCACGTAAAAATAAAAGCAGAAGTAAGGCATTCAAAACAGTTGAACTTGGAATTTTAAACATTCCTTAAATCCTCACTCAGGTCATAATTTATAATGACAGCTCTACATTCGTCCTCGAACATAACATTCCCACAGAGCATGCACGAATAAACAGGGTCTGATTGGGAATTTATTACTCTCCGTCTCTTAATTACCGTCCCAAATTCAGTGTTTTGACGAGGGGATAGCTTTCAGCGAGTAATTCATTTTTCATATAATAATTATGCAAACACCGCCCCTAATTTTTCGATCATAAATATTCAGTAATTTATTTGAGTTATGTTGTTGGAAGTGAGAAAATTAAGAGATATCGTATTCCATTTACCAATGGGACTGAGACTTGTCAGGACCTCAGGAGCGGGAGCATATTTTTGTGCGTGTAAAGTGTTCCATGACTTTGTTACTTCCAAACCTCCTCGCCGTTGAAGGGGAAGCAGTGTCGAATTGTATCCCCAAACATTGAAGCATGCCTGAAGTGAGTAAACCACCCCCGAGGAATATCTTGAGCGGGGTGCGAACCCACGATCTTATGATTGCAAGGCCGGTCCCTTACTACTGGACCATTCAGGTGTTAATATTTAATTTCTATAGTTGTAATGCTTCTAATATTCACTACATTTTTCTGTAATTTGTGGTTTCCTGAGACACTAGACTAGATTAAGGTCGTTAAATACTAAAATCTTTCTCTCTTTAGATGTGTTGCACCATAATGGAAGCGTTAATCCTATAAACATCCTGCATTTTCCGTATACCCTATGTTGAGATGACGATGATAGCCCAGAATTACGAGCTCACCTGCGCAACTCCAAAAAGGAATAAAAACGCAAATGCCGGCAGATACCGCACCGCAAAGTATATTTTACGTTTAACAGCCGCGGGCGCAGATTACGACAAGGTACGCCGAATTTTTACTTAAATATTTACTAAACGAATGCGCATCGAACCTATTATGGGCCGTTATCGTGTCTCTGTATTTTTCGTATAAATTCCTCGCGTTCACCGTCAGATCGATATTTAATTTCCTTTAGCGTTGCCCGCGTAATTTATATTTCCTGCTGTAGGGTTGAAATAAAAATATGTTTTGCATTAACCGGCTCCGCTCGGTTTTACTTTTCGCATTGGGAAAATTCATCAGCACACGCTTCATTTAATAATCGCATATCGATGCGCTAAGAGCTCTAAAAGACAACCATTCTATGTGTATATTATTTAAATTTTTACTCAAATTTTCAAGTAAATTTACAGTTCCGTAAGTTTGATTATATTCTATCACGGCTACCTACACAAAATAGCTATACTCAAAACATGAACTAAACTTTGTTTAAATTAAAAAAAAATGAAAGAACAAGATTAAAGGAGTATCCATGATATTAGTGAGTAATTAAAGCTTCGTAAAAATTCGTTACAAAGTCTCACCTCACTTTAATATCATGTCATCACTTAAAACCCGTGACTATGTTAAGATTACATGTTCCAACATTATTAATGCTTTCAGAATTCATCAATCTCCCATCATACAAATGTGAGAATTCCACGGAAAAAAGTAATATGATTTCTTATCTTTTGCGTACTCAAGGCTATACGATATTTTATAAAACTTTTATGTTTCATTTTCTGTTTAATTTGGAATAAACTGTCGAATCAGCATCAGCATCTAATTCATAAAAAATCGTAACCATTTGAATTAAGTCATTTAATCCGCGGACCTTCTTTCAGGAAGGTCGCGTCTCTTCCTCGTACCGGGCCATTCTAAATTGAAATTCAGTTTTAATTTTATTTCACTAAAATCAGTAATTTTCTTCAAGTTTGAAATTCGCAAACGGAAGGCAGAAACTTTCCCCTTGTAGTGAATATCTATGTATTTAACACCGTTCCGAACTGAGTATAGTGCAATCCTTGACTCTCTCTCCCTTTTTGTCTTTGTTATTTTTGCCTATAAAGTTTTGATTCCTTGTTTAATGATCGTGAAAATATAAAAAAGATTGGTTTTACAATTTATCTACACGTCATTTTATGTCATTTTATTTTATTCTTGTTTCATTTCTTGTTTTCTTTTTTTTTCATAGACTTGTTAAATTTATCAAACTCTTTATTTATTAATTTTTAAGTTCACTCTTTCCCTTCTTCAAGAATTCCGAGGAGGACATCCTCGTAAGGAGAGAAACAACGACAGAGATTTGACAATCTTCATGCAACTAACTAACTAACTAACGGCACTGTCCGACTTTTTGAGGAAAACACCGTTGAAAGTATATTTTTGGCCCTTATCTCAAACTAGCTACCAAACAAGAAAATTGCTTTCCGTAGTGCCCCGTAGGTCAAAAGAGCAGGTTGGATTTTCTGTAAAGCGCGGGGGTGGTTTCCGGTTGTTCAGAGTGAAAGAGCTTCCAGTAGAATTGAGGCTGACCACCCCTAAATTCTGTAGAAAGATGACCCGCGTCCGTTACATAAACATAAACTTTAAAATCTAAAATCATTCAAAACAATTTAATTGTAAGTGAAGCCGATAGAGGCCAATGTCAATCATAATGAACAGATCTGATTACACTGACAAAGTCGAGACTTTCCTCGACAATGATAACTTTTCTATTATTAATAAATATCCTTCTATAAAATTTAATAAATTTGTCAGCATAACTATTTCCAAATTTAAATCTCCTGATAACAACACGTCTTTCTTACAAAATAAATAACCTACCCTTATGGACCCGGTGGTACCACGTTTATATGGGTTATCCAAAATTCATAAAAAAAGATTTTCCTATTAGATCTATTTTTAGTTATATTAATTCTAGATGTCAAAATTAGCGTGTTTAATTGATTCTACCCTTAGAAACTCTTGGAATTTATCTCATATTTATACGAATATTATAAAAAATTCTATTGAACTTATACATAATCTCCTGATTGTATATTTATTTCCTTAGATGTCACCAATCCCTTTACCTGTATATCGATTGCTGAATGTCTTAACTTGGTCAATTTGTTCTTTTTTGAAAGCGATTTGAACGATAATGAAATTTAATGTCTCATTAAACTTTTGGAGTTTGTACTTAAACAAAATTTCTTTCAATTTAGTAGTAGAATGTAACTTGTCATCCTCTTGCTGATATCGTTATGAATCATCTCGGCACTGAATTTTTAAAATCAGGAAAGGTTTTCTCCAATAATATCAAATTTTATGTTAGGCATGCTGACTCTACTTTTAAATCATTTCAGCACTTTACATAAAAATATTAAATTTATCTTAGAACTTGAAGGAGGTAATGGCATTAACTTCCTTTATGTTACAATCACCAGATTTTCACACTCATTTTTTTAAATATTTAGAAAACTAACTAATACTGACGCTGTTAATTAAGTTTAACTCCAAACATTCTACTCAACACAAAATTATCAACTTTTGTAACTTTATCAGTGGGATTACAACTATCCATCAAATAGCACACAATGATGATTAAATTAAAAGCTTTTTCATAGAATTTGCAATAAATTAAATATAACATAATTTGTCTATAGATTTGAATTTTAGTTATGTCTCCATACCATGTTTAGGTCCGATTTCGGATAAATTAAGAAAATCCCTTAACCACCTTGAAGGCGTTAAGGTTACCTTTTCGAATAATTTCAATATTTTAGCCCTGCTGAATAATATGAAGGATAAAGTTGAAGTCATGAAAAAAGTGGTATTTATTCTTTGAAATGTGTGATTGTAATTTAATACATAAAGGCCAAACTGGTGGAAGTTTGTCTATTAGTTTAAATGAAGTCTTAGCTTCAGCAATATTAGGTAAAACTAACTCTAATATTTCTCTTCATATCAGTGAGTCAGGTCACAGTAGTACTAATAATCATGATCTCAAATTGATCCATCAATTACCCAAAAGTTAAAAACTCAATATCGCCGAAATTTTAGAATCTTTTTACATGAGAAGAATAGTGAGGTCATCTTGTTAAACGATCAGATCCAGGTTTCTCATTTTGAGTGGAAGAAATTCAAATAAATTGTGGGCGCTTGCTTTTATTCATTTTACTTTTTTTTGCTTTTATTAATTTTAACATTTTTAATTTGTTTTGTACCCGACTTACAGCTTTTTTTTTAGTTTTGTTCAATTTGTGATTTAACAGCTTTTTGGTTCTAAATTTGGTAATAATTATGCCTTCAACTTGAATTTTTGTTATTTGTACATTTTCTTCAAAATTTTACAAGTTCTGCTTTTTGGAAACTTTTTCTTGTTCATGTAACTTGGGTAGGCATCATGTCTTATTTTATGTTGTCATTTTGTCCTTTGCCTCGCCAGCATATGGCCGGCATAGTTTTGAAACGGCGACGTTTGCGGATTCGACCTAAGTAAATTTGTAATCAGTTTCTTATTTTGTAGCGACAATTTCATAAAATTTTGTATCTTCACAGTTTTGGAAATGGAATTTCTTCCGAAACATATCAACTAGTCAACTTATGTTACTGTGATGCTCGTTAAATAAATGGATTTGGAAACTTTTATAGTGACTCGTGGCTTCTCTTTTGACGACTTTTATTCAAAATTGAAATAACAATATTTTATTTAACACATTTTAGCTACCTTTCAGTTTAGTTTATAGACGTTTCATCATGCGCAACAAGTAGCATAATGCGACCCGCAGTATGTTAAAAAAGTTAGTACCGCATTTGCATTCTTAACGAGAGTGATGGGAACAATGCAGTAGAGATTACGTTTTACAGCAATACTCAGATGCGATCGGCGTTCTCGGGAGAGTACAATTAAATTACAGATTTGGTAGTTTCAAAAGCAATAAATAAATCAAATGTTGCTAGAACAGAATTTCCACTCAAAATTTGAACTTTTTCATTGGTATTCAGCACAGTTATTTTATTGTTTCTTTTCAATTTTAATTTCTAGAAAAACTAATGTTTAACGTCAATCAGCTAGGTTCATGGTTTGTTAGCTTCGTCCTACGAATAGTATTAATAACAGGAAGGTAAGAGCATCATAAAAGGAGGAACATAAAAATAATAATAATGATTTCAAACGAATAAAACAGTAATAAATAAGCAAGGTGTTTTCAAAGTTTTATTACTTCCTATTATTTTAGAATATTTAATATTGTATAATAATACTGACTATATGTAGAACATATTGAAAGATTGTGCAATATACTAGCTGCGCATGTCATGTATTTTATTGCGCAATATGAAATGAAAATAATACTGCCAATAATAATAAGTGAACGTCTAGGGCTGCTTTACGTCGCAAAATGAGAACTCTCTATTTGAAGAATTCAAACTGTTGAGATATATTATTTCATTTTTCACTTACAATTACACAGCGGAGAATTTATATTTTACAAGGTTATCGGTTAGCGAGATGCAATAGTATAATGAAACGAACGGAACGCGACGTTTTTTCTGTTCTTGTTGTCTAGTTTCACTGATTTGTATGAATGGTTTCCATTCAACCGTGCAATCCGTGGCGCGTTTAGCGCGGTGGAAAACCTGTTGCTATAGTACAGCTCCTAGTCTTCGAAAATATGAATTCTCCGCTGATTACTTATAATTACAGAACGGATCTTGATATATGTGCCGGTGGAAGGGGCGGGCGATCACGCCTTCGTGTCATGCGTTGATTTGAATGTAATAGAAGTGTGATTCAAATCAACGCAGGACGCGAAGGCGCGACCGCTCGCTCCTACTCCTCCCTTACACCGATACATGTACCAAGATCCGTTCTGTACTTATAATATCTGTGACGCTCATCCCGTAAAATCGAACTTAGCAGTTGTATCCGGTCAGTCGTAATCAGTCGTAAAGAATTTAAATTATAAAAAAATTTTAAACTCTGTATCTTTCCTACAATCGTGCAATGAAATTTTGACTGTTGTTTTCCGGTCCGGGGACGCTTAGTGTGACATCCGGCTAATTTGTAGACCGGAGTTGCGTAACGATGCCCTCTCAGTGCAGACGGCGTGGGAACATTCTAAAGATGTTACGGAAAAGGGCGCCACTCAGCGGTGGTCATGCAATCCAATAGTACCGAAGATACACAGCTGAGAAGGTGTATCCTTAACCGTCTTCGAAAAGTACAATTCCCTAAGACCCACTTCTTCGCTGGTATAACTCCAAATATTGAATGATAAGGTCTGCACGGAGAAGAGGGGATCCAAAAGGGAAATAAACTGCACACTTTTCTTTAAAACTTTGTTTTTCTTTAAAACTCTTTAAAACCCCTCCCCAAGGATATGTCGAAAGCAGTGGCCTTATTTAACAAATACACTCTTAATCCACCCAAAAACAAATCATTTATTAAGGAGGCAATCGCCGACACAGAGAGTTTGATATAAAATCAAACTCCCTAATGGGGTGGCTGACCTAATTTTAATTGACAATTTAAACGAGAAAGAGCCCCAGTCGAGGGCAAAATGTGCTTCAAGTGAGTACACCCGTTTCGGGTAAGAAATAATAAATAGCAACCACAATATAAACATTATGCGTGAGGCGCAATAACAGAAGTAGCATGAAGTTTCGTTTACGCTCTGAAGGAGCCAACAGATATAACATTCAACATATAACTAAGTAAAAATAAAATTGCAAAACCAAAAACAAGGAAAGCAATAGAGGTAAATATGACTAAAAATTTTGACGTTACAATAAAAAGGGAACAAAATCCCCTCTGACCACGTACTAGAGTCAAATCCTTCTCTTCTGAATCCGTTGTCATCAACTCCCGCAACACAGCTCCATGTGACGCCACTGGCAAGGCGCAGATGAAAAGAAAACGAAATTTTGAACGTTATCGCGTGAAATTCATCCGTGTAGGCTGATAGTGGTTGTCTGCGATGATTTTAGGTCGGGGCGACAATACTTTCCTTAAATTTCATAAAGCGGAGGACCGAGTGGGGAGCACCTCACAAACGTGGCTGAAGAGATTAATTCAAGGGCACTAAGCGACGCCAGGCAGTTGTGGAAATTATACCCCTTTCCAGGTGCTTGCCCCTTACTAGGTATTTAAGAGGGGAAAAACGTAGTAGATTAGTGATCGTGAAAAGTAAACGCACGTGGTGCATAAGTAGAACCAAAATGGATGACAACATGACTTACCTTACCCCGACAGGCAAGCTCCGAAAAAAAGATGATTTTCCGTGTCACCTAAAATTCGTGTAATCACGAATTCCCAAATAGCAGGGCAAACTTCTAACGAACCGAGACCATCCGTAGAAGGTAGGTCAACCAAATCAAGCGACAACACTACCAACAACCATTTTGTTTCGACAGCACGTGGAAAAATGTCCGCCCGTAAATGCTTCGACGTCGGACGGAACAAGATCAGACAGCGGGCGCCCACCTCGCTCTCTACCAACGGTCAGCTGCACTCGGCACAACAACTCAGATTACACGAAATTGTGAACAACGACAATGGAAATAAAACATCACATATCTCTTCCAGATTTTTTTTCCTTTTGAAGAAAATCTTATATTCTAATAGTTGTTCTAGGAAGTTCTAGTTCTTATCTTGTCAGGTCATCACGAGTCAATTTCCAATTAGTCTGATTTTTTTTAGGGGCAACATTACTTCTTGAGCAGTTTACACGGTGATTCTTAAAAGACCGAGTCGAATAGACATCATAGAAGATAGAATAAATGTCTTAAAAATTATAGCAGTATTAAATTATTTATAATTAAATAAAAATCATTTGAAAAGATAAGAATGAAAAATGTACAGCTTTAAAAAGCACGCAGTAAACTTTTCTGCTATTACGCAGATAATCAAAGTCAGGAAACTTTTTCCTTTTTCAATCGGCTTGCGCGTTCAGCTAAATGTAGCAAAGAAACGCTTTAATAAGAGTACGCTCTCGCGAGACGCACAGGCGTCTTTTTTCGCAATACTTTCTTTGTATGACTGTCATTGACAGAGTTCAAATTGAAAATCAGTTGCAACCAGGGGCGGCTGGTGCATAAGAGCGTGCTGCAGAACTGCCAAAATGATGTTATAAAAATTAGAGAAAAACTTGCGAGAAATGTAACGTAAGATACGCGTTACGTGAGCTATTTTTAGCACATTGATTTTACAGCATACCAGTGGACCTCACCACTACCACTCATAGCTAGCTTCATAAGCATAGACGTAGTATTTTTCTGGGCCGCTTGAAATAGATCCGTGTACTGCTTCGAACACCCCCGCTGGTTCCCTCGACTCCTTCCTCAATAGGCTAATGTCACAAATTTAAAGCAGACTTGGAGCTGCAATTACTACAATTGGCACACTATGGTAGGGTTATGACCGATCGAGGGCACAATTACGAGTCTGTTAAGAATCTGTGTCCGATGTATTAATAATTTTAAAGGAAGCTAGAATTAATAAAATTAAAGAAAAGATTAAATAGCGGCATCTTGTGATCGCTTTTTGACCTGACATTCCACTAAAAACGATTTGCAATAAAACTTAATAAAACACACCTATATTTAATTTTCTTATTTATGAACTGATGTTTTTTATTTATAATTGTGACAAAAAATTGAAAATGGAATAAATTATAAGAAGATGTAATAGTGCTGTCAATATTATTGTTCTAAAAATAAACCGTCAAACTTTTTTGCTTTTACCGTATTAAATCATTAGTTTTTTTTTTTTGCATGCAGTACTGATATCTAGGGCTACAGTAGAAATCCATACTTTATACATCCCAGAAAATGTGACGTAGTCGTAAGGTTTAGTTAGGGACGGAACTTCCTCCATGTCCACTCATAATTTTAAGAAATTTATTTAGAATTTAGAATTTTTGCCTGTTTCCTACTGCAGAACACCTTTTACGTTATTCTACGAGCCGCCACTGGTTGCAGCAATGCTAAACAACGCTAAGTTGCTGTACGCTTTAGCTTTAGTTTAGCTGAATCCGCCCAACGTATTTTAGAATTGAGACCTTTTATTCGATCGTACAGTCTTATATTCGCCTAATATAATGACCTCAGACCGGTGCGAAAATACCACGCCTGCGTAATAGTAGTTGCATTAATGTTGCTAGCGCGTGCAGCGGCGCGTGCTTGATATTTTACCGTCATGGTTTTTGCTGCGTATAAAATGTAACTATGTGGTTAGTGTATTGTGGTGGAACACTCACTTGAATCATTTTTTATGACATACACATAATTTATTATTTTTTATGTTTCTGTTCCTGATGCTGGAAGTGACGCCTGTGGTTACGGCGAACTCATAACGCGTTCTGCGCTTGCCTTACGTTGACCTTGACATTTCTCTACATGTCCCTAACAATGACGTATAACAGTTTCTAAGTTCTAAGAGTGAGCAAGTAAACGAAGAAACGACTATAGTTGTCAACTTATTATCCCTTAGTTTCCGAGATACTTGCAATGATCATTTCGCTTGTAACTTGGGTTGTAATTATAGAGATTAGTAAAATTACGTCCTCAAGTGATATTTTTTAATGACTTAATGATGTTGTTTGTTCGTCTCCGAGATGTTTATTTTGGTGGAGGAGCCTCGAACTTACTTGATTTTATTGTAGGTTATTAACAAATTAACGAGACCCTTAGCTGTTGTATTACAGCATTAACGGGACTGCATTTGAGTTTGTATTGGCGTTAATTCTGATTAGAGCAATTTCACCGGCCAGAATTATTATAATAAGCCGAGATTATCGCGTCCATCCTGTTCATTAGCGTGAAATAATTTCCCCAAACAATTCTAAATTACTATAACGGATATTGTTAATCTGTCTGCGTTAAATGCCAATTAATAATTCCATATATCTGCATTATTGCAGTAATTTAAGCAGCACGGCACCAGACGGAATGAATAATCGGCATCGCCGTAAATCAGGACTGCCGGCCATTGCAGGCGAAAGCTATTATGATGGTCGGTCACATGGCTTTTTTGCTAAAACATCACGGAATTTTGCGGAATTTCTGCAAAGTGTTAATTTCGAAAATTAATGGCGCAAAATATCATTCGTTTCGATTATACATTTATGCAAGTCCGTCAAATTGTGTCTGCCGCAGTGAATAATTAAACTCGTCGAGTCGTTGTTTACTTACCTTCAACAAATTTTCAAAAAGATATTTCAGTTTTCGAGTACGTGATTTAATTAGTAAATGTCACAGTAATTAAATCTGAAAACTTCAAATTTGATTGAGTAATTTGTTTTCCATTTCAATTCGTTCATTTGTTTATTATAAATTATAGTCAATTATTATTACTATTATTTGATGTCCATTGTTTGAATGGTATGACCGCATTTGGATGTGTTCAATTTAGTTGAGCTTGTACTCATTTTTTCTTTATTATATCCTTTAAACATATTCTCTTGTCAGTAGAAGAAAGCAACTGCAAAAGTCCAGGCCAAGCAAGATGAGAAGAAGGCTGCTGAATCTCCAGAGAAATATTGTTGTGCATTGAAAGAAAAAAAAGTACCATTATTCTTAGTAGACTAGTAGACAGGGTGTTACCGAACTTGAAGCATTTATTTATATTTTAGGAGGAACACAAAACTTGCAGAAAAAACTGCATTGTAAGAAAATCAGAAAAATATCTAATCTTACTTTGGTGATACATAATGTCTTTCAATTTCGTATATTGTCACGTTTGAAAAGTCATTTTCTAAATTAGTTTTACTTCTTGTATTGTACACAAAATTCAACAAGCATATTTTAGGCAAATATCGTTTGGTTGCATTTCACAAGTGCGGTTATTAACGCGGGATTGTCGTAGAATGACCAACACGACGTTTGCTCGCGATCTCTCTCAGGTCAAGGAACGTACACAAACGAACGCATAATAAAGGGAATTCCATAGGGGAATCCGTGTCATTAAACCTTACTTGCGCGTCATCGATGGATTTTATTTTTGTTAAAAGGCAATTAACGCTCTCGTTTTTTAACTGTGTTTTCGCGAGACGCTTATTTTTTGATATTCGTTCGTTGACCAAAACTTTTTTAGAAAACGGCACTGGAAGTCAATGCATGCAAGTCTTTAAGTGATAGGACTCATTAATTGATAGGCAGTAGCCAGTGTATTGTAAAAATGTGCACGGGTCAATCGTGATGTGGTCCTCGGATGGAAGATCCATCATCGGAAATAAGAAACTTTACTTCCATTTATACCAAGCAAAAGAGTGACCCTCTCTCTCTTAATTGTCGATGTGATGTAAAACGGTGTGGTCTACAATACACAATGCAATAATTAATTAATTACTCGATTAATTAGGGAAAGACAATTAATATTTACTATTAACATTTGTAGTTCTAATTTAATCTAATCCTTGTAAATGTAAAGATACTGCTTAAAATATAAACCGTCCTAAAATGTAAACGTGTTATTCTTCTCCGAATAGATTTTAAATAACTCGTCTTTTGAGTTCCGTGACAATATGTCAATTAAATTAGAGATATTCTGTAATGGTATACAATAATTAAAATTATTAAACTGTAATTAAATAAGAATACATAAACATAGTTGAAACATCTTATTCTATCAAAGAAATTTTTCTTGTTCTTTCGTACTTTGCAAAATTTAAATTCCTAAGGTATAGAATTTTATAGTAGTTCATAAAGAACAATAAAAGGCATTCGCAATTGCAGTGTTTCCCGAGTAGCAACAAATGAAAAAATGTTATTAAAAAATTGGATTTTTTTTCAGTGCTATTAATAAAAGACATTTTTTTGGTTTCTTATTAAATAGAGCGAATATTATTCTTTTTAGTGGCTTCAATTAGAGATTGTACTACTGGTAAACCGGTTTATCGATTTATCGGCAAATCGCCAAAATTATTTTCAAATTTTACCGGTAATTTCCAATTTTTTATTGAGTTTTCTACTTGCCTTTATGGGGTCTCTGGCACAATGACAGAGGTTAGCGTTGTATTTGCATGTCATTTGCCTTTATAGGGTTTTTGGCACAATGACAGAAGTTAGCGTTGTATTTGCAGGTCAACTAGTCATATTGCATTTAGGGGTTTAGGAATATGGACGAAATAGAAAGATGGGCGATTCCTCGGTTAATTACACAAAGTGATTAAAATAAGTTATGCGCAAATATCTTGAAAACCTTTAGAGATAAACATAACACTGCACAAAATCTAAAGAATATTACATTTTGCGTTACACTGCACAGAAAAATCAGTGATTACTTCAAAAAATTTAGTTAATATCTGTGTATTTTCTATAAATTTTTTGTAATATATACGGTTTATCTTATATCAGAACAGCATTGTTTCACCACACTGATCAAATAAAACAGAAGAATCAAATTCTCAATTTTGTTTTTGGTTACAGAAATATTACATTTATTGCAATCATTGTATTCATCACTTGTTCCGCGCTCAATACGAAAATTTAATACTCGGACTATACTAGCTCCGCCCGCAGTATTTGGAAGGGAGTTACCTCATGTGGCTGCATCGAGCACAATACTGTCGACTTGTAGGCATTTTTATTGTTTGCAATTAAATATTTAAAGTATGTGATGATTTGCAGCGACTATTACATGCATTTTTATATTTTCAAAGAGAAACTTTCTTCCATTATCTCTCTAAGATGTGCGAACGTTTTGACGATTAAATACATTTAAATCGTTTAGTCGTCGAAGGAAAAACCCGAACTAACTCGCATATCTTCCCTTTCCATTCACTGACAATTAGAAGCATCGCAGCCGCGCAACGGTGGAAGGTGTGAACAGTACATTCGGTGTGAAAAGCGTCGGTATTAAGTGGGTCCAATTCTTAAGCTTGCTGATTTTATATTACTTGAAGGGTTCGTCATCGATTATATTACCATGTACTAATTTTCAGCGACCTATAAGGCGCAGTTTCCAATATAATTTAATAGACTCTCTGTATACACCGATTCAGAAATGTCTCTCGATATCAGGGTGAATAGAATATCAAAAAATAAGGTCACATATTTATATAAATTTCTTTCGAAAAGTGAAAAATAAGAAATTGCTAAATTTTAGAGTATGAACATTACGTAACAGGTGCAAACGAATTTTTAAACCTCAAATAGTGCAAAACGGTTAGAAAAAGCAGACTGACTGCAGCGCAAAACGATTGAGTTTATCGAAATTCAATAAGAGAACCTTTTTTGTGCCAAATAATCTAAAGAATATTTCTTTCACAAATTTTTGACGAAATATGTAAAAAATAAAAAGTTAGGGATAAAATACTGGAAAGCACTCCTAGAAACTACCCTTAAAAAATATATTGCTAATGCGTTGTTAAGTGCCTTACATCTGTGTCTAAAATATTGGTTTGATTAGTTAAAGGATCCAGAAGATATTGCCAAAAAAAAAAAAGATTTTTACCTCTATTTCAGGGGTTATAACTCTCTTATTATTCAGTTTCGGAAGAAAAGAAAGGTGACCTTATTTTTTGATGTTCTATTCACTCTGAAAATATCGGGAGACATTACTAACTCACGGTGTATAATGCAATTTACCGGTAATTTACCAGTAAACCGGTTTTGATTGACAACTGTACCGAATTAACAGTAATTGAAAAAGTCATTAAATTTACAATCAATGCGACTGCACCAATACATACATTGGTTTGGTACTGAAGTATCAGCCAACAATCAAAACCTACCCATTTATGAGCAAGTTTACTCGTCTCTTTTTAACCCAACCCACTCCAATCATTCGCATAAACTTGCTTTTTATCGTTCCTCATCAATCGCTATGGTCTAATTTAAAACTCCTCGAACGATATATTTCACGTAATTTTTTATTTAATTCATTAAGAATACCTGCTTATTTTCATGTATATCGTTCGTAGTTTCAATCAATGTCTCAAGTTCAGTTAACACTTCCTGTACAGTTTGTTAAATAAGAAATGAGTTAATTATTAGTAAGATTTTTTTCTTTTCATTTACTTCTCCTTTTTTGATTTGATTTGTTAAACCCACGTACGTAGTCATGTTCGCGGATAATTACTGACTTCTACTTTTACCGAGACCTTCGCCTAACTTTCCAATTCTATTTAATTTTCCAATTTCAATCCCATACTTGTTGAACGTTAAAATGATATTTAAGAGTCCTCCGGGAGTCTTAAACGATATTTAAGCCTCATTTGAATACGACGCGGACAAGGCAAAACAGTTACGGGCCTTTAGCGCGTCGATCCGCCACTGCTGACCAAACTAAGTCATCGACGTTACTTCAAATAAATTAGCAAACAGCAAAGTCCGAGCTCATCCTACTTTTGCAATCACATACTTTTTTTTAATGATTATCAGATCCAATAAAGGACTTTATAACTAGAATTTAGTTTCTTTAATGGTCCTCATAAAACATAAACCTAATTGCGATGTCATCTCGGTGACAAAGTAGCTTATACGGGACGATCTAATATCACGTCTTCATTTTCGTCGTATCTTCGCTTCTCCTTCTTTAATATAAGTCCGTTAAGGGATCTTGTAATTAACGGAGGTTGTTTATTGGAAATCCGTGAAGTAAACGCGAACGATAACTTTCTGAAAAAATTGCACATTCGTTTCTCTTTAACAAACAAGTTCAAAGCGGCAGGAATATCTGAAGCGAAAAAGTCAATAAATGCTTCAGTCTCTTTTCATATGAATGTCGGGCATTGTTCGGCGCTGAAAGAGAGATTTCTTTCTTTACGTCGTCGGGCGTACTTTATGGAATTTGTGAGGTATTGTTGGAGCACGGCCGTCTATGCGTTTTTAATACAGGATGCGCCACCTTTGTTATTTATTGTTTTTCTCTCGTTTCTTGGTCTTCTGATGTTGAAGCATCTGCAGATATAATTTTATTTTTTGCGATTATAATAAGATTCCGTTGAAATTTGAGCTACTTTTATCTTGTCAATGTTGACTGTAGAATTTGAGAAAATTAAAGTATGAATATTAAAAAGATTGAAAAATAAAAAAATATATTTCGATTATTCAATTATTCAATTTATTTATTTTATAGGATCATGTAGTTAAGAGTGACTTGTTTTAACCTTTACTGAGAAGCTCTTTACTTCCACAGAGGTAAATAAAAGTCTCTTCAAAAATAGTTCGTAGTCAACAGCAAATTTAGGTAATTTGCCAAATGAATAAAATAACAGGTTATTTTACTGCGTGTGGCTTTATTTGGAAGCCCATATAATTTTAGAGGATACGTATATTTACCCGGTAATTCAAGCGAAGTATTATAACCTGGGTGCGGATTATGAGGATCCACTTCCAGCGGCGTCGCATACCACTCTGCTACACGTGCGTTTAAAATAAATTATTTGTCAAACGCCAAATATCGGAAATGCGTGCGTGAACATGCAGTAATTCAAGTCAGAACTTTTGATCCACTGTAACTAGATTCTCTAAGCCCGAACCCAGATCATAGCTTTGTCAGAGTGAAAACAAACCGTACTTTTTGCACAGCAGTAGATATCATTTTTACAATGGAAAGTCGAAATGGTTCTTACCAGACGTAAGGCAATTTTGAGTCTTGTTACGATTGCGCAGCACGAGAACCAAGTAGTGCAATTTCAATCCTTTTTAACCTTTGGTGGTTGTCCAACGGGGTCTTAAGTCAGGACCACAGGAACGGGAGTGTCGAATTTTATCCCCAACACTGAAAACCATCTTAAGTGGATGTTAACCACTAACCACCCCCGAGAAATATTTCGAGCGCTGTTCGAACCCACGACCTGGATTGCAAGGTCGGGTCTCCTTATCATTTGAACCGTTCAATTTTTGTTAAATAAATTAACTAATTTTTGTTAAGAAAATTATTCCCTGTTAAAAAATTAGGCATAACGACTTATGTGCCTGTTAATACATTAATCATTTTTATTCTGAACTTTATTTTATTAAAACAGCAACTGGTAGTTGGAATCAATTTTGAAATTTTTTATCGCCTACTAGTTGTATAACACGTTAAACAATCTGTAAATATCCGCCTATCAATAAAAAATAGAACATACCTTACTAGTTTGTCAATTGCTTATCTTGCCTCTTCTAAGATCAAAGGACAACTTGTTTTTTTTTATGACAACCTCCTATTTTTTTCCGTTATTTAATAGTCCGTTTACTTCTCTAACCATATCATATAAAAGCTTCCATACGCTAGATAGAAAAATTTTTAAGAAAATGAGAGCTGAATGTCAAAATAATTAACAATTGCTATTTACAATTTATCTTAAAACTGAAATAAAAATTTTATTTAATGCTTTTTTTACCCTTCCCTGTGTTTGTTTTCAAGTTTTTAAAGCAAGTTTTATTGAAGAATTCTTTAATTCTATTTAGAAAGGGCCCATAATTTGTCGAATATCAATGTAAACCCTTTTTCCTAACTTCATTTAAATATTATTTTTTCGAAAATTTTATTATGTAATAGATAAATATTTTTAGTTAATATAACGAATTAATAAACAAGTGCAGATGAACAATTGAAATAAATTGGTAATCTGGTAGGTCTCATTGACTTCAAATCTCACACCAAATGTCAAATACATACGTCAAACAGTTTTCGAAATATTAAGCCGGTTCCATATTTTCGCCCTTCCCTGTATATGATAGCCATATTAATTAGAATAATAAGTAGACTCAAATAAGTATTTAAGAAACAGAGAAATACAAATAACCAAATTTTAAATTTGCAGAATTTAATCATTGGAGCGTTTATAAAATCAGCTCTCGTGTCATATAATTTTTCCAGCATATTATTTAATCTTACATTGTACATGCTATTTAATTTACTGCATAGGTATTAAAGAATCAATAATAACTTCTATGCATACATATAGTACGGTGCAGCTGCAGACAAGTAACAATTATTATAGCGAGGCTAAAGTCCATACAATAACAAAGTCTTGCATTAGATAAAGCTAATATGTACATTAGCAGTCTCTAATCAAAATAGTGAAGTCACTGTAATCAGCTTCCAGAGACCTTCTACATAGTCATCATCGTAATAAAAAAAAACTAAGCAATCATTAAGTTGTAAAACGCAATTCGACGAAATGTAAAATAATTCTGAACTCTTAATTTTGGACTAATTTTATGATTTGAAGTCACTTAATTAATAGTTATTAAAGTAATAATAGTTATCAATGTATGCAAAATAAAGTTTTGGGGACTCTTCTCATTAAGGACATGACCCGTCTTACGTCTTTATGATTTAAAATTTATTTAAATATTTTGACAAAGAACATTTATGACCATTTAACAGAGCTGATATTTTAGTCGTGGATGAACTTTTAGTACACGATCCAACTACAATATTTCTAGGCTCATCTGTCATTTTAACGAAACATTTAAACTTTGGTTTATTCCCATGCCTACAATTATTAAGACAATTATTTCGATGGTAATAAACAAAGCTTTAAGTTAATTCCCGACTGGAATATCGGCCCATGGTTATGTAAACAATCGGAATTTCAAACATAAATTATTTTCCTTCAAATATTAAATGGTCTTACGTATCCCTTCTTAACTTCACGGAAAGAAATTTGCAAATTCAAAATTGTTATCATACTCCAAGCGAGCATAAAGACAAAACATCCTGTCGATACCGCATTTTTTTTGCTTATGTACGGAAAAGTAAGGATTTTCCGCCCACTCGAAAATAGTAGTTCAGAAGGGACACGTTAGAGGGTACCAGCTCCTGGGCAGTTTTTAAGCGCTGGGGTTCAGGTTTAAACAAACTTCCCGGTGCGAACTAACGAAGAAGGAAAGTAATTAGTTCTTGAGAAGTCGCTCTTGACACCCAATGAAGGTCAGTCATGTAACTTCGGTGTCGTGCTTTGTGCGTGTTGTTAACAGTGCTCCCTTGTCAACTCCTCGAGGGATGACCGAGTTTCTTCCTCGTATGTAGTTGGCCCTCTCTTTGTATTCTACTGCAGAGCGGCAAAAGTCCCCTTGTCAGAGTCTCATTCTATATCTCTCCCCGTACGGAGATAATTTTTGCATTGTTTGTCAATATTAAAATTGAGGAAATTAATAAGAATAATTTATTTTATTTTCTTGTTATATTTTTAACTTAATTTGACGTTACTAATATATTTAGAAAATGAAGAGTCATCAAAAGAGGATTCCAAGGAAGAAAGCTTTTTACATATTTTTAGATGACAACGACGTTTTCCGTTTTCTTGTACTTAACGTTCTCAGCACGTTTTATGAGACATCATTCAACGTTAACTTATGCTGCTATTTTACGGTACCGCTATCATAGAAAACCGAGGCTTTAGTGTACTAGTCCCCTATAATTCCATTTTGAGGCGTGCTTTGAATTCACAAAATACTTAATTTAGGGAACGATGCAAATAAATTAAATAAACAAATTTTTAGGTTTGCTAGACAAGCGTATTTTAAATTTTGCCGCCAAAAAGTAAAACCACAAGAGCGGAAGCTCGCGGTACTTTGCTAATTTAAACAAATAAAATGCATGTGGTCTTCTTATTATTCTTGAGAATATTCTTCAATAAATTTCAAAGCCTGAATAAAGCAAACATTTTGTCAAAAATAAATGTTTAAATTCTCTGGAATTTGTTATAAATTTATTTGAAGAAGATTTAAATGTTAGTATGTCCTTAATTCTGAGTTAATGCGCAGGTAGTTTTCTTCATTTTTCCATAGTAATAAATTAAGACTTTACGAACGACATCGAGTTTCAATAACGCCATCCTAATTTCAATTAGTGTTCTTATTAAGGGCGCGCGCCAGCCGCGGCGTGAAAAGGATAAAATATGGCGCTTTTATCTTCGCGTTATCGAGCGAGGTCCTGGAAGACACACAGTGCAGGACCCCGATTTATGCCCTGCTTGCGTTTCAGCGGGATTTTTATACGGGGACAATTTCCGTTCGAGCGAGCGTGTTCTCGACTTCATTCCTGAATATTTGAATTTATACAGTCGTTGTCCTTCGACGAGGACGTTTCGGTCGATTGAAAGGAAAATTTCCCCTCATGGTGTACATCGGATAGAATCTCTCCGCGTAGGTGAAAGAAATGGATTAGAAAAATTAATTAACGTCTAACATTCAGTTACGATACAAAAAAAATACTTCATTATTTACTAATTCTGTTACAATGATTCAATGTGGTTCAAGTAAATATTTGATGTAGTTTATTTATGTAATAATAGAGGAATCGAAATATACCACCATAAGTCTAGAAAAGACCTGAAACGTTTCATTCAATTTCGTTAAAATCCCCATCCGAGATGATAAATTTCGACGCGGGGATTTCGAATAAAATAATCAGAAAACGTACATCATTCGTCCCTCCCGTGAACAAAAATAAACATTGGCAATAACGAAGCGACAATTTACGTCCGAAAATAAATTCCCGGTTAACGTAAACGCGCCTGCCCGGACCCTTTAACGAAAAATGAATCAACGGGCTCTTTCCTCCGCGGCAGTTTGATGTTTGAATTAATGGTGGATGCGCCGCCACGACGGCGAAACCGCAAAAAAAAACGTATATATTCAGATATTTCCCGGCGGCGGCGGGAAAACTTTATTGCGGGCGTGAAATATTTTCCCGATGCCTGCCCTTCTTCGGTATTTTATGACATGTTTATTTAAAAGGGAGCATCGTAAAAGGCGGCCGTTAGCGGTGTTTTAATGGACGGCGTTTATGCCGAAAGTGGTCGCTGGCAACGTCTCCTTCTGTTTATTTTTTCACTGGGAAAGGCGAAGGTTTATTAAATTTGCGTCGTCGTAAAACTTGAGGGAAATTGGGGAAACTCTCTTAATCAGGCCGATTCTGTTTAATGGATTCTGCCTTATCCTGCCTTGATATTTTGTTGCTGCGGCCTGGATTAATGCGAGTAATCCTTCAATTAAACCCACAGAGATTACCATCAATTTTTAATTGGCTTTCCTTAAAGGCCTCTGCACACAGTCCAATTTTCTACTATACTCTATTTTTTAATGATAGGTGGAGTTATACAGATTGTAACAACGTGTTACATAATTGGCGACAAAAAATTTCAAAGCTGATCCCAGTCGTTCCTAACTGGTTGTAATTTGATTAAAATATAAAAAAAAACACATAACTAAGTGTTGGGAGAGCCAAATTCATTTGCAACTTCGCGTCTACCGCCCATCAATAAAAAATAAACTATAGATATGTATATTCATATTGGAAGAACCACTTTTCAAAGTTCACGTTTCCGTAAGCATTGTTTTTTTGTTATAAAGTTCTGTTGACTTTCCCAGTCATTTTACTAATGATCTTCCGTCTCTGATTTTTTTATATAAATACGTGCGTTTCTGATATAATCTATTAGATATTCTATCTTATCTTTTAAAGGCGGAACTTCTTTTTTTCTCCTTTTCTGACATCTTTAAGTATTCTCATAAGAATCTCATCGCATGTATAAAAGTGACTTCATGAATATATAATGGCAGGTATTTCTAACATAAGTATTCAACTCAATTTCTGGAGGAGAGAGGCACAGCGTGTTACTGTATAGAAACGTAAAAAAGTTTTTATAATTTTGTTATTGTTTAAGATATGTAAGTAAGGATGATACACATTTTTATTCAACTCCGTACACTCTATTTACTCTTTTCGCACTTCTGTGTCACTTTTACCTGAATCAAAAGAGAGGCAAAAGTGCCAAAACTGTAAATAGAGTGAACGGAATTGAATAAACGAATATATCATCCCTACTTACAGAGTTTAAATAATTAACTTTTACGACCACAATCGACCCATACATCTCTTAAGCCAGGTTGCCAATATACAAAGTATATTTTGATCAAATGCACTTTGATGCTGCGCATGCATCACCCGGATGCTATTTGGATGATCTAGCAATTTCATCAAAGTTCACTTTGATAGGAAACTTACATCTGAACTGACTAGGATGACGGCATCAAAGTAAGTTGGCCGCCGTGTAAGTTAACTTGGATGTAATTTTCACATGGACAAAATGCACTTTGTTAAAATACACTTGGATCGTCTCAATGCAGCTTTAGACTTAGAATTTAAGATCAACCAAATGAGAATTTGTTGTCATCTTGAGAGATACAACCAAACTTAGCTCTGAAATTTAGAAAGCGAAAACAATTCCGATAGCAAATCAATCATGTGGCGAACGTAAAACCACAATAAACGCACAATAACCTGATGAGAATGAGATCGGTTTTCACATGTGAGGCGTAATGACGTTAATATCGAAGACTTCGACCAGATTACGTTTCTCTTCTATTATTATAGTGAATACAGCGTAAATAGAAAACACTCAAGACCAATAAAAACGTTATATTCCGTTTTCATAGCAAATACCAATACATTCTACAATAAAAGGAAACTTTATCGACCTGATCCTTCGCTATCCTGGAGATATTTAATCAGTGTTAAGTATTTATTGTAGAACTAAAGATATTTATTTTCCACTTTCTTAATTCTTCTAATGCAATTTATTGATGCACTTTTGAATCATGAACTACCTACTGCTTTTATTGGTAATTTGGCACAGGCTAAATTATTCACTGTCACTAGGCTTTCTCTTCAAAGGGATATTTTAATCACAATCAGCAATACCCTGTACTTCTCTATGAAACGGAATTCGATATTTGTTTGTTTAAAGCCGTTCAACAATCGAATTTTATAAATTATTCAAAAGATCATGTACTGGACTATTATGATGGAATTGAATTGCGCTTCTTAATCAATGTTTACATATCGCCGGCCGACGTTTCCTCAACATCCTTCACGCAGAGGAAGTGTTTACATAATCGGGTCATAAGGGCAAGGTGTACGGACCGTCTTCCGGAAGCTTCCTCGGCAAACACGTCTGCCGACCGACATTAAATACTAGATACATGGGTCTGTAACTGTTTGCATTTGTAGTATGTACATTAACGGGAAATTGAGACATTAATTCTGGTAAGTACGTCGTCAGAAGCAAATTAACTAAATACCAGTTCAAATCAAGGGCTAAGATGTTAATTAAACTACTTTTAAATTAAATTGAGAGGGTCTAGCAATTGAAAATATTTTAATGATCACTGTTACAGATAATATCAAACGTGTACAAAATTTTCTTTTTTCTTTTTGTACGTTTGCTTTCTTAATTAAATTGATTATATTGTTACGAATGAGATGAGATCTTACGATAAAAAAAATGATTCTGTTACGTTTAACAAAAATAAAATTAATTACTCCTAACGTTTTACATTGTATACATATATGGAGACACTTGTTTGTAGGGCAGGACATAACCGAACGAAAAAAAAATTAAATGACTTCAGATTACCATGTTTCTTGGTACTACACCTGAGGCACAATAAGTCACAAAAATATTCATTACTACTTCATACCTTCTTCCCGACTCTCTTACTGAACTGAATTGAACTCCTAGAGCTCTACCTAACTATCTGAACTTACTGACTCCACTTATTAACTGTCTAACTGCCTCCTTTTGAATTACAAGTTTTCCTCTTCCTACCTGTGTAGGATGTCACAAAGTGTTATTCTAACGCCCGAGTCCAAATATCAACGCCTACCAAAATTGTCAGCGTCTCCTCAAACTATCAACATGTTGATTGGTTGATGTAGTATGACTCGTTTATGTTCTTATGTTGCACCCCTCAAGCAAACTCAATCGACTTGATGTCATTTGTCAGCAAGGAATTCCCTCTATTAAAACGTAAATTTTGTATATCGATGGTTAAACCCACCTCGTAAGTCAATTTAAGTCAGTTTAGCATTACTTCACAGGAGACAACTTTTACAAGAAACATAACTTTTTCAAGATGAGAGAGTTTATTTATCTATCATTTGGATTTGGAGTTTGGTCTTATATGAGGTCTGATTTCATAAAAAGAATCTAAATTTAATATTCAGTTTATTTCCTAAGTTAGCAAGTGTTATTGAAGAGAGAAAAAGAAAAAGGAAAATAGCAGATAGGGAGTTCAGTAATACACGACATTTTTACCTTCCTTTTGAAATTTAAGTTTTGATAACTCCTTCTGGTACTTTTAAACGGAATTAATGAAAGAATACTCGATTATTTATTAAAACCAGTAAGAGAATTGATGACACAGATTACGGGAAAATGTTCTGAATACTTTATTTAACAGACTAAAAGGATGAATGTTACTCTGAAATCATGTAATCATGAAATCATCACTGTCAAAGAAACATAAGGCAACATTTTGCATAAAACGGAGCAAGACGGTAGTATTAAGTTTATTACCGTTACTTATGCATTTGAGCTTGACCTAGATATCAGTCAAGATGCGGATAAGTTAAGTAAACTAAAGTAATGCAATCGCCTTAAGTTTTTATTATTTTGTTTTCGTAATTTTAACTGAATCTAAATCTGATTTGTGTTAAACAGTAAATTAAACAGTACACACATGTACTGTCTGTCTAACTTCAAACAAGTTTCTAATGTATCATTTTATTAATGAATCAATATGTACCCTTTCAAATGCTAGGAAGTCATGTATGCAAACAAATTCCACCGCTCCAAGATCATTTGCAATCATAATTTCTAGAAGAACAGCTGATGTCCGGGCTGTGGTGAAGTGATGTCCGAACACCTACATACTGCTATGTTATTTTAGTTGAAGCTTTAATTTTGATTACGTTAAATAAGTTTTACTTACATTTTTGGAATGAATTATTATGATTTCGTATCAGAATTTTGTTTAAAGTCAGCGTAATTTCCGAGTATCAGGGAGAATTGTAATTCCAAGGTATTTCGGCTCAAATAATGCTTACACTAAAACACAAATTTTGTTCCATGAATTAAATGATATGGGTAACGACAAACCACGTTGAACCGCAACCTAAAGTTAGTCTTGAAGCTACTACGATGTAACACAGGACTGCAGGACTTTGCTGATATGAAGGCATTTCATAAGCCTAGCAAAAGGTGAACACATCATAAGCCAAAATGGTCACCTTCGGCCAAGAAGTCTTCAAGCATCAAGACAACAAGAAACACATTCGTGGTAACAAAACAAAATATGTACGGACATTATTGTTTGATATGTGTAAAGAGAATTTATTTAAGACATTTTAAAGCATTTCATAAGTCGGTAGCAACAGTAATAAGGAAGTAGTTTTTTTGTGAAAAGCAACAAAACGCGCTCTAAAGATTGTCAGAAAACGAGAGGGAGGTGTTTTTCTTGTATGATCTGTATAAGGGGATGGAAAGATTTTCCTAGGAAGTGATCAAAATACCAGCAAACAATCCACGTCGGGTATTATCAAAAAAAGTGATCAAAATACCAGCAAACAATGGGTGTTTTTGAAAAAGTCAATTAAAAACGGATGTACAGTGTCGAAGTTTCATTGAATTAAATATATGAACGAGTGCATGCGTGTACATTAATAATAAAGGGCAGATTAATATTAACATAACGTTGGGAACTATTTAAATCACTTATCAATTTTAATACAGGATTGTTCAAATAAATTCAACGTTAAATGTCAAGACAAATAATAAACATTAAAGGAAAGCTAACGTATCAGTATCGCAAAAATATCTATCAAACAATTAATAACTCCATTGCAGGAACTTAGTTTGTTATAATCCGTTTAAAAAAGAAAGAAATACATTTCATTTATTGTAGCAGAATGAAAAAAAATTTAAATAAACCCATAGAAGAAAATAAACGATTTTAATTTGTTCTGAATTTCATTCAAAATTATAATTGAGCTTTTATTTATAACAATTAGAAAAGAACCCAAAAGATTGTTATAAACAACAAACGAAAAGGTCACGACCCTGTACCTATAAGAGTTTCATGTTAACAAAAATTTATATTTTTATTATAAACAAAAATTGTTGTAGGAAAAATAACAGTAACGTAGCAATGTGTATCCCGGGCCAGGGTATTTTAACCCTTCACCCCACCCGCTCTCGACGCCATTGCTTTTCATAAATGACTCGTAACTATAGTAATGTTGCCTTTTGTGATGACATTTACTGATTTGAATTATAGAAGAATTCCAACTAATAATTACGACAACCACAAGTGCAAATCATTCCAGATGATTTGCATGTCTGAAACGTTCGTGTAAAAATTATTCCTCGCGTTCTTTACAACAGCGGGAGAGATGCCAGATGAATATCACTAATAGAAAATTATTAAATTTCATTGCGGTTAGCGTGTAAATTGCCCGGAAAATATATTAATACCGGCTCCGTTTCGCTAGGCTAAATTGCTGTATTAATTGGCAGACGATATGTACGAGATACCTGGAAGTGCCGCTCGTTAATCAGGCGATGCATTAAGCCTCTTTATAAATTACGTTTTCACTTCGCCGGGTAAATACGTAATGTGACATAAATTGCAAGGGATGTTACTTAGCACTACATTGTCTGCGATGCATAATTTATGAAGCGTTCTACATATTTGCGCCAGACCGCAGAGGCCTCCGTAAATCACGTGTATGTGCAATTCCTTCGCCCATTATGTACCCCTCGCGTATGTAAAACGACTCGATAAAAACCGCCCCCGGGGTTGAACGCTTCCATGAATAAACATAGAAAGGCAAACATGCGTACGGATGAAGCGAACATTAACAACACTCCAACGTAAGATGATTATTTTAAATACCTACGCATATTTTATTTTTTTATTACAATTAACCTGGATTTATATTACAACTAAACTCCGATAATATTTTTATATTTCGTGGAATAAGCACACTTAACCCGACTTTAAGCATGATAACAAAATATTAACGGTTTGTTTACAGAAATCTGCATAAGTATCTCGGCACTTGAGTTTGCAAAATGCTTGTAAATAAGCGCTCCAGTTTCACAATCCGTCCGTTATATTTCGCTAAGTTCTCGGTTTCGTAACTAGAATGCGATTAGACACTGATTGTACATGCTGTTTAAATGTGTTAATTATTTCCGTAAGTTTTAAATGATTTTATACAAATTCCAATTGTGACATAATACATATAGGGCGGAACTTGAGCGAAGGGTGAGGAACTGAATAAATTCAGACTCTGTCATTCTGTTCTGGAAGTACAAATTTCATGTACAAATTCAAAATGGTTCAAACTCTGAGAGTATTGATAGGGTGAGTTTCACACTTACAAATGTTCACAAATTTTTATTATTACATTTATTACAAACAAAAAAAAACCGTGAAGAATATTCTTTTTTGTTCTGTGTGAATCTAACTAATACGATGTGATCAAGATATCAGACAGCGAGTTGTCAGGTGCCATTTATTTCGTGCGTTTTTAATTACGCTTCGTAATTATCGAGCGAAAGTGGACGCCCTGCCGAGCAATCCGCTCCGCCAATAACTTATTGTCGGCCGAAGTAATTGACAATTTAATAAGTCGGGGCCCGCTGGGATGTAGATTCGTTTCGTTTTATTTACATCTAGTAATTTAGAAAAGATTACGATTCGCCCGCCTCCCGCTCGTTTTCCGCCCGTATTTTTTCCCGCGCCGGCTCGCGTTTTTAATTAGTTGCGTAGGCCATTATGAAACTTTCCCCCGTAATTATGTGTCTCTCGTATATATGCGAGCGGAAATTAAAAGCCAGACGGTTAATTGACTTCTTGTATTTAAATAAGCATTATTATTTTTTAATTCGGAAACGGCTTCGTTCTTAATCGTTCATAATTAACGTTAACAGAAACCCTGCTTTCCTAATTACTTACATCGTGTACCATATGACCAATGAAAGTTTTGATTCAAGGCCGCTTTAGACTATCTGATTTTCCATTTGATTTTGAATTTGACTTCAGACATGTAAGTATGTTCGTCTTGATACAGTTCAAACCTTTCATAACGAAGGAATTGGGCACTTAATTTTCTCAAATACTTTTATCAAATACAAAATCAAATGGAAAATCAGATAGTATAAAGCGGCTATAACAATATCTTGGCAAAACATTCACAAAAACACATTGAAATGAATTCTTATTAAATTTGCTGAGTTAACTCGGCACTTGAATTTGCAAAAGGCTTGCGAATAGGCGCTCCAAATTCACAATCCGCGCGTTGGGTTCGCTGAGTTCTTGGATTCGTAAGTAGAATGCGATTAAGCACTGATTACACATAATGTTTCAATGTGTTAATTATTTCCGTAAATTTTAACAAAAAAATCAGATAGTATAAAGCGGCTATAACAATAGTTCGGCAAAACATTCACAAAAATAGTCAGTTTGGTAACTGTTTACTGAAGTCAATTTTTATTTCATCACTAAATACACTGTGCGAGGAATCTTGGGGCTCTTTTCTAATCGTACAACATAATGGAGTGTGTACTAAAGGCATGCACTATGCGGCCTTAAAGTTTAGCATAATTTTTGTAAACTAGTCTGATTTTGTCGAAATTTTAGTTTTGTAAACTAGGTTTCCTATTCGAGTTTGATAGGAATGGCCACGATAAAAGATTATAGTTTATGCTGGAGGCAACACTCTTCTCTCTCGCGCATTGATGTTTTACCTCCCTGCCTTTAGCTATACCTCTCACACACTGACCTTACGCTCTCCTGCACACACCAGTGCACAGTCGAACGCTCCTGTCAAACCACCTGTTATAGTTTCCACCGTGGTAATAGCATATCATTGAAAAGTCATTTGAGTTTTCAGTTAGTTTGGTTATATTTTAACTACAGCAAAAAAGTAAGGTACGGAGAAAAATAAAACGAATGTAAGCAATAACAGTTTTTGCCATCGCAAAACCTTTTTCTACTTCAGAAAGCACGTGATCTAATATTTTAAAACTTTCAGCTTTAAAATTTGACTAAATACTTTTGGAAAATCCGAAAAAATGAATTGTATGACATTTTAAAGTGGCAATAGTAGTAGCGGATGCATAGAAAAGTAAACGATTTTAATCGCTGTTGTACTTCTGGTTTTAATTTATTAATGTTGGATAACGGACTAATATTAATTAATTGTCACAAACATTTGTTAAAAATATAGTGAAGCATGTTTTACAAAACTAAAATAAGGCAAAACTTCCTTAGGAGTCTTTATTCTTATTTGCACCTGATGTAGGTATACCGACAAATTTGGCTACCCTCGGAAAACTGTGTGTATGTGTTCAAGTGTAAGATAATGCGAGAAAGAAAATAGTATAAAGAATAGTGCCAAGAGTAACTGTTTGTGCGAACCACAAACGTGCATTAAGTGATTTCTTATTCCGGTTTTCCACAGAGTCGAGTTTCTGTTGTGTTCGGGTTTTTCGAGACACTGAAAACAAAAGACAACATTGAAACACGACTGCAACTCCCTATTTCCACCAGACAGTGGCAGTTGGTAAACGCGCCGAAACTCTTTGATCTTACAGCTTGCGATCGTGACTCGCAAAACACACCAGCAACTGTCGCTAAAAACTCTTCAAGTCTTCAAAAAGTTGTTAAAAAGTTGTAGTTTTGTTTTTTCGACACAAGTTTCTGTTGTGTTTTTGTTTTGTCTGTTTAGTGGAAAACGGGCATTATGTAAGTTGATGTAGGCTGTAGGCGCTAAAATTTACTTAGGCTTAAATGAAATGAGAACGAAAGTAGACACTTTAATACAGTTTTATTTTACAATTTTTGTAATTTCTTTTAATCAAGCCGTTGAAATATATTATGCAGGGGGATTCAGAATAAGTGTCCGATCCGTTAACAACAGACAGTCCTTTAAAGACAAAACAAATAACTGTAGGTACAGGGGAGTCTAACTAATGTAGTTTTTGAGCTAAAATGGATTTAAAATTCACAAGCAAACTTGGTGGTGGTCACTGGAATAGTTGAATACGTCGCAACACCAATAGAATTTCGTGGAAAAACACACAAAACACGAACATTTAACCTTGAACTGAAACCGTAAAACGATTTGTTTACGACTCTCTGAGGAAAGATTGCATAATGCGAATAATGAACTTGACTTTTTATAATGTAACTAGGGATGCAATAATGATTTTGTCAGTGGAATCGTGTTCGTGGCAACGTTCATATCAATACACAGAAATTTAGTGTAATTTGGGCATTTTAATATTACTTGTCCTACGAAAAACTGAATGGCGTGCTTTTAATTCCAACCGCGACCATTTAGATTTTTTTTAAATGAACGATTACCGCAGTGTTTTACGAATTTGTAAATTGCTACATGTGCGAGATATTTAATCGAATTAAAATGAAGTGAATCATATTTAAACAAACATTACAAATAAAAAAATTAGTTTATGAAGGCTCCAGTTGAGGAAATTGGGTTTTTGCTAAATAATGCAAATCACTGTCCGGCTTTCGGCTGACATTCAAACAGAAGTTTTGAACGCTCTTGGGTGGTAGAATACTTGGCACGCAGACTTACTCGTGCGAAGAAGAAAAACCTTGCCCTTCATGTACGCGAGTCAAAACGTGCATCCAGAAGCAACTCCAGTTTTAGTAAATGAAATAATAAGTTAAATCTGGCTGAATAAGCTAGCCCTGTGTACGGCGGCCTATTCGTCAATTATGTAAATAGGCGCATAACAAGAAGGTCACATCGAATATCTGTAACCGTAAGTTACATCACATAACATTTACTTTTTGTTGACACAGTGACACAGTTTCTAAAACAAAAATAGTTAGTCAACCCCATTTTAAAAACACATTACGTATCGGATTCCAATAATCATCGGTGCTACTCAAAGGGTTTCCATTTGGAGCACAAAAGACGTTAATTTTAGAAATGTCTCCGATAAATTTTTTTCTTGCAATTTGGGACATGCATGACCTTAGTAGATATGCTCCTAACGGGTCGGACACTCATTATAAATCATCCTGTATAGACTCTCGCCGTTTTAAAGTTCTGCCGGAGTCCACTTGCATACGCGCTCTTATACTCTTTCATCTGCGACCTCGCCTGTTTCATCCGTTCTGATTATCATGAGCACGACTCTATCCATCGGTCTTACCCCGATGTCACCCTCCATTGCACTGTCTCCCTCGCTCTCCCTGCATGTGTTAATCTAGACCACATCTTATAAAATGAAATCTGAATGTGTATATATTATATGCTGCCTTTCGAAAGTATTAAGTCCCCAAAATTAAATTGTATTCTTAAAAATTGAACACCAACGACAATAAACTGTAATACACTTTTACGATCTTGTCGGTTTTACAACGGGTCGCCTAAGTACACAAATTGTCAATATTGCATGCAGTTGCTTTTAAACATAATGTAATACACGGATCAACAAAATTAGGGAAACATTTTATGGACGCTTATATATTTTGAAGCAAATGCAGACTTGCTACTGAAGCCTGACTGAATAAAATTTCAATTACATTTTAAGCGAAATCACATTTTCTTAGTCTTGTCAATTGTTTTGTGTTGCTTAAGAGAATCTTTAAAGTAGGGTTGTCATACGTCCGGATTTTCCCGGGTTTTACGGCAGTCCAGGCGGACTTTAATAACTGGTCTGGATTTTCGCTAAATCTCAAATCGAAGAACTACAATAAACAATTAGATACTCACTCGTTCGTTTAGAAAAAAAAATAAGTAAAATATTCAAAGGGACAATTTAGGATCGAGAAATATAGGGCATGCTATTTTATTTAAGAAAATTGACTGAAACTATGATTTTGAAATTTCTGATTTTTTGCTTATTACTATTAATGGCTTATGGTAAGCTTAAGCTATACGTGTACCAAAATTTTTTCTCAGAGTTAGAAATAAATAAAATAGGAATAAATAAAATAATGGCTGCAAACGACAATTTTTAGATAATATGTTAAATTTCTCAAAAACGGTTAGATATAGGCGCAGATAATGCTATTCAAAAAGGGTGTGGCAGTTTGTAAGCAATACAAATTTAATATGGTATACATTATCTATAGGTGTGCCATTTGGAATAAAAGAAAATAGTTTGATATAATTTAAAACAAATACGTCTTCACACTTTTTTTGTATCTTCAGTACTTATCGAGATATAGCCCATAAATGCACTGTTGGGATCCTGTAAAATTAGACATACAAGCAAAAAAATGTAAAACAGAAAATACAGTTTTTTTCTTTTGGTTTTTCTCTTTTGTCAATTATGTTTCCCAATTTGTCAAATGACTTTCCTACACGATATACGACTTGGCATTTTCGAATCTGGAAAATGCTTTGACAAATAGAGAAACTTAATTGGCAACAGGGGAAAACCATAAGTGAAAGACTTTAAAATACTACGTACCTACGTTTTTTTTTAAATTGATAAGCTCAAAACAAAAGTAGAATACTTTACTAACGCAAATTTGTTAAAAGATGTATTAACGGTGAAACACTGTAGCTAGTAATCTTAAAGTGTTACAAAAAAATGTCTATGTATGTAAATATACTAAAAAAGACATATTCTCGCACTCTGGGTAAAAAAGAGTACTACATAATTTTGTAAACTTCTAGTTTTATACCGTGTGTACGCTGTAGTCTACGTATAATTCCATGAATGTATATACGTATACGTTTTATGCGTTTTTTTTTTTAATTTAAAACACCACAGAAAGCGCTATCCCATGAAATGCCTAGCATTTTACAACTTCCAATCATGAACAACATAATGCTTTTAAAGCTACGTGATATAAGAACAGAACAAATAACTATGGAACTTATCTACAAAGTATGTTAATGCATTATAATTCTGCACTAGTTTTCCGCAGTAAATCAATTCTAAATGAAGTTTTGATGATGCCCTGTGCTTATCTTAGTTGGTTCTCGTTTGCATATGAATACCAATATATACAAGGCAAATCCCATACAATTCTTTAGCTACCGCTGACAATTTGCTTAGTATATTGGACTGTTTAAAGATATTCTTCCATTTTGCTATAATCCATTTAACAAACTTAAATCTAAAGGTTGTTTTTTAATGAATAGCTCTTGTCCAATAATTTCCTTATACGTTTCTTCTTTTGTAATTCTTTCTCATTTAAAAGGTAAAATATTTCTACCTTTGTCTGTTAATTAATTTCAATTTCAATTTTTTAATTAATGGTTTTTTACTAAAAGTTTATTAAAAAAAAGCTTTAATTGGATCTCCTATAGAATCCATTTTCTCATTTCACATTTCCCATTTCCTCCGTAGTTATGAGACACCCGGTATAATTTCATTAATTAAAAGAAAACTTAATTTAATTTAAATCATGTTACCTATACGTTTCTCCGAACAACTCGTATTTCGAATTTTAATAGTGTTCGTTTAAAGTTTACAATTTTCTTGCAATTTTCAAGGGAGAATTGTCGAGACTTCAATTTAGAACTTTTTGTTGTTAGGTTCTGAATTATTAAAAGAAATAATGTTGTCAAGAACACGTTATTTATAGAATTTTTTTTCTAAACGTGAAAGTTTAATCCGGCTCTGATCGAACAACGGCGGTTTTATTTAGGGACCGTCGCTTCCACCATAAAGAATGTATTTACATATCATTAAGGCGACAAGTTTTTCCTGGCGAGGGTCACTTTAATAAAACGCAGGAAAAACCCGGCGCTTTATGTTTTCATTATTTTTTACGGAGCTTCCGCCCTAAACTGATCACGCAAGCGACGTTTTTTACGCTGGAAAATTTAATAAAACCGATTCAGGAGCCGAGAATATAATAGTTCCGTAGATAAATTGGAGTAATGTAGTAGCACTGCAGTGAGTTAATTTTGTCAACTTCCGCTCTAAATAAATAACGGCTTTAGATTGGATTCGTGTGGCACTAGTTAGTCCCAGGACGCTCTCGGACATTATGTTGGAAATGTGCCCATATTTCATTCCCGGAGACGCAGACAGATCGATCTTGCGAATCGAGTCCGGACTGAAACTGTTACAAGAGAATGCCCGTCACTTGCACGTGAAGCTTTTAAAAGAAAACACAATTCTCCAGAAACTGCAACTAACTTCAATACGAACATGATTCCGTCAATTCAGAACTTAATTAGGACTTTAAACGTGTACCCTTCAGGTCCCCTACGCAATATACCCCTGCAACAACTCACAATTCATCTTCTTCTTCTTCTTCGCTCGCTCGCTCGCGAGAAGAGAAACGTCATCTTTCACTCGAAGAGAGATAGAAAAAGCGGCGGACGTACGTCACGGGGGCGCACAGGGAAAAATTGCGTTATTAAAGCCGGCCTCTGAGCCGTACGAAACAAATATCTGGGGATTTTCAATGTGGGCTCTCTGCTTTATATTTATTAACGTGACGACCGCTGTCAACCCCGAGAACTTAAGCAGGGTATAAATATTAATCGGGCGCAAAAAAGTTTCATTTGCATGCAGGGCCGCGTTCGAAAATTTTGCGCGACGACGCTGTAAAAAATTCAGGAACTCTAAATTAACCGGTGCTGATGCCTATTACTGGAGTTCATGAAGGTATATTGTTTACAAACACAGTATCAGATCGATAAAAAGTAGTGTGTCTCGAAGATACTTAAGTTCGGCAACAGACAAAATGACAACCAAAATGTTATGGTATGCACTATTGGTCTGCGTAGTTCTTTCATCATACTGTTACTGATTTCTTAAAAGTAGTTGTTTCTGAATCTATTTTCTTGCTGATCACAGAAATGACTTTTACCTATTTTCTTGCTGATCATATCAAGAAGGGACTTCTATTTTCTATCACGTCAGGTTGGTACGCAAACTAAGAACTTGTGTTTGCAAGATTTTACCTATTTTTAGCACAAATACACAAATAATTCTTGAATACTGTAAATATCTACTCGTAACTACTGTTACAAAACAGAAACCAACCAGTACGCCAGTACTTTTCAAACTTTTTCTTTTTTACTTCCTTGTAAATCCTCCAACTTTACTGTCCCTGTTCAATATCTAAGAGTATTCGTACCTCATGGTTTCATTCTATTTCCCTTGGTATCTCTTCTCTATCTTAGTATCTCTTATCTATATTAGTATCTTGGTGAAGGCGTTAACTTTGTTCTTTATGAAAATGTGACGTAAATTATGAACCATTTTAGTATCAGCATCAGAAAGTGAGCCAAAACACATATTAGTTGTTACCTATTGAATAATTTAAAAATTCTCCTCCGTAGAATAAAAAAAAATTAATAAAACGAAATTTAAAATAATAACAGCAACATTAAAATTCTCAACGTTTACATAATCCGTAGAAAACTGCTAATTTATTCAGCAGTTTATGATTTCTTTCACCGGCACTCCGTGCTAGCTAGCTCCTTCCCATCGGGCCCGGCGGAAGACAAACGTAAAAACCTTGGCTTTAATTTTTATTTTATTTTAGCGTCGACTGTTTTACTGCCGCGCCCTTAGAATTCAGTTTTGCTTTGCTTGCAACCGTAATAATGCAGGAATTATACTAGCCGTCGTAAACATGATTATTTAATTTACTTCTTCACCGGAAAGCGTAAAAGCATTTACGAGTTTTGTTTCCTTCTGCTGCAGGTGAGGGAGGCCCTTAATTACCAACGGTCGGACGCGTCAGAGAGTGGTGGCATTAATGGAATAAGTTCAGATGATTACCAGCTTACTTTTTAAATTATTCAATAAAAAAAAAGTTTTAATCAGTCGTCGACTATACCCAGTTGTTATAAATGATTAATTAGTACAGTGTAAGTAAAAAAAATAAATTAAAAATTACATTTGCCGCTCATTAATAAAAGTTTCAGCCGTCACAATGACCTTAAAGCATGCAATTATTATTTCCAAACATTAATATTTCTACATATGAAAATTAGTTCTCAAACCTTTCGCCGTAAAACAAAGCACGGAAAACCTCCGGCGAATCGATAGTTGATAGAAATATATGTACTAGTTTCACAAACTAAAAAAAAAAGGTTGTTACGTTTCAGTTTTGATGTTGGTGTTACACCTGTTTAGGTCACTCGTTTCATTGTGTTGTCGTGTGGGTTGTTTTCCTCTCGGGTCGTCGAATACGTTTCATTATGCCGGCAGTACACTCTCGCCTCGCCTTGCCTCGGCGAGATGCAAGGAGTTTCGCGAGACGAGGACGAGCGAGTGCTACGTCGTCCACTCTCGACCTACTTATAACTGATTCGAGCTGGTGAAGACACACACCTGTGAAACAAGAAAACGCAAAAAAGAGATGAACATATAAAATAGCGACATCTTACTATCGCTTTTTGACCTAACATTGCAGTAGGATAGACAAATTAAAGCGGGATTTGCTCCTAATGAGTCCCCCATGCAAGGCGGCCATGCTTGCTGTCAAAGCATAATGAAAGATTTTTTTTCTGCTGAAGAAGCCCCAAGCAGGGCTGAAACAGCTGTCCAGAGGCTGCTCGAGGTTCTCACTGCAATCAAAAACGATTTGCACAAATTTTTTTTTTTTTTTTAGCAAAAAAGAGAAGCAAACAAAGAAAGAACCAACCAAGAACAGGTGAGATTGTGTTCACACTGTTTCGTGTCCTTTGACTCGCGTACAAAAACTGACTTACAGGCGAGCTCGGACAAGGCGAGGCGAGAAGACAAGAGTTGAACCAAGCGCTGCAAGTTCACTCTCGCATAAGCCTTGCCTAGACGAGAGTGTACTGTCAACGGACTTCTGTGCGGCGGCAACTGTGATTTTTTTTAGCCCATTGAACTTGGTTGCGTTAAAGTCGCAGTAAATGTATTAATAGATAGTTTTAGCAACATTCAGAAAGGAATACGGTAACGCTAAACGACAAATGATCAGCTTGTGCGCATGCGCGCAACGCTATTTAGAAACCGAGTTACGCTATTTAAATATGTTTAGCGTTTGTTTTACCGTTTAGTAAATTTAGGAATTTTTGTACATTTTACATTGTATACTACAATGAGACGCAGTTGGTAGCGCTCTGTGTTTGTCAACAACGTGATAACAACCTAAGACTTAAGTCAAAACCATTTATAGAAATGAATAGTATGAGTAAAACTAAGTATAAATGTATTACCCTTATAAGACCAAATAAGAAATACCAGTATGTCTGACGTTAAGTAAAATGAAACGATAAGCGATATGGCTAAAGGTCTAAAATCCCTTCCACGTTATTTTGTAAACCATATTAAATCATAAGTACAAAGTTTTTTTAATCTCAAACCGGACAGAAAAATGAAGGGAAACACACTCAACGTTTCGCTATAGATTTATAGCTTCGTCAGGAGTGAAAAAAAGTAAATAAACAAGTTGTCAAGAGAAACAAGTCGTCAAGAGAAACGAAAAGGTAACATGATTTTTAAACTAAACTACGAGTTGTTCGGAATAAAAGTAACGAGAACTAATTAAAGCTACTTTTTTTCTTTTTTTTTTTAATATATATATATATATAATTAATTAATTGACAGATCTATATCTTGTTTAAAGAGTCCAGAAAACTACAAAATATGTCATTTAAATTTTCAAAGTCCGTACGTTTATTAATAGAATTTCGAGACATTTTAATTTTACACATTTCTATGAAACGTCTTTTAAAAATATTAGATTCACTGTACAAAATGTCAGTATTATCAAAATCAAAATTATGATTATTAACTAATGAATGCTCTACAAGCATTGAATGATTTTGATTATTTTTTTGAATATGATATTTATGTTGGTCTAAACGTTTTTTTAAATTTTGGCTCGTTTCACCTATATAAACAGAATTACAATTTGTACATTTGATTTCATAAACCACGTTAGGTTGTTTTAATTTCGGTATTTTCGTTTTTAAATTCGAAAAAATTAAATTTAAATTATACACAGATTTACTGGCTAAAATTAAATTATGTTTTTTGAAAATGTGTTTAAATGTATTGTGTAATGGTTCAATATAAGGCAAAGATATGTATTTATGATTCGAAGTTTGTCTAATGTTTTTAGAGACATTTGAATTTTGTAAGTATTTAATACCATTTTTAATTACTGATTCAATAAGATTTATTGGATAAGAATTTTGAATAAGAGTTTTCTTTATTAAATTTAAGTTATCATAAATGAAAACTTTATCAGAAAGTAAAATAGCTCGATCAGTTAATGAAATAATAGTTGCAATTTTATAATTTTTAGGTGTGTACGAGTGAAAATTTATGTACCTACCTGACCAGGTAGGTTTATGAAACCAATTAGTAATTAATTTATCATTCTGTCTGATAATATTTACATCAAGAAAACTCAATGAATTATTATTTTCTTTTTCTACTGTAAATTGTAATCTATTATGAAAAGAATTAAATTTATTTAAAACAAAATCTACCATATCAGAAGGCAAAATCAATAAAATGTCATCTACATAACGAAAATATAACGTTAAATCGAATGATAAAGAGTTAATAACAGATTTTTCTAGTTCTTGCATAACAATTTCAGCTAAAGCCGGAGATAAAGGAGAACCCATTGCTGTACCAAAAATCTGTTTATAAAATTTATCATTGAAAGCAAAATAAGATGTTTCAAAACATAAATCAACTATTTCTAAAAAGTTACCTTTGGAAATATCAGTAAAATCTTTAATCTCTAACCACCTATCATTTATACTTTTTAAAGCTAAATCTTTAGGAATGTTAGTAAATAAAGAAATAACATCTAAAGAAATTATAATGCAATTATTTGGTACAGTTATTTGTTTTAATTTTTCTACGAGTTCAAAAGAATTTTTTATAAAATATTCTGATTTACTAGTAACCTGAGTAATGATTTTTGAAATAAATTTAGATAAGAAATATGGAGAAGAACCAATAGTGGAAACTATAGGACGAAGAGGTGTATTAGGTTTATGAATTTTTGGAATGCAGTATAATTTAGGAAATATGGGATGTTGTACTTTAAGAGATTTAGCAACAATATTACTAATTTCAACGGATTTCTCTATCTTATTAATAATACTGAAAGTTTTACGTTGATAAGATTCGGTGGGATCGTTAGCTAATTCTACATATGTATTATTATCAGACAGCATAGTTTGAACTTTTGAAAAATAATCAGTTTTATCAATTAAAACAGTTACATTGCTTTTATCAGCTGTAGTAACAATAATATTAGGATTATCTTTAAGAAATTTTTTACAAGACAAAACATCTCTAATAAGAATCTTATACTTTGATTTTTCAAAAGTTTTATCAATATTTCTAATATAATTTAAAAAATTAGAACAAAATTTATTTCTTATTTGTATTTTTGAAGGTGAATCTAAAGATTTAATACCAAACTCTAAGCTACTTAATACTTTTAAGAAATCTACTTGTTGTTTATGAAAATAAGGTAATGAAATTTTTTTGCCTAAAGCGAAAATGTATTTTAAATTTGACGGAATCTCAGTTTTTGTATAATTTACAAGCCACTTATTTATTATATTTTGATCAAATTTAATGTAAAAATTTTTATCTCTAATAGAAATAAGATTATCTAACTTTTTAATCTGTGTCAATCGAATTTTATTAAAATACCTTTCATTTTTTTGATTTTCAAAATTTAGAAAATTAGTCAATGTGATATTATCAAGAAAATTACTTAACTGACCTAAGGTATAATCTAATTTCCAAGTTAATTTGGCAAGAACTTTGAAAGTTACCTCTATTTCATATGAAAGAATTTTATTAGCAAAATCTGATACGTATCTGTCAATTTTGTGACATGACATATCGTACGCTCTTTTTAAAGGTTCAATTATATGACGAGGGAAAACTCCCTCTTTCCTACATTTAAGTAAAAAGACCTTACGATTTTTCATTCTAGTAATTTTAATTAAAGTATTAGAATAAATTTTGCACAGTACCTTATTTTGGTGCCCGTAGTGAAACTCGACAAAACCGTAAAATCCTATGTTTCTGATATCCATAATTGAAGTTTGTTCTTGTCCGATGAAAATAGTAAGTACAAAGTTTTTTTAATCTCAAACCGGACAGTGTGTTTCCCTTCATTTTTCTGTCCGGTTTGAGATCTTATTGAATCAGTAATTAAAAATCGTATTAAATACTTACAAAATTCAAATGTCTCTAAAAACATTAGACAAACTTCGAATCATAAATACATATCTTTGCCTTATATTGAACCATTACACAATACATTTAAACACATTTTCAAAAAACATAATTTAATTTTAGCCAGTAAATCTGTGAATAATTTAAATTAAATTTTTTCGAATTTAAAAACGAAAATACCGAAATTAAAACAACCTAACGTGGTTTATGAAGTCAAATGTTCAAATTGTAATTCTGTTTATATAGGTGAAACGAGCCAAAATTTAAAAAAAACGTTTAGACCAACATAAATATCATATTCAAAAAAATAATCAAAATCATTCAATGCTTGTAGAGCATTCATTAGTTAATAATCATAATTTTGATTTTGATAATACTGACATTTTGTACAGTGAATCTAATATTTTTAAAAGACGTTTCATAGAAATGTGTAAAATTAAAATGTCTCGAAATTCTATTAATAAACGTACGGACTTTGAAAATTTAAATGACATATTTTGTAGTTTTCTGGACTCTTTAAACAAGATATAGATCTGTCAATTAATTAATTATATATATATATATATATATATATATATATATATATATATATATATATTAAAAAAAAAAAAAAAAAGTAGCTTTAATTAGTTCTCGTTACTTTTATTCCGAACAACTCGTAGTTTGAGTGTGTTTCCCTTCATTTTTCTGTCCGCTTTGAGATTAAAAAAACTTTGTACTTACTATTTTCATCGGACAAGAACAAACTTCAATTATGCATATTAAATCAGGTGATTTTTACGTTTACCGTAATTTTTACCGGATAGTTATTAAAACTACCTAATACCCAATTTCTGAAACGATAAATAACTTTATGTAAAGATAAATTTTTATTGATAAATAATTTTATGAAAAGTATAAACTGTTTTTATGTTGCTACGTTTACGATTTATCCACGGATAAAGTTTTGAGAAACGGTTTCCAGAAGTTATGGCGAGTTTATCGTGAGTTTATCTCTACATAAAGTTATCTATCGTTTCAGAAACCGGGCAACAGTGTCGCAGGAGTTCTGACCTTTTCGTGTTGTTCTTGTAGTTAAGACGTATGCCAACTAATTTGGTGATTTTCGGATTACATGCACCTACGCACAGATTTTCCCCGTGGAAGGGACCGTTCTCGGATTTTTGAAGCGTATTCCGCCGGCGCCGTCCACGTGTCTGCTTAGATTTTTTTAATCTCGTCCCATCTACTTGGCGGATAAATCACCTTGATTATTTTGCCTGTTCTTTTTACGCGACAGTCCTTTTGTTTAAAACCGCTTTCAGTGGTTCTAGCTTGATTTCTTCCTCTCCTTTTAGCAAAGAGTAACAGACCATCTCGCTGTGTTTTTAAGCGCTCGTATGTAAGGCGTCGCTGGAGTAGGTGGATCAGGTTTCGCTTATGTAAACAACCAACGCTGAACCGTTAGGGCTGTCGTACACTGAGGCTCTTTTCCGACCACCTCGCCTATCCATCTTGTAAGGTACTTTCTGCAGTAAACAGGAGTAAGAATTTACGGTCTTCTTTTATAATCACATCGGGTGCCCGCCTGTGTTTTCCTTCCCATTATCGTCGTCTGTCACCGGTGAGCGTTTTGGAAAGCTCTTGTGGAGTAACCTTGGTCGGGTCTAGAGTAACCTGCCGCCTTTGTACCTAAGTCGTTAACTGGGGGTAAATTTGGAGATTTACTTTCAAATTTATTTAACGTACTTGACGTTTATTTTCTTAACTTTTCACGCCCAATTTGAAATAGTTGTAGTGTCAATTTTTATTGTATACTGTAATCGTAGAAAATTTCTTTTTATGCGCCCTGAATTTTATTGCGAGCAGCTTATCACCTGCTTAGGCTCGGTTTCATCATCACAGTTTAACTTTAAACTTCGCTTTATTCCCATAGTAATAATTGCAAAAATAATTGTTTCCATAGGAATAAAACGGAGCTTAAAGTTAAACTGTGATAAAAGGTAAATTAATTTTGTAAATTAATTAAAGGTAAACTTTTCTTGCCATGATATTATTGTTTTTTGTTTGTGGGGGATTCAGCATTTTTTATCGGCTTTTATTGAAAATTTTGCCTTCACTGCAGGAGCGGGTCCACGCGTTGTGCCTTTTAGGGTTATTTGGGATTACACTCTCTCGGCTGTGTATCCCCTTACACTCACGTGTCGTCTAAGTTATTGAGTGGCGCTTTTACTTGCAATCTGTTGTATGTCTCACGCCATCTCCACTGAGTGGGCACTACTGCGCAATACATATCCCTACATCGATTGTCCTCCGATGGAACGACCCACCTCGCTTTCGGGAAACCCGTACTTACAGGAAGTTACAGGTCTCACAGTCACACAAACAGCACGGCTTGCAAGGCGGAACATTTTAACGTCTACTACGTCCAATGATGGCCGTTTGCACCATGTCTAGTTAAAATTTAGCGAGTTTTTAACTACGGTTTAAGCCGCGGTGCAAACTGGGTTTACTGTTAAACCTGGTTTAATTTTTAACTAGACATGGTGCAAACGGCTATGAATGATTTATAATAACCCCGGATTAAAGCTCCCTAGGCATTGAGTGAAGATGTGTAGAAAGCACTTACTCATTGGTAATTAAACTATAAATAGAATAATCCTAGAAACAGTTTAAGAAGGAAATCTTGACGACTCTTTCCATGTCTTATTTTTTTGTGCTTGCCACTTATACTGAAGGTTTTTCCAGAAACTAATACTAGAATTTGCTTGCAGTTGTTAGAATGACGGAACGTTACTCAATAGACTTACGGCCGTCTTCATAGTAACTTAAAATAATTTAAATAGAAGACTTAAGACTTTAAATTAAAGTCATGCCAGAAGAGTTGCAGTTTTCTGACAACGAGTAGATATTCACAGGTTTCACTTGACGCTGCTTTTCTCCACGAAGTTTACCAAAAGCACACTCTAAAACATTTTGCCTGTCATTTTAAAAATATGAGCTTTCTTGCTTTCATGCACTCGCAAATATAAAATTATAGAACGATATAAAACCATACGTTTAAAAATTCTCTGAAATAACCTAAGTTACAAAGCCTTCTACCAAGGAGGTTTAAATTGACGTTCAACTGAATCAGGCTTAAAGTAAACAAATTCGCGTAGGATCGTAAGAACATATGGTAGTTAACTTTGGACCTGGTTCAGTTGAACGTCGGTTTAAACCTCCTAGGTATGTACAACTGGCCCTTACTGAATAACGTTATCAATTAAACACAAAAAGCTAATCGTATTTAAGGTAATTTTAGACTGAAACAGTTTGTTTTAGTAGAATTCTTGCTCGTGATAATTAATTGAAAAGAAAAGCACTTTAGATCCTTAAAAATTATATATTTAGCTCGATCTAGAGTGTCTTTCTATTTCATGTCCTATGTTTATACTTAAACGTTAATTTGCGTATAGGCAAATATGCTTCTACATTTGGTTTAGATGGTAGTAGACTTAATATGTCTGCCTTTCTTTAGAAAACGTCGTGTTGCAGGCAGTGTCCTAATTTGATTTTAGGATAAAGTTTTAATTCATTTAGGATTAAGTGTTAATTCATTCTAATCTATCGCATATATTTTTTAAACATTTTCTAGTAAATATCTTTTTCTATTTTGACGTTTACTGTTTCACTTCCTCTGTACATGAGGCAATTCTTTTCCTAAAAAGTGAACTTTTTACACTACCAAGTCTTCTCAGTTAATTTATTCTACCGACGCGACGCGACGTGTTAAATCAAACGGCAGTTCCCATAATCACATAATCACCACCGAGGGCATTTGCAAGGCCGCCAGTGAGATCCTTAAATAAGGAAATACGTCTGTGCCGTCGAGTTTGTGGATATAAAAGCTTCGAGTGTCGAATTTATGAAGTCGAGAAAATTAGATGATGACCATATGCACACAGTTTAATTTATAAAAATTGTTCTTTAAAAATAAATACTGATTCATTTATCCGTAAAATATGGTATACTAAGATCTTGAAAAATAATATAAAGTTTCTAAAGCAAATAAGTTTGGGGGAGTATCTGCTCTACACGACAAATCTATCAATATTTTAGCAGCGTTGGCTCTTTCCAAGAAGAAATTATCTTCGAATATTATTTTTTTAATTAAAATTAAAAAGGCAGTAATTAAGAAAGGTCTCGATCTCGAACATTTTGCATAATTTTCGTATAACTTCAGTTCACTGACACTGTTATTGTTGACCTCCTTAGATCAGGGCAATCTTAAATCCGACATAATTGCTGTAATTAAACTCTGAGAAAGAGAGGAGCCTTTCGACTAAATTACACTAGCAAAAAACCCATCCCCTGTAATCTACTACATAGAACTTCTAAGGTGTATTCAGCCAGCGAATCAGTAGTCAGCTGTTATTTATAGGCGCAGTTTTGTGATTTGCGGGTGTAATTACAGGCTCCAGGCAAAACCGTATGAAAGCATTCACAGAGTAATCCGTTTAATTCCGAATCTGAATCTGTCAAGCGCAACGTGAAATGGTTCCCTGATAAGGTATATGCGTTTGATTGATTCAATTTAATAGCTTACTGTTAGTTGCTAGCTCTCGATTGCAGAAGCCTCAAAAATTCTCAAATGTAGTTAAATTATATTATCAATTTCATCATCTTTGAATCATGAATAGGTACGAGTGCATCAATTAAAAAAGAAAAAAAACCAGTTTCAATTTTGATTATTTTTATTTCTGCAAAACGTTCTAAATATATAATCCGATTTGAAGCATCTATTTAATATGAAATATGCCATATCATATTGTTTATCGATTCAAAAATATTGTCGTCGTTTTTGTCATAAAATGGGAAGGAAATATTTCCTAAGGAACTCGGTAAATTATTTCTAGTAAATAAAATGTACAATACTGTAAAATAACTTCTGAGTTAATCTGATACGTTCCAGATTCGCATTTCTTATTTGTGTCTTTAAATCATTTTCACAGGATTTTATGTTTGCGACGGGAATTACTTAATGCATCGCTCGGAAATTTTTCTTTAAAAGTCGAAACCATCTCTCAAGCTAAGTGCCCTCTGCAAAACGAACACCAAGACATATTGTTGCTTGCAAGAGAGCTTCCGCATCCGAAGCGATATTTCCGAATAATTCTCCGGCGAAATTGAAAAATAAATTAGCGAGTCCGAGTACGTCCTTGAAGTGAAATAAAACTGCAGCGGTCGGATTCTTGCGCTGATGGCTCTGGTTTCTTCTTCTCGACTTTTCAGAAAGGACGTCTTAAAAGTACTTAACCGAGAAAACACAGATGTATTTTTACTCCTCGTCGTTGGAGATATTTGGTTTTAGGTTAATGCTACAATGAAATTGAATCGATTTATTTTTAGAAAGACTCATTTTGCATTTGCATTTAATTCTCGGTTTTAATACAAAAAAAGAAAAATCGTACTGCACTCGTCTCTAAATTTTCAATTATTTGCACCTGTCTGTGAATATCTAGAAATTTCATTCGAACTTCTGTGCATTTGGTGCCGCAGAATAGTTGCAAAGTTTGTAAATCTCACTTCCGGGAACCGAAATAATCGAGTGCACATTCGCGAGCCAATTAACTCCGAGAGCATTTTATCGGCGTAATCCCGATTGTTTAGCAACAGGCCATTAACTTACATTAGACCGTGAGAGCTGAGAAATTTACGGCCAGCAATTCTTGGTTGCTAGCGACCGAAAGCTTCCTTGGCTTCGGTCAAAAGTCTGCAGCACCTCGAGAAGGGTGAGATTATTAGCCCCGAAACAAAGACTTTTTCTTTGTCTAGGGAAGAAACGTTTTCGTCGTTTTAATTTGCCTTAATTAGAAGGGAAGCTTTAACTGATCTCTTTACTCTTGCAAATTGAAATTGTGGGGATTGAAGAATAAAGGGACAGAAGCGATAAAATTGTATGTGTGTAAATATTGAACAAGAGCGGTAATTTATTATTTGGGAGAAAAGAAAAATCGTAGCAGCTCTGCTGATTTGTGCCTACTGAGTAACTAAAAATAGTTAAAAAAATTCCATAGTTATATCAATTCTCGTCATTTATTACTAAACCGGTTGGCTTTGCAACATCTCAATTTGACTGAATCATGAAAAACGGACTTACGATTTTGGATAGAAAAATGTATTGATGGACGGTTTAAAATTGCCATAGATAGATTGTCATTGTCACTAATTCGAATAGCCTTGTGCTTTTAATCGTTATTTGATGTTCACACTTTTCGAAAATAACTAGCCAAATAGTTGAAATTAATAATAACGTATTTACTTCACACATTTTTTTAATAAAATGAATAATAATTGAATCAGCCATTTTGTGAAAGGGTTAACTCAAAATTTTTCATAAATAAACTTTTCGAATCTAATTCCAAGATCAAGCCTTGTTCATGTCAGGTAAAAAATATTCTTTAACAGGGAGCTGGACGAGATAGGTTATTTTGAAAAGGGTTATATCCTTCAGACTCGTATTAAGTGTCAATTCTTACGCTTAAAGCCTGTCCGTGTCAATTCTTTCACCTAATGCCTGTTTAAAAAGTTTATGCTTCATGTGTGTGAGTAGTTTACTAACATGAATAGAATGGGTCCAGTTGCCCAAAAACATCAAAACCGTCCACAGTAAAATTCGACATAAGGGTGTAGCCAATCAATCTAGACAATCTCACCTAACGCTCCGAAGCGCACCACAAATTAATAAGGCGAAACCAACCAGGCCCCTAAAGGTTCGAAAGGATAGTTTTCACGAACCAAAACCAACGTGACATAAGCAGTGACCAGCGGGTATGAATCTGACGTAAGAGAACGCTAAAAACGACAAAGCCCAAGGGTGAGGCCAATTAAACTAACCGTCGCAAAAAACTGTAGTTCACATAAACTGATCTAATAAAAAAGCTTCGGAAATTTTATGAAGGCTAGAAGAACCCGTAGAATAAGAATATCGCTACAGATCTCACGAATCAGAAAAAAGGATTCGCTTGCACCTGTTTCAAAAGATGATGTAATCTTATCTGAAAAGAATAGAACCTTTGTCGATACCACTTATTTAAAGCCACAAAGCCGTGTCGAGGCCTGCAGAATTTTACACTAATTCATGGCCAGAGCATATCAAAATGAAAACCCAAATAAGTGTCTAAAATAAAATCCAAAGCTCACAATTAATTACAATTCGTTTAATTAGTCACTCTAGCGATGACGAAGGCATCATAACTGTCTCAATATAGTAATCGCAATAAAGTTCCGAGGGACTGGGTACGGCAAACGAAATATCTCAATTTGATTGAATCATGAAAAACGGACTTACGATTTTGGATAGAAAAATGTATTGATGGACGGTTTAAAATTGCCATAGATAGATTGTCATTGTCACTAATTCGAATAGCCTTGTGCTTTTAATCGTTATTTGATGTTCACACTTTTCGAAAATAACTAGCCAAATAGTTGAAATTAATAATAACGTATTTACTTCAAACATTTTTTTTTATATAAAATGAAGAGTAATTGAATCAGCAATTTTGCGAAAGGGTTAACTCAAAATTTTTCATAAATAAACTTTTCGAATCTAATTCCAAGATCAAGTCTTGTTCATGTCAGGTAAAAAATATTCTTTAACAGGGAGCTGGACGAGATAGGTTATTTTGAAAAGGGTTATATCCTTCAGACTCGTATTAAGTGTCAATTCTTACGCTTAAAGCCTGTCCGTGTCAATTCTTTCACCTAAAGCCTGTTTTACATTATCATATAAAATGATATCAGAAAAAAGTTATATCAACTTTTAGGATAGCATAAAGTGGTAAAACAAATAATGGTACCATAAAATCGCACAGAAATGAATGTTTTTCTGACCGTTTCATAACTGCGGATCGGGGCCATATATTTTGCACGGTTCAAATTCTAACGAAGCGGGCAATATAAGATATTAAGAGTGAGCGTGAATGCAAACGCGAGAGATACGGAGACAATTAACGCATCTACAACAATGGTGTTATTTAGTATAATAAAAAGCAAAGCAATATTACCGCAATAAAAAATTATAGTCGTGCAATCAACTCAATCAACTGCAATCAACAAGTTTTTCAGAGTAATTAGTTGATCAGTTGTACCCCGACCTCCGGAATATTTCGTCACGTTACGCCATAAAGCAGGAAAATCGAGAATTACTTTAAAAATCTTATATACGATTTGCCTGTTCGGTGCATTTTTACAGCGCTATTGAAACGATGGCGTGAACATATGCCAGTCCTATCCTTATTCAAAACATTTCTTTACTAATACTTCTTGGTTCTATTTTCTTGCAACAAAAATTAGTATAATGTAAAACAGCAGAAAATCCTAAGCAGTGTCTTGTAGATTCGTAGATAGGTTTTAAGAATGACTTAAGTAGTCGCTTAAAGTCTTATGTAACTCACATTCTAAGCGGCACTTAAAGTTAAGTTCGGCTTAAGTGTTGGGTGCAACTGACTCTTAAAGTTTCACAGTCAACATTTAAAAATTTCTTAAATAGTTCATAGTCTTCTGAAAGGATTGAAATAAGGAAGAATTCTTGGAAACTATACAGAATTTTAATTTTTCTTACAAAATACTCCAGATATATTTACAATGACTTGTCAGTAGTTCACCTTTATGTGCTTGGCGTTTTGAGACAAACTTAAAAGTAAGATGTAAATAAAGTCCAGAACATAATGCTTAAGTAAGGGTGTTAAGGAAACTTAATAAAGTACCTACAAATCTAATGTACTTAACTTGTAACAAGAGATACTTTTTAAATATAAGGTTTTAGTGATTTTATAATTGGCTAACTAAACTGAATCGATGATAGCTAGCAAAAGCAAATCCACAAATTATTGAATGCAACCTGTCTCAATCGTGAATGTTAATATCCTTACAACTTTTAAGCACTGTGTTCTAGGCTTAAGACGTATTACGGGTCTTAAGCACTTGCTTCAGGCACGATTATAAATACTGCCTCTAGAAGCAGCCCCATTTCAATACAATTAATATTTTCCAAATATAAAGATTTTAAAGTCTACAAGTGTAGCGGATGAAGTGGCTGAGGAATTTTAGTATAACAATTACTACTACTTTAATTGTTATATTTCATACGTTTGATAACATTAAATAATTCTTAAACAATCAAACGCAAATGTATTTATTTTAACAGAAAAATTCGATGTGGATCGCACCACCAAGTGTTATTTTCAACAGTGTAACTTGACTCTGTTAATAATAAAAGAGCTTTTGGAATTATTAAACATATGAACATGAATAATATCAAATTAACGTTCGGTATAAAAACAGGTCATATTCCGATTAGAAAAAAAACGAGGGTCCCATGTGTGTTAAAAAATTATTTCTGTGTCAGCTTTCATTCTATGTCCAAATAACAAAAATTATTGTAATTTACACTGAAAATAACGACTACCAATGTTTTTTTATTGCTTTTCCTGCCAAATTTTAAATTCTGCAGTTGACCACCTTTAAACACTGACCGAATCAATTAAAGTGTATTATTGCTTTCTTTGCGTTTTTATTTAAATGTGCGAGGAGTCAACTATTGAGGTTATATCGCCAACCCTACTATAATTTAGCCGAACTCGGAAAAATTCCGCCCCTAGGGATTTTTGACGTGGCGAACATCGTATTGACCCCGGGACATCCCTTTTTCCTGCCGTTCTTGTAGACACTTACTTAATTAAAACAACTTTAACAGTTACACAGAAGTGAGAATAAAAATGAATCTGTATTTGATAATATCGTATTTAATTGTATTAATAACTTAATTTTTTTTGAAGTCGAATCTTGCCCGATGAAAATTTTGTTTGGTTGAAGTTTAAAAACTATTTTTTTAAGTTTATTTATTTGTTATAACTACTTAGTTGCTATAATCTGTTTTTTTTTTAGTTCAAAGAAATTTTAGCGCTAATAACGAGCTTTGTCGTTGGTAGCTGACCGGAATTGACCAATAACAAAGCTCGTTTGACCAACGACAAAGCTTGTTGACCAAAGTGAAAGCTTGTTTGAACAATGACAAAGTTCAGTTTAACGCCAAAATTTCAAAGTACTCCTCCGAAATAAAAACCAGAGTGTAGTCATCTGCAATCTTGATTTGCAGCTGTAAGAGTTTTACCTCTTATACGAGAAGAAGGCAAGTTTTGTTTTTATTTATCCATAATTGAAAAACCGATCGCCGACTTGAGATTTGAACCCACACCTTTTAGGTTCACAAACATGTAGACCACTCAGTATTATCAGTTTACAAAAAAATATCGAATGTAGGATTTCAAAGCAACAGGACTTCAAGAAAGATAATTTGGGAAGCTAAAGCCGAAATTGTTTTTTCAATTATTCAGCTCGTAGAACATGAAAAGGGGAGACCAATCTAGAAAATCAGCAACACCTTGGGTGCCTATCACGACCGATTTAGATATACTGGAGGAAACCGTCAAGTAAACCAATTAATAAGTATTCAAAGATTATCCATTGAATTGACATTTCACAAAAATATCAGAATTTCCAGAAAGGTATCTATAATTCAAGTACTTTAACAGCTAATAATCAATTAAGCCGCTAATGCAACCCTTTACTTTAACCAAAACATTCCAATTTGTGCACGTGCACCAAACAAATGATGACCATGACTCTGCCAGTCGGAATTTCAGTTTCTCCAGGTCATGGGGCAATCCATACAAATGCGCAGCTTCGCAACTTCGGACTCTGGAGAAATGGGGTGACACGGATTCTTTGTCTACAAGAGCTCGACGTGGTATTACCATGAACTCGAACAACTTAAAGAAAAAATCGAACCAAATAACTATTGCTATTATTTAGAAGTATCAGTCAAAAATACATGATTTACCTTTAGTAACGTAAGTTAGCAGCAAAAATGTTCATAAATGACTGCTCAATTTGAAATGATTCAGTTTATTTGCACATAATCCGACCATTTCTTGATTTCTTGTTTTTCTAAATAAGTATTTCAGGTGACCACAGAGACAAAAACAAAGATATTGAAGTCTGGAGACAGAAAGATCTATAGACTATGAAGTTCTTTTTTTACTTTCTAGAAAAATTCAAATACAAGGAAGGAGTAAAACCAAGGCCATGGTAAAACCGAATAAAAAACATAGATAAACGCTTTATTTTTAATTTGAGTTATACACATAAATAATAAATGAATAATTTTTCAAGTTGATGTTCTGAGCAAAAAAGTAAGATAGAGCAAATGCGTTTCAGTGCATATTAGCAAGAGAAAAAGAAACACCCTGAGCCTCGAATTCACCCTGTAAGACAATAATTCTTTGTTCATCATAATTATATATTTTTATTTAATTTATTTCATTCATGTTATCTTTATATCTCACAAATTTAAATCAAAGAATTGCCTGTCAGTAAATAGAGGTTATTCTGTAGCGAGTACGTTAAATTAAATGGTCTTTGCTATGGTAACAACCAATTATAAAGCTTTATGATTGGTTGTTACTTTTCAATGTATTTTGTGGAAACCTATTAACAACACCATCCTTCCGCCAAAATTAAGATGTGGTCTTAACAAGTATTTTAATAAGATTCAGTATCGTACGGTTTTATTTCTTTTCGGAAGGATAGTCTTTGGAAGGTTGGGTATTGTAACGGGTTAATTTCCTAGTTACTTTCAGCAGCATGCATGGTACGATTTTGCTGATGACAGGTGTTACAGTGCTTTCCCTGCTTGACGTCTTGGCGTACAATTTCTCTTGGACCCTGTAAGTCACTTTATCTAATACTGTATTCTGATTGGCCGCCATCTTATCCCTTTGAAGTGTTTGCCCTTCAGTGATCAGGTTTGGCGTTGCTTTGCATTTTGTCACCAAGAGGTACAGATGTCGTGAATATTTCCTATGAATTGTTGTTATTTAGAGCAAAATTCTAATTAACTAGTGTTTATTGGAATTCTTTGTGACTTGTAAATAATTTGATTTGTTATTAGCAAGCTTTACCCAGCGCATAACCGTTTCTATGACAAATAGAAAGGTAATCAGTTAGTGATGCCACTGAAGTGACCCATGTTTACATTAGATTTCTTTGTTTCAACAGAGGAACCCGCTTTTATTGTTACTTTTCGGTTCATCTTTTCTTCTGACCTCGTTGTCGTTCCTGCGATACTACTCTCCAGCATTACGATTGCAAATGCCCAACAGAGTTCGAAATTGGTAGACGCCTAGCAACATCGTGTTCTTTTAGCTTCGAAGACGCAAGCGACGAACAGGCAGTTGAACGAGCCGACACGAGGTGACACTGCTGCTTGAATTTGGACTCAGCTGACAGACGAAACAACCACATTTCGAAACTTCGACAAACATAACCTAGCATTTTATTTATATTATTTGATTAATGCATATTAGTATATAATGCAGATATTCTGTCACGAAACGAGGGTATCTCCACGTCATGATATGAAACCGAGTTAGTTTACAAGTCTATGTTCTGAATAAAAGAAAGAGACGTTTACGTTTTACGAAAATATAACTAGTTACATTTTAAGATTAAGATTAAATTAGATTTAAATTAATTGTCCTTACACTAAATTGTCCATTGGTCCATTATTTTAAACTAAAATAATTTTTACTTCTCTCGAAAATAATTAGTGCCTTTACACATACTTTATCATAGAGCACTTGCTGGCTTGGCATAACATTTTCGCACATAAAATAATTAAAGTTTCTTATTTTACCGCCAATGTACTTCTAGTCGCTTCATCCCAGGCCAAATGATTTCACTAATCCAGTGCCGTATACATTTTTCAAAACACTAACTACTATCCTATCAACTAATGACTCCTATCGATTAATGACTCCCTCGCATTTATCAATTTCGCTTTTTATGCCATTCGCGCCGGATGCCACAAAGTGCGTTTTCTGAAAGTTGGGGTTGACGGACTAATATCAGAAGTCATCATCTCGCGAAAAACATAGTGAAAAGGTGAGCGAGTTAATTATTTTCTAATAACTTCAGGTTCGCCTTAGGAATTTGCTTATCAAGCGTTCGTCCGGGGACGTTTCTTGGCCTTAGTAAACCCGCGTCTCGTCGGTGCGACGAACCCATGTCAAGAAACGCAACTGCGAAACTGCAACTAAACAATAAAATACGCGATTTGAATTTTATGAGAAAACCGAAAGTAAAATTTTTAATTAATTTAGAAAATGATCTTCTTTCAAACGTGACAATACCGACACTAGCGTGTGCATTAAGTTGGACGTTTCTTTGAGTAATTTGTATAAGATGGTCAATATTGTATCGTGGTGAATAGTATGTTAAAAATATAAGTCAAATATGTATTTTAAGGCCCTTCACAGACGTTTTCATTTAGTTAAGTTAGGCCTGTGAGCTGTTGACGAATTGAATTTATTTGCATGATATGACCCGTTTTAAGTACAATCATAACTTCTCGAAACTGTTTCTCAAAACTTTATCTGTAGGTAAAGGGTATACGCAGCAACATAAATAATTTGTACTTTTCATAAAGTTATCTGTCAAGAGAAATTTATGTTTACCTAAAGTTATTTATCGTTTCAGAAACTGAGCATAAATCCTATAATATTCTTTTGTTAGAACTGATAAATTTGGTAAAAAAAGAAACAGAAATATTGTATTGTATTCACGTAACTCCTACATAAGTGGAGTGTGATTAAGCCGCTCCTTTATCTGCGCGGACTAGATAAATAGACAAATATATTTTCTAGTAATCACAATTGTTATGTATACATAGAGCTCAATTAAGGGAGAGAAGTCCTACGGGAAGTTAATTTTATTAGAACTAACGAGCTGTTTAATTTCTCCACGTAACTTATATGCAGGGATACGAAATCGGACCACTTGCTCTGCGAGCGGTACGAAAATTTAGTATTCGGACTGTATTAATCCGCTCCCAGAGTAACTTCTGCGAAGTGCGAACGCTCGCACTGTAACCCTTCCCTTCCCACTCAATAGCAATTTAAATGCATCGGAGCCGCGGAAGGAGTAAGTAGTACATTCGGTGTACAAAGTATCCAACACTGAGCGGTCCGAATTCCTTTCCCTGCTTATATGCAATTTTCGTCTTGTTTCTCGGGGCCCCAAAACAACCCTATACAACATCGTGTTCCTGTATTGAGTGCATCGTGCAAATTAAATCCACCGCTTTGCAGTATCGGGACGATGAAAAATGAACGATCAGATACATCGCACGATACGGTAAAAATTATGTGCGCCCGTTTGATGAATGATGCCGGCAACATGTCGAGTGGACGCCGGCAAAATGTTTAATTTTTGGCGAGCACGTAATTACTCTGTTGTAACAACCCATACAACTCGTTGGGTTTTTTCAATATAACTTTAGGTAACAATAATATAGACGGGGAATATTTAAAACTCGATAAAATAGGAAATTTTGGCCGTGCCTCATAATTAACTCTGTGGCCATTAATATCGCTTCTAGTAGCTCTCGTCGAAAAATCTAATAACTTCAGCGATGAAATACTGCCGCTGTAGATATTGAGATTTTTATCCAGCGCACATATTTTATTGAAAAAAAATCGACTTTTTCGATGTTGGCAGTGCGCCATTTATTATAATAAAGCCCAAAATCGGCCTTTTGCGATAAACTATGGAGAATTTGATTTATGCTTGGATTTACACACACATATACACTTTTGCCATCAGATATAAATTACGTAAGATGAACAACTAAAATGACAAAAGATATATTTACAGAACATTTACAGAAAATACTATACTGGCAAAAGACGAAACAATAAAAAAAAAAGAAATAAATAAAAATCTTCCTACAGCCAAAGCTATATTAGGCATTAATAAACTTTGAATAAAACGGAGTTTAAAGTTAAAACACATTTAAAAAACTGGGCCATAGTCTGCCCCACATTCATAAAGCAAAAACAACTTTCTGCAAAACATCTTTTACTATTTTTGTTTTTTGTGTTTTTGCAATGCTTTTTATTACCATCTTCTTAGTAAATGACATTTTACAGGTTAGTTTTGTTCTTTGTGGTAACCAAGTAAAAGATAAATTACGGGAATAGACCTGTAATATTTTACGGACTGGTATAAAAGTCCTGTAAAATTTTACCGGCTTGTAGAAAAGACTATCTATTTACATCACCATGATTACATCTATCATGTGAAGGTGAAAATAAAAGTTTGTATGCCACACGCTTTGCAATTATTCTTTACTAAGCTCACTAGAACTTCCACTTCAGCCGTAAAGATTAATTTACAAAGCTTGACACGTAAATAACCATAGAACTAAACATACACACAAACAACAAACAGTTTAAAACACTCCGAAACAGTTGTACGCTTTGACTGAAAGCGTTTTGACCTTACATTACTCAGATTTGCTTTGTCATCAATATGAATCAGCGAAAGAAACATGCCCTTTAATTTATAAAATATTATTTAGAGAATTCTTTTTGTCTGTTTCATAATGCATTGCCTGAAAACGTTTTGTTTCGTTAGTGTGGCTAACCTAAACATTTTATATTGTAGCAAATCGTTTTGTTTAAAAAGTTTATGCTTCATGTGTGTGAGTAGTTTACTAACATGAATAGAATGGGTCCAATTGCCCAAAAACATCAAAACCGTCTACAGTAAAATTCGACATAAGGGTGTAGCCAATCAATCTAAACAATCTCATCTAACGCTCCAAAGCGCACCACAAATTAATAAGGCGAAACCAACCAGGCCCCTAAAGGTTCGAAAGGATAGTTTTCAAGAACCAAAACCAACGTGACATAAGCAGTGACCAGCGGGTATGAATCTGACGTAAGAGAACGCTAAAAATGACAAAGCCCAAGGGTGAGGCCAATTAAACCAACCGTCGCAAAAAACTGTAGTTCACATAAACTGATCTAATAAAAAAGCTTCGGAAATTTTATGAAGGCTAGAAGAACCCGTAGAATAAGAATATCGCTACAGATCTCACGAATCAGAAAAAAAGGATTCGCTTGCACCTGTTTCAAAAGATGATGTAATCCTATCTGAAAAGAATAGAACCTTTGTCGATACCACTTATTTAAAGCCACAAAGCCGTGTCGAGGCCTGCAAAATTTTACACTAATTCATGGCCAGAGCATATCAAAATGAAAACCCAAATAAGTGTCTAAAATAAAATCCAAAGCTTACAATTAATTACAATTCGTTTAATTAGTCACTCTAGCGATGACGAAGCCATCATAACTGTCTCAATATAGTAATCGCAATGAAGTTCCAAATATACAGGTCGATCACTGAAAGCGGTTTTCACACCGTAACAACCCGTTTAACACCATGTAAGATTTTGCATAAACTCTTGCACCAAATAACAATCAACATTCACTGTAGTACCCAGTAATATCATGGAAAAACTTTTGGAACATTTAAATGTAAAAATTAATGAACATATAAAATAGCGACATCTTACTATCGCTTTTTGACCTAACATTGCAGTAGGATAGACAAGAGGCTGCTCGAGGTTCTCACTGCAATCAAAAACGATTTGCACAAAATTTTTCTAAAATCTTTCATTATGCTTTGACAGCAAGCATGGCCGCCTTGCATGGGGGACTCATTAGGAGCAAATCCCGCTTCAATTTGTCTATCCTACTGCAATGTTAGGTCAAAAAGCGATAGTAAGATGTCGCTATTTTATATGTTCATCATTCTTACATCGCATTTGCGAATAAATTGGGCAAGTCGTTTTTGGTCTGCAGTGGGAATGTCGAGCTACGTTTCTGCTGAAGAAGCCCCAAGCAGGGCTGAAACAGCTGTCCAGAGGCTGCTCGAGGTTCTCACTGCAATCAAAAACGATTTGCACAAAATTTTAGTAAAAATTAATTGTAAACTTACTTGCAGAAACTAAATTAAATGAGAATTGTTCTAAATATCCTCACGCATCCTTACGTCAATATGAACCTAGTTTCCTTTGAAAAATAATTAAATCAAATCTTTCATTTCGTGTTGTTTCCAGTGATTTTTTTCTTTTGTTTTGCAAGTACGCCTCGGCTAAGGGCAGCGAGCGTGCATTAACGAAAATAAATTCACGCTAGATTCGCACTCGAAAAGAAAACTCGGCGAACTTTTTCCCAGCACCTTCAATTAAGGCCGAGAGAAACTTTTAACTAAGGGTAAAGAAGATAAATTATGTATCGTACAAGTGATTTTCTGTATTGCCGACGAGAACTCGTTCCTATGACTTTTTCTTCTAATCATCAATTTACTTTAACAAAGAAAAATAAATGCAATATAAAAATTCGGAAGAAATAAACAATGGTGTTTCTGATTATTACTAATTCATTTGGGCAAAAAATTCACGTCACGTTTATTCTCAACTCAATTTGATGGAATTTGATAAATTCCAAGTAAGTAGGTATAGTGTGTTGATTTATACCGTATGTTTCGGCACGCGATAAGCCATAGGGTTTTAGCATAGGAAAACAGATTTTTTTTGTATTATGTATAATCTTCCTGAATCAATTCATGCGAAGTTGTATGTTGCAATTGGAAAGTATTTGGTATTAAGTATTTTTATATTAAGTTTATTACACTTTAACTACACTACGCGATATGATCTTTCTAACTGACTCAGATATGATACTTTTTTATTATTCCCATTATTAAAAATATATAAACTAATATTTCCGCGTTCTATTACGTCACGTTTTTTGGATAGGCATTTTTGTTATACAGCGACCGACAGAAAATTGGACACATATATATTTATTATTGATTTCTCAGAAAAAAATATTCTTTATGAAAGTTTTTGCGTCTTCCCAAACTCACAACAACAAAATTTGTATAATATTTTTCCGCTACTCCTTATAAAATTAGGGTTGATTAAGCAGTTGGTTAAAGCCTTACATAAAAAAAAGTAAAAATTTTAAATATCTCAAGGTTAAATTTCCGAAGTTGAGCGTTGCCAAAATCTACGTTAATCTTATTTACTTAAAATTTTTTGGTTTTACCGCAGTCATAAAAAAAAAGTTGAAAAATGTCGCGCAGTGATTAATTACTTAAAAATAAAGAAAAACGTAATAATTTTGCAGATTATTATTGTAGTCTTTGTTTTGTAAACGACTGTCTTTAATTAAAGTGTTTGAAATCAATCGATAATAGGAGTAATTATTATTTGCGAACCTCGAAGTCCTAACAATATAACACCCGTTTATTTCAGTGCTGAAAAAAATAGCGAAATATCGGGATCCAGATATGTGATATGTAAATTTAGAATTAATTCCGGCATTTTAAAAAGCAACCTCTATTCCATGCTTTAGGTCTCTCTTCATCAAAAGAACATTATGCAATTTGCGCAAAGTTTAGATTTTTTAAACATACCAATTGAATTATTTGAAATGATAGAAATGGAATTACATATTTCTTCTTATTATTTTCTGCCGTCTTGAAATGAATTTCAAAACAAATTAAATTAAAACAAACCGAATTAACAAATTATGAACACAGATCATCGCATTTTAAAACAAATATACAGCAAGAAACTTAAAATAAGCGAGAAGTTCTGTGAAGTGTGAACCCAGAGCTTGAATTTACTAAAAAAGTATAACAGATTATACCAAAGAAACGAAGAAAGTGACATCCGGTTAGACAGTGAAACATAATTTAGAGTTTCTTGTAGATTTTGCGCATGGTTTGATGCTCATATTAGATTAACAAGACTTAAAAATAAATAAAAACAAGTCACTATGAAAAATTCGGCAAACATTATTGACCCTGAATGATTAAGAATAATATTAAAGGAGCCCTACCCAAAACAATCTTGTCATGAGGGGTTTAACTTATTGAAGTCTCACGTTGCTGAGCCAGTTATAATTAGTAAAATTAATTGACCAATCGACTCCTGGCACATTGATCCATCATTCTAAAGTAAATTGTTTCTTACTTCTTCGAAAATAATTAATTCCGTTTTACGTTTTATCGTATAGCTCTCGCCTGCTTGGCATAACATTTTCGCACTTCATCTGAGGTCAAACAATCACGAATTCACTAACTCACTGATTGAGTGTAGCGTACTGAACTCATCATTAATTAATCACTGGCTATCTGCCTACTGACTGTTATTGATTAACTGCCTCCTAACTGAATTATTTGATTTACAAATTTTCCTTTTTGAACTTACCCGTGCAAGGTGTGAAAAAATGCGCTTTAAAAGACGAGGTCCAAAGATTGATGTACCAAAATTGTCGGCATCGCGAGCACGTTAATTGTTTTGAGTGTAATATGATTTACTGGCATAGCATTCTCAAGTAAGTTCAACCGACTTGGGTGTCATTTGTCAGCATGAAGTTTCCTCTATTAAAACGTTAATTTCGCGTACGTTCAATTGACTGAAAAGAACTTCCATCTGCGAGCTAAGCAGACGTCCTCCGGTAATTCATGCTGGATAACTTCCGCAGCAATCAAGCCTGCGTAGACGACCGTACTTGCGAAATATTCACTATGCAATTTGGTCAATTAAAACCAAAAACGTGCGTTAAATTTTGTACCGTTCCGAAAGTGAAAAACGAATTTTGACAATAGTTTTTCAAACGTGACAATATCATTAGTTATCAACTAATTAAGCTATGACTCTTTTTCTCTGATCGTTCTTGAATAAATTTTGATGAAATTTTTATAATAAAGACAGAAAAGTAACATAATATTTCGACTTTAGTCGCTTGAATGACCTACAGTTTGCCCGTTTGCTTTCGAAAACGAATAGAATGGCGTGGTTTCAAATCTCAACTTGACCGTAGACTTTTCAATAATGATTGTGAATGAAAAGCCAAAAACAAGCCTTTTTCTCAAATAAGAAATAAAAACCGTAGGCCCCGAGTACAATACAATCTTTGTCTGGTTAGAAATTCTTACCCAAGTTGGAATTCCTCCAGATAATAGGGTTGGCACATGACCAATGACCATAGTAAGTAACGGTTATAGACAAGAGCTTTACACGTTCACTTTATAACCCGATATGAACCCATTAAAAGAATGAAGAAAACTGTAGTGATCTATAGGTCCATACAGGTGTTTCGCAAGGAAAGATCGTGGAGGTTTATAATCGGTTTTTATAAGTCAAAAAGTTCTTATAAACAGGCAGCAGTCTTTTTCCATTTTTTTAATGTTTATTTTTTGTAAAATAGCAAGGTCAAGGGTTCGAATCGCCTCTCAGGGTGGTCATCACTTCCACAATTAGATTTAACACTACTTAACATCACTTAACAAAAAACTAATAAATAGTTCAAAACTTCATATTCAATCAATATTTATCTCAGAATCCATTCATAAAAGATCACTTGTTAATATAAACTTTTTGACTTATAATAACCCATTCTAGACAGGCCCATACGAAATATTGACATTTCCTTCCGGAACATCCGGTATGTAGGTTAGCTTTGGTTCAGAGATAACGATGATTGATGACAACTAAGTAGGATTATTTTGATCATCTGCAAACGTTTGATTTTTCTCTTGGGCTAATTCCATAAATATTTATTGCAGCGCTTTATTTATAGGGTGAAATGCTTCTTTTATATTAATGGTAATACGTTTATTAAATGATGCTGGTTGTGACGTTTGAAAATTTGGGTGTTTCTTGTTTGTTTGGGGGTGCAATGTTATCTAATATTTCGTCAGGTTTCCAAAATGTAACTACATTATGCTTACCCTAAGAGATAATATTTATAAAAAAAAGTGTAACAGATGCCTTGCTTGTATATAATGTTTCACAAAATACAGAATTTGTATACGGCAACTCAGCGATAAAGTGCCAATAAAAAAGCTAATGAATCGCAGCGTGAAATACGCGACGACGTTATGGCGCCATTTATTTTTTCAAACGGCGACAGATTCATGCACATCCGCCTTCTAATAAAAGGATGAAAGTGGGCAATGAATTTCGGCGCGCCTAAAATAGGCCCTCGAAATCGACTTGCCCGCCATCAAAACACCATCAGGGCGGCGAACGCCAAGAGACAAGTGAGTTATTACGACCGTTCGTCACGAGAGAGCGTCCGCCACGAAATAATCGTTCGCTTATATAAACAAATACATCGCCATCTGGTGGAAGAGAAAGACATTAAATTAACACATTTTTTTATACCTACTCTTCTAGTTTGATGGCGACAGGGACAGAAGGAAGAAGTTTACCTGAAACAATAAGAAATGTATAATTAATTATTGGCAGAGCTCTGATTATGTGTTATTGGCAGAAAGTTGATGATTAAATAAATTGTTCAAAGTCAGACTAAAGCCTTACTTTTTGATCATAAGCTACATTTAATAACCGGCCCCTTAGGGGACTTTCCAGTAGGTGGCCGTAAGTAAACATAAAAACCGCAGGTGAAATGGCATTATTAACGTCTTCTTTCATGAAATATTACACCCATAAACGCAAGGTGACATCTCCACGAATGTCATACGTAAATACAGTAGTTTTATGTCTTTCGTAATAAACTCACCGGCTGAGGTCGTCATTTCATTGCCCACTGCGTGCATATATACCTTCACATTAAAGAAATTACAGTGGCGTAGTCTCGGTGATTTGAAAAAAAAATACAAGTAAAAATCAACCTAACGCAAATAAAAAAATTAATCGTGTGCAGTGCACGTATTGTATAGTTTAAATTAGGTCGCGCTCGTTTATAACCCGTAACGCAAAATAAATAATTTCGCACTTTTGTGTTTGTGCGAGTGGTATGGGAGGCAGGGTTACCATAAATGATTTTTGCGGACGAATATTTTATCCGCGCTGCAACTATTCATTAACGCCGTTATTATCGATGTGGTGAAAAATTTCTGCTGACGGAAATGCATGGTTAAAACGAGTTTTATTCCGGTTACCGTTCGAATTTGTGTCCGATAGTTTATGAAAACACACGATATATAATTTTGGTTATTAAAATTGCAACCGCTGAAAAAAAATCTATTAATTAAAACCGCAAAATTAACAACAGTTTTGCGTGAAATATGGAAAAGAGTAGTTTTCATTTCATATTGTTTGGTTGAGATTTGTTGCCTGCCAGTGCAGCCAGCGTGGTACTTTATTACCATTTTAATATTTTTAGAAATTATTGACACCGATACTCCTGTGATCATTTTGATACTTTTTATTGTTCAAGCTAGTTCAAGCTGGTGTCATTTAAATAACGTATTTATTTTCCATGGTAATACTCGTTTGACACTCTGTTGCACATTAAATTGACATAAAGCTATATATATCGTCTGTTGTTAATTATTCAACAGTATTCTCTTATTATTCAATGATGAACTTAGCAAAATTGGTACCTCTTGGGTAAATTTGGTACTTTTTTAACTTCGGCTTGGTACATTGAATTTTTGTTCGCTGACAACGCTGTCGCCTGCTGTTATAATTGTTACTTTTTTGTTAGAAACTCGTTATTCGTTAGAAGTCATTCGTCTTTTGTATATTTTGTTAGTACGGCAGCGAACAATAAAATCCGCACAGACATCTGACATATTGTATCAAATTTACACAAATTTGGTAAATTAGGCTTCTTTGAGGTTATGCTTCTGTCAAAAGAATGATTTGAAATGTCAAATGTAAAACTCTTCCTCTTCCTTCTCTTCAAACTTCACCAGACCTAGTCGAAACTAATTTCTTATGGAATTTAAAAGAGAATTCTTGCCAAAATGCAAAAATGCATGAATTATTAGTTGTAAAATTTATATTAAACGTCTGAATTACTAATGACATTTTCAAAATATACAAACGTCACAAGGTATTAAAGTCAGGTTTACATTATCGAAATGACGTGCTCGAATTTTATTGTCCAAATCCAAATAAATTTTTGATAAAGATTAACAATGGAAGATTAAACGTTTTTCTCAGATTACTACAACAATTTATTTATTTAGTTTACGATTTAAGGTTTGACGACTGCTTGGTGTTGTAAGTTATGATATACATTTACACTTCCATGGCTTACCTTTATCAAAAATTTATTTAATTTAAATATGTATATTCACCAGGATATTTTCGGCGTTCTTTTATTTGTAACTTCCAAAACGTTTTGGATTATTTACTTTGTAAAATTCTGTTTTATTACTTACGTCCTGTTATGTGTCTTCTTTTTCAAGAGACTCATAGTTATATAATTGGAGCTAGCTTTTGCAAAATGATCCTTAAACTTCATTCACAACCTAGTAATTTATACATAAATTAAGAAGTAAAATTATAATTATACTTGCAGTAAAATTCCAACGTTCACAATGTCGGTGCAACGTTTAATTAATTTTAAACAAGCGCTCTCTGCTATCCCTTGTGTGAAACGAAGAAAGTACATCCGCTAACCGACCGCTTAGAAAGTTTCAAAATATGAAGTAACCTCAAACGTGCATTTCGGTTATGTTTGGTGCACATTTGTAAAGGAGGAGAAATTTTATGTACATTTTCTGGATCTTTGTGAATAACATTTTGAAAAATTCTAAAACGTGCCACCATTATGCCATTATACTTCTTCGAGCCAGGTAATTTCATATTAGTTACAGAAAAATTCAAATAAGCGAGAATAATAATTCAAATAAGGGTCGAATTTGAAACAGCCAGACTAACATAATCGCATTGTTTTTATTATTGTCACCTTTTAATAGCACAGCTACTTCACTAGTTCGTCTTACGATTTTTGTGCCGAAAATGTCAATTTTTTTCTTCGTCCCTACGTGTTAAACTCATTTTTCTGCAACCTATAATTAAAGCTGGTCTTGTTTTAAATATTTTCGTTTTAGTATTAACAAATATCAATTTACCACCTACATATGTATATCTAATTTTATTAGATTAATATCTTCGAACGTCGGTGTCACAATAGCTTAACGGTGAATGTACTCAGCGCGATACCCAGAGACATAGGTTGGACTCCCGAATGTAATAGAATTTTTCTGCTTTCCTGTTAGTGTTTGCTTATATTAAATTTTAGTATATTTACTGATGTTCTTTGCCTTCACAATTGACTTACACATTTATGATTCGTCCTGAGTGTATTCCGTGGTCAACATTTTACTTACACTTGTCTTCAAGTTTATAGTTATCCATTTCCACTTCTGATTTAATTATTTTATTCCCACCTAACTAGCTAATTTTATTGTATTTTTTTAAATCCCTCTGTATATTTTCGCAGGTGATTCGGAATTTATTCGAAATTTATGTTTATAAATTTGTGATGAACATCCTACGATCGCTATTACATCGCAATTGCGAATAAATTGGACAAATCGTTTCTGGTCTGCAGTGGGAATGTCGACCTACGTCTCTACTGATGAAGCTCCGAACAGGGCTGAAACAGCTGTACAGAGGCTGCTCGAGGTTTTCACTGCAATCAAAAACAATTTGCAACAATTTTTTTTATAAATTTGTGCTTACAAATTTTATTTTTCTGTTTTTAACGAAAATTTTACAGAGCCAGATGTGAAGATAAGCTGTGAAGGACACAAGAGATGATTAGAGATTAGTCAAAAGTTTAGGAATATTTATATATACTGATTTTCAAAAAGTTTGCTACAAATGGAATTTTTTTTAATACCGAGTTTTATAAAAATTATTGGTGCAGGATGCTTCTGCATCTCTTAAAATCAAATCAGCAAACGTCAAAACAATTTTTTCTCGAGCTGTATACAGCGTAGACATCGAGAAATGAAGAACCCTTAAGAGTAAGGTTCCCTTATGTTTACTTATTATTTATTTTATTTACTTATTTAGCTACAGGAAAAAGTCATAAAAATAAGTTAATGAATGAAAAGTTATAGCTAGATGTGAAATTATGGCTACCTATCTAACATTTAATTCTGAATGACTTATTCTTATGACCTTTTCCTGTATCTTGTGAAATAAAGGCACTTTACTCTTAAGCGGTATTCATTTCTTGGTGACCACACTGTATACTATTCAACATTTACCAATTTGATTTCAGGGATGTAGAAGTGTTCTAACCTAGTAAACTTAAATAGAATTACTTCACTTCCTTTGACATGTTCTTTTTGATGTGATTTCTCAGTTATTTTGAGGTACTCCATGAACTGTACGCCCTGTATTGTTTATGTTCTCCGTTACTAACTTAAACATTTGTTTTGAGATCCAATATTTTTTTTTTACAAATAACTCATTTTTTAGATTATTTCATATTTTTCATTATATGAAAGGTTAATTCAGTTACCAAATTCAACTGTTTTTGCGTGCAAGATATAGGGAGTGTTCTCAACATCCTAACATTCTTTTGTTTCACATCGTATCTTTTTTGAGCGTGAAGGTGTTCAAAAAAAAAATTAATTTCATCAAATGGCGAACGAGTCTACTTTTAAAAAAGATATATCGGTTGTATGTCGCAAGGACTCCAATTTTCAGATAAATGGTTTTTAATAGCGAGAAGCTAAATATACAGGATGAGTCATAATGAGCGGAACAAATTTTACCAGTATGAGAGATTTTTAAGTAAAAAAAGTTCGTATAAACCTACATACAGGGTGTTCATGGTAAGCCGCTACAATAACTAACTTTCTTTGTATTGTATCTTGCGAAGTAACTGAAAATAGAAAAATTTTAGGATTTTTCCTCCATGATTTTATGCTACTTTCGAAAAAACAAAAGACAATCAGATTTACGAGATTTTCAATTGTTTTCAACTTTTTTAAATGGAACCTTATGCTTTTTATCGTCGTATCGCATTAAGAATGCCAAATTAATTATGTCTCTAAAATATTATCTCCCAAAGCCTACTATTTTATAAATTATTTAGTAACAAAATATTAGTGTTCACGGAAAATGGCTGACTTTTTTATTTGACATTTTACGAGACAGCTTAAATTAGAAAAGTTTTAGAACTTTTCCTGCTCGATTTCATGGTATGTTGGGAGAAACAAATGACTATCAGGTTTTCGAGATATTCAGTTGTTTTCAACTTTTTGTACTTTGTATTTTATAATAATAGCAATAATAATAATAGTTTATATTTCCTAACAGTCATATTTAATTATAAGGAAAACATATACTACGAAACTATGCAGAATGAAGTTGCAAACATACACGCTAGGGTGAAGTTGCACGTCAACCCTTAATGTTGCTCCCTTGCTAGGACAATTAGCTGTGGAGCGAATGCTGGGCAAGTTAAACATGAAATTTCATTCAATGCAAAATCGCAAAATTCATGAAAAGGCAGATCTGCTAAGAACCAACTACATACTACATAAGCTACAAGCATAAAGAAACTTATAGCAGGCACTCATTTACGCACGAAGCATCTTCCTTAATTAGAGTGAAAAATGTTCAAAGTTTTACACATACTGACGACAGGATAATGGAAATAATAATCAAATTTAAAAGATGCTGAAATTCTAGACTTTGGCAATCTTGGAATATAAAAGTTTAGCGTGCAAAGCAAACAAGGATCATTTATAACTCCAAGCACCTGTTTAAATAAAATGTAACTTACATTGAACATATTACAATCCTATATATTCTTTTGAGCAGACATCATTTTTCACGTTTTGTTTTAGAGTTTAGAAGAAGTAACTTTCAACTTCAGATTTAAGGACGGATACGAATGAGGCAAGCCGAGGCCACACAAAAACGCAAGTGTGGACGGTGAGGCACATCGAGGCAGCCATTCCGCTGATGTGCGGCATGTGAGCTCGGGTCTATCCAAATGTTATCGATACATACATTAAAAAAATTTGTACTCAGTGTGGACGTATTTTATATTCTCGTACTCGTACGGCCGAACATTTCCTCGTACTCGTACTTCCTCGTCTCCTCTTGCCTCATTCGTATTCCTGATCAAGTGTGTACCCAGCTTAACACAAATAACATAATGAGTATTTATTAATTTGGAAGCATTTCATTCACTCATTATTAAATAATTAAAAGTTATCATGGAAAAAGAGTGAAAATTATTGTTTATTACCTGTGAGAAGTCATATTTATTAATCCGCACCACAATTATTTATCTGCAATTGTTGCTTTGTGATGTGGACATATCCACTTGCATCTGCATAACACGCACAATAAAACAAAATCGTAGCGGGCGGCGCCGGCGTCCGATTGCTAACGGCTTTTTTTCTGACGGGCTTTAATATGATATCCTCATATTAAAATGCGGAAATATGTCATGGAATTAAAAGTTTTCATATTTTTAAATGCAAATTCCACCATTTTATTCGTATTTATCAAACGGAGATACGAGTGTGATTTGTAGCGCGTGCTGCTAGCAGCGTCGTTTTTACATGTCCATCCGAACTCATTTGTGAAACGTCCGTCGTTTATTTATCGCTAAAGTTAACGATGAGAAGAAAAACATGTTAACATCGTATTTTAGGAAGAGCAGTTATACTTTAGAATTTGAAAAAAATATGAAAAATGTACAGTCGATTAAAGGAACACAATCTCTATCATAAAGACTGCTTGATTGTGCTACCCTTCCTAAAGCCTAAAGCCGGCCACACACTTCATTCAGTTCGCGCGAATTGGACCGTACAAACCAAATCGCGCGAACCAAAATTGTACAAAACAGATTTTGCATCGTATCGTTTTCTTCTCCACGCACTGGATTTCTAGCACGTTCGAACAGGTCCGTGCGGACTAATTCGACCAAATTGAATGAAGTGTGTGGCCCCCTTAATAAAACTGAACCGTATATGTGTGAAAATGATGTTCTCTTGGATACATTTTATAATAACACAATACGCATAACACTTTACTTTACTATGTATGTAAAACACACACACACACACACACATTCGCAGATTTAACGTAAATCTGAACTGGAATTCATTTGCGTAATAAATTATGGTGGTTCGTTAGATTCCCGTCCTGATTTTTGTTCATGTCAGCGGAAGTAATGCACGCCGGCGATATGTTATTTCACGGCGAGATAACATGATAGCGGCACAGTTAATTGTTTTGCGACCGTGGAAATGTATGCAAATGCGTATTTCACGTCGAACGCGACAGACAAAAACGTAATGGATGCACTACCGGTCTTTTTTTTTGCTTGTTATCGCCGGTGTTTTCCAATGTTAATGTTGAAAGGAATGCTGATTTAAAATTTCGAATGCATCAGGCTTTTTTTGGAAATCACAACATTTACCTGGTCTATAAATGCACCACATTTCTTTGACACCACGGATAAGTGAATGAATGTGGGGCTATCTAAAGCTATTGTTTGAAACCACAGACGAAATTGACAGATTATGCTGAAAATAAATGACAGCAGAGCCAAAAAGCTGTAAACTGATAAATAAAGTAAAAAAAACTTGCGGAAACAAGATTTCTTAATTACAGGTTCAGAAAGTCAGGAATTACTTTTAATTTTCTACAACTCTTAATTACACTCATTACTTATCTCCACTGTCCTGCTATTATATACGTTTTGAAAAACTTCTGCTATTGTTACTCTGTCAAATGATATATTAAAGTAAATCCTCTTCGTTGTAGACATTACCAGGCCAGAGCGAACTATCCACATTATATAGTGTCCAGAAGGGGAGCGTCATTAATGAATGTCCGCAGTGTACTTACAAATAGTAAGCAGCCTCTGTTCTTGCGTCTCAGAACAGTCTCAGTTAGTGGTTTTGGACAGATGCTTTAATCATAGATAAGTGTTTAGTTTAGTGTTTATTTTACTCCATTATGATTTTGTCAACTACTAAATTACATAACATTATACTGGGTGTATACGTGCGGACGAGATTGAAAAGGTAGTTATAGGAGATAAAAATAAAGCTTCTTTCTTAATTCGCTGTTGACCAAAACACAATAATAAGAAACTTGCCGCAGCTTAAATTTCTTAATTTCTTCTTTAATTTACACCTATATCTTCTTAGTTAATAAAATTTATTTCACAAATTGCAACTTTATTAATAAATAAACTCTAAATTTATCAAAACCACCATTCACAAAATGTCTATGTCGACTTGTTTTCTAGTTCTGCTTTAATTAATTAGCGGTTCTCAACAATACGAAAAGCCGCTTTTGGATATTAGAAAAAAAAAATGAAATTGCTCAACTTTTACGTGACTAGATTTTTTTAAGTAGTTGTTTCATGTAAAGCAGTGTTCAATTAACTCTTAAGTACACTAATTTAAAATTTAAAACGTAAAATATATTACCGCTTTCGACATTCATTTTACCAACAGAAACCAAACTTGAAGGTGCTGATATAAATCCAAAACTTGCAGACACCCGAGCAAGCGGTATCAATTATATGTATAAAAAAAAATCAGTCTCACTATTAGTTACTGTAATTATGACTTTCGCAATTTGCTTGTTAAAGCCTCAGTCTTTCAATACTTGAAACTTTTATCTCAAGATTTTACAGTTTTTTATCTGTTTTTGTTTTGCTTTTTAAACACCTCTTGCCGTCTAGAATTATATTAAACAATTGCAGACTTTGCATTCTTACTTGCAATTTCTTTTTGGATTTCTTATTACCACTAAGTATATTTTCTTTTGCTATAATTAGAGAACGGAATCTCGTATAGGAAACTGGTGGAGAGGAGCAATAGGAGTTGACGATCACGCAAGATTTGGCAAGATATAGAGCCGACAATTCGCTTAATATTTATTTCTTATTATATTAGCATTGTTTTTATTTATAATAATAGTTTGATTTTATTTTGTATTAATACAGTATGCTAAATAACGTTGCAACGCCAAAATAAAATATCATTCTATATTTATACAAAATAAAATTAAACTGTTATTCTAAATAAAAACAATGCTGACATAATAAAAAAATTAATTCAAGAAAGAAATACTAAGCGAATAGTCGGCCCTATATCTTGCCAAATGTTAATTACGCTTCCTACTACGATGAATTGAAGTTTGTGATCCACAACTCCTACGGCTCCCTTTCACCAGTCTCCTGTACGAGTTTCCGTTCTCTAGCTATAATGCCTGGAATTCTGCCAAAACTTTACCTTTTTCTGTATTATGTATTTTATTTCTGTCATTCACCTTGAATTTGAAGTCATCGTAGTGGAAGGCGTAATTAATATTTGGCAAGATATAGAGCCGACAATTCGCTTAATATTTATTTCTTATTATATTAGCATTGTTTTTATTTATAATAATAGTTTGATTTTATTTTGTATTAATACAGTTTGCTAAATAACGTTGCAACGCCAAAATAAAATAAAGATCATTCTATATTTATACAAAATAAAATTAAACTGTTATTCTAAATAAAAACAATGCTGACATAATAAAAAAAATAATTCAAGAAAGAAATACTAAGCGAATAGTCGGCCCTATATCTTGCCAAATGTTAATTACGCTTCCTACTACGATGAATTGAAGTTTGTGATCCACAACTCCTACGGCTCCCTTTCACCAGTCTCCTGTACGAGTTTCCGTTCTCTAGCTATAATGCCTGGAATTCTGCCAAAACTTTAACTTCTTCTGTATTATGTAGTTTATTTCTGTCATTCACCTTGAATTTGAAGTCATCGTAGTGGAAGGCGTAATTAACATTTGGCAAGATATAGAGCCGACAATTCGCTTAATATTTATTTCTTATTATATTAGCATTGTTTTTATTTATAATAATAGTTTAATTTTATTTTGTATTAATACAGTATGCTAAATAACGTTGCAACGCCAAAATAAAATAAAGATCATTCTATATTTATACAAAATAAAATTAAACTGTTATTCTAAATAAAAACAATGCTGACATAATAAAAAAATTAATTCAAGAAATAAATACTAAGCGAATAGTCGGCCCTATATCTTGCCAAATGTTAATTACGCTTCCTATTACGATGAATTGAAGTTTGTGATCCACAACTCCTACGGCTCGCTTTCACCAGTCTCCTGTACGAGTTTCCGTTCTCTGGCTATAATGCCTGGAATTCTGCTAAAACTTTAATTTTTTCTGTATTATGTAGTTTATTTCTGTTCATTCACCTTGAATTTGTTTTACTTAATTGATTCCGACTTTTTTTGGTTAAAATTTTCTTACGAACTTTCGAGGTTTTACTTTGAACTGCAGTCCCTCTTTCCTGATTAATCTCTGATATTTCTTTTTAAAAAGTGGAAAAATTCATATTATTTTCCGGTCAGGAAATACTCTCTCTTCCACTCGTAAAGGACGTTTTAGATTACTCTATTTCTTGTGGTTTGATTTGATTCAATTTCTACAATAATACTTGAAACGAGATTCTTAGTTGTTTGGAAACACAGAACACGTTCTGCTATTTAAGACCACGTTTAATCCAATTCAATTCAATCCAATTTACGATTACGATTTACCGAATAACAGAGAACAATTTAAATTGTTTAAGAAATGGACCTGAATGTTGCCCAAAAATAAATCTAAAATGGCCTTAAAGGTACCGTATGCATGGAAGTTCTTGGTATTTCTGATGCTTTTTCGCTATACTACACTCAGCAAGCAGGCTATCAACTTTCTTTTTTCTGGAATAATTGCATTATCTCTTTAATTCAAAATATTGGATATCTGCGCTAATTAATTCTTTCATGTTTGAAAATATCCTTCTCATTTTCCTTTTAATTTGTTCATAAGTATTATCCATTTCTTTAATTTATGTATTTTTTAATTATCGCCCTTTTCCCATTCCCAGACTTTGCATTAATTTTCAGTTAATTTTTTCTGTTATCACATTAACTTTTTTCTGTGTTCTGTCCACATAACTGGCAAGTATTGATTATACTATCTTTTAATACGGCAGCAAATATTTCAGCAAACTATTAAGTTATTTATTACAAAAGATTACCACATCAGAAACAGTTTCAACGTTCGAATATCTGGGAGTAATGATAACATGCGATGGAAAAAATGGATTTAGAAATATCCATTAGAGCAAACAAAATCTTACTACATCGTAAACGAAACAATTGTGGGAAAAATGAAATTGGACAGAAAATGGCAGCAGAAATTTCCTGTAAAAAATAAACGAGAGAACAAAAAGAAAATTATAGAAACAGTACAATTGCAACCAATTTTAAAATAAATCGAAATAAATCAAATCAACTAGATCATAATGGACAATAACGGACTGGTGGAAAAGATTATGGAAGCAAAAAGAATATGAAGGAGGAAAATAGGCAGACTTAGAAATATATGGAAACATCAAATAGCCAACATCGCATAGAGATAAGAGAAATAGCCAACGGCCGGCGGCAAGACATGAGTGAGAAGCTAACAGAGAGACCCCAAGGAAGTAGGAGTAGAAGATTCTGAAGGTCAAGTTGAACATGGAGAGTTAGAGAAGAAGCTTTAATGGATCATTCAATTTTTCACAGTTTTCGGAACATAACACAAAATATTTCGCCAATGGATATTATTACAAAAAAAAAAACAAACGAGTCGATCCAGGACGTCTTTCGATATAGCATATACATATGCATACATAAAATAAAAATGTCCTCAATGAATTAAAACCATTTGAGTCTAATGAGGAACGAATTGAAAGACGCATGTACGTATTTAATTTCCTGTACTGAACACTTGTTTGTTCTCTCTCGAGCTCCTAAGAATGCCGAATCGGTCGAGACAGAATAAACAAAAATGTTCTTCAAAACCGGAAATTAAACACACACAAAACGTTACTAATGAAGACGGAACAAAGAGCTCCAAAAGATACATACTTAGCATCAATGAAAGTCTAATCTTTTATGGAAATGGAGTGAGAGTTGCGTTTTTATCCAAAAAAATCAAAACGAACACCCTGTGTATACACATCGATACTCGTTTGTTATGTACATACATGCACATATGTGTAGATAGGGACTTGTTTATGCAGGACTTGCATAACACGGTAATTGGCAAAGTTGGTAGTAGTGGGGCTAATTGAAATTTGATGTACAGTCCTGGGCGATATACGTACGTACGGAAATAATGCCTCGTGCATTCCACAGTAATTAGTTTTCAAACTATATACATCCCCAGCCGCCTGTAATCCGAAACGGGGGACGTTCAAATGGAAGCGCCCGGTCAATCTCGACTTTGTATTCATCGCGTTCGCCGGGGATTCCTTCGCGACGTAAAGATCTCGCGTGTGACAGAATAACGGCGTACGTGTTCCTACCGTTACGTCTCCGAACGGAATTTGTATAAATGCATTCGCTCGCCGGGGAATATTTGCACAACGAAGATAAGGGGCGAGCAAAGACAATGCCTCGTTCTGTTTTCGGTGTTCACATTTATAATAATAGAGTGTGTTTCGAAGTAGGTTATAAGTTTGGAGGAAATATGAGCGCGGTATGTCTTCGGTGAGCTTGTTTAAACTTGACGACATGTTCTGTTGTTTCTAACAAAATGGTGTTGCATATGTACAAAAACTTACTTCATTATAAATCTGGACGGAATTGTAGTGAAAAGAAAGGAGATATTTTGGTATTGTCGGATGGATTATACAAATGGCGGAGGCGCCTGATTCTAACAGAAAATGGGAATCAAAAATTTATATTAAAAAAATGAGAACCTTTTTCTTTGATTTAAATCAGGCTACAATTTGTTTCAATACAGAAACCTTTACCTGGATGATTCCAGAAATTACTTTAGAGACTTGATCCTGATGATACCTACTTTATTCACAATTTACAGATTTGTGGAATTTTACGTCGGTTGTTTGGTTAGGAGATGATGAGTTCTTGAATGGATAATCAAACTAAAGTAGCGCCAGACTAGAAATCAATAAAAAGACGATTTTTTCGATATTCTCTCTATTAAATTGTCTTTGGCATCCATCGACCGACATGATTGTATGTCGCATGAATTCAGCGCCTATTGTGTTTGCGTTTGTCTAGACTGGATAAATATTTAGCGCGTAAACAGCGCTTACAGAATCAATTAAGCCCCAGCTACGCGTTCGTTTCTATGCAAATAGAATTTTAATTATCAAATGCTCGCCTCGTTACTGTTCATCTATCATCTCCGGTTAATAGTTATAGATGGGTAGAAATTCCTTCGGCGCGCCGAACGGCGGAGATGAGATTTTTTACGTGCAACGGCATTTACAAGTAATTAGTGCTTGTAATTAAAATCTGTGACAGATTGACTTTAATGAATCAATTAAATTACGTGTATTAAGAGGCCGATGAAGAGTTTCAAAGTATTTATAGCTTGAAACTATTCGGTTAAAACTTATTTTTAGAGGTAACCCTCTTATCATTAGAGGGCCCCCAGCTAGTGAGATGTCATTACAATGTCTGAAAGGGTCACGCGATGGCGAATTAGGAATTGCAAGAAGTCTCGTAATTCACGCCAATTTCGGCTGCATTCAGAGGAAATGAACGAGGAAATGGAAAATATGATTTCTCGTTCACGTAAGAAGTTTAAGTCGGACGGATCTAGCAGGCGACGTCCCGTTCTAACGCTAATGCGTTTAGTTTGAAACGCGAAGTCTTGTGCTGCACACGAGAAACTAATCCACTTTTTCGGTTTGCGTTTTCCAAGTTTTAATGTACGAAGTGGGTAATACGAGAAGGAAACTTAGTGTTTGGTAACATGATATGCACGATTATTTTAGCTGTTCACTTTGATTTTGAAAGATTTTAAAAGACATACTGATTAATTTAAAAAAGCTATCATATGAAATCATTATCACAACTGTAAACAATGATTTTGATCAAGGGAACTAAACACGATTGACTAACAATCCTCGTAATGATCCACCATTTTTGTTCACCCTCGACTGCGTCTTAGTACAGTTGAGTTTCTTTCTAATATCAATTTTCAATTACGCTTTTAAGTTTTGATTTTACAAGCAATTGAACATATTTTCTCTTTTTTGTTCTGTGAATCTTCTTTTTTTAATTTATTTTCCTTCTAACATACATCAATTTTACAATTCTCGTCCACTCAAAAATAAATGTAAATGACTTTTAATCTAGTAACCAAAATAAACAATAATAATTAATTTATCCAACACCTGTTTATTATGGAGTCAGAACAATGCCGATTTTGAATATATTATGAGGTCTATAAAAAACACTATTATGAACCCATATTGACGATTTTGAATATAAGTTTAATTATGGGACAGTGTTGTTATAGACCTTATAATATATTCAAAATCTGTATTATTATGACTTCATAATAAAAAGGTGTTGGATAAAACTATGTATTACATTCGTGCCTTAATAGCAAATAACTTACTTGCACAATAAATAACTATAATACTCAAACTTGTTATGACACTTGGTAGATATCAAATAATTTTTGCCGTTCTGTTCATAGGTTATGTCGTACAAATTAGAAATTCGAAAAAGCATTTACAACCTGGTTGAACATATGCCCAAACGAGGAATTGTAAACATTTTTCACATTCAAAATATTTCAAAGCCACCATTTGTAGGACAGTTAAAGAATGTGAAGAAGGTATACTTTGCCTCAATTTACCAAAAGGTGGACGTCCAAAGTTGCTGACCGAAAATCTTGCCAACCGAATCTGTGAAAGTGTAAAAGACCGAGTTAGATCATCATATACATAAAGTTATCCAGAAGACTTAATGTTTCTCCGAAACTGTGAGGAGGGTTTTGCAGAAAAAATGGATTAAAGTACCGTAAAAGACGTAAATGTCCAAGTTATATAGACGGCAATTTATAAAGAATTCCAATTTGTTGTCGTAGATTACGGCGAATTCATTTTGCAAACAATAAAATGATCATAAAGGACGATATTTCACAATATGTCACTGAGTAATGAAAGGAAATTATGGTTTTTACACCAATAATATAGAAAATTGTCCAGATAATGTTAAATACAAAGCAGAAAACAAAATTTTAGTTTGGTGTGCTATGTCGGAGAGAGGAGTTTCACAACCTTATGTTATACATGTGAGGAGTGAAGCTGTTAATGCTGACGTTTATACCGAGAGATGTCTACCGAAGTTGCTCCAATTTATACTAGGACACATCCACATGATGAAGTAACGATTTGGCCAGGCTTAGAGAAATTGATATCAACATTGTCCAAAACATGATGGGGCAAATTAGAGAAAAAACTGCATACCACTGAAGACCATTGTCGCATGTCATTATTTTAAATGTAGATTTCATTAACTTAGATATAAGATAAAATGTTGACAAAGTGGTCATTTAAATATATTATGTTATACTTATTGTGGCGTCTACTTTGTTCCGTTCAATTCCCACCGGATAGTTATACTTTGATGGTGATGGGAAAAAAAGAAGAACGAATAATAATAATTTTGGTATAACAGTTTCAGGAAGATATTGAATAAAATGAATTGAATCTCCTAATTCTTGGTCCTTGGACAGTTGCTATTGCTAATGCCCACACTTATTGTAAAGAATTTAATTACTTTTCCCCAAAACTTATGTGACATAAGTTACTAAACCTTCCTTCAGTTCTCTGTTATTTATTCTGGGAAAGTTTCGGAAGTTTTGCTCAGATTGTTTAGTCTAAATTATAATGAATGGGACATGATGACATCGTTTCATTTCTAACTTAACCCAGTTCCCCCTAAGTCCAAAGCTTTTGAATAATTTTCAAAATATAACAGAATACAGGTATCATTTCTATTAATTTAGAATTGAAGTTTAATATATTAGACTACACCTTTTCAGTTGATATTTGAATGTTTAATAGGAATCATAATTCGCATTTTCTGATATTTCAACCTAAGTTATTTTAATCTAAGGAATACATCTGTTTCCCTATTGTTAAAGTGATTTTAAATGTAGGCCTCTTGTACCAATGAATCTTGCCTTGAACTTAAAATTATTTACTTAGGCACGATTTCATAATCGAACCAAAGAAAACTTTAAAATTACCCTCACAGCCACATGTCCAAAAAGATGCGAAAACGTAGTTATTTATACATCAGATTATGACTTTTATTTTAAAGTCTCGTAAAGTTCGATTATGAAATCAGGCCTTAGACATTGGGCTTTAAGTAGCTGAATTCAAAATAAATGATAGTCACTTAAACAAGAATATGTTAAATAACTTCCGTTTTTTGTAAGTCCCCTTTAGTACTTATTCCTTCGTATTATTTTATATTTAGAATTTCAGTTTTCACTATTTTACACTAAAATCAAAAATGAAGCAAGTATTTATCCATAGTGTAGTTAATATAGTTTGGACCAAATAAGGTTGGATTTGACCCATAACTATTCAGTACAAGTTCTGCCTGCTTTCATTGTTTATTAAAAAAGAAAGAAATCTGTGATAACCTATATGATGTAACTGAAGACGTACGGTTTCCAGGGATTGATTCGTGTGTTAAAGCGTGATGAGTCATACCCAACCTTATTTGGTCCAAACTATAGCAGTCACGGTTTATAGGCAAAATAATCAAGTATTCATGACTAATCATGATATTTCAAGCTATGGCTGACGTACTTTGACAATTCAAAATCATTTCAAACTCGTTTTGTTATAATTTGTTAACCCGATATGGCATCGGTTTACCACCTGTTTGCGAGGGCCGACTCGATAGTCAACGAACTAATCAGAGAAAATGAACTTTTAGAAGCGCCGGTAAAAGAACATCATTTCGCCGCAATCAAGATTCAAAGCGCCTACCGAGGTTACCGTGTAAGAAAGGAGATAAAGAGATGGCACGCTGCTGCAACTACAATACAAAAGTATGTCAGGGGCTGGCTTACACGATGGCATTTACCCTATTTGCTAAAGCTGCGTGTGTTTTACCTGCGCTTGCGTTATGCTAACGCCATGGCCACGATAATTCAGGCAGCCTGGAGGGGTTACCGAGTTAGAAAATCCATGCCAATGAGTATTAAAGATCGAGTACAAAAAAAATTAGCGATTGAGAGAGAGGCAGAAAAACGAAGACAAGAAATTAGTCGCTCGTTCGCCGCCCTCAAAAACAATTCGATGAATGCATTGAGCCCGGAAGAGAGAGCCAAGCTGGAAAAGGAATGCAAGCAGTGGGTGATATTTATATTATTCAAGTTACACCACCTAATAAGGACGAAGCAAATAGAGGGAGTATACTCTCTGCATGGACGTGATCAGCTTTCTCAACTCGAAAAGTGGTTAGTGAGCTTACGTATGAAACCTTACATGGAACAGTTGCGAAAAACGTACAACTATCTTAAGAAATTACCTCGAAGACAAACCCAATATATGTTTCAAGACAAACGCTGGCGACATCTAGAAGACCTCTTCAGAACTCGGGATACACCTTGTGATAATATTAGGGAAACTCCAGGATCAGACAGAAACATTCAGGATCGATCATTCGATTTATACAAAAAACCTAAAACTGAAAAATATGAGCGCAAGATGTTGTATGATGACAGGTACCTACAAGTAGAACAATGCTTTAGGGATGAAGATAAAAAAATATTTCCGAAATTTGATCTACATCTTACGAAAATTGCACAGGCCAAAGCGGACGTACCCCCATACCATATTAACTTTTGGCAGGAGTATAAATGCAGCAAGCATTATCCTCCTTCTTAGTTATGTAACACGCTGAAAGTAATAAAATTATGATATTATTTTACGTCTTGGTATAGATTTTATTGTTTATTTGTAGGAATTAAATTTATATAAGATCATAGTTAGTCGTCTGCATCTAAAATGCATGCAAGCCTCACCCTTAAGACCTTGTACTTCGAGGTTCACGTAAATCAAATTATACCACTTTAGGAGCGGACAACTATACGTAATTTTATTTTCACCTTCTTAGTAAATGACATTTTACAGGTTAATTTTGTTGTTCATGGTAACCAAGTAAACGATAAATTCCGGGAATACACCTGTAATATTTTAGAGCTTGCACAAAAGCCCTGCAAAACATGATAGGCTTGTAGAAAAGTAAATTGTCTGTTTACACCTACGTGGCTACGTCTAGTTAGAAATAAACAACATTTTCATAAAAAAATTAAAGTAATTAATCTTTGCTAGGCTCTTTGGATTCCAAACTTCCAGCTCGCCCGTAAAGATTATTTTACAAAGCTTGATACGTAAGTAACTAATATAGACTCACAACAATTACAAATGTATCAGAGTTTGTAAGTATCATCTTGGAGGTAGTTTTAATTACTTTTTCAAGAATATCACAGTACAAGATATGCATCTATTCCCACTTCTATAGAGATCTCAAATCGTGTATAGGGTCGTGCACAAGCGATAAAAACTTTTAAACCAATAAAATTCGAACTTGAACATGATACGTTCATAGTTGATGTGCGCAATGAGACTACTCATAATGTAACAGATTCGTCTAAAATTTTATGCTTGTGCACGATTGTATGTACAGTTATGGTCCTTGAAAGCTGGCACACTGAGAATTAACATCAATGTCAAAAATTTGTAATTTTGTAATGTGTAAATCAAACCTTCATCTATCATTTTGATGAAAATTTCAAATTTGGCAAGTCCCCAGTAGGATTTACAGTGACTTGAGTTGCGTTTAGAAACTGCAGATTTAGGATCAGTTTACACCGTCGACACATTGTATTTGTCTAAGTGTACCAGTTTTCAAAGGTCGCAACTGTACTATCGTAATCACAAAAATCGACTACGGATGAGATTTTATAGGTTGACAAACATTGTCAAAATTAACGTTACATAACTAGTTTCTTTTTGCAGACGGAAGTGTTCGTTTTATTTCACTGCAGTCGGATTTTATATATAATTATGATGATACCATCGCGGCCAGAAAATACTGAGTCAAAACAGTTGCCATTCTTGATGCAAAAGTAAATGTAATGATTTAGACCAGGCCTAATCATGCGAGGGGAATATGTCGGGGTATATTCTCCTTCTACCATCGCACAGGCAGTGCCGGTTCCCGCTTGACGCTCAGTCGCTTCAATTTCAACAACCAACGATATACAAAAGCTATGTAGATAATATTCTTTACGGAAAATGTTGTAGTAACGAGCAATATTATATCGTTTTACGCTCAACAGTTTACCGCAAATAATACATTCTGCATTACCTGAACTGTTTATAAAACACAGGTACTTAAATTCATAATTTTGGTTCATGTTTGTATTTCACGAGAGCCACACGTTTTATAACTTCTGTTGGTACACGATCGGCTGGCAGGCTGGCTCATTCTTATTGACGTTTCATTGACGACTATGGAATAGTGGGAGATACTACAACGTGGCTCTTCTCGTATTTTATGCCCAGGCCTGATTTAGACCCAACTTTGAACAAAAGTCAAAATGAAGTTTCTTGTCATGATTTCTACTTCGATAACAAAATTATTTTTACTTATTCTTAATTCTTTCGATATTGTTCTTGTAGTTCGGGTAGGTATAGCATTTATAAATTCTAATAGGAAAACGTCATTAATGGAAGTGCATTTTAAGTGATAAAATATTTGCTTGTCTCAGTATTTTATGACCGCGATTGTACCATCACATTTGTATGGACAGTTTATCTTGGCTCAATCTAATACAGGGATGGGCACTGGACGGGGAAGTGTACCTTCACCGTGTTAAACGTTGCAAGTGCGATCGTTGTATTTATTAAGTACAGTTCAGTACATGAAAGAACACATGCACGTCATATACAGCACTCGTCTATATCAAATAATTGGACTGGTTAATCAACACTATACGAATTTTTATGTACAGGAAATACGTCATTAAATTAAATTCAAACATTAAGTTTTGATTAACGAAGCGCAATTACTTGATATATTTTCACTTGTTAATAAACTTCCCATGAACGTTATTTGACAAACAAGTTGAATTTAGGAAATGGTTATCATAGTGATTAGTCAAATACTCGTCAAATAAATTTGTTAGAAGGTTGAAAAGATCAGGCTGCAGATTAGTATTGAATATGACGTGCATTTATTCTTTCACGAATTGAATTGTATTCATTTTCCACGCGCTTCTATGTGAATGAATTTTCGTATCCCCGTATCCCCGATATAATCAAGTTTACAATTGAGAACGGGGTTAGCTCGTTCGAAGCGCCCGAGAGCATCGCCGATTTAATACCTGGTTCATTGATACGCCCTCGTATGCTCCTTTCACATTGTATTTTATATTTATTTTTCACAAGTTTACGTATGTTTTTTTCCTAAATTAAAATTTAGTTGAAATATGTTTATAATTTGTCGTTTATTCAGAATCCCAACACAAATCCAAGTTATTGGCATGCGGTTTGTTACGCATTTACGTATTTATTGGTCCCTGAACATGACAGCTTAATGTCGATACGTGTCCGTATTAGTATGTATTGCGTGGGCATCATTCGACTCCATTTTAGAGGCATACAGGAACCATAAATTGCGCGTATCTGTTCCTGCGTTATACAGATAGAGGTGTGCGTCTGACACAGGCCTCGTTTGATATTCAGGCATGCAAAGCTCCCTGCGGTTGCAGTCATACGTCTTCAAAGTCACCATCACGACACCTAGTTGAGGACCATGAGTTCTTTTTTAATCGCCTCGTGATGTGACGCACGAATTAAGTAATTTTATGTAAACGCAAAACGTGTTGACAGTATCGGAGGACATCTTGTAGATGTAAAGCGCGAGGGTGATTTTTTATTCCGTGCTCGCTCCGACGCAACTTCCGTCATACATCATTCACGATTCGCGATTACGTCCGGAAGATAATTTCAGTCGGGACGTAACATCTGTAACAGTCCTCGAAGTTCGATCGAAGTTTCCAACCGCATGTATAACGGCGTAATTAGTCTCAGAACTGCTCTTTCTCAGGGTGTCTTGAAAAAAATTATTCATTACATTATTATTTTTTGGCAACACTTAACGTCGGCTTATACCAAGCTTATACCGGAAGTATGTTTGCGGAAGCTTTCCTTGTTTTTCGTGCTCTGTTCATTTGGAGTAAGTTCATGTTTCTACACAACTGCGTAATAAGCCGCAAGAACCTTCACGCAAAACAGTATTAATCCAGCGATAAAATTAATTATAACTATATCTCATCAGAGCCGCAGAGATGTTCCGGTTCGCGATCCCCGCGGGTTTGTTACTCGCTATTCGCAGTCCATACATCATCTTTTGTTTGGCTGCTCAATAGAAACAAAGAACCGCCGCTATTTATTGCGTTTTGTTATGTGCAATGTATGTTTTATGTGTTTAATTAGATTAACAGGATCCTTCGTCCTTTAGAATACAGGTCAACAATAAACTTATCATTGCTGTTATTACTATAGACTTTTTCCATTTTCTTTTTAATTTTGCAGTATATGCACATAATTTTTGCCGATTGTGATAAATTTCGGTTTTAGTTATCCTTTTGATCTATTTGGACATCCAATTTACAGATACCACGGCTGTGTTCCTTTCTGTTTTGTACCTATAATCTGTAGACTGTGTGATGAAGGTTTGTGTATTATACTCTTCCCGTTATAGCAAGTTCTTAAAATAAAATTTGTGATGATTTCAATTATTGTAACTTGTCCTATCAATCATTATAAAGGTTTGTTTTATTAGCGAGAGTTTGGTCGACATTATATAATAGGTTATTGATTAAATTGTGAATAAAACATTTCCATTACTGGCCTAGAAACATCCAATTTAGTTTATTTAATAAGCATACATTAGCACCGGGTGTAATTTATCGCGCATAAATCCAAATTAAAAACAAACTCGATCGAGTATCCGCCGTCATATTTACGGGTCCGATGCTTTACAGTCGAGTCCGGAGGTAATTAAATTCCAGCCGAAGGTAGAATTTATGACGTGTATTTTCAACGTCAAGGTGGGGTAAAACTCGTTATTCGTTCCGGTGAGAAAATTGAAGAATTCGATACTGTTTTCTGTGTTCTTGCTCCTTTGCCGGGGAAGAGGCTGTTTCTAATCTCGGTGAGTCGGCGACCGGAAAACCGAAACAGCGCCGTTAACGCGGGATAATGGCGGATGAAGACAGCGTCTTGCTTTAATCCGGATGTCGGGTCTATGCGCGGCGAATTCCTTAGTTTCGAAGCGACGTAATCTTTTCATTTGTTCTTTCCTTTAACGCCGATAAAGGAAACAGTGAGTGATCACTGTGAGGGTTAAGAAATCAATTATGCAAAGAAAACAATGGAAATCCAAATAAACTCAATTTTGCAACAAAGTCTATTGTTTGGTAAGAATCTCGATAATATGATGTTAGTAACTAGAAACGTAATAAAAGGGATGAAGGACGTGTCTTAGGTTACTAAGGAAAGCAAGATTTCCAAAAATCTATGTATTGTATGTGGACATATTGCTATGTAGTGGGCCTGGCTGGTAGCTTTTTATGGTTCTTTTTGAAATTCAGGGTTTTGGGTTCTGGAAGGGATGGAACCCTCCAACTCTTGTTGTAGATGTCCAGAAGTCTTATCTACTTTACATGCGTGAGGAGCCCGGAATTCACGACAGCCAAATCATCACTCTAGGTTTGCACCTCTTGTGAGAGTTTGACTTCCGTTTTACGCTCTGTCTAATGATGCTTTGGATTTGCACCTGTTGCACCAATTAAACACCTGCCCGTAATGAACTTGCGATTCCATTTCAAACTTGCTTGTTAAAATAACTCGTCTAAATGCTGAAAGCAAATTAAAAATAATAACAATGTGTGACGGCTTGCGCCAAGCCGGCCGATTGTTATCATGGTTAAGGTTTTTTGATTTAATTTTATTTTATCCAGTCTGGATGTTGATGGTGATGATTGTGTTGTAATTCTTGTCGCAATGTCCGGATGCTGTTGTCTCAAATAAAATCCACTTTCAACTTTAAACATTTATTGTAACAAATTCATATTATAACAATTTTTTTTTCTTTTTAGAGCTGTTTTCACTTTTGTGATTTAATTAAAATCTGTCCATTCGATCCCGCGTCGTCGTCTCTAATATAGCGTTTATTAAAAAAATTAAACATTACATTGTTCTTTAATTAAACTCAAATTTCATTCCAGGTTTTCTATTCAACTAAATATGTTTCTGTCTCAGTGAAAGGTCATTTTTAACATGAAGAACAGATTAAAAATTAACAATAAAACTATTAGTTACGAAAATGTTAAATATAACGTTACGTACCATAAATAAAGGGGATGTTAAACTGTACGCAACATAGTTGCAAGGTTAAAATACACAAATTAATTTAAGTTAATTTACCCGCGAATTCAAAACATGTTTTTCATGATAGATTAATTAACTTGACCGACTTTTCATTCACTTAAGAAGAAATAGATTTGCTTCATTTAGCCCTTTCCTTTATTCCTTACAATTACATTTCTTTTAACAATTTTAAAGATCTGAAAATATTATTTCTAGCTACCGCGGCATTTAGGTGTCAGAAAAGCATTAAACACAATAGACCAACATCACAAGCAGATAGAGGCACTAAAATCATTCTTCCATAGGAAAGGCACTGAGAGCAAACTGCACGATTTTGATTGCGATTCAAGGCTAGCTAATAGTCCCTCGGTATTACAGGAAGTACATCCTGAAAGACGAAATATATCCGATATGTTGCACGTGTCACCACAAACCAAAAAAGATAGATCACCTTCTGAGCGCTAGTTCTAGCTTGGCGCCAATTCATTGGTCACATAAACACAATAAAGTGGGTAAAATAATGTAGCAAAAACTATTATATAGTAGAACATTGAATGTAAAAATATAAACACAGCCATCCTATACACACGAACCACCAGCAGTAACAGAAAACGACAACTACATCAGAAAAATTACAACACACAAACGTATACCACGCAACATACCAGACGTAACAGTGATCAACAAAACCGTGAAAACTTCGTACACAATAGGCAACGTAGAAAAGAAAAATGGAGAAAAGATCACAAACTGCATGCCCTTAGCAGAGGAAATGAAATAGTAGTAGGAGTGACAACAGAACTTCCGAAACAACTAAAGAAAAACCTAGAGGATACACACAGACGCATATGAACAAAGACAAAAAGTAGTAATAATAGATACGTGCAGAAAAGTTAAGGAAGTAACCGGTTTAACATAAAACACCACCAAGACAGCGAACACATCACAATGACAATCTTGTCATCTTATCACAGACCGATGAGCAAGAAAATACAAGCGAGAGCTTTGAAGGTGAATAATAATAATGTTTCATTCTGCAAATGACATGCGTACATATTTAGAAGAGCATCAGGTAACATACACATAATAAAACCAACAGCACAAACTAACAGTAAAACGAAGAGATAAAACAGCGACATCCTACGATCACTTTTTGACCTGACAATGCAGTAGGATAACAAATTGAAGCGGATTTGCTACACAATAAGCTACCCCATGCAAGGCGGCCATGCTTGCTGTCAAAGCATAATGAAAGTTTTAAAGAAATTTGTTGCAAATTGTTTTTGATTGCAGTGAAAACCTCGAGCAGCCTCTGTACAGATGTTTCAGCCCTGCTTGGGGCTTCGTCAGCAGAGAAACAGCTGTACAGAGGCAGCTCGAGGTTTTCACTACAATCACAAACGATTTGCAACAAATTTTTTTATAACAGTAAAACGTTTGCCAAAATACAATGGTGTCGATATTTGTACATATAGTGTCAATCATCCCTATGTTGTATCATTTACGTTAAACATAACGTGACGTTACCGACCGAGTTCACGTTCAAATTCCTATGTGACATCATCGATAACAGCATGTTATGTTTAACGTAAATGATAAAACATATGGGTGCTTACTAAAGTATAGTTACAGAAATTCGTCCACAGAATATTAATATTTAGATATTAGGGGTGTTATTAAATATGATGGCAATTATTATAAACCTATAGACGGCGTCAAAATATTACGATTTAACCTAATTTATCTTAATACAAAAGTTTATCGTTTCTGAGACATAACCTATATAACCATAAAAAACTCTGCAATAATTATTTCTTGTACAAAATAAGCAGTTAAAATTCCAGCTAATTTTTTCAAGGCATATTAGAGTTTCTGCAGCAAGGTAATATTTCTCTCTAAAACCGGTTAATCTAGCAAAAATGGAACTTAGTTCATTTCTGATACACTTTTATTCGAACTTTTCAACTTTTGGCTCAGTTTTTTTTTCAAAAAGTGACAATAAGAAAGTTATTATTGATTTAAAGCGATAACCCACTTCCCCAGATCTACGCCACTGGTAAAGAATGCTCAATTTTTCAGTTTTCATATTCATCCCTCTGTTTCACTTGTCTTGCACGTCAAATTTTAACCCTCTACCTCAAATGTTCCAGAGATATTTAAGAAAATGTGCTTTTCAAGTTACCTCTTCAGGAGGTTATACCTCAGAAAAGAGAAACTTTTGTATTGTAATATTTTGAAGTCGGCTATACGTGGTACAATTATTGTCATCTTATTCGATAAAATCCAATAGATATATGTATCGTGAAAGGCATTGTAATTTTTTTTTTACCTTTTATGGTCACTTTCCAGGATGCATTTTATCCATATTGCAATTATTATAGAACTTAATAAGACGCAATTTACATTGCAGTAAAGGCCGCTTTATAGTTTGCAATTTAATTGCCGGTAATAAACAATTGCAGCAATAAAAAAAATTATCAACTTTTATTGCGGAACACTTTGCAGATGGCAATAACGAGTCCTGATGAACCAAGCATCATGTTTACAACTTACTTAAAAAAGTCATTAATATATGATAAGAAAGGTCTTCTATTGCAATAAATTTATTGCAGTAGAAGACCTTTCTTATCATATATTAATTAATACGCTTAGGATAATTATGCGTTTGCATAATTGCATATGCAAATGCATATTTGGAACATTTTTATACATAAATGCATATTTTAACTTTTTAGGGCATTAATGCATAATTTCCTGCATTTTTTTGTTTTAATTGCAAATTTGCGATTATTTCTTATTGCCAAGTGCAAACTGACATTTTATAGCAGACAGTCTGAACAACCAGTGTTTCAAAATCGGAATACTTGGAAATAATAAGAGGATTAACAGTGTATGAAAACCGCCATTGTTTACTGCGACTGCACATTATCCCACGAATTTCCATGTATTTTGTCCGAGTTAATAGTACTCGTACAGACCATGGTATGGGGTAGCTCTCTTTCTAATTTTACCAGGAAATTCTGCAGAAAATTTCATCAACCTTCAGTAGTTGTATGCTGATTGCAATAGGATTAACGTCTCTCAAGATGCCAAAAGAAAAAAAGTGTGTAAGTGCAATTTTAAACCAGTTTGTGAAGGACTACGATGATTTTATAACGGATGGGCGTCTGTTATTTTGTAAATACTGCGAGGTTCATGTTACGGCAACCAAAAAGTTTCAAGTCACGCAGCATCTTCAAACCGGAAAGCATGCAAGTAATAAAAATCGCAAATGGGGAAATAACGAACGGCAAGTGTTAATTTCTAATTTACCGACGCCTGGACCTAAACGTTCAGAATTCAATGCAGAACTTTGTAAGGCTTTTATTTGCGCAGACATCCCATCAGCTAAGTTAAAAAATGAAGTTCTTTGCCATTTTTTGGAAAAGTATACAAAGCAAAATATTCCAGATGAATCGACATTAAGAAAAAAATATGTTTCTGAATTGTATACATTAACATTGGATAAATTAAGAGCAAAAGTAAAGGATCATTCTATTTGGGTGTCGTTGGATGAAACAACCGATGAAGAACAAAGATGCATAGGAAATTTTGTGTTTGGTATATTAGGGGTTCCTGAAGAAAAAAATAAATCATATCTGCTGACTTTAAAAGTGTTAGACAAAGTAAATCATTCAACAGTCGCTGCTCTTTAAGTTTATTGTGGCCGTCCGGAATTTTATATGAAAAAGTGCTAGCGATTTGTAGTGATGCTGCACCATATATGTGCAAAACAATGTGGGGACTGCAGGTTTTATACCCAAACATGATACATGTGACCTGTTTAGTATATGGCTTACATCGAGTAGCTGATTTAGTTCGTAATCTTTATTCAAATGTTAATGTGCTAATATCATCTGTGAAAAAGATTTTCCTTAAGGCACCAAGTCGTATTCAGAAGTTTCGGGAAATTTCGGGTGACATTCCACTTCCACCTGCGCCAATCATTACAAGATGGGGAAGTTGGATCGACGCTGCTGTGTATTACGCTGAAAATTTTGAAATTGTGAAGAAAATTGTTGATGAATTCGACTCTGAGGAAGCGCAGTGCATCGAAGAAGCACAGAGTATTCTGAGAAAAAAAGGTATTCGAGAAGATTTAATTTTTATTCGAGCTAATCTGGCATGCATTTCGACTGCAAGCTCCAAGCTAGAAGCTAAGGGTCTATCTTTACAAGAAAGCATTCAAATAGTAGAACATGTAGTTAAGGGTGGTTTAGCAAAACTCAAGAAAAATGTTTTTATCAATAAATTAAACGAAGTGCTGTCAAAGAATACGGGCTATCAGCAACTGAAGAATATAAGTGAAGTGTTGCAAAATGAATCGACCCTTAATGAAAAAAACGAACATTTAAGTGTCAATGACATTGTGAAATACGAATTTGTACCAATAGTGTCCTGCGATGTCGAGAGAGTGTTTTCTCAGTACAAAAATATTCTCGCCGACAATAGGCGCAAATTTACTTTTGAGAATTTGTTACACCATGTTGTAGTTAAATGTAATTATAATTTGTTTCTATAATAACGACTAAATAAATAATTTAGAATTAAAAAAAAAGTTTTTGTTTTTTTGTAGCAAAATAATGAAGAATGTGGTAACATAAAAAATATTATTTATTCTATAAAAGTTAATTTTTAATGCATATTTAAGTGCATATTTTTGATGATTTTAGTGCATATGTGCAAGCATATTTTGAAGTTTTTTAATGCATAATTACCCTAAGCTTATTAATTAAACTGTTACTGCAAATATCATAGAGAACATATTTAATTAAAAAAAAACATTTTAATGTTGAATGAATAAAATTCGTTTGTAACACAAAAACAATAAAAGTTAATAAACGGGGTCATAGGTAATTTTCTTTTCAACATACAAGATGAATCAAATTGAGGTTATATCGTTGCCAAACACGTTATTTCTTTGTTTTATAAAGTTGGTATTTCAAAAATTAAGAACAAATTCAGCTAAATCGCCATGGCAACGCAATTAAAATAAGGGGTGGAGGGGCTATTTTCTGCAATGCAATGAAAATTGTCACAGCTGATCAAAATACAAATATTGGGCATGTATGTAATACGAAACGCTGCAATTATTTATTGCAGGAAATGAGAATTGCAAATTATAAAGCGGCCTTAAGATGCAGTATCTGTTGTGCGCCTGCTCGTTGGTAAACGTACGTGAACAATTCTTAATTAACTTCAGCTTTTAATGTAGAATTTTCTAGTTACTAGTGAGTTGCTAGCGTATTCCGGTATAACCGGAAGTAACTGATATGAATTGTTTCCTTTGTATATATCGCATAATTAATGCACCCTGTGCACATAACTTCTTTAATAACTACAGCTATGTGTTCTTGTGAAGAAGAGAAATAATTTCGGTGGCCTTCGAAGTATATCGTAAAATTAAATTACTATGCCTCATATCGTGGTTTAATTAAAAATTTCGTTCATCTTTTCTGCATACAAAGTGTGGTTTAACAACGTTCATGGGAATATTATTATTAACGGCAAGCAATGCAAATATTTCCAAAAAATATCGCTGGCTGCTCTAATTACATAAGGATTTTCCTCAAAATCATGTTGTTTGCTGCATTCGAAATCTAGTATTACCGTTTGCTTATTATTCAATTAAAAAAAATCCAAGTTTGATCCAGTTAAAACAAAAATCCGGCACTATTAAATAGAATCTTCAGCTCTTATTTATTGTGCGTCATGTACACATCATTATACAGCAAGTGAACTAAATAATTATACGCGAAATTTTATGAAAGTATCTTACGTAATAGAGAAGGAAATCCTAAATTTTTACGTCTGAATGTTATAAGAAGTTAATATACCTATTTGTTTGTTGTTGCAAAAGTCTCAGAATATTTCCCTGATTTATTTATAGGTTGCAGTTGTCGTAATACGCTGTTTGGTCCAATGAGTTGGAGTTAACCACAATGAGGCAATTAAATTTTTCAACTTCCATAATAATGTTATGACCAACAGGAACACTATGTTCACATTTCACAAGCAATAACATGGCTATTCAACAGTTTCAATTTAAGGTTGACACTCCCATTCCATTCCTCACTTCACTGGTCTTTGCGTTTCCTGTTTTTGAATTTGCACGTATATATACCTCTAGAAAGCGCCGAGATAAATGTGTCGTCTTGTACGAAATCATCTATGGTAGGTAAGTATTGCCGTGATCTGGCAAAATTGGAATTCACAAGAATCCCGTTGTATTCCTTGACAAGCGCATCAGTTCCTCGCGGATGGGGTAGCAGTATACAGTACGTGTCAAACTGAAGAATAGATCGAACGATGTGTAAGAAGCAAATCATATACCTATAATATTGAAATGTATGCTTGCATGCGAATTGTTCGTTTAAACAAGTAAACAATATTTGTCAAAAAAAGGCATATTTATTTTATCCATATTTATTTTATCACTGCAAGCTGATTCACTGGAACCTACATACAAAGTAGATTCTACCAATAGAATAAGAAACCGCGATGATTTGTCCAACTTACACAAAGCGAGTCTGCTACCAACGCTTGGGAACTCATTAAATTCTATAGAAATCAGTAAAATTCAAAAGTTGGTGTCCACAGTTCTATATTTGAAATTATTAGAAAATGAATATTGACACTGTCAGAAGAATATAATATATTATTCTTATAAGAAGGCGACTTAGGTCCAGTTTTACAATGACGGTTTAACTTTGAGCCGAAGCTTAAATCCTTCACAACATTTGTTGAAATAATCGTTGCTAAGGGTTTAAGCCTCAGCTCAAAGTTGAACCTCATTTGTAAAAGTGGAGCTTAGTGTATCCAACCTGCTTAATGCTAAACTTAAAATCTGAAATTAAGGTTGAAGAAACAAGAGCAACTATTTCTAAAACGGATATGAATGACGTCAACATAACAGAAAATGTAGAGGAGGGGATAACGCAAGCTATAAAATATTAAAGGAAAATAAATACAAAACACAGAAATGTCGTCTATGTTAACATGTTGTGTTCAATTTATAGCAAAGCACTCAAAGGTAATTAAAAGCTTAGTCTTGTTCGAGCTTTCGGAAAACTTTATTTCCTGTTAGAATATTTAGAAGTTACTTTCGAATTTGGTTTTCACAATTTTTTTCCGTTTACATACTTTTAACATTAATTTAATATTTATATGTCAATACAATTCCTAACCGCTAAATACTATGCACACAGGACGTTTTCGGAAATGATTCCCTCAGAATTGTGTCCTAGTTTTCCGGAGTTTATTATACTATAATGTTGAACGTTGGCGTAATTAATGAATACCTCGACTGTTATTCTTTTTCGAAAAGAATTCTGGCATTTTATATAATTAAAGCATTCATACGAACGTCGATAACGACTTTTGGCATTATTCCCAATGTCACTGGAACTCGTATAGCATATAAAAAAACATATCATATCTTAGGAAATAACTTCATGCGCTATTATTGGCTTCGACGTCCCAATATGATTCCCTTCATTTTGCCAATATTTGACAACGATCTTGAGTAATAATAATTGTTGTAAAGGCTCACGTCCTTATAATATCGTCGTTGGAATTTTCCCATATAACATCACCATCTCGCTGTAAAATGTTCGGCATTCCAATACGCTCGTTGTTTGTTTATTTTCGGTCGATATTATGCGCACGTTGTCAAGCAAATATTTCCGGGCTGCTGCAAATATGGAATGATCCCGACTTACGTTCGCTTTTTGACTCGCGTAATTAACCGGGAATTTTCAGGACGACCGAAATTCCGGGGTGGGGAATTCCTCCTGTCAGGATGCAGTTTGCAACCGTTTTGCATGTACAATCGAAAAGTTAGAAATAGTCTGTGGTTGTGGTTACACGGCGTATTCAGGGGATCGTAAAATGTTTTAAAGCAGCAGCAATTAATTTATTTCTTGCTATTCTGTTTCTTTTTTGTATTATTCCGCTGTAATACCATTTAGGAATTTTAATCATTTCAGTGGTTTTACATTTTATTTCTTTTATCTTAAATTCAGTGAATTAATATCCATTTCAGGGTTTAGATGCCACTACACTTGCCCATTCTGTTGTACTGAGAACTGGTCGTTTGATAGACTCGACCTGGTTGTTTGTAGACTCGACCTGGTTGTTTGATAGACTTGACAACTCGACCTGGTTGTTTAATAGACTTGACAACTCGACCTGGTTGTTTGATAGACTTGACAACACAATTAAAAATTGAAAGACAAGCTATTACGTTGTCAAACCATTATCATATGTTAATTTGGTTAATCTCACTTTAATCTAGTCAAAAAATTTAAATCTTGTACGCATATTTTTGTATGTCTACACTGCGTCCTCGGATTTTCTGCAATAGAAGAAAAACTTATTTTACGTTTTAGGAAAAAAAAAGTTATTCTTTATAAAAACAATTGCTTGCATGAAAACCTACAAAAAGATAGAGAAATTCTCGGACTGTTTACGGTTTTTTAATTTAGAACAGAGGCTCACTTAGAGCCGTTTTACGTTTATCAAAATTTGTTACAATTTCTTGGGCAAAATGACACACTTAAACTCTTGCAACTGCTGCCAACTTAACCAAGAATAATGTATATCAGAAATGACAGCTACGTATTTCCCTCTCGTTCATGGCCAACTCAGAAGAAAAATCTGTGCCTTACACAATACGTTTAGTTAAATATTTGTTCACTTTACAGCAGCGGATTTTTTAGTAAAATGTCGTAATTGGAGAAGCGACTTATAAAACGACCATTTGACGAGACTAGTCCTGCAGGTGGAAGGAAGGAAATAAGAAAGTGGCACAATGAGAATAACTCTGCTAGCTATGGGATCAGTATACGGAAATCAAAATTTATCTTTACGTAAAGGAGCTGCAGACCTTGCTGTTAGCAAAAGATTGTTAGACGATATTTACAAGGAAAATAAGATACATCCATTCAAACTTATGTTTATTCATACTTTGGATCCAAAAGGCAATGAGTTTAGATTATATTTTGCTCGTGGGTTGGAAAAAATATTACGGACAATTTCATTTTCGGATGAAGCCAGCCTTACTACAAATGGACAATATCATCTTAAAATCGGAGGCAAAAAAATCCAAATTTTTAAATTAAAAATGTTGGACATTTTCTTTACCATTACTGCTGGATTTGAATTTGGAAAACATTTATTTTCCACAGGATGGATGTCATGGACATTTCACAAATGTAATTAAAGGGTGGCTTGATGACCATTTCCCTGTGAAATGAATTGGGCATTTTGGACCAATATTGGATCAATGGACTATTACTTTTGGCGATATGTGAAGCAAATAGAAATTAGGATGTTAAAACGTACTTAGGGAAATTAGATTCAGAAAAGTGCGTAGAGATGGGTAGGGATTACAATCAATAATTTTCCCCCATATCTGAAACTAATAAAATTTTCATATTTAGAAATATGTAACTTATAAGGGCACTGTAGTTCCGGTTTCATTCCTTTTAATAAAGGAAACGCTTAAAACATTAGAAACTGCGAAAAATATCAAATTCACATATCACTCTACCAATGCAGAAAATCAGTGGACACACTGTGTTTTCGATTAATTAAAGTTTTCTCATGTTGCAACCCGAAGGAAGATTTTTGAAAATTTATTGTAACAGGATAGTCACGTCATCTTGCGGTTAATTTTTTGACCTAAAATTATGTCAGTGCAATCGAAGCTGACTTGCAACTAATTTTTTGCATTTTAGAATTCGCTGCTATGGCGTGTTCTGATCGTTTTATGTAACAAACTGGCTCGACAAAATTTTTGGTAAAAAAAATCGGCCGTGAGATGATGTGCCCTAAACTGTTATCAACATTTTCACATTTCTAGAGGTTTCCCATCACATTTACTCATGTATAAAAATATTTTGGATCATAACGAACATCACCATCATGTCATTTGTCTGTGGACTGCCCGAAAAGTTTTTGGACTCCTAGGGAGTCCTGTTCATCTGTTTCAACTATTCGCGCGCACATGTTCTTTCTTCTTTTTATGCAGCCGTTGTGAGCTAACTGTAAAATGCTTAAACAGTATACAATGTTTGATTTTATTTTGCAACATATCCCTATGTTGCATTTTTAAAATAAGAATTGTAAATCTAGGCAACCCACATAACACTCATGGTTGTTTCATGACTGTTTCATGTGACATATGTTACCGTGAAGTCTGTGAGAAATTAAGGCCGATATTCATAAACCAAACTTACGCTATGCGTTCGCTTACAATTCGCCATAATTCAAAATCTGTACGTATTTCCCGCATTTTGGGCGCATAATCAGTTAGAATTGAAGAATATTTTAGGAAATACTTTCCCAAAAGGCGGGAAATACGGAGGATTTATGAATTATAGAGAATTTTAAGTGAAGGCATGAATGAAGTTTTGCTTATGAATCATGACCTGAGTAATTTTTAGAAATTGGGTGTCGCTCAAAAAATATTGTACCAAGCAAATTCATTTGAAAATATGATGGAGCATCATCTTGTTGATACCACGCATCGTGTCGATACCACCAGAGGTTTCCAAATTTGCTGTATTTAAAGAACTATTGAGTTACGGAGAAGATTTAATAATAAAAAAATAATCAATCAGCGTTTACTTTTTCTCTTGAACTGCACGTGAGTACAATTTAGTAAGTGTAAATTTTCTTGCGGTCAGTATTTGCCTAAAAGGACGAAACATGAATTAATCTTAAGTTTGTATCGAAATTTTTATCTCCAAGTGTACCAGACTTTTAAATTATTTGAATTAGCGGTATTGGTTGCCTGTAGTTAAGATGCTTTGATATTATTATTTTAAACAGCAACATAGGGATAAGCTGCATAATAAACAGACTGCGGAAATCGAGACATTTGCCTTTTCTATTTGTTAAACACCTTTTGCCTATTTACGCATAAGTGCCTATTTCAGTTAAAAATGCATATACTGAGTCTTTTTTCTAAAAATTGTCAGAATAAAGTTTAAATTTGCATAAAACTGGTATAAAAAGATTAAAAAAATGATGACTGTGATAATTTTTAAAATCTTGTACTATTACGCTCAATAGTCTTGCATGCAAACCGTACCCTTGTGAACTCAGCAAGCTCTTAAAACAGAGCGTCGTGGCCGTTTCCTTTTAACTGTTATGAGTAAGGCCTCGAATCTGAAAGTCCAAACTCAGAGGCGTTGTATTTCGCGCGCGGCGGGGCTTGATATCCCGCTGCAATTCCGATAGGCACGAAGATTCTAGATTCTACGACCGAATTCTGTGTCTCATTAATTTTGATTTTGATGATTCGACGTTTATTTGATTGCTCAGTTTCTCCATAAATATTGATGAGTTCAAAATTTACCTAGAGAAAGTGTCTCTCACAACCTGTGGTGTTGAGAGATCTTTTTATCGCTTTAAAAGACATTCTCACGGCAAAACGAAACGAACGAACGAAAGAAAATTTAGAATGTTATTTAATAATTAATTTTAATAACAATTAATAGATAAGAAATTTTAGTATTTTCTTGCCTATTCGAATTTCGAATATCTGAGAACACTCAACCACGCGCGTCTCTGTTAAACCGGGCAATCGAACGATCTGCGCTACACCGGGGGTGTTACGCTGCGTAATCGGCATCTGGGAGACTGGACAGGCTATTTTACTCGATGCTTTAGTTATAAAGATCATCAATTTGATCAATTTGTCAAATGCAACATTATAGAGCATCCTCTGTGGATACTCCCTGCAAGTAAGAATTGTGACTTTTTTTATTCAAAATCCGAAACAATTAGAGACATCGGTATATGTGTTCCTGTAAATGTTTTCATTGATATAAGCCAAACTGCATGAGAGACTATTTGATTTTTATTTAGTGAATCGGCTTCAATAAAAAAAAATAAAACAAAATGTTTCTTCTTGTCTCATCCCCGACTTTTAAATTTCCTACTTACAGAAAATGTATCTATATTATTTAATTTAAGCATTAATCTAATATTAATTCTTTATTTGTTGTTGTATTCTTGTGCTTAAATGTTTTCTATTTCTAAAAACATTTAAATGCTTCTAAAAATGCCCTAACATTAATAAAAACTTTTATGGGCATTATTTAACCTTAGAATTAAAAGTATTACTCGATAGCATTTGTTTGAACTTTCTCCTTCCGCTAATATCATCAATTAGTAGACATATTTGATAATAACTCGAGAACGAAAAAAGATACTCATTTCGGATTTTCACCACAATGTTCACCATTTTATAGGCTTTGCAACCGTTGCAAAAGAAATACACCATTCCATTTAATTTTTTTTGGAAAACTGTGAAAAACTAATACTTTCGTAAATAGCGCTCTTTAGCTACTTTATAACAAATTATTCGTAGTCATTGAATAGAAATTTTAAATTAGTTTAAGATTCGTTAATTCGAAGTTCGTTAATTTCCGATAAAGAGTGTAGCAGTTATGATATTTTTTTAAGTAAGTAATTCAACTGTCTTTTCCACCCTTATTAACGGTGATACGATAATAAGTCTAAAATGAAAGTTGTGCAGAATTAATCGAGCTTTCTAATGACACTATCAAAGCTGCAGCGTATTCAGGGACTTTTGCCATTAAAATTAATTTTTATTGACTGCGCCCGCTTACTGTCAATTGATATACTTAAAAATATTTTCTTTGAATTTCTCTTGGCTACTTTAACTATAATTTTTTTCTGCCGAAGCTGTGAGTATTACGGTTAGCTGTATACCGCCGGTCGGCGCCCATCCTGAGACACCCGGTATATGAGCCTTTTTTAGGCGCCTAAAATTGAATTTTTTAGTGTCCAAATTTCCGTAGCCTAATAATAAAAAATATTACTGTATATCTTATACACGATCAAAATAATTTGTAAGCAGATTTCAAACTGCAAATTTATCTTTCACATTTTTGTTAAATTTCGAGAGAGGAAGTTTTCAGCAAAACAGTATGAGAACTTTTATTTGATAAACGTAAATTACACGGGGTAAATCCAACCGGATTATTCATACGCTCGAAGTTAAAATTCAGTTTGTCAGAGGACGAATTCATTTCCCAGTTTAAATTTAATCGCAGCTTTCGATGAGATGGTGATTTCACGGCGAGTTTTTAATTGCGTTAATTTGCAGTGGCGCCTTGCACTTAAAAACGAAAACACCGCCGCAATTATCTCAGTTCCGCTGCATTTCCATCGCAAATTGCCCTTCACCTAGACGAGTTGCTCATTTTTTATTGATTCGCATTTGAATATGCTCAAAGAAGTTCCAATTCGTGAGTTTTTAGATGTCAGGCGTAAAAAAGAATTTTGAAACGGTGTAGGGGCTGGACGGGCGTCGTTTTCTGCAATAAAACACAAGCCGGATTACTTGTCTTCTTTACGTTGTTTCAATCCGGCCAAACGGGAAATTGACAGTAAAAAGTTTATGCGCCCATATTTCAAATAATGCATGACCTGCACGTATCATTTTCTTTTTTTTTTTTTTTGAAAATAGAACGAAATCCTCTGGTGCATTGCTGAGTTTACGATGGGTACAGAGTTAAATTAAAGGTCATGGAAGTAAACTTCGTTTTAAATAAATTTATAATAACTAATAACTTCTCATCGCTTTTGTCATTTTCAAGTAATTTTCCTTACATTGTAATTTATCATATTAACCTGTAGGAGGTAAAAATAAAATTGGAATCACCTATTACTTTTATTTTCTCATTAAATTAAAAATTCTTAGGTATTTTAATTTAATTCTTCTTAATTTTCTGTCATGAAAAATCATTATTGTATACTGACACCAATAAAATCAAGTCAAACGTAGCCACGAAATTTCGAAATTATTTCGAAGTCCTCAGATTAATTCGGCATGACAAAGAGGTAAACAATAAAATTTTTTCTGCACAACATTTTTATTTACATGGTGGTTTTATTTTTTAATGTATGACACTGACAAAGTCAACTAACCAACCAACCTTATACCAAGGACATCTTAGACTTAGGTTCTTTATTCCTTGCTCTTGCAGTGCGCAAGGACAAAAGAAATTGCATTCAATAGTCTTGTGATGTTATGTAACTCTTTAACTATTATCTAACTTCTCTTGCCAATACCTGCTATTTGCTTGGAAGCACCCAAGATTTCAGGAATTTCATCGTTTCTGATTGCTTATGAAAGAATTCATATTATTATTATTATTATTCATTGTATTTCTGAATCTAAGAATCAATAACTACACAAATCAATGACAACACACATTTTATATGAAAACTTTCATAACTGTAGAAGTTCTTTATTAGTTCTTGGACTCCAGCATCGGTAAGTAGGGAAAAGCGGAAATGTAAAACGTCACCTGTTCTCTGTTTATAACAGGTATTTTCCTTTTGCCACAAATCTCACCTCAGATCAGGTAAACGTGACTTCCTTTAGCACGAAGACGTAAGTTTGAACGTTTGAACTGGTTACTAATAGGAGTGTTGGAGTGGCACAGTGGGACGTCGAAATCACAATTTAATGTTACTTATTCGTATCAACGGAAATGACGCTTATGTAATCTGAGGAAAGATTTGTGACGAGAGGAACGCAGCTAATGCTAGAAGAGATCTTTTGATAACATAATAATCGGATGGCGACGAGTACTTTGTGAATGTCTGGAAATCAGTTTTTATTGCAATCTTCGTCGCAGCTTAATTGTATTTTTATAACGGAGATTGAGTCCAACGTTTTCAATCTAATTTTGTGTAGCAAGTCGCAGACAACTTTTATATACCTCAGAACACTCCGGCAATAAAATAAATTCTTTTACGATTTCTCTGTTTCGGCATTAGAATTGCTTTATGTTAAACTCCTATCACCCCGGAGTCTATATTATTTTGCGTTGATTTCGCAATTATTCGCAACGCCTACAGCTGCGTTCCCCGAGTTTTCGTGGGAATTAATTTGAATGTTTATTTTAATCGTCGAGACTGGTTGTAAAACACGACGTCGCGTCAGCTTCTTGTGTGATCTTGTTCCTGCGAAATACGTTTCTAGTCCACTTGTCATTTTCACGGAATTACAAATTGCTTTCATACACCATTGGTTCTTATTCTTATCTCATCATCCTATACACGGTTAGCTTTTTTGTTTATGTCACGTCGGTTTTAATTTATTCAAGCTCTCTTTTTCGTATTTAGGGGTGAAGCCAAATTTGGCTTTATTTAGCAAATAGTTTTAGTCGTTGTTGTGATATACCCAGGGCGCGATGATGTGTTTTGTACGAAAGCTGCGGTTCCATGGCTGCCTCTATTCCGTGGTGAACAAGGCATGCTTGTTTTGTACGAAAGCTGCGGTTCCATGGCTGCCTCTATTCCGTGGTGAACAAGGCATGCTTGTTTTGGTACCGGCATAACCTCGGGGAGGTTTCCTGCAATTGAATTGAACTAGTTCAATCAGAGTTAATTTGGTGCCCAGGTGGATCGAAAACTCGTTAAAGTTTGTCCCGGCTTGTCCCCTTTATTACGGAGAGGTATGTTTACGATTGTTGCTCTTTTCGCGCAAATTATTATTGTCATGCTTTTCTTCGTTTTCAAGCTTTGAGTACAAGTTTTAGTTTTCGCTGAACTCTAAGTTCAATTCTCACAAGGCCCTTTACGGACGCACATGTTTAATAAAGGTGGACTAATTAATCAATTTTATATTCTCCGAATCCGAATCGAAGAGAATTGGTTGACGGGGTCCCGTTGTTTTGTTTTTGATTTTACTTAGAGTAATTTATCTTGTCATCTTTTTCGTTGTAAACTCACAACGGATCCGTTTGAAGTCGTTTGCAGCCGTAACCGTCTGGCGACTTATTTACAGACCAAATTATAATTCAATTCGACATCAATTTCAGCTGTCAGTCGTGTAAACATGTACGTTGCGAATGTAAGAATCTCACATAAAGGCTCTTTATTTTAGTAAGTACTGATACTTAGTTTAGAAAGGTGGATCCTAACCTTAAGCCGATGCATTTTATTTTCGATATTCAGGATGTTCTTTTACTGTGTGCACATATTTAAACCTGTTATATATCACCATAAATGGCAACGATTGAACTCATATGTTCTTAACACAAATTTAACAGTTTTCGAGAAAAATGCAGTGGCAGATTTTCACTAAACCCTTTGAGAACTGCTGGCATAGCTAAAAGAGGAACGCAGCCGCCGCTTAAATTAAAACCCGTTGCCGAAGTAGGCCAGGGTCAGTGCGTTACTTGCTCTTGAGCACGATCGACGTAACCCAGCCGGACCGATCACAGGTGATCGAACAAAACGTTTACAATTTAAATTTACTTCACTGCAAGTAATTACAAGTTGTAGGTATTTTTAAATTAAAATCTAGCGCAATTCAAGAAGCTGCGATTCGTAATTGCCGAACAAATTAAAAGCGAAGTAGAAACAAATTGTAATTTTTCATTCCATATTATTTTTAATAGACTTTCTAAATTTCCCTTTTTTCAATGGGCCGTAAGTAGTAATATTTTCATAGCTAGCAGAGAGATGACAATAAAAGTTTAGTTACGTAAAAGGGTGAAGGAAGAACATTTTTAACGCGCTTGCCTAATTGGTGCATAAATTTTAAACTTATTCGTCGATAGTTGATATCGTAAAACGTATTACTTCGCTCAGTGAATAAAATTTTAAACAAAAAAATTAATAAGCGATGTCGGTGATTATTATTGCGAAACGCTACGAAACAAGTTCCAAACAAGTGGAACCTCCAAAATTTTTGGCTATAGCACGATAACCACCGGAAAATACGCACAGTAAGTAACATTTCATGTACTTATATTGAGGTTTCTTTTATTTGCACACAGTAAAAGAACACCCTGTTTATACATTTCAATGCATTTTAACGCACATTTTGTGATTATTTATTGCAGTTATTCCCGACATTAATTCGTTGTATGGATTGAGTAATTTTCCTTTTATCGTCTCGTCGCCTCTGGTTAAGATTATATGGCGCTCAATTATTCTCGCGATTAAACAAACCCTCACGCTCATCACGACTGAGCTGCCGGCAGTGCTGTAAATTAATTTCCTCGGTAAAATCTTGTTTCTAATCAGCCAGATAACACTTTTTTTTTACTATGCGAATGCGTAATGACCCTCAAGATTCCATAAGAAAACCCGTGTTTCTCGTTGTCTATGCAATTTAAGACTGATACCTGGATATCCAAACGACAGTCCAGAAAAACAACGAATTCCAGATTTAGTAAATACAAAATTTAAGCTCATCGCATTTGGATTATACATATAAAGACTCCTTCAAACCCCTTTACTAAAAAAAAAGGATATGTACTGTAATTCTAACTCATTAATCAATTGTTAAATGAGTGACTCAAGAACACCTTCACCATAAAGAGCTGAATAGACGAATGTCTATTCTGTAACATTTTGAGTAATTATGTGTTAGTTTGGAATTGATATTATTTTTAGGGCTACCTTTTCAGTATTGGTTTAAACTTCTAGCGAACTCTGTTCATTAATTTTCTGTGTATGAGATACTTACTTCATATCCTTTATTTCATTTCGTTCTTAGTTGTTACTAATGCTATCAATTACTTATTACCTTTTTTTTATCTCAAGTTATTATATCACTATACAGTACTGGCCAAGAGATTGAATACATGGAAATGTTTCAGTGACGGTTTTATGAATTGGATGAAATAATTCGTAAGCTGTATTATATAGATTTTTTTGGTAAATATCTCAGCGTTTTACACACAGTGGCGCGTGATATGAGGTAACGATTTGAACGTAAATTATTTAATGATTACACATTCCTTTATGGGGACGAACCCAGCTCTATTTTCTCATTTTCCAAGAATTGTACCGCTTTGTAAATATGTTAGAAACTAGCTAGTGTCATAATGAAGGACGAACAGTTGAAGGACTGGGCTCTATGAACGGTCATGTCGAAAAGTTTTAAGACGAAATGAAATACCCCTGACCGTACAAATATCCGTGCTTTGCAATTATGAACCTTAACAACATTTAGCCGGCTGACCTGTTTTTATGGTACGGCCGGCCGCAAGCCCAATAAATAAATATTGGTTGCGGTTTCCAATAATAATAACAGGTATCGTTGGTCCTATGACAATATACAATGGAATGATTATCTCTTTCGATAGTATGTGTTCTGTCATAATACATGACAAATTATGCAGTCATAATACATGACAAATTATGCAGTTCTAATTACCTGGAATTTCCTTATTCAATGCTTAACAGATTACCTGCTCTCGTGAATGAATTTTATGACCCTGTTCATCCCCTGGTCAAGAGAGAGAGAGAGAGAGAGAAACGGGAAGGCTCAAATGCAGAAGGTTCTAAATTCAGACGGGCTATTTCAATAAGGCTCAAATTCCAACAGATTTACTTTTTTTCGTCTTAAAAGTTTTCGACAGTAGTGTACCACTAGCGACATAAAAATGAGGACAAGTCTTAGCAGTGGTTTTCAAGTCTTATCGTTAATGTATGTGATACTTCCAATTCAGTTTCGAGCCCTTTCAGTTTTCTGAAACATCTTTTTACACTGAAGTATCATAAGTGTCCTCATTTTTTAGGGCGCCCATGGTACAGTTGTGCCATCAATGTCAAAAATTCGTAATTTTGTAGTGCTTAAATCAAACCTTTTGATGTCATCGTCAAATTTGACAAATTCATATCAGGTTTTAAAGTGATTTGAGTGACGTTTAGAAAGTTCAGATTTAGAATCAGTTTACAGCGCTGAATCATTGTATTGTGTCAAAGTGTACCAGTTTTCTAATGTAACGACTGTACATACTTTGGATTAGACATTGTTTTACGTTTCTTATCGAAGATGTGTGCGTATCTATAGGTATAAAATCTGATACTATTGGATTTCGACTTCCACAAAAATATTTCCTATTTTCTTGCTATTCGGGTCAGTTTATCTTACTATTAAAATTTTCATTCTAATCCAAAAATCCACCCCGAGATATTTCCATGGACTCTGAATTTTGCTTAACACCATAAAAAATAGGATAGATTATTTTTTGAAGAACTTTCTTATTACCACTATTAGTTTGGTACACCTGCCTTATTCAGTTTTCACAAATAGACTTTGGTCTGTGCATGCAGAAATTCCACTACGTTTTCAGAATTTGCAATTAGGATTTGCTGCTCCACTTAAACTAAACTAGAAGCAGGCGCAAATCTAATTAAGCAGTTCCTAATGGACTGCATCGTATATCATGAACCCAATTCGAGAACATCAAGAATCAACAGTGTTTACTCTAGACGGTGGCGGCAGGACTTCGATTCTGTGAAAGGAGTGCGGCGATGATCATTTCGCCTTTTGAAATCCCCGGACTGCGGAGCTCATTAGCGAGCTCGGAAAAAGGCTGAAGAGGAAGTCGCAGAAAGTTTTATTTAGTTGGCGCGCTCGAATGCGGGCGTACATTTCGAGATATCTCACGCAGAAGTTGCGCGATGTTCCCGAATTTACGAACGGAAGCCGGAAATTTATCTACCTGAATAAGTGAGGGGCGTTTTCAGAAGATGCTCGCTCGCTCGCCCGCCCTCCACACTCGTGTCATAATCACCAGCGTTCAGTTTTCCCTTTCGTTTCTCTCCTCCAGGAGAGAAGAGGAATCATGAAGTTGTAAGCACCGTAATATTAGATAAAAAATCGCCCGTCTCAGAAATATTAAGAAAACGTACGTCAACTTCTCCTTCGAGAAAGCATATTCACTCTTAAGCAAGCGCATGTCAAAACATTGTATAAACCTCACAATTCGACTTTCTTAAATAACAGTTATTTCGTAATCAATGTTTCAAACTTCCTTCCTCTTCCTGATTCCATATTTGTGTCATAAGAACTATATTGAAAATTGGCTCTAAAATGTTTCAACCTAAACCCTATAATCTGGAGGAATACATTACCATAAAAGGTATGTCATTATGCTTGTTACCAGAATTTAAATATTAAAATTTATTTCCGTAGTATTCAATGCATGCGGTTTTTTGCTGCTTCATGCTTTCATAAAATATTTAAATATGCATTTTCTCTTTACATAGTAACACATGCAACCGGCCTTGCTTCTTCGACCTTTTCGATACATGTATGTATAACGTTTTTAACGAGGCGCTTTAAATTAATCGAATTGTACCTGAGAAGCGATTATGGTCGCGTTGTTTTCACATTTTATGAGTAAGTAAGTAAGGGTAAGTTCTAGCGGAGCTGTAATGATAGATGATAGATGATATATGAGCACTTATACTCTAAGCTTGGATATGGATCACAGCTTCGTTGTGAACTTACCCTAATTCTCATTGCTACAAGTGCTTATACTCGAAGCTCGGATATAAACGCAAGCATTTCAATATGTGTTCCATTGTATCAGCGCTATTCATCTATCGTCTATCATCAGAGTTTCGTTGTGAACTTACCCTAAGGGTGCGGGATAATAGATGATATTAGTGTGTTAAATTCTCTTCGCTATGATCGCTTATAAGAGCACTTATCCGAAAAGCTCAGATATGAACACAAGCATTTGAAAATGGTTTTTTTTTTTTAATTATCAACGCTATTCAAGATCACCGCTAACATCTATCATCACACCTCAGTTGTGAATTTACCTTAATGCTAATGCATGAAAGAGTATCTTCATTTGTAAATAAAGTTCATTGAAAAGTTGGTTTCCACATACAATGAAACACATAATAGCACGCGGACGATTCCTAAGGTAAAGTCAATGTTTAGCCGACCGCGCAGAAGAAATCTTATTACGGTGATTCGCAAGAATAGGATCGACATTGGCTTCAGCTCGGTAAATATATATGAGTGTATATAAGTGAGACAAAAGTGCGAGGACAGAGAATAAAGTGATCGGAGTTGAATAAAAAGTGTACCATAGCTACTTACAGAATATAAATATTATACACTATGCCCACGGATTGGGTTCACAATATGAAAAACTTTTTTCTTTTTGAGTTGTTGAAAAAAAAATCCATCTTCATAAAAGTTTTTGCTTGTCCTAAAATGCCAAGAAGCTTCAAAGAAACTGTTAAATTCTGATTAACAGCAGAGAAAAATTTAATTATCTGTTTCTTCTTTCATAAAATATGGCAAAATCCGAACATTTTTGAGTAAAATTTCATTTCCTTACAAAAATGTAAACTCTAGAGCAGCGCATTTATTTAATTAAATGTTACGCCATTGGAAATTTCGCTTTTGAGATTTGCACTGAAAGAAATTTGACAACAGAGTCGTTGTTGAACAATAAGACAACGAAGACAACTTATAATAGAATATAGTATTGGCAATGGTTTCCGTAGCTGAATGACCGCAGGTAGTTTTACGCAAAATTCAAACATATGCAGGAAGATGCAGATCATGCTTTTCGATTAGATTTCTCTTTGTAGATTAGGGAGAAAATTTTACACAATAACGTTTTTCATCACAAAATTTTATTTTCGAACGAAGATTCATTCTCAACAAATGGTGTAGTCTTATCTCAAAATTGTAGATACCTGGCCTCACGAAAATCCAAAGTTTATGCGTAAAGGATAAGAAAATAATTGTTTGGTGTAGGTTATCAGTGGACAGAATTATTGGACCATACTTTATGGGTACTAATTTAAATCACTATAATGGATCTACTTCAAATTTTTTTGTTACCAGCTCTTCGTGGTCTAAATATATGTAGAAGAAATTTACTTTCAACAGGTCGTTTGCTCAGCATATTCAACAAATTTAGTCAGGAACTGGTTGAACGTGAATTTTCCTGATCGATGGACGGACTAATTAATTGGCCAGCTAAGTTCTACGACCAATTAGGTCTCTTGATAGCTACGAGCTTCTTTTTTTGGGGGATACGTAAAACGAAAGCTTCATTTATGATTTTAATTTTGGAAACAATTTAGAAATTTCGAAACAAAGGATTCGTGATGTTATAGAAGAAATTGATTTTGAAATTAGTTTTAAGAAACGTTTAGGTACAGGGAAACGAATTAGTTTCAAGAAGTGTTTACAGGGAAATAGGGCTGAAGAAAGTATGAATGTAGGTGGGACTTAGTTAGGAGTCTAAAATTTTATTTAATTAATTTGCAATTTTAAAATAAACTTGATAATTAGATTTTTGAATATTTTATTGCGTTTTGAGAACACGCAAAGAATGATTTTTGTCTAAAATTAAAAATAAAGAAGTTTGCTTACTTTCAATTCATTCAATAGATGTACATACTTACACTCAGAAAACAAAATGCATTGCATCACCCAAATCATTACTATTGACTGCATTTAATCAAAAATATTTGTAAAATTGAGCTTTTTTGATTGATTCAACGCATTTCTTTTCTTAGATTAACCAAAAAGCTAAATTTAACAAATATTTTTGGTTAAATACAGTCAATTGGTTGATTCAATACATTTTGTTTTCTGAGTGTAGATGTAAGAGAAACGTTATGTTAGTTTCGTTATGTTAGTTTCGAGTAACGCTCCTTTACAACAATTTTTGAAATAGGACGGAAGGGTGTTCTTGTATAAAATATTTTTTTTAAATTAATATATTGTTACTAATTAATATTGTTACTAAAATAAAATGTTTTTGAATTGAAATATTCGAACTTTGCCACGTTTTATGAATATTAAAAGGGAATTTTCAGTTTTTTTGAGCTATTAGTAGGTTTAGGTTTTAGGATAAGCAAAAACTTTTATGAAGAATGACTTTTTTTTTCAAAAACTCAAAAATTAAAAAGAAAATCCCAATGTGAATCCAATCCGTGGACAGGGTATAATATTAATATTGATACTATCATTCGTACCATAAGTGGTAAGACATACAGGTACATATTCGGAAAAACGATTTAAATACTTTTTTCCATGATCCGTTAATTTAATGAATTTACTAGTTCAATTAAAAGAATAGTAGGTTGTATTTACAAATATTCAATCGGTAAGAGACAGATTTACAGATCGGAAGGCAGTACGTAATCAAATATGAAAGTTTACATGTAATCTCCAAGGTAACTGTATTTTGTCAATTTCGATAGTGGGGTTTTGAGATTTTTTGGTCCGTGATAGTTGTCACAGAATTGTCACTTTATTATTTATTTACGTTATTGTGTGGATGGTTCAGAAAACGTAATAAGCATCGCAAGCGTTAAGGGCTACTGGTCTCAGGCAACATTGGTGGGTCTCGGTACCTTCGGCCACCAAACTATTGCCTTCGACCAGTAAACAATCTTACCGCTTTTGATGCTTAAATAACTATTAAGTTTATGGAAGCATTACAGACGAATAGAATTAAACGTATTTAAATCGTTTTCACGAGTATGCATCTGTATGTCCTATCACTTAATCCTCAGAGTAAGGATCCACTGTGACCACAGCCTAAGATGTCCGCTTCCACACTACAGAACGAAGCGTAGGTATGTCTGTAGCAAACGTCTGCTTAGTGTACAAATATCTAATAAAGTAATATCTAGATTTAGACTCTTTTAGGCGATCGAGAGTTTGTACCTTCGAAAGAGCACTCATTTAAAAGGAGTAGCATGAATTTTGTAAAATTCGTGTACATATACTCAATTTCCGATCGCCTAAACCAGTCCTACGTCCGGTAATAATGTGTCGTTTTACCACGAAAATTAGTCCATAAATTTATCTAAACGTTTAAAACCCAAATGTGCATGAAAAGCAAAATTCGAAGAAAAATCTAACGTTTACACCACATATGACCTCGTTGAGACCTTCTCGAGACTGAAAATCGAAACATCATCCGTTTCAATAGCACCTGCACAAAATCACTATATAATAGGACAACAATAGAATACAATTATCATTAATGTTAAATGTGCTGTTCACGTTTTTGTGTAACTGTACAAGGTGTAGGCTGGCCATTTAATTCTTAGCATGTGTTAAATCAAACATGCGCATGCTTTAAATTAAGTAACTAAATTCAGTATAGGTCGATGGGTTAAGTATTTCAATCTGGGCCGAATTTTCGGCGGGAGTATCACACAAAATAAGAATACAAAATAAATTCAACAAAAATTTCTACACATGGGGTTATCAACAATTACGTGTACTGACCAGTTTAAAACCATCAAAAATATGCACTTATCTAAACAGAGTTTGTTAGAACGGATCATTATTTCTGTGGACAATTGATTTTGATAATTCCAGACCAAGAAGAAGTGCTGCTGGAACAAACCCCGCATACGTCATTCATGTTTGTACACGACTTTTAATTCTTTCAAAAAGGGCCAAGAGCAAGGTAGTTAAAGTACGTGTGTATAGCATCAAGTTCTTATTTACATGGTCAAGCATGCAGACAGACAGTTTCCTAAGATAAGAACAGAAAGCAACAAAATTACATAACTTGCTAGAGCATGCTCAGGAAGTACTTCTCTTGGTTCAACAACTGTTTACGACCAATTAAACTAAGTCTGTGACATAATACATACCGGATATGAAATTTCAAAATTTGATTCGGCGAAATCACAGATGAATTGAAATCATTATTTGCTATGTTTCGAAACTGGAGAGGCAAAAGCTAAGCGCATGTATCATAAGACAACTGCAGAGGAATGGCTATTGCAAGTAAAAATAGGGACAAACAGTGCGTAAAACAATCTCTCTCTTACTTTGATGTTTTTCATACACACTTATGTTGTTCGCGACAATGAAATTTTGAAATTAATCATGGTGTATGTAATAACGGGAAACTGCTAAAATAATATTAATAATTTAATTTAAGCTTTCTTAGCCAAAGCATATTGAGCTTTCAATTTGAACCAACTACGCAATAAAGATCGCTATTTTAGTCACTATCCTATGAGGTATCCTCAATTGTGCGAAACGTAAATAGTGCAGGTTGAGTGACACAAATCTAATACTTATCCAAGGTAAATGAATTAAAAAAACAAAATCATCTTGAAGCATCTGAACTTAAAGTTCAAAATTTCCAGAAGAATAATTCTTTGAATGGTTTAAATAATGGAGCAAAATAGTTGGAATTCTGAAGATTATAGAAGACTCCAAGTTCCTCCGAGTTCAGTATCCAAATTTTCGTCCATCAAGTCTTCTAAATTTTTACATTCTTCATTGGAACCGGTGTTTAACAAAATATTATCATCTTTAACTCCTAACTAAAACGTGAAGCTGATTCGACTCTGCTGCATCCGAAGCAATGGACTCTCTCTAATAAACCATTTTGATCAAGTGTGCAGCGATAAACGCGGTCGTACCCGAGAAATATTCAAAGAGGTCTAACCTGCGACCTCTTCGCCGAGAAATATGAAGCGAGCGCGAAGTTACGGACCTGAAAGGCGTCGGTTGTAATGCAGTGGTTGAATTACGACATCTTCTTTCGCCCTCCGCCACCGCGTCTGCTTAAATTTATTCGTCTTCGGGGCGAATCCGTGAAATGCGATGCAAATGGAAGTCTCCTCGCGTTTTTGCAGAGTAGGTGCGGATGTGCTCGGTAATTTCTCGTCGATTGCATGCCGTGATTTTATTTCGCGCAAGAAAGACAGAAACAGAATTGAATTTGCACGCAAGCGAAGGCAAGAAGGAAATGGAGAAACGGAAAAAAATAATGGCTGTCATCTACGCGCAAACGTGGACGTATAATCTGAGCTTGAATTAACAAGTGCTTTTGTAAAAATATTACTCCATATTTTCAAGCACCAAAATCAGTATCAGATTTTGTATAATAATTTTTAATGTGAATGAATGTTTTTAAGGTTGAGTTTCTTTGAATAAACGAGATACAGTTTTTTTTTTTTTAATTGAATAAATAATTAAATTACAATCTTTTTCTTTTGGTTTTCCCCTTTTGTCAATTGAGATTCCATATTTGTCAAATCATTTTTCAGATTCGGAAATATCAAGTTATAATGAAGTAGAAATGGAATTCGACAAAGTGGGAAACATAATTGATAAAAGAGGAAAACCAAAAGAAAAAATCTGCAATAACTTTATAACACGCTCATGAAAGTGTGAAAAGATATCTTTGGCACATATGAGTTACATGGAAAAATTTCCAAACTCAATTAACGGTATTCTCTCATCAGTTAGGAAGGGATAATTGCAATATTATCCTCATCGGTTTCGAGCAGCATTACGTATTAATTAACTCCCAAAATCTTCACACGTGAAAACTTTGGCTTAACACAAGGGAGCATGTGATCTTAATTAGCAGATTAGTCGAGGTCTACCCCGGCTCTTTCCGTTCTAATATAATTGGATATCATCGAGTACGCTGGCGGGATAATGACAATTTTCTATTATTGAACTTCGTTCGTCGTAACAAGAGCGTTCACGATTTCATCGATTATTAAAAGGTTCACGAAGTTCCCACCTGAACTCTCGGAAAACTTGCGTTCGTGATCGAGAATGGTGCGGATTAAAATTAATCGACCGGTTAATATTGAACGACGTAAAGTTTAAGAAGGAAGAGGAAAGTTTCAGACACTTTCCTGAAGACAAGGTAGATTGAAAAAAAAATTCCTTTTTAGAAATGAAAATTAATTATTTTGTTGGTTTCGGTGAATTAAACAGCATATAAATAATACTCACCGTCATTTTCAAAATTGGAAACATTGTCGTTGAATTGCTTGAGAGAAATCAAGTGCTTTTATTCAACCTTGATTGTGTTTCAATTTCTCCAACACATGATGCTCCTCTATCATCCACAATAAAACATTTTCTGCCGATTCAATTACGAATGACCAAACTGAAAATCGTCTGATGACGACGATTATTTCTTCATCATGATGAATCTTCCAAACAAGTTTCTTAGATTTTAAATCTACACAAATCATCTTTAATATTGGAACGGTATTAAATTGGACTGGATTTGGATATTTCATTAGATTTTACTTTTTTTAATTTGCAAGCGTTGGAATTTGTCTAAGTTATTTCAACTGTTTGTATAAACTCCAAAACTTGCCGATTTTTATCTATATATTCATTTAATAATTAATTTCATGTTAGAAATTAACCAAAAAATAATAATAACCGAAATTATTTTAGTCGTGAACTTGGAATTGGGCTTTAGAATTCTTAGGAATACAATATAAAAGAGCCCGTGTACAAATTTACCTTATTCAGCTTATTTTTGGTAATAAGCTTAATTACATTTGTACAGACTTCAGTTAATAAAACATTAGTTGTAAGGTATTTAAAGTAATATTGAATTTTATTTCCAGAAAACCCTATAAACTAGATGCTAAAATTCGAACTTCTTCGAAATTCTGAGTCGCACCAATCGTTTATGAAGTCTTTGTTGTGTCTTTGTTTGAACGTAGTCATTACCATACCCGATATTAAGGGTTTGGTTTTAAAAAAGCAGTCATTTTTCAAACACTCAAACTTTTCATTTATTCAGTCAACAACAAGTTGTCGAAACAACAATAAATTTCTTTATTATTTTTCATTTGTATTAGTGTGTAATTAAATAAATTAAGTGAAAAATCAACGAAAAGTTTTCTATCACATCGAAATACTCTTGAAACCTTCAATAACATGAATAACATGAATGGTGCCATCGTCATACCGGCTCCGATTTTGCCGGTACGTGTGAAAACGCCATAAGTTTGTTGTGTGTAAAATTTGTAATGTACCTCCTCACAAGGTCGGTAACTAATACTGCATCTAGGAGATTCCCATTTAAATCTTTCGTTCCCATTTAAATCTTTAATTTAAACGTCCCCCTCCTCGGAAAACTAAAGCTGGGTTTCCACCGATGTACGGCATCCTCTTCGGGATTGATTAAAAATTTCAATCACGAAGAGGATTTCGAATGCCCGATGCCGTGTGCCGGAGGTGTGGAAACCTAGCATAACTCTCAACGTCACATGAAACTTCTGTCACAGAAAGTCAATAGAGTGAGTTTGTGTCTCTTAAATTTTAATGTAATTCATAAAAAATGAAGAAATCAATTCTGTGATGCTGTTGATCATTTAATGTAAAAGACCAATGAAAGTGGAATTTTCATGTAACTTGGCTTAACTCGTTACGTAACCAAACCTTTCCTTCTTGATCAATGTAACCTCACAGTCAAACTCTACAAACCACAAACCTTGAGTACTCACTCTTGTCGCGGCGTCTAGAGGAAAAAGTTGCACTCATGAGTTCTTATGAAATTTGAAAATCTATTTTAGTAGGTAATTTCAGAGCTCTGTGTTTAAACGTTTCCGTTTATTGATCAATTACATCGCTTTTATTTTCCGATGCCAACGGCAAATTCAGTTTAAGTTGAAGCTTTGCCGCTAGGAAAATCCGTGACGGATAGCAGATGATCAAAAGTGAAATTATGAAATGTGTACTATAAACAAAGGCTGGATGACCATGGTAAACTCTCGTACTCTGCATGCTGCTTGCTTTTATTTTAAGATCTTGAAGCTAAAATGTCCCCCGTACTTGTATAAAAAAAATCTTACCGAGCTGATGTCCATAACTTGAATCTGAGATTCAAGAGTTTAATGACGCCACCGAACCGTTTCTCTGAAACTGTCAAACGATCTTATCGGTATAATATCTGTTATCTTTTTAACCGATATCACTATCTTTTTAATCATGCCACAACTAAAATTTTTAAAAAGAAGTTGTCTGATCTGGTAAGTATATTTATTTCTTTTTTTTTCTCTCTGACTTTCCACTTATTATTCATGTTTGCTACTCAGGTGTGTCATCCCTTAATATTAGGAAATTAAGGTTAAGTTGAGCAGCCAGCGTTTGTGACTCTGAGCTGGACTTCGCCTTATCATTTTTTTTTGTTTTTATTGTGCATATGTCCGAGTTGACAATAAAGCCTAATTATTATTATTATTATTAAAGAAGAAAACAACCGACGGTTCTCTTAATTTAACAGGTAGACTGCCACATTCATCCAATTGGGTAAACACGTGTACTTCCCACTGGTGCCAGGGCGAAACTACGTAAACCTTCTGTACTTGCCGGAACTATTACTTTACTATTACTTATTATTATAATTTTGTAAAAAGTATACGTATAAATGTTCCTTATGTATGTGTGAACTTTGTGAATTTTTCGAAATTATTTATTTGCAATGAATCGGACATTTTGAAAAGAAAAAATCAACATTTATATTAATTTTAGGATTGGTCTAATCAGTTCCAAAGAATGCAATAAATTTCAAAGCACAAGAAGATGCTTGTTGTTAATTAGAATTATGTGCGGTTTCAAAGCATACGAAACACAGAAAAGTATGTGCGGGCATGATTTGCAAATTGTGCTGACATTCTTCGCCTTGCCCTTCGCCTTTTTCTCCTTGATACAACTATTTTTGAGTAACAAAACTTTAAATTTTTTCTTGTTGCTCTAGAATGAGTTCATTAATAAATTTGCATATATATATATAAGTACTATTTATTTGATTTACCATTTAGTTTTGCGAGGCACAACATTGGCTTTTTGCAAGTAGTGATTAGCAGCTATTGCTACTCTTGGCATTCTTTTCCAGGAATATCCAATAAAGCAAAGACTACCTTAATTGAAAAGTCAATTAATTTCATTTTTATTTGTGTACCTTGCTTAGAAGCTTTAAAGAGATAAGCATTCGTAATTCACGTTCCAAATATGATATCACCTTGTGGTACCAAAGAGTAGACTTTCTAATAGCTGAATGATTTGAGGATAGCTGATCCGAAGTATCAGTACCACTCTTCACAGTATTATATTTTAAAATCGTATCAGGTTTTGTGATTTCTTCTTCATTTCTCCTGTTCTCTTTTCCAATTGGCACTAAATTGGCGGAAAATTTGGAAGAGACGCAATAGACATCCATTTTAATTCTCCATTTTAAGGCAACAACTTCCTTAGAATTTTCGAGGGCTGTACATTCCTTTGATTTCAACTTAACCCCAAGACTCAAAATATTTCCGATTTTTGCGAAATGTGCTAACGAAATAGGTCTCTCAGTCAATAAGTTGATGAATTAATGAAATCTGGTATAAAAATTGTCAGTACATAAAATTCGTCCTTTTCCTATGTAGATAAGAGTCCATGAGTGGCAAACCAACTCGTACTATGTTCATTTTTTTTTTCAGAATATGGACATACTTTGTATGTACATCCTGTATGATCAAATTCAGAATATTTTTAGCCTGCCTGTGAAAGGTACCATTGACCCAAACTTCTTGTATAAAATGAATGTCAAAATTCGTATTCCTAATTGTACTGTTAGAGTAAAATAGTGTATTATGTTGAAATTATAAATATCTGTCAATGCATAACAATCAGTCGTTCATTTTAGAATTATTTGGTAGCGAAAGAATGGAAACGTACGAACGGAAAGCTCTGGATTTACCTTTAAGCTTAAGCTTGGTTCACAGCTATCCTTTTATATGTCTCTGGTAATACGTTCACCAATCACAGGTCGCTTTTCCGCATAGTCACATTCTCATGTCGATAAAAGCTTGCTGTGATTGGCCAACGTACTACCGGAGACGTATAAACGGAGAGTTTTGAGCTTACCTTAGTTTTGGATATATATGTAGATAAAATATCAGATATGCATTATGTATTAATGAAACATTAAAAATATCATGTTCAAATTGTCAACTGGCACTCGCACATTTCTATACACAGAATTCCGTCATTACAGAGTTTTTTCTGTTTAACATTTTTTTGTTAACAATTTGGTATTTCGAAAAGTGCATAATTGTATGCACAAAAGAAGAGCAAAAAGCAAACGATCGACATGAATTGCTAATGAAAATATACGGCTGACAATAACTCACGCTTAATTGCAGCTTCGCACAGAATGAATTGCAGATATTGGTCGTAATTAGCTGGCGCAATGTGTCCTTTGCAGCGTGCTGCATGCGGCTTGGCCCTCATAATTGAGCGGGCCGCGAGCTATCTGCTCACGCGAGCTTTCGCACGCGGACGTCGTATTTATGGCGCGGAGTATCTTCGCGAAAATTTGAAAGGATTACGTTTATCTATTTATTTACGGCCGGATAAATTCTGCAATTTACACAGCGTGCACCGTATTTGAAACTTGATTTATATACTTTGTTGCAGGGATAAGTGTTGGAAAGTCATTATTATATTACATTAATGATTTATTAGAATATTATTTACTAAAACATACTTGATTTTGTAGCCAACGTTTTAAAATCACTCGAAATATTTAGTTCCAATGAAAATATGCGAACATGTCTAAGAGTACATCCACGTGTGTGTTAAAGTCTTTTAAAGATGAGATTAACAAGTTGGGGTCGCTTGAAACTGTCGAGTCAGTGATACACACTTTAGCCTAAAGTATTTTTATTTCTCCGTAAATTCGGGCTTATTTTTTCAGCATTATCTCGTTGGGGCTTTTTAATTTATCCTTTTTTTCTGCTGGCACTGCCGACGCTGACCGCCGCCGCCGTCGTCGCAAATAAACCGACGCGTTCGCTTTTAAACAGGATTAATCGCACATAATAGCGATATAATTCCCCGGCGTCGCCTGCAAAGCAGTAAATTGGACGCCGAGGGCGAGGGAAGGTCCTCCAGGGACCTGTCGGTAATTTGTTTACATTCATGTGGAATAAATAAATGAAAAACGTGATTAGCGTTTGTAAAAATAAAAACGCGCGCTGGGCCGGCGTGAAAGGGAATAATAAATGGAGATTTTAATTTCGGCGTGAAACGGGCGTACGGAAAAAAGCGCTTTGAAAGCGATGCTCGGCTCTCGTTTTATTGGCTTTATCTCCCTGCCCTTCGTGCTTAAAATACGCTTCGGTTGATAACTGCCGCTTTGAGACGGTGCGGAAAGTGCGAACCTGATGAGGTAACAAACAGTAAAATCAACTTTCTTTATTTGCAAGCCTAATTTGAAAATGGGGAATTCAGTACCAATCGGCACATTCGGAGAAAATTCACCAATTACTAGTTACTAAAATAAATGTTTATTTTATCTGTATGTCCTGAATGCTATCTTCTGGAAAAAATAAAATCTCAAACGATGTGACTCTTTGAAATTGAACTCTTAAATGTTGACTATTGTGATTAGAAAAAGCATTAGGGATTTAGGAATTCTTTTTCTTCAAACTATAACTCGTAATTATTATTTTACCTTCCGTGAAGGAATTCTGTACTCTCATAGCCAATGGTGATATCTCACCGGTAACGAATTTGGCGCCAGGTGAGTCTTGATGTTGCGGCGAACCGGGGAACTGAGCAACAATCCGTCACATTCCTGCTCTCGGAGGATTCCGCTTCTACATAATTAATTGCACTAGTTAAGTTCGGTAAACCACCTGGAAACTCCTATTAAATAAAGCAGACGGCATTTACTAAATTACAAGCGCGCGTGTGTCGGCGCAAGAGCGGCTTAAACGCCGCTGATGCAACTTTGATAGTTATTAATATTGCAATCGAATTAGCGCTGCGCGGGGATTCCCGCGAGAAATTACACCGGAGAGCGGCAGGTGGCGTCGTAAAAAAGTTTAGTGCGGCGAGCGGTCGTCAAGCGAAGGTATAATTGCGTGCTGCTATCACCCTGTATTTTATTTACCGAGTCAACAATTCAATTCAATCAAATAAATTTTTTATAAGCTTTAACGCAAACGGAAGAAATTAACGATTCTGTAAAACCCATGTGAGCAGTAATATAGTCTGGAGCTCATTGATTATTTTCAAGCCTGAATTTCATGGCGAGTCACTCCCGTAAAATGTTTTTTTTTTTTTAACAACAAGCGTAACGTACATTTTATATTTTCCTGAAGAAATAAATTCCAGTAAGGTGAAAGTCTTTTCTGGTTGTGGCGCAGTTCAGTCGAATTTTCGTGTGCTTTATTTAACGGTTTCCTGTTACTGGTAAACCCTTGGACATCTGCTATACGGTATTTTTCAAAGACCTGAAAATTAAAATTTTTCAGGTATGTTATACCTCGTTGAAAAGCTCTTTTTAAAGACTGTCTAACTAACCAAAAACCTAATACGGGTGCCATATAAAAAAACAAAAGTTAGCACTAATAACTTGAAAAGAAATGACAATCAGAGATTTCTGTTTACATCAAAAAACTTTGTCTAAAAAAGTGTCTGAACAATGTAAAAGTTTACAAGAGGTGAGATTACATGTTATCGTAAATTATGTTATGTTATGGTAAATTTGAAATGAGATTTGTTGCGAGCATTGAATTTTGCAAAACATTTCCCTTTTAACCGTTGCTCTACGTCTTCTAATAACCGAGATCCCAATGGTGAGTATCGAAATATGGACATAGTGTATATGACTGACTCATGCCGGTTTAAATAGCCATAGTTAACTTAATATCAAATATTTTTGCAGTTTCTTGGAATAAGGAGAATCTACACATTATACTCTTTTTAATAGAATGAATATTACTGATTTGCGATCATAATTTTAGTAGCGGCAGCATTTTGAAATTTTATAATTTTATTGCTAACTTCTCACCGGTGTACACAGGAAGAATACGGTTATTGTTAATTTGTTAAAGTAAGAGAAAGTGAAAGTTCACTTCCGAAAAACTGTTTAGTATATGGAAGGAAAGTAAACTAGAAATTCACAAAGGTTGAATGGCCACAATTTCTGTTTGCAGGGTAATAATTGCCAGAGAAAAACGACGGGAATTATCCATGTACATGCGACGAAACAGAAAATTAAGTAAAAATGTGATTTCTAAAAATATTAAATATACAATATTTATTTACGTACGTATGTATGATACTGTTAGCGTACGGACGGAAGGTGAAAAGGTGTCAGATTAAAATAGAAAAAAGAAAATCTTGTCTCATGCCTCAATAAATGCTAGAAACCAAATAACCTAATTTTGTACCCCTTTTGTTTCGAGTCATTTTAGCGGTAGGCGCAAAAGTTAAAAGTCGAATTTCTTTGTTTCTAGTTTGGCTTTTGAAAATTAAAAACCAGAAATCGATTTCTATTTCGTTTCCGACAGGAGGCTGAAGGGTGGCGCTTACTTGTATTTTCAAAATCGTCGAAATTGAATCGCTCTTTCTCTCACGCATCCATCTTTTTAACAATAGTTATATACATATAGGCAAATAAAAATATATTCAATAAAACAGAATTTTACACAAACAAAAAATAAAACAAAACGAGATTACTCTATCAGCAGAAAATTTAAAACTTCTCCCACGATCACTTGTACGACAAATATAAATATACTCCTGCATATTAAGATACTTAGAATTTTAACAATCAATGAAAATAATGTTTGAAAATAGATTGCTTTAGAGAAAGCAAAGGAACAAAGAAATCTGTACACTTGTAAAGCTCTTGTTAGAAGCTAAACTGAAGTTCATAGTTTCAGCTGCACTCGTATGGGGCATAGAAACTGAAAAAAATAAGTGCGCATTAAAACCCTTCCTTCCGAAAACGCTATTAGTTTAACTTACCAAAACCGATCTTGAATCTTTCTTTGAAACACTGAATTTGAAACTGAAGTCGACTCTTGTCCAACGAATACAGTAAATAAATAGTCTTTACACTTTAACCGAACAGTATCCTGACGAAACTATCAATATTATTTACTGAATATAAACTTAACCAAAAATTCGGTTAGGGTTAAATTAATTTTAAATAATAAGAAAACGCTGTAGAATTGTTTGATCATTTGCGAGAAAAATATAAGCTAAGGAAAATGACTGATAGAAAATTAAAAATTTGAAAACCTACGAGAAAAAAGTGACGCGTTTTCAGGAGGTAAGCCAAATTACTCTAAAAACTGTATTATAGAGTTTTGGTTATAAGGTTGTTCGTCAGGATTGGGCTGGTTTAACTTTTTTAAGTCATTCTTTTGTTGTACGCCTTATATTTCGAAACAGATTTGGTCCATCATCAGAGGCTCTAATGTCCGGTTTCTAGAAACTTTATCATTAGATAAGTTATAAATTCCCATAGTTCTAACATGGGTAACCACAGCAATATTTACTTTGTCTAACTATAACAGTTTCTAGAAACCGGCCATAAATGATACAAAATATGAGTTAGTGAAATATTATGAACAAATAATTGTTACTTACAACAGCTTGAGGGTTCAAATTGAAGTAGCACATTACAATAATTTTAAAAAAATTACATAAAAACTTGTTGAAAAGTTGATGACATATTAAAAAGCAGTGTAAAAGGGACGGACAAAAATTATAGGTTAAGCGTCAAATGGCGGACGTGAAAGTACGGGAAACGGCACCTGATCTGGAGGATACAGGTCTGGGAGGTTACAATCCGTCAAATTGGGATTCTTGTTAGACTAATGCCCGGTTTATAAAACGATACATAACTTTATGTAAATATGAAGTTAAGATAAAAACCATAACTTTCTCAAAACTTTATCTGTAAGTAAAGGGTAAACGTATCAACGTAAACAATTAAACTTTTCATAAAGTTATCTGACAATAAAAAATCTATCTAAAAAGTTATTTATCGTTTCAGAAACCGGACATAAGTCTGCTTGGAAGTCGACTTAAAAACGTGGTATCGCATCAGGTCTGTAGGATATGGGCCCGGGGAACCGTAAAAAGTTTTGCAATCCCCCGTAAAAAGGGTTTGAGAGTTGAGAGTTCTCAGGTAGCGACGAGGTCCCGCTCAGGCACCGGGTGAGATGAGGTGGAGGCGCTGAATAGTCGTCAGGATGAGTTTCCACTACAAGATTGCAATGAAGGATGCAGCGGGGCCGGTAAAGGGCCCCGGTGAGTACTATTATGAGAATGATCGCAAACACCAGTTGTCTTGTTACATATTTCGATTTCGAGAGGTAAAGGAGAGCAAGACATGTCCGAGCAGACGACTGTTTTGTTTTATGCGCGTACGCCAAATATTGTATATAAACTCATATGCAAAAAAGATATAGTAAATATAGATATACAAAACAGTTATTTGTGCTCCTGCAATACGAGGCTTGTTAATTCAAAAGCTACTCTGTTATAAAGGGCGTAAACATCCTCTTTTTGCTTGTTTGTTATTTTCTTTCAAACCGCATGACGGAATTTTCCACTGGTTGCACAGTCGGTTATATTGCTTTGATGCACGTATGAGCATGGAGACAATACTTGTTTTGTTTACGTTTTACACGATACAAAAGTTACGAGAATTTAAAGATATCTCAAAGATGCCATTCTTCCAGACTGGCGTTGCACGTGTTTCTTTTGCGTTTCAGTATTACATCATACTACGTTATAATTTCTAATTTATTTAATTTATATGTACTGAAAAATCTGAATTCTTACAATAATATGTATGATTAATATTAAAGATGAATCAAATTTTGTACCCTCAATGAACGTCTTCCAACGAACTTTAACTTCAATCACTAATAAAACTTTAGTTTCCTAACTTAGACGATGATGTTCGTTTTTCTCGTAATAGCCCGAAGCAGCAAAACATAACATCTCTATTCTGGCCATCTGCTAGTCGATCGCTCCAGTGCAGTTGATTTTACTCATCAAAATCGACAATGAAGTTCAGAACAAAACATCGGCGAACGAAATTCCGCCGCTAAAACACGAGAAAAAAATGTATAATAAAGCCATTGTTTTAACGATAAAAGACCGGAGCACATCAGTCATGTCCGCTCACTACAAAATATTTACCGATTGACGTTTATAAACTTCCATCGCTAAAAATATTTTCATACGGGTGTAATCTATCATGTCGAAAACGGAGACAGGCAAGTCGAACCCGGTTCGTTCTTCATCAAATCAATAATTGGATTTTGTACAACAAAACATAATCATTTCGTGGTCTTTCTCTTTCGTTTTCACCACAGCTTTTCCTCTCTTCGGCATAATTGATTAGCAGGAGTACACAATAGCCCGAATATAGGAAATATAATTCTTTTTCTCCCTATAAGACGACGTCAGGATCGCATGCATAAATTTTCAAGGCGTTTAATTAGAAAGGGCCCGGAAGAAAATAATTATTCGTCGTACGCACATATTGGCGCGCGGCAATTTAAAGCGTTTCCTGAGGTGCTTTGCATTTTTATTGGTTTCAATTTTCGTGACCGAGTGGAATAAAATCAACGTAGGCTCGGCTGGATATTCATTCCGTCGAAGCGAATAAATGGATCTTGAATTATAACGCGAAATTGCGTCGGTCTTTCCCCGTTTCACATTTATTTCAAATTGTGCGGAGCGGATATACAAAAAAAAAAATAGAATCTACTTCTGCACGAACGTGGATACAGTAAAGAAAAAGTATTTAAAAAAATTCTGTTAAATTTTGAATTATACATAACTCTCTGTTGCTCTCTCTCTACTATACTACAGCAAAAATTAAAATCAACAATCACCAATTGCCTAATTTAATAGCGATAGAGTTCATTAGGAAGCACAGGTGAGATTTTAGAAGTTCTTCTAAGAAGTGGTATATTTAAAAAACAAAATTGTGAGTACTTTATGGTTCTGAGTTTATGGTTTACTGGTGCACAGAATAATATTTGTGGTGGTATTGTTACGGTGAAAAATTCAGATTTATTTCTAATAAAATAGAATACTTCATCATGTATTGTCTCCAAACAGACTTTGCTTGTATATTTTTTTTTCAAGACAAATGTCGTAACTTAATACTAGTAAGAAATATTCACTCATACTCCTGCTTTATTCAACTGTCAGCTTTTAACAACCCTCCCGTCGCTTATAATGTACCTTAATATCCTTCGGCGTTGCTTGCGTTCCAAGTCAACAGTTTGGTTCCTTCCTTCACAGCTGTAATAAGTTTTGTGATTAAATTTAAGTGTGCTTTTTGTTGAGTTTTGCAGCAGTTCTTAAATCGACGCCCGCAGCAAGATTTTTCGCACAGACGGAACTTGAAGCGTTTAACGTTTCTGCCATTCTGCCAGGACTAAAAATAATCTCGGGCAAGTTCGAATTTATTTCTTGTCAGATACAAGCTCATATCGTAGGCCACGCTCACAGGTATTTCCTCTTTCGTTAAGTATCTTTTTTTTAGAAAATATTTTCCGAATACTTCGATTGCAACAATGCGCGACATTTTCATTTTTCAGCTTGCTTCAACCCTTGCGCTTGTTAGGGAGTTCGCAGTCGATGGAAAACCCCCGCGAAAGTGAGGTCCGCTTCGTTGGCAACTGCGGTGGAGTATCAATAACCAATTAGACGACATATACAGCTGTCCCAGAGCTCCGTAAATGTCCCAAAACTTTTCTACTATTCCAGGCATCGACTCGAATTTTTTTATGTAATAAGAGCGCTTCTACTTCACATTTCAAAAATATTTTCGTTTATATACAGTGTATCTAATGCAAAGTTTCGTTCAAGAAATCGTAACTTCTAAACCACTAAAGAATAAGCAACCTTTTTTTTAAGTAAATGCCCACGCTGTAGCCAATTTCTCGAGGTATTGCCGATTCCTGAAGAGACGTTCCAACGCTTGCTATGATTTTTTGAATATGATGAACTACAAAGAACAAAATTCTATTTTTTCCTAATGGAACACCCTGTATATGTATATTTTCATGCCACTCAGTAGAGCTTTTAACAAGCTTTTTAGTGATGTACGATTTGTAGGGTATAATTCAAATATTCGAGGAGTTATTGAGAAAAACGTAAATATTTAACAAACCACTGAAACTTTGTAGAATATTGTACTCCTATTTCCCAACAGTTAATACAAATAATACAATCAAAGATTATCCAGAGACCGATGTTAATAAAAGAAAAATGAACATAGTTGAAAAACGGCTTGTCCAAGAATATTCGCAAGTAGCGACACCCTACGTTTGCTTTTTGCCCTGACATTGCATTAGAATTGACGAATTCAAGTCAGTTTGCTAAATAATACCAACTGATTTCAATTTAATAATAATAATCTTTTCAATAATAATAAGCTCAACAATAATTAGAAAAATAAGTTATCAAAGTATTCAATTGGTCATTAACATCATAGTCAGTGATCAAATATATGTCCATTCTGTTCCACACAAAGATTCAGTCGATGCACGAAACATAGTTTCACGCGAGGTAGCATATATCTTTGTCAATAGATTGAAATGCATCGGGGTTATTCGCTATTTTCTCAATAATTCCTCGAATATTTGATTTGGACCCTACAAACCATACAACACCTAGAAAAACGCTACATAATGGCATGAAAATATTCAAAAAACCCTAAGAAACGTTGGAACATCGCTTCAGGGTTCAGCATTACCTCAAAAGATTGCTCACAGCCTGAGCATTTACTAAAATAAAAATCGGTTGGTTACTCTTTAGTGGTTCAGAAGTTACGAATTTTTGAACATGTAACGGACGCGGGTTATTTTTCTTTAAAATTTAGGGGGGTGGTCAGCCTTACACTTACTCGAAACTCTTTCACCTTGAACAACCCGAAACCACCCCCGCGTCTAAAACCCAACCTGCTCTTTTGACCAACGGGCCACTGTGGAAAGCAATTTTCTTGTTCGGTAGCTACAGTTTGAGAAATTAGCCAAAAATATACTTTCGACGGTGTCTTCCCTGAAAAAAGTCGAAACAGTGCCGTTTTGTCCCTGAAGATTGTCAAATTTTTTTCCTGTCTTTATCTCTCTCCTATGTAGACGTTCTCCTCGGACTTCTTGGAGAAAGTAAAAGGGGTGAACTTAAGATTAATAAATAAAAGAGTTTGATAAATTTAACCAGTCTATTAAAGTAAAAGGAAAAACAACAAAAACAAAACAAAATACAAAAAAGTAGAGTATTAGTAGAATAATGTATAGCAAACTTTACCCACAAAATAACTTTAACAAAAAGGAGGAGAGAGACAAGGATTGCACTTTCGATTACAGCAATTTGTTTTTAAGCGGTCTGTTAGCTTACCAAACTGAATCGAAAGATCTTCTCGTCATCCAAAAATTAAGGAAACACAATGACTTTATATAAAGCAAATAAAATACTCAGTTCGAACGGATTGTAAGTACACAAATATCACTACCCGGGGAAAGCTTTTGCTTTCCGTTCGCGAATTTCAAACTTGGAGAAAATTTACTGAATCTTAATTGAAATAAAAATATAAATTTAAGTAAAAGTACAAATTGAAGTCGCCCGGTACGGGAAGAAACGCGAGCTTTTTACAAGCTGAAGAAGGTCCGCGGATTAACTAACTGAAAAATCAAATGTTAACGTTTTTTATGAATTATCTCGCGTCTTCCTTCCCGCGTTCCAGGGTTGAGCTTCTACTCTAGATGCTCTCAAAACTAGATGGCGTAACAATGTCATTTTGCAAATATTTTTTCTTAACTTACCACGCTCTCAGACCTGGGCCTAGGATGCTGAGTTAACAGTACGTGCTTAATTAAACTTAAAAATGCAACTTAAGGATTTTATAAAATATTGTGTAGCATTGAATACGCGAAAGATAAGCAGTCATATTATTTTTCCCATGAAAATTAACTGTCGACGCAGATCTCACAGTTCTTAATGTCTACATGATACAAGAAAGAAATTGAATATTTTTCACAATATACAGGTTGAAACCTTCGGATTCTTACAAACAGAACCTTGCATTTGGAAATTTTACAGAAAAAATTGACGTTATATCAAAAAGTATCTACCATTGATACGTTAAAATGCCTCAAATCAATTTAACGCAGAACTTAGTGGAGAATTCAAAAACTAAATCAAAATGGGGTGTTTCTATTAAAAACAAAATAAAACTTTGATATATTTATAATATTTAGACAACCTAAAAAAATAAACGAAAATATTTCTAAAATGTGCAGTAGAAGCGCTATTATACATATAAAAAAAAAGTCGAGTCGATACATGGAATAGCAGAAAAGTTATGGGACTTTTACGGAGCTCTGGGACACCATGTATATCAGTATGACCGTGTTCTTATTTGACAGACGTGTCGTCTTAATTGACCATACTCGTCTGCGACTAACGTACTTAAAGGAAAGTCTAGCTTAACGCACCAGATCAACACACATCCTGGTAAGTTAGTGAGTGTTATTAGTGATTTTCTTATATCTGTCCTTGTATCCTTATATGTCGGAATTATTACGGGCTCATTTCGATTTAACAAACACCCCATATTTCATAAGTGAAATTTATTTTTGCAGGTCCCATAATGGCCCTGAATCCGTCTCTTTCCACCGACTCGTGTTGACATTTCGATAAAATTTTCAATTGTTCTGAACTGTTCACTTCACTTATACTTAAATCAGATTTTATACTTTCCACAAATTCTGTTGAAAGAGTTGAGCTTTATTTAAATTTTTGCAAAACTATTTCTACTGTGCTGGCCCTACTTGTTCGGACATTTTGATTTCAGTTCCAACATCTTAACTTAATTTTTAATGTCTTTAAGTTGCCCACCTCGAGGAGAATGTGGTCCAACTTGTTTGGTCACTTTAGTATGAATCTTGCTGTTCGAAGGTTTCGTTCGACTTATTCTGGTCGACGCTTTTAACATCAAACATTTCTGTTGACGCAAACCTAATCGATTCTATTTCCGTTCTTGCTTGTGTATATGTATATTATGCATATTGTTTTGGTAAGTCAATTTTTCTTCTTTCGCTCGCAGTTCTTTACTTGACCCTTTGACTTCTATCAAGTCCGTAGCCAAAGGGCTTGTTGACTTTCGTATATTGTCGACGTCCGAGGTAACTACAGTCATTAATACCTGTAGATTTATCGTTATACGTATTTGATCTCCAAATTTTGTCACGCTCATAGTCTTTTGTGTAAGAGTCAATTTACAGGTCTTTTTAACTTTGTTGCAAAGATTAATTTACACGTTTGTCATTATTTGAATTATTCATTTGAACTTTTGAAATTATTAATTAAATAACTTCTAGAAATTTTACATTTCATTTTTGAGAGGTGAAGAAAATTTTCTGAATACGTACCAATTACGTACCATTTGTTTTGAGATATTTTAAGCTGACTCTGAATTTCTGTTACAACTGCTTTCAATTTTTACATATAAGTTTCACGATATTATTGCCAGTTATTTTATTAAAATTGTTTTTGAACTTTGCCTTGGGGACGTCTACATTTTTCAAACTGAAATTATTGAGGTTTAGAATGTACCTATGTATATTTCTTTGAATTAAGATCTTCTTTAAAGTAGGTTGTTGTATGTTGTGCGTTCGATTCGTCTCCTTGTGCATACATGTTCTATGCGCTAGCAGTTATGTATCGAATTGTATGCCAACTCCTTTGAACTTAGCTTAGAACGGTCTAAGGTTGGAGGTAAAATGTAGTCTAAGAGGAACATTCTACTGAGACTTCAAAAATTATTTTGGTCAAGAGCGGTCATGAAATGGGAAGCGGTTGTCTATTAACTGCAAATAAAACCAAGGCTCAGACAATAATTCTAAAATCCATGCCCATGACTACCCTTAATCAAAATAATTTTGCCGAGCATTACGAAGCTGTATGACGTTCTATTCTGTTACTATCGAACATTATCGAGACTGCAGAATCTTACCACATTGCTAAGTTTACAAAACCGATTAGAATGATTTCCTTGTTGACCTCCCAGTTGAGATCACTAACATTTCGATCTTTGTATTATGAGGATTAGAACAAAGGTTAATTATTATAAACTTTCAGTGTATTGAGGCTGTTGGAGCAAAATAACATCTTCTAATCGCTCAGAATCACACCGTATAATCAATTTCCATCAAATTATGCCAGAAATTCATCAAGTTTCATAAAACTCAAGCTAATGTTTAAAGCCGTGTTCCACTTGCTCACTGGCACCGATAAACAAGCGGGTCGTTTCAAAGCAGCACATAAACTCCACGAAAGACTAAGCCGGCGTGGAACTCCTCTGCACGATCGTATTACTTACGATCCACTCTGCGGCTTAGCGCCAACACATAAATACAATTACCCGTAGAATGGAATCGATGCCGTGGTGTAAACGCAACCGAGACACACGGCGGTAAATATTATTGTTGGAGCATTGAATGTTTGCTGAATAAACCCAGTTCACATTGTGGCGATATTCTAGGGATATTAGATTTTAATGTTAGTTCTATCATCAACAAATCACTTTGTCAAGTGCACTGCAGTGGAAAACTAAATATTTCCTAATTTCAATATTCCATGGATGCCATCATCTAGAACAGCTGATAAGCGCCTACCCACACTCTCTATAATTTGTGCGATTCCTCTTAAATGCCTGACAGACAGGCAGGGTGTCTTCGTTTAGGGGATTAAGAAAGTTTATAAGTTTGCGATTAAAAAATGGAACAAAGCCACCTCTCCTTAAAAGAACATGTAATGTTGTTAAACGTAGCAGATATCTGTTTCTCGTGTAGTGATTATCAACGTAATAATTACTAGTTTCAACTATATTTCTTTATGTATTGTTGTCTGTTCTCATTGCCTGGACTTATCGTTGCATCACCACTCTGAGTAAAGGCACCTTAGTAAAATGGAAGGGGATAATTTTTCAGGCATTTTTCACGGCCCGTGAGCATTGCTGATATAAACAATTGACTTAAGAAGTTTCAGGATGTGTATATTAAGTCGAGAAACAACTGTACTGTTTCTTCTTTTGTCTTCTTGTCTAGTTTGGCTAATCTTGTCAAGTTTTAGCAATATTAACTAAAAATTTTTGGTTCACAACTGCCCACAATTTCTCAGGCTGTAACGGTCCGTGGCATTGCTAATATACACAATTGACTTAAGAAGTTTCAGGGCGTGTATCTTAAGTCAAGAACCAACTGTACAAAGTTTCTTCTTTTATCTTCTCATCTACTTTGGCTGATCTTGACAAGTTTTAGCAGTGTTAAGTAAGAATTAAAAAAGTTAACTAAAACTATGCTTCTCTTGGTCTTACTATTTCGGGAGGTCGTAAAGATCGCTGACAGTCTCTAAAAGAATTCATCGCTACTGCATATTTTCAGAGCGAAATCCACAGCCTTCCAAAATTAAAACCTGAAAATACCAGACGGTGCATTAACACATATTAATCGCACCTCCACGTGGCCGCATAAATAACCTCCCGAGCTGCAGCCGCACACGGACCAAAGTTTCGGCGCAAACTTGTCACCAAACACCGCAGACAAACTGTTAACATTAATTTTAATAATGTTTATTTTATAAAGCGCGTTAACGGCACGCCGTATTTAGTTTCTGATGGTGGTGGTAGCTCGCGGTTTCTCAGAGCTTCATTAAAGTTCACTGCCAACGTATTATGTGTATTAATATTTGCTGCATTACATAGTTCGCCCGCCAGATTTACGACGGGATAATTTCTGTATGTATGCAGCAGTATCCCAAGGGATAGAACTAATTTACATTCATGTTTGAGCAAATGCGTTTCCGATATGGGTCATAACGACTACGATGTCAACAAATAATTTAATTTTATGATGATTTGTCTAACATGTACACGCTTTAACACGATCTCCATACTTATAATATTGTCCACTAGACTATAACACTCCATACATAAACATATATATACACGCGCACACAGGTACATTCGCGCGAAACTTTTCTGACATACCATGTAAATAATATCCGAAGAATTATTCGAAATAAATGTTCTGTACTCTTACAAACGAATGTATATGTATGCACACAGAACAAATGCTTTTCAAATATAGTATGTACTCCTATGTAATACACACTTTACTTAGGTGGTTATGGTTATAGTAGTTTCTCAGAGCTTCATTAAAATTCACTGCAGATATAGTGTATGCATTAATTAATATTTGCAGTATTATATAGTTCGCACTCGAGGTTCATAACTGCATAATTTCTAAATGTATGTAACAAAATCTCGAGGGATATAGCTTCGATTTTTGTCGCATGAAACAAATCGCTTCCAATTAGGATCATATCTACTCCATTAAAAAAAAATCAATTCAATTCAAAGATTGTCTTTCTACGCAAGTGCCTATTAGGCCCAGTTGTACCAAGGGAGTTTAATGAGACCCTCCAATGAACTAGGTTCAAAGTGAACAAAATCGCGGCAAACTTTATTTAGGAATGCATTAATTGCCATACGTGATTACAATCCTATGCGAATTTGTTTACTTTGAACCTGGTTCAACTGAACGTTCCTTTGAACTCCCTTGGTACAACTGGCCTTTTGTTTACCCTAAACTTACATTTTTGTTTTGCAGATTTACCATGCAAGTAATATACATACATTTTCGTCGAACTATCGACTTGATATATTGTATGCAAAATAATTTGGGATATATGGCAGCCCGTATAATTGGTAAAACACAGCAGGAAAGTATGATAATTTATGATGAGTGATGAAGACTGCAGTTAGGTCGCACTTAGTTTATAGACTGTGTGGGATCATTGCAAATATACGAATAATCGTTATTTCGTTCAATTTAGCAAAGAAGAATAATAGGAAGATACTAGGTAACTACCCATGTAACCACAAATACTTTATTAAATCATTATAAATGTTTATCAAAAATTTTTATGCTTTATTAAATTCTTGTAAGTGTTTATAAAGCATTTGTGGTTACCTGGGTATCCTCAATTCTTTTTGGCCGGACCATTTACCTTGAAAATTTCTTTACTTTACTTTAATACTATGTAAAGAATACCTATAAAGAAGTTAGAAAAGCGTGGTTTTTATGTGAGAAAAACGCTTGTTGTGTACACATTAATGTGTTCAAAAACTTACGCTCGCGAGTTCGAAAGAAGTGAAAAGCCTCAAGCGATTTTATCTCCGCGTATACATATAAGATTTTTACGCCTTGCAGTATAATATTTAAAAAAAATCTGGTTTTCGCGCAGACAAATGTGACTGAAATCAATTTATTAATGTAATGTAATTCATCTGCTTTAAGTTAAAATATACAGAGATATTTCACGTTGATTAACAACGGATATCCAAATCAATTTTTAAAGGAGACTTTTGGAAATTATCGTAAGCGTAACAAAACTAAGCAGGAATTATTATACAACTAGAGATTTTCAATGCCAATTTACTCATAGAATTTTATTCATTGCAGAATTAAAATTAATCAGTGAAAGCTGTTGGTTTATAGGTAAAAATAATTATAATAGTCTTCCATGACTTAAGCTTATCAAAAGTTTATTTCGGATAATAGTATATGAATATTCAGGCATAATTTGACAAGTCCAAAATGACGAACTTCGAGTTATACATGGAATCAAGGGTTTATTATTGAGTTGCATTGTCTGGTAATTAATTAATTAATATCTGATGTATTATGATACATTAAACGAAAAATTAATAATATCATGCCTCACCAAACATTCAACTCAATAGTAACCACATGGTTCTACTCGAATTTCGTCACTTTGGACTTTGGACAAATTTAGCGTGAATGCTCTTCATATGTCTTGTAGGTAAATGAAAACTTTCTATCTCAGCATCTGAATGTTGTATAAATTTATACTTCATGAATGTCAAGGAATCAGTGTTCAATAATCCTCATACATCAATTTTACTTTTGTGTACTGCGGACATAAGAGAACGTTATGTTAGTTTCCAATGAGGAAAAATATAATGTTCAAAGTTTTATTAGAATATTTTATTGAACTCCACAATAATAATAACAATAATAAACCCTGAACTTGATGTATCAGACGCCTAGCCATTTTCAATTTTTAAAAACTAAAATTCATTTCAATCAGAAAATTATGAAGAAGTAGCTTTTGTGCATAGTCAGTGTAATATTCCGAACTTAAGAAAACTGAACGTAACTGACATTTTTTGAACCTACATAAAATGACAAACAGGACTTAAATTTAAAGGCTGCTTAAAATGTAAATTATTTAAAAACTAATTCTCGTTTCTTTTTAATTACACATATTATATGACTGGATCAAATGGCGTTCACTTGAAAACTTCATTAAGCAGGTAATCTTTATACTTTTCATTTCATTATGATGCAGGGAAATGGGAGATAGGAAACGTCACCTTAGATCATGTCCTATTATAAACAAACTATAAGACAAAATAATACTTTCTGACAATCGTCATTCGTTAAACATCAATAGATTTTCAAAGTCATTCTCTTTCAACAAGAACTCAAAACCAAACTGATGAATCATGCGTGTATCTGCAAATATTATTTTTTTTTAATTTTGAAAAATCACAGTTATAGTATGCATATTTATTCTCAAAAAGTCATTATTTACCTATTTCATAATTACATAACGCCCTGTATTTAAAAATCATCTTAACAAGGATTTCCGTATTAGAAATAAAAATAGTGAAGTAAGTAATTATTTTATTATAAATTTTGTTTGGTCAAATCACTTGGTACATAAAATAGGGGCATGTTTACGTGTATGTGTATACAGGATGTGAAGTGTCCGACCCGTTAGGAGCATATTTATTAAGGCCATGCAAGTGCGAAGCTACAAGAAATAGATCTACCAGAGGCATTTCAAAAATCAACCTCCTTTGAATCCAAAATGGAAACCATGATTAATTTCTTACCTATACATACACAAGTCCGAAATTCAAATAAATGAATTACGTACTATACATTTTTTTTCCGCAGCTAGTATTTTTTTTTATTTCACGTTTTGACGCAATATAACAATACTAGTGCCCATCAACCAATTTTTATATGAACCTTCAATGCATTTTATCTCAAAAACTATGGATATTAGATCTCCTATGCATATAGACTATTTCTTTTTCTGCGTACTACCTATGGTTGACGGATCGGACACTTATTTTCAGCCACCCAGTATATGAAAAATGTAAGGTGTAAATTTATTTTGTGTTTACGTGGTGTATTTATAAAAGTAAGAAATCGAAAGTGTTCATAAATTTGAAGGTTCGTCTGCCAACTTAGAGTACATATTGCAGACTTTTTGAATAAGCCACGTATAAAATGTAAGCTTCTGCCTTCCAAAATATAAAACCCGCACAGATGAAACCTTAGTCTCAGCCTCGTAAATCGCCCATTATCAAAATTTTTAATTAACGGCGATTTTCATCTACAACCCCGGAAAACGGGCAAAAGGGTGGAAGGAGGCCTGTTTTTATCTCGCGAGCATCTCCCCGCTAAATTAAGCGATCGGGAGCAATAAATACGGGCCCGAATTAAAAACTTGTAAACACGGGTCAAGTTCGCCGAAACGTTTAATTGAAAGCCCCCCTACTCGTTTAAACCCTCTCGTGATTTGGGGAGTATTCTCTGCTTGCGAATTTTCTCCGCCAATTTTTCTGCTTTGTTTCGGTACTCGGATGGATTTATGCGAAGGTAAGGGCGATAAATTATGGACTAAGCCGAACTCAAACATTGTGTGTGCATACCATAATTTTTGTACATCGTTAAATTGATGATTTTCAATTACTCTTTTATTCTTCTTGAATGGGTTGTCGAATATTGTGCTTGTTTCATTTTGGTTTTGTAAAATTTAATGTGTATGCTGTGTGAACTAATTTCTGAATTAAACAACTGAGGAGGAAAAGGGGCACGTCAAGAAATTATGAAACGTTTTTGCTAAATTTAATGAGAGGTAGTGAAATGAAACGGCACACAGAAGCACAAATAAAATTATATATAATTCAACATAACGTGTCGGAAAAGGCGAATGAGAGCGGAGCTCGAGCCCTGAAATATTCATAAATAATTTCAAATACATATTCATACGAGTTCAAACGTCAACGTTCCATTAGCTTGGACGCTTAAATATTTATAACGCAAAACAGTCCCCGGGCAAACGCGAAATGCTAATTGCAAAAGCTAGAACTAAGAACGCTATAAGTAAGTTAGTGCAATGCCAGGTCAGTAACGGGCGAGAATTGAATCAGAGTAGACAGGGCCGTGCCGATGTAAACAAGCTTGTGTGGTGCAATAAAAATTTGCATAAAGATTCGGACGTAATGCAATTTATATTTAAATTTGGCGCTCCCGGAAGCGCGACTCGTAATTTTGAAGACGCCGACCGAGGATATGAGCGCACAGGGACGATGATATTAAAGTGTTGCAGAGCTCTCTGGATTTCGCTGTTATTAAAAGATCGCATCGTGAAGCCGCAGATCTTAATTACAATTTGAAAGTCTTGCCTGCCTGCTCTTTGCTGAAGATCCGCACAATGAATACATTAGCGAACACTTGTTCTATTTTCATATTACTATTCGTTTAGTTTAAGTTGTTTAAATTTCTCTCTAAATTCTCGTTTGAAGGCTTCATTATTTTCTTTGAAAATAGCCTTTAGTTTCTTATTCGATGAATATCTTCAAGTGTTTTTAAATTGCTAAACTTAGAAGAAACAACGACCTATGTATAGAGTGTTACCGAACTCCTGGCTTTTATTTACTTTGCAAGCCTTCCTTCGTGAATAACAATTCTCTCAAGCGAATTACTTGTGAACAAAAACAAGTTTGAGTTTGCCTTACTTTGTTATAATTTATGTATACACATTTACAAAATTAGAAATAATGCAACTTGTACGGAGTATATTCAGTTATAAAGTAAATTTCAATCTTAGAATTCCTTTTTCAGTCAGTTTAATAAGTTCTTGCTGAACTCAACAAAAAGCTGATTACAATGACGAATGATTATGTTACAAGAAAAATCTGAAAAGAGCTGCTACATAAAACGAGGATAAACTCGGAAAAGTCCGGGACTAAACTAAATGAAGTAGGCGACGATATATCTAAATACAGAAATAAGATTCGTGTAACTCCATAAGGGAACGGGGCGAGAGATTTTCTTTCGCCTTTCTCCTTCGCTTCCGCTCGTGCGGGAAACGGACAACATAAATAACCGGCGAATAGAGGTGGTGATTTATTAATCCCGGGACATCCCGAAACTTAAATACTTTCCGGAGAACATGTGAAATTAAAAAATGTATTAAACATCTGGAAACTTTCCGGCCGAATGGGCATACGACGCGTCGTAAACTAAATAAATGAAGTACGATTCTATTTCGATGACAAATCGTCCGTCACTAGCGCGCTAACGTATTGTGATGTCCATTTCTCAAAAACACTATTCGCAGTAATTCCAACCACACACACAGACCTGCTCGAAAACATGTTCGCATCTCTGCCACCGTGAAACCAAGCAACCGATTTCAATTGTTTTATGAATGGCACAAAACTGCAATGAAAAACCTATCGCATCATCTCAAGTACGCGTGAGCAATGTTGGAATGTCAGCGGAGGACGACGGGTTACGGGTTCTCAGCAGTCTCAGCAAAATTAGCTGCGCGCTTAATCTCAACCAATCAATGCTAAACGATTTTTTTTTTAACTGCTGTAGTTCACATTCGTTTCTTAATCGGTATATATCCATTGATCCTATTGAATACTAAAAACGTCTTCGTCAAAAAAAAATTATGAAATTTAAATTGATTGAAACTGCCTGTGCATATTGCGGTGTTATTTTTCAAGCTTGAAATAGACACAACTCATTAAAATTGTATTTCCACAAAAAATCCAAAATATACACCGTGATTCAGAAATGTCTCCCGATATTTTTCAGGGTGTACATCGAAAAATAAGATCACCTTCTTATATAAGTTTTTTTTTCCAAAAGTGAATAATGAAGTAATGAGTTATAGGTCCTGAAAGAGGGGTGAAAAATATTTGCTTTTTCGCAATATCTTTGGTATCCTTTAAATTATCCAAGTAATATTCTAAACGCAGATATAAGGCACCTAACTGCGTATTAACAATATATTAGTCAGATCCTCCATTTTTTTTAAAGGGTGGATTTGTAAAAGTAGCTTTCAGTATTTTATCCCTAACTTTTTATTTTTTACATATTTCGTCAAAAAATTGCGAAGAAAATATTGTTTGGATTAATTGGCACAAAAAAGGTTCTCTTACAGCATTTCAATAAACTGTATCGTTTTGGAGTAATTGAGGTTTAAGAGTTTGGATGTATCTATTACTTAATGTTAATACCCTAAAGTTTACCAATTTCTTATTTTTCACTTTTGGAAAAAAAAGATATTTTTTGATGTTTTATTTACCCTGAAAATATCGGGAGAGTTTCTTGAATCACGGTGAAGTTTGGAATCTCGAAACCTGAAATATATGTTTTCTTTTAGTTAAGTTTTATGGTTATAAAAGTAAGATGGAATTTTATTGTTATCAGATCAAATCTCTTTGGCGCTTGGCGAAAGCAACTTGACCCACAAGAATGGTAATTATCAAGGAGCAGATGATAATTTAACATTAGACAATAGATAAAATAAAATTATTTATGTTTAAAATGAAGGGTGTTTCTTTACTTTGTGCAAATAAAAAAACTTCAATGTAATACTACCTTCTTCTGACTAAAAGACTTATTGACGCGTGAGAACCCTGGAATTCACGATACTCAAATCATCACTCCAGGTTAGCACCTTTTATGTGAGTTTGACTTTCGTTTTACGTAAAACTGTCTAATGATGCTATGGGTTTGCGCTTGTTGCACCAACTAAACACCTCCCCGCAATTAACTCGGTATTTCGTTTTTAAATTGCTTGATTTAATAAGTCGTTTAAATGCTGAAGGCAAAATTTTCCATTTTTTAAATAATAACAATGAGTGACAGCTTGCGCCAAGCCACGCTTGTTATCATGATTAAATTTTTGTGATTTAACTTTGTTTTATCCAGTCTGGATGGTGATATCCTGGCTCCAAATCCACTTTCAACTTAATACCTTTATTACAATAATTCTCAAAATTATACTAACATTTTTAATTAATTGAGCTTTTGATGTTTAGCGTTCTTCCTCTTCTGATTTCAATGAAAGTCTGTCCGCAATGTACCGCGTCGTCCTTCGTCTTTTAAAATGCCTTCTCCACCACCACACTCCTTCACACTCTTGTCGCTCCGGCGAACGCGTGCGCCGGTCGCTGCTAGGGACATTTTTGGGCTGCAGAATTAGAATGCCTAGACTGTCAAAATAATATAAATTTCAGTTGGTACCTGTTTGTCACATTAGATAGTGTTATATTGATAGAAAAATTTAGAAAATTTTCAATAAATGAACACGCAAGTACATATTTTTGATTAGTTTACAATTCTGTCATAAAATTTTCGTAATGTTAAAAACAAATTCATTCGACCAAAACATTGTTCAAAGAATTCGTAACCTAACTCAATTTTGGGGAACAGATAAAACACTATTACATCGCATTTGCGAATAAATTGGTCAAGTCGTTTTTGTTTGCAGTGGGAATTTCGAGCTACGTCTCTGCTGATGAAGCCCAAACAGGGCTGAAACAACTGTACAGAGGCTGCTCGAGGTTTTTACTGCAATCAAAAACGATTTGCAACTAAATTTTTTATAACTCAATTTTGTCAAACAGTCGAGTCGTCAAAGGATACCTGGGCAACTCGTGCACAGGTAAGTTCACTTGGATCTCGGCCCTCGTTTAACATACAAAGTCAAATTACTCTCTGTACCGAAATTTGTCAGTTAATATTTGAGCCACTGTTGTTACACATTTTTGTTCAATGCACAATCTAATTGTCTGCCTTTTTAGGAAACAATTCAACCAAATTCATCTCGCACTTAATCACAAGTTCAGCGTCTAATAGCTAGTTGCACCAAATACTTAAGTCGAGCTTAAATTTAAGTATTGCTTATAAGGTGAGATTTGAGGTTACACAACATACAGTAAATCACATTCTAAGCGGTGCTTAAAGTTAAGATGACCTTAAGTGTTTGGTTCAACGGGCGATAAGTGTCTTTTGAGAATTTCTGATAACCGATCTTCAGAATTGTAGTTCACTACATCGTTCACTGTCACTCTGTTCGATCAACAGTCTCAGGTATTTTAAGTAAAATGTTTATTAAACAAATTAGGCCCGATTTTACCACCTGCTGATAAATTTAACGGTCGCACATAGGGATATTGGACCCAAAAAGTGGGCAAATATTATTTTTTCATATTTTCGCATTTATTCGGTGACAATAAAGTATTTTTGGCTCAAATTTGTTATCTGTTACCATATACCGAGCGCACACTTTAATTATGCACCACATGAATTTCTTTTAATTCCTGCCTCCCATTGACGTTACTGTTGAAAAAGCAACATGAATGAATTCCGAGTTTATACAAGATGTTCATGGTACATAACTTAAATTAGAAGTTTCAAGACTTTCCTGCTCGAATTTAGGGTACTATCAGAAAAATAAATGACTATCAGGTTTACGAGATTGTTTTCAATTTCTTTAAACACAACATTACATTTTTTATCATCTTATCATTTAAAAAAGTTGAAAACAATCAAAAATCTCGTAAATCTGATATTTATTCATTGATTTCTTTTCAGATACCATTAATTCGAGCAGGAAAAGTCCTGAAATTTCTCTAATTTAAGATATCTACTGAAATTTCAAATAAAAAAGCCATTTTCCATGAGTACCAAGATTTAGTTACTAAATATAAAATTAAATTATATTCCTAAAATAGTAAGCTTTTGGAGATGATATTTTTGATACATAATTAATTTAATGTGCTGAACGCAATGCGACGAGAAAATACCTAACATTCCATTTAAAATAGAAACAATAAACAATAGAAAATCTCGAAAACTTGATAGTCATTTGTTTTTCCGAAAGCACCATAAAATCGAGGAGGAAAGATCCTGAAACCTTACTACTAATTTAACTTATTTCATAAAAATTCAAATAAGAAAGTTAGCTATAGTAGCGGATTTTCATGAACACTCTGTACATGACAGTTTGTGTATGAATTCTTTATTTTGTTCTTCAGGATATGTAAAATTTTTAACTATGTCGTTTTGTATAAAGTCTATTTTTTTGCAAAGTTTTTTGCCTACTATTGCAAGTCACAGCATCAAGAAAATTATTGTCATAAATTTATAGGCAAATTTCGGCAGCCGAAATCTTCAGATATTTAAAGTATCTTATCTACTGTAAAACATAAAAGAAAAAAGTCGATCTGGAAACGCCATGACATATAAGAAAACTCTCTCGATATGCACTAATAACCGAAAATTGAACGACAAAAGTTTGACATACCGTTAATCTAAAATATCTTAAATACTGACAATAGCATTTAAAAAAAAATGGTTGATATGAACAGTGCTTACTTGGCTGACCATCTTCCGTTACAAGGATCACAGCATATTTGAGTTAGGCATGTATGTTTAACACAACTGACTATGAAGGTGCTTTGGACCCTTTGATGGTATTTTGCTCATCTACACGAGGAAAAAAGTAAGTTTACCCTCTTGATCCCTAAATATTGTTCTATCTTAGGTAATAGTTATTGTAGTCAAATTCACGATTTTGTGTCATTCGACCTTTGACCAGTTTTTCAGGGCAAATACCCGTTTGTGGGTCGGTTCGAAACCTTTATGCCGATAATGGTTTCCTAGGATATTAACCGACTGTTAAATGTATCAGGAGGTGGTAAGGTCGGACCTAAAACATAACATTGTCCTTTGCTTCAAGTAAACTAAAATTGTTTCCTGGTTTTTCCTATTGAACTAAATACCACAGCTATATGTATTACACATATCCTCCCTTTAAACCTCAATTTTTATGATTCTTCCAGCAAGTTTACGAACATGTCAACACCTATGCAGAGGATTTAAAATATCATTCAGTCGTTGCTCTCACATTTGCCCCCCAGAAAGATAAATCTCGCGGATATTTCCCCCTGCAGACCACTTAGCGACGGGAACACCTGAACGGTTGGAGGTCTTAAGCACCTATAAAACTCGGCGTCAACCTTTCGACTTTTCAGCGTTATTTACGTGGGACTGGGCCGTGGGACGCGAAAGCGAAACGGTAGCAGCCTGCGAACATTAGTTAACGCCCGGTAATTAATTATACGCAGCTGTATTAAATTGCATCGGCGAGTGAATTGATTTAAATAAATTATTGTCAGCGACACGTTAGCGAGTGCGAAATAATTAATCACCTTGTAGGAAAGTGTTTCATTTTTATCAATTTGTTTACAAACTGGGGTTATACAAACATCAATTGTGTAAAATTGCGACTGAAAATTTATAAACACTCCTTTCAGGAATTTTTTTTACAAATCTCTCAGTTTTATTTTGGTTTCGTAAGCAATTCACTCAAGTTTTAAGCTCCTGGCCATTTATATTAATGTTAATGAAACACAGTGTTAAATTAAAAACACTTTGTCTCCGTGATGGGGGTTCGTTCTGGCGGGCGTTCATCGTTGGAAGTGCCTGGCTGCATAAATTCATAATTTAATACCCTGTTGTTCCTCGCTAATGTAGTTAATGGTTCCGTTAATACGTATTTACATAATAATTCCGTACTTAAAATTAACTCGAATAAGTATCCTCGTGTTTCGCGAAGCGAGGCGCAACTTCGCGAGAAATTAATTGAAATCTTAACCGTGTTGCTCCCGCGAAACTAAGTTCCGTTCGTAATAAATTACAGTTTTGTACCGCCCCACCCCACCCCGCTGGTTATCAGCTCCTACGTAATAAGATAAATAAATCGGCGAGTTCATCTGTAATAAACAATTAATTCATCGTCCCTAAATGTAGGCCAAAAGATAAAGGAAAGTTCGAGTTACGAGTTCATTCGCGTTCATTCTCGTTCATCCCTTCGTTATCGTCTTAACCCCCTCCGGTGCGTAAGGATCAATTCGGAGCTTTTATGTGCAATCGATTATTCAACTTATCAAAAGTTCGACGGACTAATGTTTGCTTGTCGTGACTTCTAAGATTGCGTCTATTTCCAGTAGAATCGAGTTGGAATAATTTCATAGAAATCGCTTCAAAATTACAAATTAATTACTATAATACTTTTTTGAGTTTACCAAAAGAAAGAAAAAAAGGACACTTAAATATTTGCTTTGAAACACGACGTGTTTGCCTCCCACACTTCTTAGGTGAGGTTTTAGTTAAATCAAGTGATACTTTTCTAAGATTCAGGTTCAAAGGTAAAAAAAATACGACGTTGTGTAAATGAAGTCTAAGAAGAAAAAGCAGCTTTCTGTTTATAAAATAATTTTCATCCGTCGTCGCTGTAATAACTTCTCGGGACAATGTTTATTATTTACCTTAGCGTTTGCTGCTGCCAGGAAAAAAGTGTGGAAGGAAATTAAAAAACAATTGAGTTTTTATGTCCTAAAATATATCTAAACTTCAGTATTGTTTAAAACTCGACTGTTTCAAACAAACACCTTGTTATTTACTTCGCTTGATATTACACTTATTTTCACCTTGTTGATTACTGTTAGGAGAGTTTCATTAAATAAACTGTTATTAAAAACACGTTTTTTTCGGAGTAATTTACGTGAATGGATTCCTTTCAACGAGTTTACAACCCTTCATTTTTTAATTAAAACTTAAAATGAATGACCAAATAAGAGAGTACCGTTACGCTATTTGATTTTAGTTGAATTTTACGTCCACTTTCAAATTCCGATTTCTTTTCAGGACCAGGCTAGTGGTTAAAGGTTACATTTGTTGAAAATGATACAAATGTATATGCGCATATACTATTTAAAACAAAAGTTAATCGACAATTTCAAATTAAGAGTAGTAAGCCCCCACTAATTAACACGGACACAGCATTTGCTTTTTCTTACGACGTCTTTCCCTAAATGCACCAATCAACATACAACCCTCTAAAAATTTAATACCTTCGATAAGGATGATTAATTTGAGGAGTGTCACTTACTTGCACTTTCTATTCATTTTCGCTTTTGTTTTAGATAATAAATAATAAAGTTCCTTTCTGCATTTTACTTGATTCGACTATGTATCCTTAATTTCAAACTCTGTATGGCACCCTTCTTCTTCTTTAATTTTGATTTAATTTACTGTTTAGAGAATAAAAGCAGCATTACAAGAAATGACATTATCAAGTGTAAATACCTTAAAGAAAAGAAAATGATGTTCATAGGATTACAGGTCTGTTCTTACCGATGTGAACCTGGCCCCCAACTTCATAAAAATTTCTTTTAATAATAATCTAGTGGGTTTGTACCCCGTTTGTACCATTTTTTACCTCAAAGAGTAGCAAAATAAAAAATAATTTAAAATAACCAATGCCCAACTTTTAGATATTGTAATTTCGTTAACGCCATTCGATAGAAAATTGTTTGTACTTCAAAGGGACAGAAATAAAAAATTACTAAAGAAATAACCGTCGCCAAACTTTAAGATATTTTTATTTCATCAACGCCATTCGATAGAGAATCTTTTGTACCTTTTTGTACCTCTTTTCATTTCGTACGTACCTCAGCGGGAACCGAAATATAGCGTTCTTAAAGCTTTGGAAATTACTTTAGAGCGGTACGCACGCTATTTTTTTAATATATCGAAAAACGACCAAAGGAGCTCGAAGGAGATCCGTTTATACGTGTTTGTACACTAATGTCGAAAAGTTTTACGACGAAAAGCAACACCCCTTGCCATACAAATATCAGTGCTTTGCAATTATGAACCTTAACAACATTTAGCCGGCTGATCTGCTTTTATGGTACGGTCAGCGACAAACCTAAATAAATAAATATTGGTTAACGTTTCCAGACATAATAAAAGGCATCGTTGGTCCTATGTTAATATATCGCAAACGATATCTCTTTCCCTGTTTTTCGTTGGAAATTTTAAATTCGTTTATTTGTTATTCAACAACAATAACAAGTTTACAGCTCAAACTTGAAATTTAAATTTAAACGCATTCCAAACTGAAGGCGGTTTAAAACATTTTGATTTAAAATCTTTCAGCGTTTGTTAACAATTTTAAAATGTAAATCTAAATTGAACCTAAAAATACAGAATATAACAAAACCCGGGTAGGTATTATTTTTATTAACATTAAAGTAAAAACAATTTTAAACTAAACATGACTTATTAATATTTACTGTAATAATAATTATAACGCAATGCAAATTATGCAGTTCTCATTCCCTGGAATTTCCATCCTTAATGTTTAAACAGATTACCTACTCTCGTAAATGAATTTTATGACCCGGCTCAACCGCTCGTCATGAGAAAGAGAGGGAGAGAAATGGGGAGGCTCAAATGCAGAAGGTTCTAAATTCAGGCAGGTTGTTTAAATAAGGCTCAAAGTCCAACAGATTTACTACTTTTCGTCTTAAACTTTTCGATAGCAGTGTACCTCTTTTAATTTCATTTGTATCTCAACGGAAACGACATAGGCGACGACTATTGTTTTTAATAATTTTTTATTTTCTTCCCTTTGAGTTACAAACAAAATGAAGAGAGGTACAAACAGGTACAAACGATTCTCTATGGAATGGTGTTAACGAAATTAAAATATCTTAAAATTGGGCGCAGGTTATTTTTAATTATTTTTTATTTTGTTACTCTTTGAAGTACAACTGAAATAAAAACTGGTACAAACGGGGTACAAGCCCACTAAATTATTTTTAAAAAAATTCGATGAAGTTGGGCGCCAGGTTCACATCGGTTCTGTTCGTACAGCATTTCTGACTGATTTGAAACCGGCAGAACCAGTTGACCATCGAAATAATAATCGATTTTAGCAACGCCATCAAGCGTACAACTCAGATGAATGCATGTTTCTGACGGTTTCAAACTAATCAGAGGCTGTTGTTCGAATAGCTATGACAATTTAGCAAACTAAACTTCCATATTATAAGTCGTTAAAATGATTAAAAATTGATAGAAAACAAGCACGTGGTCGTAAAACTGTAAGTGTCAATCAAAAATTGAAGTTTACAGTGTTTGAAAGTAGATGGCATTATAATTAATATGTTCCCAAGGTTGGTAAAACTAATATTGCATCTAGTAGGTTGCCTCGTTCCCATTTAATATGCACTTGGAAATTTCCTCCCCGCAAAAGTAACTCATGACGTCACACAAAAATTTTATCCGTCACAGTGAAGTAAATAGGGTGAGTTTTAATCTGTTTCCTAAAGTTTCATCTAATTCACTAAAAATGTGATCAATTCTATGGTCCTATTGATCAAATAACGCAAAAATCTCATTAATAGGCCCATTGAAATTTATCACGTGACGTGACGTAACGAGATACGCACCCTCTGTTCCTCCGTTGATCAAGACAACCTTCTAATACACAGTCCAGCTCTACCAACCTTGATATGTTCCGACGCAGTTCCAAATCAGTTCCGAACTGTACTGCTCATGCGCTCTTGCTAAATACACCTAGTGACATTGCCCTACTGGCAAGAACGCATAAGTAGTACAGTTCGGAACTGATTTAGAACTGCGCTGGATTGCACAAATATAAATCTTTAATTTTTATATCTAGAACTTGTAAGAAGAGTCAAATAAATAAAATAATAAGTATTTAGACCGCAAATATCACGGAAATTCGTTCCCTTAATTTACTATTCCTTATTATCACTTCAGTTGAAATTAATTTCTCGTAATCGTAACAGAATTAGCGCTCAATAAAGTCTATTTTTAGCCGTCCATGAAAACACAACCTCTATTATCATAGAAGGAAATTATCAAAATAGAGAATTTATTTTATTTATGTTTTATGTAGAAATGAAATTCAAAGAACTTATTTTAGGAACGAAAATAACCCTATCAAAATAAATTCGCTACATCATTCACTCCCTCTAAGGCATGACATTCATTCTGTAGATGTCTTAAAATACATATAAAAAATACATATAAAACGTGGTGTCTAAATTTAAAATTCAAACTTTCTTAACTTCATAATGTATAATGTAAGAACGTGCTTATTGAAAAACATTGTATTTAGAAATATTGCAGTGAATAACGCCACCATCAACTTTAGTTCCATTACTGAAGTATATCATTATAGAAAAAATTTGTGCAAATCGTTTTTGATTGCAGTGGGAACCTCGAGCAGCCTCTGGACAGCTGTTTCAGCCCTGCTTGGGGCTTCTTCAGCAGAAACGTAGCTCGACATTCCCACTGCAGACCAAAAACGACTTGCCCAATTTATTCGCAAATGCGATGTAAGAATGATGAACATATAAAATAGCGACATCTTACTATCGCCTTTTGACCTAACATTGCAGTAGGATAGACAAATTGAAGCGGGATTTGCTCCTAATGAGTCCCCCATGCAAGGCGGCCATGCTTGCTGTCAAAGCATAATGAAAGATTTTAGAAAAATTTTGTGCAAATCGTTTTTGATTGCAGAGGGAACCTCGAGCAGCCTCTGGACAGCTGTTTCAGCCCTGCTTGGGGCTTCTTCACCAGAAACGTAGCTCGACATTCCCACTGCAGACCAAAAACGACTTGCCCAATTTATGTCGAGCTACGTTTCTGCTGAAGAAGCCCCAAGCAGGGCTGAAACAGCTGTCCAGAGGCTGCTCGAGGTTCCCACTGCAATCAAAAACGATTTGCACAAAATTTTTCTAAAATCTTTCATTATGCTTTGACAGCAAGCATGGCCGCCTTGCATGGGGGACTCATTAGGAGCAAATCCCGCTTCAATTTGTCTATCCTACTGCAATGTTAGGTCAAAAGGCGATAGTAAGATGTCGCTATTTTATATGTGTATCATTATAGGAAGTAAGTTGAAAATCTAACGGGATATGGTAACTGGACGATTAATAAAAGGCAACTCCTTTGTTTAAGGCCTCAATATTTCGTTGTATTTAACAACTTCATCAGGAGGTTTACTATAAAGTTAACAAGAGGTTAAATAATCCAAATCTTAAGGTTACACTACTTACAACTAGAGATGGATGAATTGGTCAACAAATACAATCATTGAAGCCACAAATAGGCTGTGATTACATGTTAAAATTACAAGAAAAATAAAAACGTCGTACTACTTTACTTAAGTCAGACATGTGCACAAGAACAATGGGGGAATTGGCGTTAATTGTCAAAGCATCAAGTAACCAACTGAACAACTTAAGAAAACTAATTACCCTAAGTAACGAAATGAGGGAAGTTCATAAAAAAAAAAATTAACTGAATTGAAAACTATTTTGATGATTTTTTTTTATTTTTAACAAACCTAAGAATATGAGCATAAATGTTGCTGATGTTGTCAATATCCGACCTGAAATTGACAGAATGTTCATTCTTTTGAATATGAATCATTTCTAAGAAAAGTATGTTCTTTAGATTTTTTTCAAGGGTTAAAATGCTAGTATTGTCAAAATCAAATCGGTGATCACTTTCCACAGCATGAGATGCCAAGGCACAAGCTACCTTCCCTGTTCTAACGTCGCTTTTATGTTGGGAAATGCGATTTTTTAACCATTGTCCCGTTTGGCCAATGTATTCTTTTTCGCAATCAGTATATTGCGTTGTATTTGTATTTGTTGACCAATTCATCCATCTCTAGTTGTAAGTAGTGTAACCTTAAGATTTGGATTATTTAACCTCTTGTTAACTTTATAGTAAACCTCCTGATGAAGTTGTTAAATACAACGAAATATTGAGGCCTTAAACAAAGGAGTTGCCTTTTATTAATCGTCCAGCCACCATGTCCCGTTAGATTTTCAACTTACTTCGTAACTAAGTCTTTGGTCGTGACTTAATAAAGATTATATCATTATATATAGGGTCTTTGCAAAATTAGTGCAAAATGTTTCACCTCAGTACGCGGACACCACAAATAACACGAAAAAAATACAAAAAAAACATTCAAACAAACGTTCACTATCAGACATTTAGAAAGGTTTATAACAATTCTTCCACGTGGCTTCCATCATTAGCGACACACAAACGAGCTTGGCGAAAAAGTGATTCTTATGTTTGTGTGCATAACATGATTAGCGCAAATACTGTTGACGGCATTATGAATACACTCCTCTGAAATGCTGTTCTCTCGCCGTTCGTGAAGCTCGGTATTTTAGTAAGTAATAATACTACGTAGATAGTTATCATATTTAGTTGTAACTCGTTCAATCACTTCTCACAAAGTAAACTGTTGATCCCAAACTATACGGAGCAATAAATTGTGTGTAGTAATCATAAAAAATGAAGAAAATTCTTTCGCTCAGCTGTAATACGACTTATTTTGACAACGCTTTTATTGGTCTCTCGACTTCGACAACGCTTTTATTGGCCTCTCGACTTCGGCAAAGGTTCGATTGCACTTCTGTTTTTTGTTCCAATAAAATTTCTTTTTCTTGACCTACTTCAGAGACTAGACGTACGATTATTTCTTGCCTGATTTTCAACTGCGAATTTCTTGAAATGTGTGAAACTTTTGTTAAAGACTTGTAAGTTCAATCGTTCCCGTTTATGGTGATGTATTAGAGGTTTAAATTTCTGTAATTATTTCACAAGCACCCGGTATATTAAGAAACATTCTATAAAATAATTCCAAACCAATATCAACTTTAGTTCCAATATCTTTCATTCATAAGTAATTATAAATAATTTTATGTCGTATAAAAAAGATCTTCCTTTAATTTTTTCAATCTGAAATAAATGTTTAAAAATTGTCGACATATGGACGGACATATGAAGTTTGATTTGCTCAATTGAATTTGTATAAAGTTTTTACATAAAATAAGTGGATAACATAAGTTGAAACATTGTATAACTTTTTATAGCTAAACACACTGTTGAAAATAATAGCAATTCACACCGAATTCTTGTGTTAAAATTAACACTTTTTCGTGACAGTATGTAAAAATTTTCATAGTAAACCCATGTTAATTTTCACACTGGAACGCAAATCACACCGTTTTTCAACAGTGTAGAGGTATAATTTTATTAAACAATTGGCTTCTTTGACTCGACGTTTTCCACGACTTTTATGAGTGTTAGACATAGCCCTTTCGGTAGATATAGGCCAAAATCGGAAACGTTTACTGATTAATTCGATACTTGTCACAGCTTTTACAATTTTATACATTATTTGTCGGTTTTAGCACTTTCAACGCATCTGTTTTCAAGAGATCAATCTCGTTGCCAAACTCAGATTATACAATAATGCTCTCAACTTTATTTACATTTGCGAAACGTAACGCCAGAAATAATTGCTATCCCACTTCAAGCACAATTTACAATTTCCGAACGGATAGAAAAGGACTTTTCATTAATACGGCGCGACAGGCAAATAGCAAAAAATCAAATTCCGAAGCGAATTCCGTTCGCTATCGGACACGTAAGCGTGTGTTGAAAGTTGCAATTCGATTTGTTTGTTTTGCTTTTGAGCGTGCGGACAGTTCGACGTTTTCCTGATTCGTCGTTTTTCCGATGAAAACTGGAAACTAGGTCGACAGAATGAAATACACTCAATCGAATTATATCTCGCACAAATAAATTTAGAGGTTTTGATGTCAACAAAAAAAAAAAAAAAAACAATACTCTTAACACCGAAATCACAACAATATTGTTGGTCTTTTTTACCAAGAGTAGTTTATAACAGAACTCAAACACACTTTTAAATTTACACAACGATGATATATAGTGCTTAGTTTAGGGAGGTGCAAGGTATTACCTGCGTGTGTCAACATGAAAAGGGTCGCACTGTCTGACGTTGCTAATTACTTTAAAAATGAATAGTCACCACACAGAAGACAAATTAATTCTATCCTTTTATAACACACCACGAGCAAATCACTCGTTTAGGTGAGAGACGAGTAAAATTAATTTTTCATATAACTTTGCAGTTACGGTTATAACCAAAAATATGCAAGCTGTTGACTTCAGTTCATAATAATTTTATTTAATGTTATTTTATGCTTAGGCTTGACACTTTAGAAACAAAATAGAGACATTAGGTCTGTCGTATCAATGAATAAGTGGTTAAGTCAGCGTTTCCCAAACTTTTAGGTTTCGCGACCCCCTTTTGAGTACTCGAACTTAAACTTTAGCTGAAGTTTGTTCTTGTCCGATGAAAATAGTAAGTACAAAGTTTTTTTAATCTCAAACCGGACAGAAAAATGAAGGGAAACACACTCAACGTTTCGCTATAGATTTATAGCTTCGTCACTCCTGACGAAGCTATAAATCTTCGTCACTCCTGACGAAGCTATAAATCTATAGCGAAACGTTGAGTGTGTTTCCCTTCATTTTTCTGTCCGGTTTGAGATTAAAAAAACTTTGTACTTAAACTTTAGCACTGATGCTAAATAATTGTTAAATGCTTATTTATTAAATATTTTAAGACTTATCAATACATTTCATAGCTGTCATAGATATACAGTATATGTACAGTCGTGTGCATTAAATTTTGGTTGTCACTGTCAAACAAAACGTCAATTTTAATTCCAGAAATTAGAATATCTTTAGTTTTAATCAAAAATACAAGTTCGGTGCCAACTTATGGCAATTAGTGTATGTATATACAACCTTTTGCACAAAATAATATGATATATTAGTTGCAGTTTACGTTCATTTGTTTTAGCTTTATTCTGCTGCGCCCCCTTGGAGGACTTACGCGCCCCACAATTTGGGAGACGCTGGGTTAAGACGAAATTTGTCCAAATAAGGTGAGTGGCTTACGACAAGCAGGAAAGCGGTTGATCCGTAGTATCTGGGTAGCCCCAAGTTAGGTACTGGCTTGTAAGTGATGTGATGTGTCTTTACTGATTTATTACAAAGGCCCTATTTCAAACAACTTTTCAGTCTAAAAGTTGTGTTTTGAAAATTACGGAAGTCTGACTTAACCATTTATCCACAGGGGTAACAGAGGTATCGCATTCACCCAAATTTGATTTTCTTGGAGAGTTTCTAGTCTCTAAAGCGATTTATCTATACACACAAAACATCTTGAAGTTGTTACATTATTCCATGTGATTCACTTTGAATCAATTAGGACCTCTAGATTTAGAAGAAAATTTTATTTGTATGAATAGGCTATAAATTTCTAGAAGGAATCATATAGAGAATAGCTTTCTTAGTCAAATTCGTCAAAATCAGGAATCTTGGGTCAGCGATCCAACCTGCAATTGTTGGCAATTTAGTGGCTAATTTGTTTTTCAAGTATTTTCCCAAATGAAAAACTGTGCTCGTGCTAATAACATAGGGACAAAAATTGATTCGTCCAATATGGCGAAATAATAACCAGTACCTAAAGCCAAAACGCAGCTTTCGGCAGCTAAAAGGGGAACGGTTCGAACATTTTGGAGTCTTTGTTACAGCCGAATTTTGATTTTGCCGATCTGGTTGCGTAGACTACTTTTTTCACATGCACGTCGTGTGCGTTCCTGTAGGTCCTCTACAGCCAGCGCCCGCCTCGTTCTTTCCGTTTCTAACCAGCAAGCAAAGCAATTGACGGTTACATCTCCGCCTGCCGGTGTGGTTTGTGTTGAAGCTTTCATGAAGAATTCAGCCAGCCGTTCCTAACGGCTTACAGATCGCATTGCTTCAGTTTTCCCCGCGTGTAGGAGGTCGTTTATCGACTCTGTGAAGTGTGTCACGCTATTCCCCTTGCCTATTCTACGCCAAGGTAAGTGTCATGTCTGATTCGACCATTTTGATGTTCACTCGATTTTCATGTGCATTTACCGGTTGCCGTCTGCTTATTTACACATTTTCTCCTTTAAAGCAAGTAGTCACGAGCAGATCGTAAAGTTGACTTAGAGCAGACCTGGTTATCGTCTTGTTTAGTACCATGTGTACGAAATATTACGTGACGCCACAAGAGCACTCAGCCGTGTACCAATATTACCATGAAAGCGCGAGAGCGACAGCTCAAAGAGGGGTTCAAATTAGAGATGACGACGAGTACCCGGGTACCCGCTTATTTAAATAGAATCGGTTTCCTTTTATGAATATCCGATAATTACTCGATACCCGAAATTCGGAAAGTGCCCAACAACAGAGTGGCCTTCTTTAAATTTCGCTTAAATGGGGATGAATTACTTCAGATAATTCTGTATTAGTTATTCAAATTCTAAATTCTATATTTATCGCATATCCAAGGATGTATTTATCGAGTATAGGGTACTTATCAGGTAATGGATACTTATCGGGTAACGGGTAACTACCCGGGTATCATTAACGGGTATCCGGGTAGCAAAATTATCGGATATCGGTATCTCTAGTTCAAATATCAATGTACTTAATACCGAAAACGCTGTTTCATTCGCTAGCGCTGCGACGTGCGTATCGTCGCATCTTGGAGTGTCTTTTTCGGGGTTTGTCGCGGAGCGAACCGACAACATGGGCGAATTTCAAGCCAATTTTAGGGTCAGATATTGCTTAAACTTTTCCACTGCGAACTGCGGGAAGGATTTATTTGCCTGTGATAATTATTTTGGTTGTCTGCGGAAACGTAATCAGAAGTTTCACTATTTTTTTTTATATAGTCTATTTACACAGTTTATGTCCCGTATACCTATTTTTGCTAGATATTTATTTTGTATCTGTGAAGTTAGTTGGCTAAAATCCAGAGAGCGTAATGTCTTAATATTGTAATTATTCTGCATTTTACTTCTTTTTTCATTTCATGGACATTTGGTCTTGCGCGCTTCACGATATAGTTTTTTGTACATGCTAACATACTGTAAGCTGGGCGAGAGTACTCCCGCTAATGCGCCAACGCCGTCTTCGTTGGTTCCTGTAAAGTATAATATTTTAGATATTTCTGCTATTACCAGCCCAGGGATTGCTCGTTATCACGGGTCTCCTTGTTATAAACAAACTATTTTTACTAAATCTGAACATTTTTCATCTCACGATATTTACGCTTATGGTAGGAAATCCTTCACTTCATTTTCTTGCCTTCACCTGTGGCATACTATCGGAGAAGGGGGTCCTGGGGCATTGCACTTGCTTAAGTCATTCAGAGATACATCTTCCGGCCGTGTATCCGCCTTTATTGCTAGGTAGCGCACTTAACCGTAACACCTGTTTAATACCTCACGCCGTCTCTACTGAGTGGGCACATTTACGCAACTCTCTATCATACGTATACTCGAGGGAATGACCGACCTTGCTTCTAGAGGCACGGTAAGTTACGGTCAGCGCAGTCTCGCAAATTATAGGTCAAAAACGCGCAACGCGCTCCTTTCGTTACTAAGTAGCATCTTTTAAACAGGCGCACCAAAACATTCTATTCAGGGACAATTCAGAAGCCAATAAAAATGAAGAAATTCACGAAATGTAGAAAAATTCTTAATACATATAAAAATTATTAGTTTCATTCATTAGTTTATTTTTATATGAGAACTTTTAGCTTGTTTTGATATCGCCATGTGTTTAACTAAATTTATTGTAATTAAGATTGATTTTGGGTTTGTTTCAATAGCAGTTGCTAACTGGGGTAATTGGAAGTGTCATACTCGCCCACCGAAGGCATGATTTGTGGTATGCATTCGCCATTCGCCTGGCATTTCAAGTTCTTGTAAATCAGCGGAATTCAACTATTTTCAAAAAATCAAAACTTCGATGGAGAACTATTTCGTCGGTTCTGGACCAAATAATTCTGTCCTGATAGGAGGGCTTACCTGGATGCACGTTACTATGACAAAAATTGTGATCAACGTCTTCTCCTTCTTCAAGAAAATCATTACGAAAACATCCTGGAAAATTAGCCGGATTATATGACAAGCAATAAAAATGCGATGAATTTTTCAAAGTGCCCCGGCACCCTTCGCCCACCGATATTTTATTTAGACTTACACAGCATAAATCATCGAGCAGTTTATGCTGAAAGCGCAGACGCCCATTAATCATACTTTTTCGCGAAGAGAACGCAGCGAAATTAAAGCCAAAGGTAAAGCAATTTTTACTTCGAAAATTAAAAAAATGCAGATATATAAATTACGCTTAGCCTCGCGCCGGCTTAATTTATTTTTAGCGCGCGAGGAAGGGCCGTAGAGCTCAGGAAGGGTGAGGAGGCTGAAATGAAGTAAGAACAGATTTCGACCGCTCGAAAAAATGAATTAGGGAAGCGGTTATGCGCTCGTAAACGGGCGGCTCATTTTTCCCGCTCTGGATTACAGTCGTTCTCGAAGTATTAAACTCGCCGGTAATTCACGAGGAGTCTCCGCGGTCCAAATGAAGTGCTCGCTAAGTGAAATTCGGATGCGAAATGGATCCGCTTAGGAACGGAGAGGGCAATTCTCTTCTTTCAAAGAGAAACCATTTGCTGGGAAAAAATTCCACCATTGCTGGAAGCTTTTTTGCATCGCTCTTGAAATGGAATTACCTTCACCAAAAAAATTAAATTACAGAAATCACTGAATTATAAACATACTGCTTCCTTTCAGTAACACAATTCTCTTCTTAAAATATCTCTGATACTCAACTAGAACTAAAAGCTATTCTTTGGTTTTTGTTTGCTTAAATATTTAGTACTAGAAACATTGTATTTTGTTAATATGCCAAATTGGCAAAGAGTATCATAAAACTCAGCAGGTTCAAAAAACCGTTTCTAATCAAATGCTTCCGAAATGGAAAATCACTGTCAAAATTATGTACAGAATGTAAAAATTTAAGTTGATTTGGGTTACAGTAAAGCGAAAAACGGAACGCTAATGACCAACAACATAGAATAACAAATATAGCCTGCGATTGAATAACTGTTTATTCAGCTGTCAAAGACAAATATACGTGTATATAAAAACGCCAGATTTTGATGAAATCGTAGGTGTAAAAATTGCCAATACATGAAAAAAGCATTCTTCTTTGAAAATCCAACTTAATACAACTGTCACACGTAAGACACTAACAACAGCCAACAGTATATCAGCAGAAAACAATTTCACCCTTCGGTTCCATTAGGGTAGACGCTCAAGATTCCGCACACTTTTCCCATCTAATTTGGCCCGTCAAGTTGACGTGACGCGCCGAATAAAAACCGAGAACGCGATAAACACACGTTTGTTTAGCGCGGAGAGCGTCGTTTAGAGATTTCAATTTGCGAGCGAATGAAAATACGACGCCGAGCGACAAGATAATAAATATTGATCAGGACAAAATACATGTTAATGAACGAAGTTCCGAACTTCCCCAAGTTCGGAATTATAACTTCGACCCATCTGGCGTATTTTTCTCGTCCTCCCCCGAATGTGGTCTCGGGTTACGCTCTGAGTTAACTAAGTAAAGTCGGTTCCAGTGAAACAAGAAACCGCCTTTCACGTCGACTCCTACTGAATCTGACGTCTATTAAGATGTATATTAAATTTAACTCCCGAAGGAAGATTTCAATAGCTGAACTAAAAATATTTACTTACTCAGACCTACATACATAGTTGAAGTGTTTTAATTTTTAATGTAACCCTTTCTTCATACACTCATTCTCATAATCTCATAATTTTTCATACGTTTCAACAAATAGACGATACCAAAAAACTACAATTGAAAGTGAAATTGAATATAGTCTTGAAATTTCGTCGATTAAATCTAGGATACCGCAAGGTATATCTTAGGACCTGTTTTATTTTTTAAGAAATCGAGCATCCACTGATAATAAAATTTATAAATAGTTAAACAATCATACTTGTTACTTGTAACGAGTTGATTTCTCAAAACTAAGTAACAAAATCACAAATGATTTCAACATTTTTATAAAGCTTGACAAAGACTTTAATAATTTAAGAAGTCATCTGTTAAGTCATAGTTACTTTCAAAGCATCTTATCGTTTATTTCTCTAGTACATCAACTTTTGGGCACCACTTAATAGAAGTTTAGGGCTTTATAAAAGTTACTTACATTAATTTGATCGTCCAAAGGAGGAAGAAGAGCGCGCAAGAACTCGGCACGTAATAACGCCATCAGCGCGCAGCTTACCTGCAAGCAGAGTTAAACATAAATTTATTACACAACCCTAACGACACATGAATAATAAATAGGCATTCCTTAACTTATAATGCGCGGCCCAAGCGCCATCTCTGCCGAAATGAATGCGCGAAACAGCCTCGCCCTTTGTGAATATTAAGTCAGTTATAAAATTTAATCGCCCAAAACTTGCTGCCGCCGCTGCCCCATCTGCGAGCGCCGCTGCTAAATAACTCATCGGCCTGTTTGATGCCTTAATTATCGGATTATGCCCTTCGCCTAAAAAGGCCGCAGGACGAACAAGGACGTTTCGATCATTTCCGCCTGTGTATTAACGTACTTGGAAGTTACTTGAGTAGGCAGTTTTCGAGTCATTAACAACTTAGAAAGCTATTGGAATGAAACTTTTCAGGGACATATTTAACATTAAAGACTTCGACCAAATGGAAAGGAAATTCTACGTACTTGCAACAGAATTGTCTTATTAAAAGTAATCAGCTTTTAAAAAGAATTGCGTTTTCAAAACGAATAGTGATGACTAAAGTAGAATTGAAGGATGGACGGGGAGTTTAAGAAGAACAGCTTTCATCTTTACTTAGAGGAAGTTTGGAGCGACTTCTCAAAGAGTTTGTTGTAAGTATTCGGAACAAAGCAAAAGTGAAGTTCTTGGACGCTACCCTCGACAACTCATAGGACATAATATAACAGGACATTATTAAGCCTTTCGGGAAAATAATTTGGAATAAATCCTATCATAAACCTAGAGTCTATTCAATTTAAATTATTTGTTTACCTCATAACAGTGCAACAAAAACATAAAATCTCAGTAGTAGCTTATGAAAACGTTCTGCTAGCTATTCAAGCTTTTTCTTTAGTAAAATTTATTTACATTTAATTTTCCAATATTTCCAATAAAAGTTATGGCAAATACTGATAGTTATAACTCTGCCAGTACATTCTTTTTTAATTAGTAATCCTGGTGCGTTTTTTTTTTGTGCTGGTGGAGTATGATTGCAATCTTCGGTGTGACTTAAACTGTCGGCCGTTACCTTGCCTGCGACTCTTCATTTTGGGGCAAGTTTGCGATATGTTTGGGTGCGCGCGGACGTTGCTAGAGACTCCAGATGGGCGGCTGATTTTGTTTGCTGTGATAAAAGTTTGTGTGTACCCTCGTTTCTCGGGTTGTCACCTCCGGGGAGTTTTCCCCGTCTGCTTTTGGGGCCGCTGCTGCGGATCTGTGACTTCTTGGGGCTCGTTGATTCGCCGACTAGGTAAGTAGTTCCTTGTCTTTTCCTGTTTCTGCTGTACGTGCGTTGTTTTGGTCAAAAAATGACGTTTACGTTCCTTCGTGGCATCTTATTAATTTGAGTTTGTTTCCAATTTTCTAAAGCACGGGTACGGCGTCTATTTTTTACCCCTTGATTGTGAAGAAGCCGTCTTTAACAAGCTTGCTAGTCCAACATCGTATTCCATCTTTTTTCTCTCCGTTCAACTCCCAGCTTTGGCGTTGTGTTGTGAACATGTGAACATCACGTTGGCACGTGGTTGACGTGCCCTCCCACCGAACGGAGTGGCTTTTGAATTTTTGTGTTGTCGGTTTCTCCGTGTAATTTATATTTTGAAGTCCCTCTTACACGAGTTTATTTTGATTGTTTACCTTGTTCAGACCTTTTTTGATCTGTGGCTCCTTCAGAGGAGTTGTTTTATTTGTTAGTTGTTTGAAAGTTTTCCACGTTGTCGCGCTTCACGTGTCACGCGTAAAATGTTTATTTTGCGTTTTTGCGGTTATAAAATTTCCCAGACGTCAGAGTACTCAGTCAGAAGTAACGTTTGCCCTGTTTTGGGCGTTGTTCTTTTTATTTTTTCAATTAAGAAAACGGCAGAGCACCCTTCTGGGTATTTGTTTTGTTTTGTGAATTTGTGTGATTGCCTGGGTGAATAGATTGCTTTCTGGCCGTAACGAATTCTATTCATTTTTGGGGTATCATTTTAATAATTATGGGTTTGTCTGTCCGTGTGGAGGGGGGAAGTTCCATCATTACCTTTTGGGGTACGCTGTTGAGGGAGCGGGTCCAAGGGGGTTGCTTTTGACAAGAACGTCTAAGAACACACCTTCCCGGCCGCGTGTCCAGTCCCATTTGTGTTGCGTAACCAACGCTGGAAAGCGTCCTTTTCCGTAACATCTCTAAAGTTCTCCCACGTCGTCTCCTCTGAGTTATGCAACTCCGCTTCATCTCGTTTTCGGGAGGTCGACCGACCTGACTTCTGTGCCGGGGTAAATTACGGATTGGCGCAGACCCTTTCACTTCTCCAGAGCGGGTCAAACTCGCCGAAATCTCGGTCTGGTCTGACAAACGAGAGAGAGGTGACATCTACCTGGCGCCTCCACCATATCTAAGTTCATCTTTGGAAGTTTTTGCGTTGTTTTGGTTTTCAAATTGTACAACAACTGAAATAAGAAAAATTGTTGGTTGCAAATTAGCCCAAAATAATAATACAATTTGTATGGTAGAAGCCTAAGATCAAACTTGGCTAAATTATATTTAAAACGATCCATAAATTCGGTCCACTATTAGATATGATTCGCGTCTGATTCGCTTTGCGTCGTTTAGATTCGCAAAGGGACGCTCTTTAAGACTAAGTGCCGAGATATTAAGCGGGCTCCCGAGCCATTTGCTGCTTTCCCTAAGCCCTCCACGTGACCGCCGTGCAAAGCACTCGATATCAGGAAGTCGGCCGGAGATAATCGATAAGCGGCGGAGGATGATCGAGGATGCGAGTCGCGAAATTGATATGCTAATGCGCGTACGTCGTCGTCGGCGAAATGGTGTGAACCAGGCCCTAATGGCCGCCGCCGCCGCCGCCGGCCGAATCAAAGCCGAGCAAAAACCCGAGTGGATTTAAATACAAATGCAATTACATGTGATGGAATGAATATGTTTGTGCTGCTGTTTATCAAGAGAGGAATTAGCGGAATTCCATTTGCGATCCATCCAGCAATCTGATTTGATGTTAATTACAATTTAACTAACTGGAAACTATTTATTAATGAAAGCATTCATGTTTGCAGTTTTAAATTACATATTACATATTATAGGACTGATGCAGACATTAACATAGAGCTGAGAAGTTGGTTTCTTCTGTACATGGTTCTCCTCTTTGATAGGCGTGGCGACCATTAAATGATGTGGGCTTGAGTTGCTGAAGGTCCGTACATATTTTCGTTATGACTTTTCGTAAAAATATACCGTAGCAATTTCAGTAAGTGATTTTTTTATTGAAATAAGAACAGAAAAATATTTAATATACTCCCGTTTAAATTAAACTAAAGCGGGCATATACAACTCCAGCTTTTAAATAAATTAAAATTTACTGTGCAAATAAACTCCTGGAGCAACTTCATCGCGAATCTCGGAAGCGAAATGCAAATTGCAAATTTGTTTTGCCGGCTTGCTGCGCAAGCTGCAACAAATTCTAATTCGGTTTTGATAGCGCGCAAACTGCGCGCAAAGTGAATATTGCGTGAATAAAACGACCATCTCGTTTCGGCGCATAAATAATCATCTCAGACAGTAACGCCGCACTAAGTTTGTGTTTATACCCGCCAAACGTTTACTGCGAGTTCGATGATGCGGGTTTTATTTTGCCATAAAGCAAGAAATATGAGTCAAAAACAGCGTTTACGTTTTACTTAACACGATAGAAGCGTCGTATGTACATATGAATCTGAGGAAAGAAAATAAAGCCTCTTAAGAAACTTCGACATTGATTTATGTCGTAGTATGACTTTATTGCATGTATAATGCGGCCCATTTATAGTTTATTGAAACAGAAAAGTTTCCAGGATTTTCTGATTTTTTTTTGTATTTACGGTGCAACTAAATCGATAACTTTATTAATATCATCTCGAGGGGGTTTTCTCGTTTGCCTTTGGGGCCGCTGCTGCGGATCTGTTGACATGTGACTTCTTAGGACTCGTTGGTTCGCCGACGTGGTAAGAAGTTTTTTGTACTTTCCCGTTTCTGCTGTACTCGTACGTGCGCCATTTGTTGACCTCGTTTTCATCCATTCGTGGCGTTTTATTAATTTGAATTTGTTTGCCCTTTTCTAAAGCAACGTGATACGGGTCGATTTCCTAACCCCCCTGATTATGAGGAAGTAGCCTTTAATAAGCTTGCGAGTCACATTCAATCTCCGTTTTTTCGTGTCGTTGACGCTTCGAGCAATCCAACGCCCGAGGAGAAGACTCGTTATCTGCCGTCCTGAAAACGTCGCAAGCGAGATACGCTGTGGTGAGTGGAATTTTCTCACCACGTTCCCGTTCCGTTCCAATTTCTTTTTTTTCTCCCCGTTCAACTCGCGGCTTTGGTATTGTGTGAGTTGTGTGAAACGGCGAGTCGGCATATGGTTGACGTGCCCTTCCACCGACCGGCGCGGCTTTTGAGTTTTACGGCGGTAACCATTTTTTTTGCGCTTTTGCGGATGTTGAATTTCCTACGGGATAAGAAATGTTATGCTGTTGTGCGCAGACGCTAGAGTACTCTCGCAGAAGAAACGTTTGCTCTGTTTTGAGCGTTGCTTTATTTACTTTTTCAATTAAAAGGGCGGCCCAGCACCCCTTCTGGGTGTTTGTTTTGTGAATTTTTCTTGTGGTCTCCTGGGTGAATAAACTGCTTTTTGGCCGTAACGAATTTTGTTCATTTTTGGGGTATCATTTGAATAATTTTGGGGTTGTCTATCTTTGGGAAGTGATGTTCCTTCATCGCCTTTTGGGGTATGCTGTTGAGGAAACGGGTCTAAGGGGTGTAACTTTATTTACATCTCAATTAACCAATGCCTACGGCTAGTCAGCTTTTTCCTTTTTGACGGAGGCCAAGGGTCATGAGTGACAGTTAAAAAAAAAATAATGAGCTCCACTAATTTTACCTTTTGTATGGATCATGCGACCAAATAAAAAATTGGAAATAGTTGGTCGGAAGACGGACCGGATCGTAAGTTTCAAGTAAAGAAAATGTAAAAAAATTAGAAAAGAAAAACAAGTTTAATGAAACATGAAAAATCAAAATTTTGATACAATTAAAATAAACATTATTCATAAATTAAATCGGATTTATCCAAAAAAATCATCGATCAAATTGATTAAATGTTGACATGTTAAATTTTAAATACTGTCGTAAAGCTTTACTCAGTTTACAGTTTGTTGTACAACTAAAATTAATAATAAACCAAAAGAATTAAATTAATAATAATTAAATAGTAAGAATTAATTTAAAAATTATTAAACAGTTTGAAGTTAATTAAAAAAAATGTAATGACCGAATAAAAAAAAAAGGCTACGGAATCCCACCAGGATTGAGGGGTGCAGCTACTTTTCTGTTTTGTCCCAATTTTTCTGTTAAAAATAAAAAAACATGAGAAAAAGAAGAGGAAATACCTTACCCTAAAAATATTAGGAGTTTCACATCGAAAATAATTTGCAAGATGCAAATTTTATAAACGACAAAAGTGTACCGCACAGCAAGCGGTCGATACGGACAAAATCGTTCAGGAAACATGTTTAACTTGGCTGAAATCGTGGACCCTCTCTGCGGACCAAATTCTGAAAGATTTCATCAAACCCCTTTTATCAAAACAAAAGGAATTGTAGAAATTGTCCTCTAAGCGTTAGGCGCTGAAATGGCTAGGAATTTGAAATTAAATAGGAAATTAAATGTAATAAAAATTAACCGTTATAGGGGATAGCCCTTAACGAGAACGCACTTTCCCGGCAGCGTGTTTCGGTCACACTTGAATTGTGTAACCACCGCTGGGTGGCGCCCTTTTCCGTAATATCTCTGGAGTTTTCCCACGCCGTCTCCACTGAATGGGCACCGATAGGCGACTCTGATTTTCCGTCAGGTTTTCGGGAGGACGACCGACTTGACTTCTGTGCCGAGATAAATTACGGATTGGCGCAGGCCCTCTGACTTCTACGGAACGGTTCAAACGCGCCGAACTCTCGTTTTGGTCTGACAAAAAAGAGAGAGGTGACACAGGGTTATTTAGGTTCTTGTGAAGGTAGTCCTAGGACTGATAAACGCACGCGTATTACAAAAAAGTCCATTGCTCGCATACTCCTGATGGTTCAAGGATGGTTTCGGATCGTCTTGTGAGAAGTTAAACAAGAGTATGAACATGCCTCGCTGTTCACCCTCGATGTTTAGGTCGCGATCGATAACGCGACATCACCTCGATGTAAAACAAACGTACAGTTTTAAATGGAATCGTACACGTCGAAAACTGTATGTTTGTGTTATAACGAGGTGATATCATGATATCGATCACGATCTAAACATCGAGGGTGAACAGCGAGGCATGTTCATACCCTAAGGTAGAATGCACACAGAGAGTACATGACGGGGAACTCTGACGAAAACGAAGACGCGATATAAAGCAAATAAAAGAGGCATAAAGTTATGCGACCCGAATTTGTCAATATGTTCTCAGACTCAAATGACGACGATGCTCTATTTTTTACGCAACTTGCCAATACTTAACAACGGAGAAAATGTTGCAAAATTTCTTCGCTAGATGTCTGTGCAGCGTCCTCTTTATGTGCTTTCTCCCTAATGATACACTTTTAACTTTGTTAGTTTGTAGGTACATTAAAATAACTACTTATTGAACCTTCCGTTATATTGAAAGCGTCTTTGTTTCACAGGTTTTTATGATATATGTTAGTAGATATATGAGACAATATGCGATTTACGGGTATATTATAATCGAATCAGGTTCAGAACTCAATTCGACCGAAACCGATTTCACTTTAAAGCTCGGTTGGATATAAATAAAGCCGGGCGTCGCGACGCATCGCGTTCGTGAGCCGCATCCGTAGCACACAAGCCACATCGTTAAGAGATATGATATACACCGAGCTTACTTTCCGGCACTTGAAAGTTATCAGGGGAGCTTAAATTGAAACGTGAAATTGATATACGTAGCGGGGATGCGCTCGAGTGCGTTACTTAAGGGGCTTTAGTTAACGTTGTTCCGCCCGGACCGGATTGTTCTGCTGATTCCATTCCGGGGGCCCCGAGCTTTATTTTCTGCTCGGCGACACCGATTTTGTTGGCCCGCCGCTTATCAGGAAGAGATGAATTTCTGCGTAATTAAATTCCGCGTTGCGGCAAGTTTTCGCTAGTGTAATTCCCGTTGTTTATGTTCGGCATTAGTGAAACGCGCGCTATAATTCGAGATAATTAAGTACGCTATAAGCAACAAGTCTGGCTAATTGAAACAGGTCTGTAAGCAAAATGCGGAAATACCCGGAGATCTTTTGTTGAAATGGTGCACCGGAGCGAACAATGAATGCAGTTGCGTTAGTTCTCTAGAATGAAACTGAACCTGAAGGAAACAGTTATTTGCCACTTTTGTGTTCCCTTAAAATTACATTACATAAACAGTTCTCGTTAGGGACGTCCGACATCATATAAAAAGTCGTCATTATAACTTCAAAGAGTAGTTATTTATTCGAACCATTTTTCAGAAAACTTACAGTGAAACCAATCTAAAGCAAACAGAATTCATACCTGCAGCATTTTCACACATGACAAGGAAGTTCACAAAATTTTATGTTCTAGTCCAGGCCCGAGCAGGAAACTACAAAAAGAACGAGCTTATGGTAACCCCGCTATTCGTTACGCATCAATAGATTAGCACGCATTTTATGAAGGCGCAGTTTATAATGCAATTTAAACGAGAAACTGCGACTTGACAAAATGCACGCACTATACAGTAATAATGAAGTAATTAAGAAACGAACGTGAAGTAGTAGGAGTTATCAAAAGAAGTTTCATACTATATTGGTTATCGAGATTAAGCGCGCAGCTAAAATTTCCAACTTGCCCACATCTGTATAATAATCGAAGCAATTTACTTCAGGTAATAAATGCCTCTAGTACTTAGAATATATTCTACATTTATTGCGATTCCGGTGTTCCTGTTTTTACGAACCACAATTACTTAAAAGCAATTTTTCCGTCAGACTAAAGTAATGTGATTCAAAATGAAGTGTGAAACATGTCTCGGAATTGATTTCATGCTATGTATAATGCAGCAGAAATTTTTGAATTCATTTTGGACGCTTTGTAGTTCATCAGCTGGTGTCAAATTTGACAAGTTTTTTGTTATGTTATACCTAATGAAAAGTCAATCGGGAGAAGACATTGTATACAATCTGTTTCGGGACTCTGAGCATTCTATAAGTAGGAAGACGTCAGCGTAGCGTAACTTACGTCTTAGATATGTCTTTAATTTTATAAAGTAACTTTTTAAGAGTAACTCAGAAATATTTAAGAGTTATGTCTTGAAACTCCATCTTTGTTAAAATAGCACAAACCATTTACCTGCAGCACACAAGTATGTATTTTTAGAGTTGTATAAAAATTGGATCAGTGTGAAACCTATATAATAACATTGTATACTGAATTGCATTTTTATATGTATAACAGAAGTATTTTCCAAACAATATTATGGAATATCATCTACTGAATAATAAAAAAAAGAAAAGCTTTTGTTTTGAATTCAACATTGGATGCAAGTATTCTAATCTTTAATAAATGCCTACTTCTCACATTCCAAGCGAAAATTTGTTAATATATCCTTTGTATGTTATTGTATGTACGTACAGACTGTTTGATTTTAGTTGTCACAGCAGATATCTCGGCTATTGTTAGAGATACTACAAAATGTTATTGAAGGAAAGTTAATTTCCATTTAATTTTCTACCGTCTGTATTAATTGATCGGATAACTATGGCATATGATATATCGTTGTAAAGAATTTCTTTTACAGTGTTAGAAAACGTTGGGTACATTCCATTTAAAATATTGAATGTATTTGCTACATCTAACACATTTGACGCTCAATTGTTCTTCAGATAAAGGCAGATAACAGAAAATTAAACGTAGCACAATTTTCCTTCTATAACATTTTGTCGTATCTCTAACAGTAGCCGACATATCAACCGTGATAGCCAAAATCAAACAGACTGTATATGTTTAGTAGTGCTAAGTCATCGAAATGTACGAGGAGTTCTCTTTAATCTCTGTAATCGGTGCACATACGCTTTTTTGGAACATATTTTAGATGATGATTAGGGAACGGAAGTATTGGTTTATTTCGAACAAGGCGATTAAACATGTGTCCATTAGCTCATTGTTGTAGTCTTTTACGTTGCCGCCTCGTTTATATTTAATTAAACAAGTTATATGTAAAATTCCGTTCCTTAATGATGATTCAATATGATATACAGGAATACAGAAAAAATAAACCTTTAGAATTCAATTTTTCAATCGGTACCTCATTTATACAAATACTTCACACGTTTCAAAAATATTCTGTTCCAAGACTGATAGGTGTATCTTCTTCTGTACAATTAACAATTAGCAGTTAAGTAATAGGTCTGTTCATACATTAGTTTTGACCAATACGAAACCTTTGGAAATATGCACCAATGAATGTTTTACATCCACTGCACCCGTCAAAATTGATCTTAACTTGATACTGGTTCTGATAGTTTCAAATTAGTTGCAAACTGCACTATTAACAAACTTAATGTACACATGTACTGCGTTCTTATCACTCCAAAACTGGTTCCACAAATGATAAAGGAATAGGTGCAGGGATATTCGGACCAGGAACCAAATACTCAGAGGGAAAGGGAATATACCCTAGCGTCTTCCAAGCGGAGGTCGATGCAATTGGAAGATGCACTCAATAGAATCTGGATAGCAACTGTCGAAAGCAAAACTTTGCAATTTTTTCTGACAGTCAAGCAGCCGTAATGGCATTGAGCTCTAACATCCTCAGTTCGAAATTAGTCTGGGAGTGCCTTGGCAGACTAAATAGCCTAGGCAAAGAAAACAGCGTTGCACAATTCTGGGTACCAGAACACATGGAAAGAGCGGCAACAAGCAAGCTAACCGATTAGCAAGGGGGGCTGCCACAATATCACTTGTGTGGGATCAGAGCCGTTTTGCGGTCAGTACCTATAAAAAAGAACATAAAGACAGAGAAGGGAGGCTCAGAGCATCTCTCTGGGAGAATCTCCTTGGTTTGAGGATCTCAAGATATTTCTAGGAAATTACAATACGCAAAGAGCAAAAACCATGCCAGAACTAAGTAGAAACATGACAAGGATAGGTTTGAAACAGAATAGCGACTGCAGGTCTTGCGGGGCGGAGGATGAAAGTCAGGAACACCGGACATCTAATTCCACTGCTATCACGGAAAACCGTGCCAGTTATCTCGGAAAAGACGTCACAGACGAAGAAGACGTACCTACTCTGAAACCATCACAGCTACTCAAATTTATTAAAGCTCTGAGGCTGGATGGGAGCTTAAGAGCGGGCCAACCCCAGCAGCTTATAGCTCACGTAAGGGGGCACAATAGATCAATAGGTCGCAGTGCAATATGAACCTTAATTAAATCTAAATCTATCTCTCCAAAACGTGCATAATGAGGTGCAATCCAAAAGCTAATGTTTTATATCATGTTTGCCTGCAGATTCGGTTTGGATTTGAAGTAAGAAGAGATCTTGGTGAACCGCAGATAATAGCAGTCGGGTTTTCTCTTCGAAACAGAAAAATGACTCGGAACCAGGACCAGCTACCGTTTAAATAAAGGGCTTCTCGTTCTTTATTAATACAGGAAGCCATGAATGACTCATTTCAAGTGCGAAAAATTCGGCAGTAGATGGTTACTTAGTAGAAATTCTTTGTAGGATTCCAAAATTCAAGAATTCTAACGTTTGGAGTTAGTCATGATTTGAGAAGCGATGGGACTAGGTGTAAGCAGGCATCTTTCGTGAATCTATATAAGTCCCTCCAGAGATTTTTACTTGTTGTAAGCGATTAACAGAAATTTACCTGTATACCTCTATGCTTTCTGATTTTCTGCCACCTTCCATTATGACAGTGCCGCTCTCACGAAACCGCACTTTTCACTTTTTTTAAACAAAATGCACAAAAAATCATTTGGACATTAATTACTGCGGAATTTCTCAAATCAATTTCTCCACTGAATAGTTCCAACCATCACTAATTAATTAATGTCGGAAAAGACGAAATTACACGATACTGTATGTAACTGTGATGACATCTTAATAGTAAGCAGCTACTACGGAATAATATAAATATTTCATACTCTAGACGCAAAACTTCAGTGTTCGTTACCGAGAGTGCACTTAAAGTGAAATCTTGCAAAAGATGTTTTAGTCTGAGATGCTAAAAAAGGTTTTGATATAGTGTGACTTCATGAAAAGCTGTAGCAGGAAATCTGCTGAAACGGCGCTATATTTTACAGCTAGTTTAGCGATAAGGCTGCGACATAGGCCGTCTGAGATCCTATCGAACGCACTGATAAGAAGAAGTTATGATCACAGTTTAAAACAGTACAGACTTTTGATAGATTCAATAATTGAATTGTTTTATACATATTTCATGTAGCAGGCAATCATAATAATTAAAACACAAAGTCCTGCTGGTACCTATATGCGCATATGCATACATAGGGTTAACGTGCCGCTACGTAACGATCGATCGGGATCAGCGATTGCGTTGCTTTTCCCCTCGATGGAAAAAAAATCTTTTCCCTGCGTGACTACCAGAAATAAAAAATAATCGCTGACGGAAGAGCATAAAACCCGGTTTTCGTCGTATCAACGGAGCCATCGCGGTTCGTGTGATTGCTCTAAGTGGTGTGTGTAATCACGGTGGCGCTTAATTCGATTTAGGTCTTCACTGTGGACTGTAAAGAAAGTGCGCTTGATCACAGGAAAGTTTAATTAAAAATTAACTTGGAACTTACTGTCGCGGTCTTAAAAAAAGAATATTATTTGAAGACCACATTTTATTACGAATTCGGGGGTTTAAAAATTATAGTCGTTAAATTTCGGAACACTTTAATTACAAACTGTCGCTTTACACAATTAAAAACACATTAGTAATGAACTGCAACACTTGTTTATCAAACAACACTTCTTCAAAATGTACTTTCTATTCATTCGAGGTATCAACCCTTCGCTTTTCAACTTCTCACTAAACTAATGGCGCGCCTGTGCAGACTTTTATAGTAGATTTCTGTCTTCTCGAACTCGTTGGAACCGACGGGAAGCTTCAATAACGTTATGTGACGCAATATGGCGTGGCTGGTAATAAAAATAGATCTATTCGCGCGTCACGGCTGTAACAATATCAAACTAAATGACGCATCAGTATTATAGTATGCACTTTTGGAAGTGTTTGAGTCGAAACAAGAGAAGTTCTCTTGGTAGGGCTACACTTCCCTGTTAAACATAGAAATAGTATGCACATTTCGCACACTTGCGGCGACGTGACGTTTACATGCTTGGTTTATGATGTCTACATGATGGCTTATTAGATTCTGTTGTGTAACCTTTTAGCAAATGTTGAAATCAATTCTTAATATAATACTCCTATACAATTTTGGTGGCGTATTAAATTTTACTAAATGAGAAACATCCCGAAGTAATGATTTTTCAGATACCACTTCTATGCTCAACAGGACAGTACACCTGTCTACTAGACAAAAGCGGATGAATTCACTTTGATGTGTTAAAAAACCGCAAGCTAACCTATTGCCTAACGCCTAATGCACTTCATTTAATCTGTGGCTACACCTTTCCTTAATGTCTAATTAAAGATTAAAGGTCACGTTAGGTCCAGCATCAAAGAAACAATTCCTTATTTTCCTTGGTTAGATACAAAAGAAATTGCGGTGCAAATAAAAATCAAAAACTCATGAATGATGTTAATCTGTAATTGAAGGAGGTCACGAACTCACTTAATCTGAAAGCTGACCTTAAACGAGCGGTAAATTAAGTTTTTGCGACATCATAAGAATCAACTTAAAGCTCGACTCGGCGATGTTTCATAGCATTTTTATTAGATTTGTCCGTAATCGCACTAAAACGAGCGTCTCGCGTAATGCGATTTGCCAAGTTCCGAACTCGCATTCGAGTAACCGACGCAAATTTATCAGAATTAAGCCGAGCGAAGAGGGACGTTCGCAAAGAGGATTATTTGGTAATCTGAAGAAAAACAGGGCCGTACATAAGTTCGACCGATGCTCAAATTATGATGCGAGACGAAGGCACAATGAAGGGGCATTACGCACGCTAATAACCGGGCCTGACGGCGTGCGATTGTATTAAATAACGGGGGCGAGTTGAACAATGGGTCGGGGATATCGTCAGGTCAGCAGAGCAGTCGCAGGACCAAATTCACTAGACTGGCTAACACGATTAGCTTTAAGTTACACACAGTGACCCCCGAGGGATATTGAATAATAATTCCTGCATTAACGTGCATTCAGCGTGGACCTCACAGCGGGATGTAGCCTTTCGGTTTTATTTACACTGATTTACTCGTTGAAATTTGATCAGTTTTCAGTTCGTCGCTTCGAACATCATAACCATGTGTTGTCCTAACATAGGTTCTGGCGATTTAATGAAAATATTAAAAGAATTATTGGTATTGAGTTGATTAGCCCTATATCAAGACGACACGAAGTAGTTCGAGGCAATCAATGAATAACTGAAACACATCCTATAATTAAGGACTAGCCTTCTTCGTCACCTCGTTCTGAATCGCGATTCGTTCCCTAATACACACTTAAGTAAAATGTTAGGACGTACCAAGAAGTCTGGAATTAACAACTGAAAAATATTAAGGACGAATGGCGCCCAACTTCATCAAAAACTTTTTTAATAATTTAGTAGGCTTTTACCCCGTTTGTACCCGCTTGTACCACTTTTATATCGTTTGTACCTCAAAGAGTAACAAAATAAAAAATAATTAAAACATGCTCTCAACTTTAAAATATTTTAATTTCGTTGACGCCATTCCGTAGAGAATCACATATCACTAACAGTTGCCAAATTTGTCTGGCGTCGAACGTTGTAATGGTCTTTCGTGGCGATACGCTGAACTGATGGAGCGACGCGGCCTTTAAAGGCCTTCTAGTAAGTCTCCCCTCATTCGAGACAAAACAAAGCGGATAAAAATCGAGAAGGGATATCGGAATACAGAAAAATGAAAAATGAAAATGGAACTATAAAAGTAGAACCAGAAAGAAAAGTGGATTTCTCTGTATGAACAAAGAAATCGAATACAAGCATGGGTCGTAAAAATTGGCGTCGCATAAATACCCGACTGTTCGAGACAAAACAAGCGGATAAAAATCGAGAAGGGATATCGGAATACATAAGAATGAATGCGGAACTAAAAGTAGAACCAGAAAGAAAAGCGGATTTCTCTGTATGAACAAAGAAATCGAATACAAGCACGGGTCGTAAAAATTAGCGTCGCATAAATACTCGACTGTTTTAACGCAGAAACGGGAAAATTTACTGAGAATTGTTTATAATAACTCAACAAGTTCACAGAGCACAAATATTACCAGTTATCACTGTAATTGATAAAATTTTGCAATAATCAACCACAATTTACGGGAGTACAACACACACGGACAGTCCCTTGTGCTGCCAAAATGTCGAATGGTGCGAGAAGCAGTAATAGAAGCAAGTTTTAAATGCGACCAAAATGTCGGCCAATCGGATTACAATAGAAACGTGATATCAACGCGCTAAAAACAAAACTGCAATGTGGCCAAATGACAACCACTCTAACATGCCACACATAAATATTAAAAGAACCTTCAAATTAACCTGTGACATGTGTCTATTTGTTGAATGGTTAAGAGTTTGAGTTGTTTCCTGTATCCAAACTATCCACGCATGTGGATTGAATTATTTTCTGGATGACACTTGTAATAGCTACTGTTAATAAACGAAATTAAATTAAAATATTTCTTACTTTTGCAATAAAACACTGAAACATATATTTCTCTACAAATCTGTAGGCCGAACTTTGTAAAATGATATTTTCTTTTTTGTAATCCTGCTTGCGTGTCGAGTATTTCACACAACCTACACACGCAATGTGTACTGGAACTCAACCTACGAATTACACGTTTCAGACATTTTACATGAAAAACTAAATAAAATTTAGAAGAGTTCTATTCATATTTAAATAACGCTTGGCCTAATTCCGAAGTCTCGGTTAAATATGAACGCGTTTTCCTGCTAATTTCCTCTGAATTACAAAAATGCCCCAGATCCAGAACAAACACGAAAGAACAGGGAGCGTGTTAAACGGCAATTTTTCTCCAAATTTGCCTGGGCCGGCCCTCGATAAAGTGAATAATAAATGTGCCTGAAAGCATAGGCCAGGTCCCATCGAGTTTCATTAATTAAACAGGACCATATCGGGGCTATTTTGTTCTTGGCAAATCAAACCGTTTGCGCGATTGTCGGGGATTAAATTACTCGAGACGCACTATAATTAATAAGACGTTAAGCTCGCAAGCAATTGAACGACAAAAGATAATTAAGACGGGAATGAAAGATATTTTATGCGTCATTAAGTTAGAAGAAGGACGCGGGTAAGTGTGCGCCGACGGTTGGGAGATATAATTAAAACGGGTCGTAATTGCAGGGATACTTAAAGTTCGGTTTTAATTTAACAAGCTAATTGTACACTGAGTTTCTTATTTACCTTACGAGTAGAATGCGCCTCTATAATTTGTACGTACAAAATGTCCATAAGATGCAAGAATAAATATTCTTTGAACGGAGAAGTTATAGAATGAATTATTTTTAAGTAAAAATTGCGAGTTTTTAAAGAAATTTTGCATCTGATGCAGTACTCTTTAAGAAGTCGAGACTTTGCAAAATTTGGAAAACTACTTAAAATTTTAATGATAATACCAAGAATACCTTTAAAATATTGAAGTTACGATTTTCTATTTCCTCTTATTTTCTGTTTATCTTTTTGTTCAGGTATGTACACTTTTACTGTTAGAAAATTGTTACAAAATTTCGCTCGCTACATAAAATTGAAAGAAAATAGAAGACTTTTCTAGCACTCAAATGACCAAATATTGAGTTTTTTTGCTCTATTTAAAAATCAAAATACCGAAATTAAAACAACCTAACGTGGTTTATGAAATCAAATGTTCAAATTGTAATTTTGTTTATATAGGTGAAACGAGTCAAAATTTAAAAAAAAAAAACGTTTAGACCAACATAAATATCATATTCAAAAAAATCAAAATCATTCAATGCTTGTAGAGCATTCATTAGTAAATAATCATAATTTTGATTTTGATAATACTGACATTTTGTACAGTGAATCTAATATTTTTAAAAGACGTTTCATAGAAATGTGTAAAATTAAAATGTCTCCAAATTCTATTAATAAACGTACGGACTTTGAAAATTTAAATGACATATTTTGTAGTTTTCTACACTCTTTAAACAGATCTGTCAATTAATTTAAAAAAAAAATTAGTTTTAATTTAGTTCTAGTTACTTTTCTCTTTATTCCGGACAACTCGTATTTTAGTTTCAAATCATGTTACCTTTTCATTTCTCTTGACGACTTGTTTCTCTTGACAACTTGCTTATTTACTTTATTTCATTCCTGACGAAGCGATAAATCTGTAGCGAAACGTTGAGTGTGTTCCCTTCATTTTTCTGTCCGGTTTTAGATTAAAAAAACTTTGTACTTATAAATAATTACGTTTTCGCTTCTTTTTGGACGTAGGACTGTGACTTTTATTTTAAAGTTTCCTTTAGTTCGATTATAAAACGGGCTTAACTCCACGGAGGATCTAAGATTAGATATAATTTTAATCCTGGCCCATGGTTCAGTAAAATAAATTTGCCAAATGAAAAGTTTCATTAACATTTCTTGGAATCTTTTTTTCATTTTTACTTATTTTGCATTTTTACACGAGTCACTCACGATCCTATTCGCCGTTTGTTGGACAAAAGTAAAAAATTTCTGTTCTTGACTTGACTTTCCTTTTAGTTTTATCATGATAAGCACCTTAACCTTCCTTTTTTGTGTTTTCATTTTTCTTTCTCTTCTCATTTCTCCTATCGTTTCTTTGCTCTCTTTCTTTTCTTCCTTTCATCGACTTCTCCTTTATCATCTTTAATTTTCTATCCGTTTTCCATTTTTCAATAAAAAAAATGTCCGTACTTATTTGCTGCCAATTAATTATCAAATTTTCAGATAATCGTATCTGGAATATTGCAAGTTTTTCTATTACAATTAAAGTCGACTTTTGTTGAATAAGAATTTGTATAAAATTCCTCCTTTAAAATATTTTCACGATAGGACAAAGTGGTTCTTGTCTGCAATGTTTTTTTTTTAATTTCATTCTGTGAAAATTGTGTAGATAAGTCATCTGGCGTTCTTTTCTCAGCAAAAAAGACCTCAGGAGTATAAGTGTATTTTTCATATGCGTAACATTACATGACTTTGTTACTTTCAAACCTCCTAGCCACCGAAGGAAAAGTAATTGATTTCTCTCGCCTCAGTACTGAACGACACCTGAAGTGAATTTCGACCACCACCGAAAATTAACACGAGTGTGGTTCCAAACCACGACCTTGCGTTCACAAAGTCGGTCCTCTCACTACTGAACCGTTCAGGTGTTAAATTAGTAGCGATAATGATAATTGTTTTCAGTTGTCACCAATAGCTTTCCCAAGATAAATCTTAGTTCACTGGCTACATGGAACTTAATTTAAATTTAAGTTGTTTGAAATTCGTCTTTTTCACTAGTTAAGTAGTACAGCCTAGTTTACAGTTTGCTACATCTGAGTCTCAATAATTAATAGATACTCGATGATTCTTGGCATAATTCAATTACTATATTAGCTCTTCGATTGGTATACGTATTTTACAATTTGTTCCTGAAAGAATCATTGTTTTTGGGAGACTTCTTTTTTGGATTCCTTTTGCTCATCACTGGAACCTTTGTCCATCCAATCCATAAATTTCGCTGCTATTCAATGGATGCCTCCACGTCTCCTCTGGCCGAATCAACCCTTAAATTTTTACAGCGGGCGTAGGAGGATCGTCGACCTGTTCGTGCAGCTGCAATGACCCGTATTCAGGATGGCGCGGTGAGAATACCACGGCTCGGCCTTTCGAGCGTGAAATACGCGAGCCCAGCGAAATTCCGCGCGGTAAAATGGTACGTGAGTAATACGATCGCAATGTGAAATAAATGCTTCGTTTGTTGAGGAGCGGCTTTGTTATAAACCTTAAAAAAACGATATGATTCGAATTCATAAACGAGGAATCGAAACGTGCAGTAAAGGTACAGTGCCTTTAATTGAATTCCCCATTAAAGTAAGCTGTGATTTTTTATGAAGTTGGCGACACAATTCTAGAGAAAACAGTTGTTATTAACTGTCAGTACTGATCATAACATCAAATAAAAACACAACATTAAAGTTTAAAGTAGATGATCAAAATGCTCTCCTTCAGCTTGAATACATAAGCGTACTCTGCGTTTCATATTTTCAAACCCGTTTGCTAAGTGTTCGGGGGTTATGTTAGCACACACATCTGTAATGCCCGCACGAAGTTCTTCGATTGTGTGACAAGTAGTTCTAAAAACTGTGTTTTTCATATGCAAATAAATGAAGTAATCCATAATTCTGAGATCCGGAGATCTTGCAGGAAAATTCACAATCCGATTATCGAAAAATTGCTGTAGGAAAGTCATTGTTTGATTAGCTGTGTGGGCAGTATCATTGTCTTGCTCAAAAAACCCTTCTGTAAGTTCATCATCATGTAGATGATTAATGAAAGGTTCTAATAACTCATTTCGGTATCTTTCAGCAGTTACTGAGTCGTTAAAAAATATTGGTCCGATGATATGCCTTCTTGACACTGCTAGCCAAACACCAAAATTTTTAATGGATTAATGGAGTTTCCACAAATTCATGGGGATTTTCTGCTGACCATATTCTCATATTCTGTTTATTTAAATACCCTGAGAGATGAAACCAGACCTCATCGGAACAGAAACACTTGCCAAGAATGTCGTCGTTATTTAAGTTATCAAGAAACCACTGACAATATTCTGTTCTTCTGTAAAAATCTACTGGCCTGAGTTCGTGGACTGCTTGAATCTTATATGGATAAAGCTATAAGCCTTTTTTAAGAATAGTGTGACATGTTCCCACTGATAGCTGAACTTCTTGTGAAAGTTTCGCAATAGATTTCTTGGGAAAGTATTCCATTCGATCCCGAACATCTTCACTGCAGGCTGCAGTCCTAGCTGCTCCACTTCCTGTTTTGCGACCAAGTGATCCTGTTTCACGAAATTTAAGAACACAAGCATAGATATGTTTAACTAGCTGTTCATAAGGAATAGCAAAATTAGGAAACTGCTGTGGAAACTTCTGTACACACTGATTAATTGAATAAACTAACTGTCCTTTTTCTATGTTTGAAAATAACTTTGAACAATAAATATTTTCTGCTGGAATTCTAACATTTTGAATTAATTGAAAATACAAAGTGTCAATTTGACCTTTGTTTAATTAAATAATTGAACAGATATCAGTTCTACAAATCTTAGGAGAAAAAAACAGTAAAATCATAGCCCACTTTAATGAGGAATTCAATTGAAGGCGCGGTATATACGCAGTGCAATGCAACGAAATGAAATATGCACCGAAAACTTAACCTTGCTTGCAGTTTTATGTTTAAGCAATTTCTACATAATTGCAAGGAATAATAAAGTAAATATTTACTTATGTATCTTATGTTTGAACGATCTTATTTAAGTTAATTAACAATTCATTGTTCAGACACGTTGACTGATGAGCATGCACGCAATAGAAGCTGCGGCCTGCTGCAATGCAAACTGCATGAGCGTCGTTCAAATACAATTACTCTTTTTATTGGTACGATTACCCATTGTCGAAAAGAGGCAAACAAGTTAATCAAGAAGATGCAGAACCAAGGTGTTGTAGAACCATTGCAAAGTATATGGACGTCCCCTGTTTTACTTGCAACGAAGAAGGATGGCAATACGCAGTATGCGTACGACTTCGGGGTTCGCAAATAATAATCGTCGACTCTCAAACCCTTTAGTTAAACACAATCGTACACACAATAAAGGCTACACTAATATTGATATACAGCACTTATTTAACAAATAACACTTCTATAATTCACTGTTTACTAGTCCAAGTTGTTCGCACTTATCGCTCGCTAACTTTAAAACTGTTTAAATCGCGCGCTCATTTACACTTGTACAGCTAATTCATTTCCAGAAACGCGTGGAACCATCACGAACTCTTCGCGTACTCTTTGGAATATTCCGAACGGCGTACAGATGGTGTACCTTCTCGAAAATACTGTAGCCTGGAACAGTCATGAATATTTCCAGGATCTCGCGAAAGAGTCGGTTGACCAACAGATGGCGCCATTCCTCCGAATACAAAATTTATTTGCGCTCCAACTTATGTCTAACATTATGTGGCAAACAAACAATCTACACATTATTAAGAAAATCTTACAAGTAGACGCCAGGGGACGGTTTCCCTCTACTTTCTAATCACATTGATCATAGGGATAGGACCGCTAAACGCCAGCGTTCTGGTGTCCCTTCAGCAATTTATTTTGCGAGATATATGACATTATATTCATAAAAAAAATAATAACAATAAATTAACTGCAATCACAAAAACGAATACGGCCTATCGTAAATCAAACATATCTAGCCAAGCCGACACAAACAAACCAACAGCAGCAATGAATATAAAAGAAATTGATTATTCCATAAAAGAGCTTTACAGTTGGCAATAAACGTCTCTGTGATATACTCCAGGTCGCAAAAGCGAAACGTATCGGTGGTGATAATAATTAATTTCGATTCAGCGCCGGCGTTTCGTCCAAAACTTCCGCTGAAGGTGATTAATAACGGCGAACGAAAAACCGGATTCCGGCGCGTCCCGTTACCTGTCCAATAAATCAAGGGATTTTTCATTGTAAATCAAAGTGACGGCGAGCATGATTGAAATGTTTCAACATCTCACCGCAAAAAACTGTGGTGAATTGAAAAGATTGACGTGCGACTATTGAGAGATATCGGGGGTCAATCACACCATTTTAAATTTTGAATCGACTTAATTCCACTAAAAATAAGGGAAAGAAAACGATGACTTGATAAAAGTTCGCAGCCCTGCCCTGACGATGTTGGAAAGTTACTCAGGACGATCTTTAATATTTCAGCAGGATGAAAACTTTGCGCATCTGAATGTCTGGACGAGAGATTTTCAGCTTAACGTAAAAGAAATTTCCTGTCCTTTTTTCATCAGGTAAGCAGCTTAGAAGGCCGCCGTAATTATTGCAGTTAAACACGTTAAGCAGCTTACAGAAAAATTAAATAAGGCGCATTAAACGTATTTAGGAATTTTGTATATCAAAGAATATTAAAGATAAAAAAAAAGTTGTTGATACATTTTGTAAACGAATATTAAAGATATGATAAAAAAGATTATACAGATTTTTTTTAAACTAGCGCATCCACCAAAAGCGAAATAATAACTAAATTAAGAAATAAGTTTCATAAGACGTCAATTTAGAGCACGCGTCCAGTTTTAGAAAACGAGTCGTGAGACGAGTTCTCTAAAAGGACAAGTGACAGAATTATAGCAAATATGTCGTAAATAGTCCTGTACTTACTTCTGTCTACTCCTTCTTTATTTTGTTTCCTCTCAATGTTAGCGTTAATTATTATTATTATTATTATACACACTCGATCTTCGATTTTTCATTTTATTTACATTTAGTATTTACAATTTATAATTTCACAATCCTAAAGCCAATTCCTGTTAATGAAAAGAATAAGCTTTTTGTGGTCTTATTAATTATAGAAAGAGGTAGATCAAGGGTTAATACTGCTGGTTGTAATTTATAAATTCAGTTACGTTATTGGATAGTAATATCTCTCGTTTCAATCACTTTTTTTATTAAATATATACAACGACGCTCACCATAAATGATACCATTTGACAGTTTCGTAGCCCTTACGCTGAATATTCTTAAGGGTGTGGTTCGCATGCGTTAGTATCATTTAAGCTGAGCGTCGTAGTACATACTTGCGACAAAGTAACTACTCATTAAGCCTGTATCATATTATCACATAAAATGTTACCAGCAAAAAGATATACAAGTTTTAGGATAGTGTAAAACAGTAAAACAAATTATGATACTATAAAATCACACAGAAACAGATGTATTTGTGTACGTTTTATAACATTTATTCCCATGTTCTTAGTAAATGACATTTTACAGGCTATTTTTGTTATTTATGGTAGCCAAGTAAACGACAAATTACGGGAACAGATATGTAATATTTTACAGGCTGATATAAGAGACCTGTAAAATTTTACAGGCTTGTAGAAAAGCAGATTGTCTATTTGCATCACCGTGACTACGTCTAGCTAGTGTGGCGGCCCGCGTTTCCAGGAGAAACCCGACCACTCGGCCGGTCCGTTGTATTTAAAATTCGGGGTAGCAAGAAGATCCGGCCGAAAGAACGAAAAGGAAAGGTTTCTGGGAAGACGGAAAAGGGTCAGCACGGCGACTAGAAGCAAACCCCGGTAGCGGAGGGACAGTACAAACCAAGCGTCCTCAACACCCGCATCAATTATTATTTCCATGCCTGTTGTAATTATACCTGCGCTAATAAACCGTTGTAAAGTTTATTCTTTTCATTAATCACGAAGCATAAATCCCCAAACTAGAAATAACGCCTTCGATAAAAAAAAAACGTTTTCATAAAAAAAAAAATTAAAATTAATTAAAAATCGCCACGTGAAAATGAAAATAAAAGTTTGAAGGCGACACGTTTTGCAATTAATCTTTACGAGGCTCACTCGATTGAACTTCCAGCTCGCTCGTACACATTAATTTACAAAGTTTGACACGTAAATAACTACTCCTTGCTAATATTTCTTGGTACTATTTTCTCGTAATATAAATTAGTATAATGTAAAACAGCTTTAAGTCAACGTGATCTTCAGAATTTTTAAAATGAATTGAGTGGAGGCGTTTTTATGATCCAAGTCTTGGTAAACTGCATGTTACTGTAATGTATATCATTTCTAATGTCAACTTCACATAAATCTTCTTTATAGAAAATTGTTTAAGACTGATCAATTTCCAATATAAGTTCGATTGAGATGTTCATTTGACATGTGATGTGGGTTTCAAACCGATCGAAGTTCTTAATTTGGGCCAGCTGTTCTCCATCAAATAATCATCGTATTGTACTTCAATCTTTCATAATAATTTGAAATAACGATATACATTTTTTACTAACTGAAAATTAAAATCCGTGGTCCGATTTTTACTTATGTTCAACACTGAAAGTGCAGATGCAGACTGAAAGTTTTACAAAATAATATATACCACCTTCACAAAACTTTATAATTCCTATCATTTCGGAAAAAAAAGAAGAAAGGCATATTATTCTGAAAATATCTTGCTTTAAAAATGAGAGATTATAAAACTGAAAAAATTTTTTCTAGTAAAAGGAATTATTTCTTTTTATTCCCATGCCAAATATACGAACAGGATATTTTTTCAAAATTATTATATTTTTATATTGTAATGAGAATTAAACAATTTTATAAGACCGATTTTAAAAACTCATCTGAATTATCATCTAATAAAAAAGGAACCTCGATTTAAAAAAAAATAAATAAATAAAAATTGTTTGTGAAGTCTGTTTTAATTTTTGTGTTTATCTTAGAACTAGGAAATTAATTTGGCTTAACTATAATTGAGAATGAGAATAAGTAGATTAACTTAACATCGAGAAGGAATCGTTAGCTTAATTGGGTTGTACGGCTTTACCATAGTGGGTTTTACACTCTTTTTCATCGGTAAAACTGACCGCTTGTGATTTTTTGTGTATTAAGGTGGCTTCCCATGGTGCGTGTCTTTACGGACGAGTCCGTACAATCGCACCAAGGGAAGGATGTCGTCTGTGGCTGTGTGGGATCGTGCTTTTCGCCGTCGATGAACATGCGTTAATAATTTCATTGCCGCATAGTTACCAATGTAATAATAATTAATTTTCAACACTTAATTTTCAAGTTTTTGAATCCTTATTAAAATGAGCATTCATGTTGTAACTCATCAATAACGGAAAACAAAAATAGAAATGTCACATACAGTGTTTGACACATAATAGAAACTCAATTAAGGGACAGTAATATGCGATTTTCAGCGTGGGAAGTCTTCATGCGGTCTGGAGTGGTGCGCAGTCGTCCGCCATCCATGGTGCGATCTGCGAAAACATGCACCATGGGAACCACCTTTACGCGGAGAAGTTATTCTTGACTCACCGATTGTGTATTTTTTATGTGTACAGCGGCAGTTATCTCCAAAGTTAACTCCCTGCTATTACCTATCTCTCTCACACAAATAATTTCGTGTTTCTGTGCACGTTTTGAATACGGAGCGGCGTCACCTAGGTATTATACATCATGCAAGAACGCAAATTATTGAGTCTAGGTTAAGACTTAATAAACTTTCATTACAAAGCAGTTGTCTGTTATTGGTATTACGTCTGGTGTACCTCAGGACAATCAACTGAACCAACTCCCTTTCGCAATTTATTCCTATAGAATTTCGCGTTTACATACATAGGCTGCTGGAAAAGTTTCTGGAAATGGTATGAAAAACGCATATGAAATTTGGTAAACGATATCATTGTTTTTCGAAGTATTCGCCTTTGACGTCAATACACTTTTGCATACGCTCGAACCAATTTCTAAAGCACGTTTTCCACTCTAAAGATGGCACCTCAGAAACCAGTGTCCAGAATGTTTCAACCGCTACTTCAGCCGACGAAAATCGCTCACCACGCATTTTATATTTGATAATTGGCAACAAAAAGAAATAGTTAGGTGATAAATCAGGTGAATATGGACAATGAGTCATTAATTCAACATTTTTGTTGGACAAAAAATCAACTGTTTGACGGGCTGAGTGAGAGCTGGCGTTGTCATGATGGAGAATAATCCGTCGATTTCTATGGTTTCGTCTTATTTGATATTGATTTCCGGCAAACAAATTGTAGTATACCAATCAGTATTCACGGTTTTTCGATCATCTAAAGCCACGGTTGCTACACGTCCAGTTAAACCAAAGAAACAAGCAATTCATTGCTTCGCATCACTGCGTGAACGGACAACTTTTGTTGGTTTTGGTTTATTTTGAAATACCCAAACGGTAGATTGTTGTTTATTTTCTGGCTCGTACGAACAGATCCACGTTTCGTCACCAGTAACGATGTTATAAACTAAATTTGAACGACTTCTATTGAATTTCTTGAGCATTTCTTCGCACTATTTGACACGTTCTTGCTTTTGCGCTTCTGTTAAATTGTGTGGGATCCAACGACTGCAAAGCTTTCGTACGTTCAAATGATCACGCAAAATCTGGTGTATTGCTTTCATGTCAATGCGTAAGGATGCTTAAATCTCACAGTAAGTCACATGTCGATCTCGTTCAAGCATTTCACGCACAACAGCTACGTTAGTGGCAACAACAGATGTTGATGGACGACCTTCACGAAATTCGTCACTGAGAGAGGTACGTCCACGCTGGAATTCGGCAAACCAATTATAAACACTGGCTCTTTGATGGTGCTTCATCTCCAAAAGCCAAATGAAGCCGATCGAGGCATTGTTTCGGCGTTAGACCACATTTGAAATCGTAAAAAATCATGGCACGAAAATTTTCACGCGAGATTTCCATGTTTACACAAAATTTCTTTTTCTCAAATGCGGTACAAACAAAACAAGTTCACTTGGATAGGAACTGTCAATAGAATTATAGGCGAGAAACATCAAATTTGTCAAATATGACAGTTGATAAACGCTAACAATTCTAGACTTACTAGATTCCAGAAAATTTTCCAGCAGCCCACGTATTCGTACCTATGCGCGGGGCAAGCGGACAAGGCAAACGTGTAAACTAAACAGACGCTCGGCATTCGCCTTGTCGCTCGCGCTAGAAGCGGTCTTTTGAAGGCGAATCAAAGGACTGACAATGCCCGCGAACGAGGCAAATTCAATATTTACACATTCGCTGTGAAATTCGTATAGAACGCGAGTTTTTATACGTTCGTGCTCGTGTCTCGCCTCCTCAACCTCACATTCGTCCGCTCGCCTCGTGCATTCGTGCGAATACGTAAACATGCCATTCGCGAGTCTGGCGAATGACGAGGTGAGACGTTCCCATGATTGTGTAAACGCGGTATAAAGTGTAATACAATAATTTTTTTTCTGTTTTCCAATGATTGATTTAGTGACTACAGGCTAAAGAAAACTTGTTTCTAATTAGGGCACGCCGTTTGTTCAGAACATTGACTATTTTTATATAATTCGTTAGTAATTATTAATTATTATGTATCAGATTCGCCCCAGGATGCCCACAACTCTTTCATTTTTCGTCTATTCTGTTTGATTTTGATGATGAATGACGAATGATGAAAATTTAGTCATTGCAAGTAATAAATATAAAGTACCCCGAAGTAGTAAGAATAAAAACATTATAAAAAATAGTATGTGATTTGTTCATCATTACAAGTACATGTTAAAAAAACAATAAAAAATCAGTGGATTTCGAATATCGAAAACTGAATTCCTGTCAGGAAATATTGTTTCTCCTTGTGTTTTTGTGTCATTGGAAATATTGAATGTCTACTTCTTTGTAGTGTCAGTGAAAAAAATAAATTTCTTATATTTTCTGGAAATGTTCGTGATGAATCGAAATTTTATATATCAAACAAGGAAAAAAAAAATGGAAATGGCAGTTTTAATATCAGTTACAATTCCCGTTCGAAACTTTGCATATTTATATTGAACTCGAGGCGAAATTCCTCGCTTTGGTGGAGTCGGCCGACTTCATAAGAAACTTTGAAACTCGAAGAAATATCAATAATAAGCTGACGTCTATAAATAACAGTCGCACGATGTATCTCACCATTACTTGTTCGGAATGAAATGGGGCGGAGGAATGTCGTAAAACGCGTGCATATCGAGTAATATTTTAGTGGTCTGAATGGCTCCGTCCAATTTAGTTTTCGGAGGTATTGTGCCCGTCGACCCGGCTTCATATTTTCCGCAAAAATAAAACTGCTCACCAACCATTGTTCGCCTAAAAGTTATATAAAATATAGTGCGTCGCGTTGAAAAATCGCGCGACTTAAAAACCTCGTAATTACGTGTTTTATTTTCGCGTCGGAAACGAAATTGCATTTTGCAAACGCCAAGTACCCGCATGCAAATGTAAATAATGCAAGCCGGGGTAATTTTTTTACAGTTTTATGTCACGTTTCCATTTCGTAATAAATAAATTACATTCATTTGAAACCGTGCGCATTCCTTTACAAATTAACGAGAGCCGACATACCACCACGTGGAAAAAATGTTTGTTTTGTGGAAAAACGGGATGATTCTCTTCGTAGTTGGCTAAAAGCGAAACGAATTGCTCACAAATTCATAAATTTATATGAGGTACTAAATACAGACGATTTAAATTAATCTCAAAATCAATTGTCCCTTACAACCGTTTTACATACAATTTCTTGTGCAAAGTGACAAAGAAGCTCGATTCAACCAATGAATGTTAACTGTGGTAGTCTGTCTTTGTACAAGATTTTGTACAAATTTTGATACATACGTAGATGTAAAATAGCTCTTACTTGTAGTGTTACCACAAAGGTTTAAACTGATTACGGCCTGTAACATTTAAACATTTAAGTTTGCGCTGCTTTGCATCAGCTGCAGTCACATATAGCTCAGTGAAGAAAGTGCATGGTACAAAAGGTGTTAAAAGGCGCTGGGATGAAATAATATCCAGCTGTGGATGGCAGTACGCCCTAGGCGCCAATGTTTCCAATGTCTCTCGGATTCGCAATAGCTTCATGCAGCTCCTTTATTCCCTACTACGTGTTGAAGGAAGCGACACAACAATAAAACATACAGTTTAGTACAAAACCGTATGTTTAATTTGCACTTGAAAATAGTTATGATTACAAAATTGTAGTATAAATACATATATATTTAACACTTAACAAGAATATATTAAATAACAATAACGTATTAAATAACGTCGCCTCAGGGAATGTTCTTTGCAATGGCCCGAGTTATCGCGGACGTTGCGGGGCGATGATTACAGACAGCTGCGGAGCGATATAGATGGACGCCATTGACCAGCTTATGCAAGAAATAAGAGGGTTGATGGGAAGATCACACCAGAGGTGAAACAGTACATATCCTGCGAGGGATCAGCAGAATGTACTAGTGAGGGAAACGGTTCCCAAGCCGTGGTTGACCAATAGTACGTTTACTCGGGCGGAATGGTCACTATTCTGCGGGGGATTAGCAGAATGCTGGAGAGAAAGGTTCACAAGCCGTGGTTGACCAACAGCATGCTTATCCGGACGGAATGGTCAATATCCTGCGGGGCACCAGCAGAATGCTAGAGGGAAAGGTTCACAAGTCATGGTTTATCAACAGCATGCTTACCCGGACGGAACGGTCAATATCCCGCAGGAGACCAGAGGAATACTGGCTACGAAGGAGCAATGGATTAACCACGAGTGGTAGGGTTAGGAGAGGACTCGTGGGTGACCAGCAAGTCAGCGTTCCGGGGTCGCGTCTCGCCTTTTATAACGGTTTGCGTCTCCCATTTGTGACGTATGTCGTGGGGAGCACAAATAGATCGCGCGTTCCATGCATGTTGGAACAAACCTGTTCAAGCGATGGGTAAAAGGCCAGGAGTAATATCCAATTCATCCCAAAATATAAAATGTACCTTCCTCTTTGTAGAACGATACGATATTCTGTCATAATAAATAATATCTCTTAAATTAAACTGAACACAATCAGAAAACGGATCATTTATTAAATTTTTAATTGGAGTAATTTATGACTTTTATAAACTAACAGTTAAAGTTACCTTTTAATGAGTGAACCTGGCCTTAGGCCCGGTTTTTCGATCACAGGTTAGCCCTAACTATCGGTTTATTTCCATGGTAACAAGTACGAAGACAATTGTTTCCATGGCAATAAACTGAAGGTTAAAGTTAACTTGTGATTGAAAAACCAGCCCTTAATTAATTCAATTTGAATTATCTAACAATCCGATGATTTAAATCAAAATTTCAGTTGTCTTATCACACTTGCCAACAATATTTAACACACTCTAATTAGAAATTATTTTTTATATTATTAAATTATAATCGTAATGTAAAGTTAAATTCTGCTAACTTTATTTCCAGTAATTATTCGTCGTACTAATGTGTAACTGGTAATTTAACAATCGACTCACTCATTGTCTGTACTCCCGATGTCAATGGTAGGGGTACGGGCACGAGTTAATTGCCTTTGTAAGTCGAGGTCAAGGGCGGCTACCCCTATGCAGAATAGGTCCAATCCTGTGAGTCATGGAACGTTAAAAAACAGAAAGCAGATCACGACTTCCCAATATTAGTACGATGAAGTATACTTGAAAGCGTGCCAACGAAACTCATAAGTGAATCTGCAAAAGTGGCGTGTACAACGAAGTACGCAAAGCAAATCTAGGTTGGCAGAATGACAAGCATTAGATTTTTCAACAAACGATTGTAATTGTTCAGATTACCTTAAATCGAAAATAACGTCAAATTACGCAGGCGCTTATACGAAACTTCCAATCGTAGGAAAATTGCGTCATTTTGATGCCTTTTCTCTCGATTTAAGAATAAGCCCTCCTGATGCAAATTTGAGGTCAGTCGAACGAAGCGGAAAATACTCCAACATTCTGAAGCGGATTTAAATAAATTCCGACGACTCAGTCGAACAAAAATTTCTCTAATTTTCTTCCAGCAAAAATTTACGGTAATCTCAGTCACATTTTAGAGCCATTAAACAAGTAACGCACCCAATAAGGACAAACTCGCAGAATTTTATGCCGTTAGTATTAGCCAATCAGTATGAAGACTTAGAAAAGTTCTTATACGGGCATAAAACAGAGGCGAGGCGATCCCTTTTTTTTAAGTCGAAATTAAACGGAGATGCTAACTGCATAACCGAGAATACTGAACTGCCGGTGTCTGTGAAGCTGGCGTATCATTTCATGGAATCTCATAAGTTCTCACTTTGTCCTACGCAAAATTAACGGCCTATTCTTAGAGGAAATTAAAAGATCTGTAGTTCTACATGAGTTCTAGAAAGAGTTCTAGAGAAAAACATTGCTATTTCTTATTACAAAACTTTAATAACACAATATAAATATAATAACACAATAATTAGTTACGCAGATACAAATGAGACGCTGTCGAATATTCGACAGTTCTATGAGTTCTACATTTTTTTCCTTGTAGCTCAGAACGTATCAAAGGACTTTCTACAGAGTTCCGGCCACAAGTCTCATTAGATTATTGTTTGAGCAATTTTAAATCCCTGAAATTGGAGTTATACAGGTTATAGCCGAGACGCTATCGAATATACGACAGTTCTGTGAGCTATATAATTTTTTCCTTGTAGTTCGGAACATATTCAACGACTTTCTGCAGAGTTCCAGCCACAAGCCTCATTAAATTTGTTTTTTGAGCAAATTTAAATCTTGCGAAATTCGAGTTATACAGGTTATAACTGAGACGCTGTCAAATATCCGTCAGTTCTGTGAGCTCTATAATTTTTTCCTTGTACTTAGAAACATATTCAATGACTTTCCGCAGAGTTCCAGTCATAAACCTAAGTAGATTATTATTTAGCAATTTTAAACTCCGCCAAATTCGAATTATACACTTAATAAGTGAGACGCTGTCGAAAACACGACAGTTCTGTGAGCTTTATAATATTTCCCTTGTAGTTCGGAACGTATCCAACGACTTTCTGCAGAGTTCCACCCACAAGCAATAGGCAACACGCAATATTATCGGTCACAAGTATTTTAGATTTAATTAAATTAGAAATTTCACATTAGAGCAACTCGACATCGCACGGAAAATGTTGCTGGCGATAGCGCATGTTGAAAAGTGACAAATATTGCATCGTAGTATTAATATCGAAATAGGGTGGGATGGGCTCTGAGTTTCCTAGCGCAAAACTTTTCAATCTTGATTTATTCTATTCATTGGTAAATGCAGGGTGCACCAAATACTTCCTTTTCTTTCTTTTTTTTATACTTATAGTCCCATTTTATTTCGAATAGGAAAATGTAATAAAACATAGCGTGTTCCATTTAGAAAATACTTAAGTTTAGTTTATATCTTTTATCCGACCGTCAATTATTTTTCAGTGACCATACAGAGAAACTTAGAATTAGTCCCTCTAAGTTTTGTATTAAGCATTAACTATTAATGAATTTATAAAATCAAATCAAACCGAGTCAAGAAAAACAAAAGACGATCGGATCGATTTATAATTAAAAAAAAATTAAATAATGTCGAATAGAATTACAGAATGGCAATTTGACAAAAAAAATGATTTAATGTTTATGCATTCTTGTCTAGTGGAGGCCTGTCTTAATAATTTATTTAAAAAAGTTACAAGAATGAAAATTTTATAAAACTAACAAGTCAATTTGACTTAAGTAGTAGGAATAGGCCGATTCTGGAACCTCCTCCGACCTTGACCAATAAAGTCCAAGGTCAAGGTCGGAGGAGGTTCCAGAATCGGCCTATTCCTGACGTGACCTCACCATGACCTTAAACTTCAAGGCCATGACCTTGAGGTGACCTCGATCAAGGTCAAGATTAGAGGAGGTTCCAGAATCGACCTGTTCCTAACGTAACCGAGAGGTAACTTTGAAATGACCTTGAGGGTTCAAGGTTAAGATCGGAGGAGGTTCTAAAATTTGCTTTGTGCCGATGTAACTACAAGGTTAAGGATCAAGTCAGAGGAGGTTGCAAAATTTTCAATGTCATTGACGTGACCTCATCATTACCTCTAAAAGCGAGGTCAGAGGAGGGTTCCAAAAATTATCTATCCTTGACGTGACCTTAACTTGACGGAGGATCCAAAAACGGTTTATCTTGAATACGACCGTAAGGTTGGAGGAGGTAGGGACCCCCACCTAAAATCTTGTTATATAAGGTTCTTCATTTGGGAATAGATTCAGTTGTTACAGAACTGTGAGTTGTGTTGTTAAGTTAATCACCTACCTACATACATAAAAGTAAGTTTAAGTCATCTTATTGTAATAATTTATAATTTGTATATTTTTATTGTATTTAACAGTGACATCTAAACAAGTGGATTTTTTCCTGAAGCAAAAGAGAAGGCACGTGAACGATCCTTTTGATGACGTACAGAAGAAAAGACTTCTGACTGAAAACGTTGACAAACCAAAAGAAGAAAAGCCGGATGAGCACGGTTTGAATATGCCCTCAGTTCGAAACGAGTTTCAATTTGAAATACTCTCCCAGCCTTACTTCACAGATGAAGATTTTCGTCAATGTGATACTAATGAGACAGCACCTTCCGAGATTTCAGAAGCAAGAGAGGTGACTGACGTAGATCAGTTGCCACTTTTAGCTCAAAGTGTATATTTTCTAAATAAGAGCCGTACGAAGTGGATTTGTGTCGGACTGTGTACCGAAACATTTTTTGATCCGATAATACGTATTATGGGTTCCAAAAGGCAGAGCATATCGTTTTTAGAAGAGGAATGGAAAGAATTTTGTTCTTATAACTACACTTTGAAGTCGTATTTTACTGAGAAGAAAACTATTTATCCGGTAATGAAAATCAGCTCAGTAAAGGCGTCTTTCGAACGCATCGAAGGAACGAAAATACTGAAATTAGAAAGAGGAGTGGAGACATTATATATATCTTATAAAGGTCTATTGGAACTCTGGAAATTGTGTGATATTGTATTATATCGTTTAGAAGTTTTGAAACAATTGAACTATAAATCATTCTACAGCAACATGATTCCATGCTTGAGTGTTATGGAAAGTGATATGAAGACAAATGTTAAATCATTTCTCAATAATGAAATATCTGAGAAAGGAGCAATTACAAATGAATTAATGATGTTTGGAATTAGTAAATTAATTTTTGATATAAGTATGCATAAAGCTGTTAATATGTAAATGTTATGTGATTTAATATGAATATATTTCTAGATATGACACTGTCAGTTATAAATAAAATTTTCTAAGAACACTGTTTGACCCTTTATTTAATAAACTAACGATACTTAACCAAAAAATTAAGAGAAATTTTTACGCTATATAAAGATAAGCAGTGAGTATTGAAGTAGTACACATGTAACATCGTTGACTGTTAGAAAGAAAAGCCATAAATGCGACGTCGTGTCAAAACAGATTACACTACGAGAAGCACCTTAAAACGAAAAGGTCGTGGTTTACTTAATACGTTAATTAATAAACTACCAGTAGAGTTACACTTACCAGGTTACAATTACTGCGGTCCGGGCACAAAATTAGACGTTCGACTTAAAAGAGGAGACAGAGGTGTGAATGCGTTGGATGAGGCTTGCAAGCAACACGATATCGCATATTCTGTAAGTAGCGATTTAGAAAAACGTCACGAAGCAGATAAAAAATTGTATCAAGCGGCAGTGAAAAGAGTGAAGAGTACAGAAGCGGGATTTGGTGAAAAAGCATCTGCGTTATCTGTAGCCGCCTTAATGAAAGCTAAGACAAAGCTTGGAATGGGAAACGGAGTGAAGAGAAAGCGTAGTAAAAGGAAGAAGCGTGGTGGTAAATTATCATTTCGACAAGCTGTAAGGAAAGCACAACATGCAATTTCACGTAATGGTAACAAGAGTCTGTTAGAAAATGTGAAATTGGCGCAGGCTGTTTTAAAGAAGGACCACAAGAAAATAAGACCTCCACGTCAAAGAGTGATACCAATTCCTAAGAGAGGAGGGTTTTTACCTTTAATTCCATTATTTGCGGCTTTGGGCGCAATAGGATCGCTCGGCGGCGGTGCAGCTGCAATTGCTAAGGCGGTAAACGATGCAAAAGCTGCGAAAGAGCAACTGAAAGAGGCAGAGCGACATAATCGCGCTATGGAAACAAAAGCAGTGGGAAGCGGATTCTATATAAAACCTTACAAAACAGGGTGTGGGTTATATTTACGATCCAATCCAAAAAACTGAAATATTTGCCTCGGCGACCGTTGACTAACATTGACATACTGAAATATGCTAAAATATGGAAATTACCTTTCTTTCGAGGTGTGTTTATGAGAGATACTTTACCTAAAAAGATATGGAAGCATGAAAGTGGAGTAGTGAATTTAGATAGCGATTCTGGTGAAGGAACGCATTGGGTGGCATATTATAAGAGAGGAGGAATCGTAAAATATTTTGACAGCTATGGAGATCTACGACCTCCAGTTGAAGTAGAGAAATATCTTTTGTCGAACGGATTGGGAGTTATTAACTATAATTATGAAAGGTATCAGAAACAAAATACACAAAATTGTGGACACTTATGTCTACAGTTTTTAAAGTCCTTTACAAGTTAAGTAAGAATGTAGTACTTGAAAGATGGTCAACATGGAATCTTCACCCGTTGCGTGTACATTCACTCTTACGGGAACTGAATCAGTTTTATTTTGTGAATTGAATCCACCACTATACCTCGATGAAGATGCAACATATGAAATGTGCTTGTTAAATTTTGAAACGTTTAATGCAATACCTAACATAGATGAAAGTAATAATTTGATACATTATGAAGAAACAGGAAAAACGACGGTTTGGAAAACTATCGTTATACCTACAGGTACGTATGAACTAGACGATATCAACCAATATCTGAAAGATTATTTTCAAAATAACAATATCCCTGATTATATAAACATTAAAGGAAATAATAATACTTTAAAGGCAACCATACACAGTTCGGTTAAGCTCGATTTTAGTAAACCAAATTCATTGGGAAAATTGTTGGGTTTTAAACCGCGAACGTTGAAAGTAAACGATAATAACATTGGTGATTTTCCGGTGGAAATAAATAAAGTAAATGCTATAAGAATAGAATGTAATCTAACCGGTGGATCTTATAACAACGGAGAACCCGGTCATGTTTTGTATCATTTCTTTCCAAATGTACCTCCAGGGTTTAAAATAATAGAATCCCCTCTTCAAGCTATTTATCTTCCAGTGACCGTGAACGTGATTACGAGAATAGTCATTCGACTATTAGATCAAGAGAATCGATTAGTAAATTTTAGAAACGAAGTAATTACTCTAAGACTTCATTTGAGAAGATTCACATAATGATTATTTACGATAGCAATTATTCGAAACGGAAAGAGTGTAGCAGAATTAGACGTAATGTATTATTTAAACCACGGAAACAGATACTGAACTGTTGTCGACAAAAAAAACTGAAATTGACACAGAGAAATCGAATATATTTAGAGAGTTTAGGTTATAAGGTGCTAACATAGGGGGAATTATTCTGTAGAAGAAACGTAACCGTCAAAGGGTGAACACCATCATTACACGTAAGGCAATCATCATCTAAACAGAACGACATGGATATTTTGGGAGTAACTGATAAAATTAAATTGGACACTTCAATAACCAGTATGGAGTTCCATTCACACTTACCATTCAGTTCATCATTTGGTAATAACGATGAAGTGCGTATCACCGTACCTGAGATCGACAATTACACCCTCCCTTGCGAAAGTTATTTGTACGTAGAGGGAAGACTGCGTTTGGTTAGTGATAATACTAAACACAGTGTGACGGCACAATTGATAAATAATCCGGTAGCTTATATGTTTAGCGAGATTAGATATCTTCTGAACGGAGTACAGGTGGATTCGGTAAGAAATGTTGGCATAACATCAACAATGAAAGGGTATTTTTCTTTTACTCGCAACGATACAGTAAAATTGGAAAATGCAGGATGGATTCAGGAGAATGATAAAATGAGCGATATACTCAACGTTAAGGGAGATTTCTCAGCAAGTGTACCTTTAAAGACACTATTAGGTTTTGGGGAAGATTATAAAAAGATCGTCTTGAATATGAGGCAAGAATTAGTATTGATCAGAGCAAATGATGACGTTGATGCAGTTCTGGAAACAAACAAGACGGAAAAGATTAAATTAATAATTGACAAAATTGTATGGCGTATACCTCATATTTCTGTTGGACTACGTGAGCAATTGGCTTTAACGAGAGTGACAGACAGAGATGTTGAAATACAAATTCCTTTCAGAAGCTGGGAGTTGCACGAGTATCCGTCGCTCCCAACTACGACAAGTCATTCTTGGACAGTAAAAACGGCTCCGCAGTTGGAAACGCCAAGGTACATAATCATCGGTTTTCAAACTAAGCGAAAGGGTGTCGTCGATGCAAACATGAGTCTGTTTGATGACGTTAAGTTAAAATCATTAACGGTATTTCTAAATGGCGAACGCTATCCGTACGACAATATTGATATTGATATTGAAAATAACAAATACGCCGTTATATACGACATGTATTCCAGATTTCAGGAAAATTATTATCATCGTGAAAGCAGTCAACCTTGGTTCAATCCAAAAGGATTAGCTAGTTGCCCATTAATAGGAATCGACTGCACTTTTCAGAGAGATGTAATGCATAAAAGTGCAGTAGAAATAAGAATTGAGTTTACAACTAAAGAAAATATTAAAGCTGATACTATTGCTTACTGTTTAATTCTGCATGACAAAGCGTTCTCTTATTCACCTCTCACCAAAATTGTCCGTCAGTTGATGTAAACCGTGAATGGCAGTATTAACAGAGAAGCTAAAACTATTTGATTTAATTTGATTTTATAAGAAGCAACATCAACCGAACCATGAAAAAACGATTTATTGTCATTGACATTCAAGGATTTAAAGTGGAAAATAATCAGTTTATACCAAAAGAGTTGGCTTCTTACGATAGTGAAAGAAAAGTGAGTCATTTTTTATTTCAACCACCCACAAGTTTGTCAATGGTCCCCAGAAAATTTCAAAATGTTGCAAACTGGTTAATGACCAATCACCATTGCATTGATTGGAATAGAGGATTCGTCCCCTTATCTGAGTTTGACGCAATCATCAACTTTTTATGTTGTACAGCCAAAGTCGTTTACGTTAAAGGAGTGGAGAAGTCTCGATTTCTATGTGAAATTCTAGCGAAAAGCAATGGTGAAAGTGTACCTGTGTTAGATTTGGGTGAAATTTACGAAGATGTACAAAAATTGCAAAAATCCGAACCCAAGTGTCCATTTCACTCAAGAAAAAATTGCATGTGTGCTTTAACGAACGTGTTTGATTTACATAAATTTATTCAAACAAAGTTATATGAAGGATTTTTTACACTAAACATTTGTGATATATTATGAGGAAACTTTGGTTCTTAGTTAGTATAAGAAAAGTTCAGCTTCGCAATGGATTTCTTCTCCCGTCTATTTTGCAAGAACATTATAAAGCATGTTGTAGAGAAGGTTGGCAAAGTTATTGACCAGTACGAAAAAGATTGTTCGTTCAGTAGTATACCAGATAAGGATTTGAAGTACTTTCCAAAATCGTATCTATGTACCAGAGTCACAGCCGTAGATCTAGAATATATCTGGCCTAAGTTGCCAATCCATTATCAACGCTGTAAATATCTACAAAGTCAGAGACTCTGTCACCAACATTGGAATCAAACCGAATTTTCTTTGGATGAAATAGATGGTCCACCTCCACGGAAGAAGAATTGCTATTTGTGTACTTATTCTTAAATATTATTATTAAAATATTAATTATTAAATATTGTTATTAATAATATATTATTATACAATAAACTATAATCAGAAAGGAGTTGTTATTTTATTCGTTATTAAGTTTAATAAATCAATTTAAGGATTTAAGAAAGAATTTAGAAATACATTGCGTTATTAAATTATTTAGATTAACTCTTGATGAGCAATTTAGCTTGACAGATTTTTATTGTCTTTGAAAGTATCGCTTTATTCGATTGAAATTTCAAACGTTGTCAAATTTACGAATTTTCTACGATGTAAAAGTCACAAAAATGGTTTTCACTGTGCAGCGTTAAAAATTTCATAGCGAGAAGTGATCTGTATAAAAATTATAATAAACTAAATCAGAAAGGAGACGTTATTAATTTTAATCGATCAATTTAAAATTTAAGAATTTAGATTCACACACCGTCGTATAATAAATTAAGTGGCATAGAAAAAATAAACATGTTTGAAGGCGAACGTCGATTAAATATACAAATACTATAAAATTTACATATGTATTCCGAGTTGTGAATGAATATAAATACCGTTTTAAATAAATAAAAACAAGCACGTTTTAAAGCGAGCCATACTAGCAAGAATTGCATAACAGTAAATTAACATATTTACGAGCATTCACCGTCGATTTAAAATTCAAATTCAATTTGCATAGAAATCGTTTAACTAATATATTGGTATTACACACCAGTCTTAATCGGTCTTTCACAAAGCTTAGTGCGTGTTTACTAAGAGAATATAAGTAAGAGAATATTTTTAAGAATGTAATTTAAATTTACACGATTCTTACAAATAAAGATTAGGGGCTGACTGTTCGATGAAATCGTGGTTTCTAGAAGATGAGTGCTCGTGTGTGTAATGTGTATCGTTAAACTGTGTGACACTTGCAAGTTTGATTTAGGAAAATTTTTGCGAATAAAGATTATTATTCGACAGATACACTTTTTCCTTACATTCATTTGAATAATGATTATTATAAACTTGGTAATAATAAGATTAGAATTACTATTCAACTTGGTTATAATAAGATTATTATTAAACTTCGTAAATGTTATTCAAATTCTAAAGTCGTTAGAGAGAATAATTAGTTATTGAAATTTTTTCAAAATAACTGCAAGTAAGAATAAAAAAAGAGAAGGAAAGAAGAAAAGGACAGAAAGGAAAGAAAAAAAAGGAGAGAAGGAAAGAAAAAAAGAGGAGAAAGGAAGGAAAAAAGGAGGAAAGAAAGGAAAGAAGAAAAGAGGAAAGGTTAGTTCTAGTGGGCCGTGGTTACGCCTTCGTTACGCCTTCGTGACGCCCAGAAAATGGAAAGGGAAGAGTAGGGATGGGAGTGGGGGGAGGGCTTTCTTCCCCCCCCCCCCGGTTGACCCAGATTCCGCGGAAACAGAAAGTTACCCCCACCAAACTCCGCCCACCGCCCACTAAGCCCCGCCCAGTCTCCTCCCATTCATCCTCTTTTACTGCTGCTGCAAATGGAAACAGGATAAAATAAATAAAAAAATTTATTATGCGCGTTCGGTTTGACCTTATACAACTTTAGTTTTGAATAACATTATGTTCAGGATGTTGTAATACAAAATACGTATTGCATCATTTCTGAGCAAGGTGTTCTTTCACTTTTCGATGTTCCGGTTACGCGTGTTTGTTATGTGACCTTTTATAATGTTAATTTTGAATAACATATTACATAATTTCTTACGTGCAGTTTTAGAAGGTTTACCTTCAACTTTTCGAGTATAAAAGGAGGCATTTAGTTCGAATAAACTCACAAGTTATTTGTTCAGTGAATCTACTGGTAAGTGCTTTTACTTCTTAATTCATTAATAGATCTATAGTATGATACTCTATTTTTTCCAGATATATATTTTCCATATTTATTTAATTGTTTTTAACAATTTAACTGTAAGTATTATTAAGTAAGATTTACGTTTTAATGTTTTAATATACTCCGTATTTTTGCATGCTAGTAATGTCCTTTGGAAATGAACGCCCAATTTTACAGCAATATTTACAAGGAAATCCTTCTTCAACAGTAACTACTAGCGTGGAATCTGCATTTAGAGAAACACAGACAGGAGTGGCAAGTACTGCTCAAGTAAATGTTTCTCAGAGTGCATTTACCACTCAAGCAAATGTGCCGCCTTCATGGTGGAATGAAATTGATAATTCCTCTTTCCTGTTGCAAGAAGGAATTATCAATGATTCTACACTGAACGCAGTTGGTGACGTAATAGATCGTGTGGATTCTCGAGACATTCATTCCAGTCAACCAATTGTTAACCAATTGCTGGTTCCTAGCCCTAACCAATTGCTGGTTCCTAGCCCTTTTATTCTTAATCAGCAATCTACCCAACCTCCTTTTATTATTCCACAACAATTAATCGTTACTTCTTCTTTAATGAAACCACCTCAAACTTCGAAACCACCAAATAAACCAGTTTCCCCATCAAATAAATCAGTTCCCATTCTTAAACAACCCACTCAACCCCTTATTTCTTCTTTCCTTACGCAAACCAAACCTACTCAACCCCTCATTTCTCAACAGTCAATAGTTACTCCTATTGTAACATCCACATCAGCCTCTACTACTTCGGTTGCTGTAACATCCGTTCCTATTTCTACATCGGAAACTGTTCCTATTACATCCGTCTTTACAACTCCGAGTGTCATTTCTAGATCTGTTATTTCTAAATCAAAAACTCCGAGTTCCATTTCTAAATCTGTTTCTAAATCCGTTTCTAATACTCGTGAACCCACACAATATTTACGCACCCTACGTGGCAACCAATATTCTCGTCTAAGGACCGTTAGCGACAAGTATGAAAGAGTGTGGTTGCCTAAAGCAGAATATTTGCAACGCAGAAGGGAACGCACAATGGAACGTAGATTGGAAAGAATTGCTAATGAAAGAGTTTTTCTTTCTTCTTTGCGTTCAAATCATGACTTGATGCATAGTGCGGAGTTGCAAGGTCAACTGAGTCAGTCGCAACCCCGTGTTGTTGCAGATAATATCCCGCTAAATCCTAATGACTCAGTTTCTGAAATAATTGATATATCAGACCGTTCAATGGAGATATCTCAATTATCACCAATTGGGAATAATAATAACACGAACTCATCAATTAATATTAATCCAGTAATGATTAATAATTCTCCTTCTGTTCGTCGACCGAGGACTATTAATCTACCGAGGACTAATGTTAGTGAATCTGCTAATATTATATCCAATATTCAGAATTTGTCATCTTCACAATCACAACCGGAACTACTTATCCCACCCTCTCAAATTCCACCTTCTCGACTTCAGATTTCACCTTCTCGCCTTGAAATATCCTCTCCTAGTGTCCGAACCTCTACACCTATTCGATCCCTTTCCTCATCACAACATGTTATACCCCTTCCTTCACCCTCTCCCAATTTAGTGGGAGTTATCTCAACAGCAGTCCAAAATTATTATGACGGAATTATGCCTGAAGTCAGGAACTGTTGTTTAGAGGGTGAGAAAAATCTTAGAAAAGTCACGGATGAGTTGCAATCTTGTCGTGAAATTTTACGTACAGTTCGCTTAAGGTCTCCGACTGACCAGGCTTTAAACGAACAATATGACAAAATTTCCCTCATTCACAACCGTCTGAGCCTGATCCAAGATTTGTTTCATAATCTTGTCGCAGACATATCTATTTAAAAGATTAAGTTTGATTTAGTGTCTTAAGATTTAACTTCTTCTCTTAAGTAGATATGTCTGTGAATTATATTGTTGTTTAATGGTATGTTCCTCACATGAAGTTGGAAATGTTGTCGAGGTATTAGGTATGTTTTCGAGGATATAAAAAATTATTTTTCTTTGTACAATTTTTAATAATTGTTATTCGTTTTACAGATGAGTTCTTCACCAAACGTGCCTCTCGTGAAATCAATTTTTATGAGGCAAGTGGAACTGAAAGTGAGTAATCTAATTTGTATTTTACAGTTTACATTTTTGATTATTTACTTTTTTAGTTAACAGACGGAACTCTGATTAATGCAGAAACGGCGGTAGTGAATTACCGCATGGTTCATCCACGACTCGCAAGGTCACCTTCACCCAGCTATACTCCAACTCCGCTAGCGGCGGCCACACCTGAACGAAGGCCGCCGGTGCAGCAAGTGGCGGCGCCTCAACGCATCCGCCTAAAAAGGAGGGTGTTTGCGCCGCCAGTGTTGGAGCCTCTACCTCGGCCTTTACCACTAAAGGTGGAGGTGGAGGAGGAGGAAAGGGGAGAGGTGGAAGTGGAATCCACGATGGATGAATCTTGGGTTCGTTATCATTCATTACCTTTCAACATTTTAATAACATCTTATTTTTTACAGTGAGGAGCATTAGAGCATTAATCAGAGTTTAGGTTAGAGATATTAATTTAGTTAGAGTTAGAAATATTAATTTAGTTAGAAATATTAATTTAGTTAGAAATATTAATTTAGTTAGTTAGGAACATTAATTTATTATATTTATTTAAATAAATAATTTATGAGTTTTAAAGAGTGTTTATATAGCAGTTGATATTGATAACTACAACACAGTAATAGAGTATCGCGTTTGGTAACGAGGAAATTAATAACGTGTTGTAAGGAGCAAAAATATTTTGAATATTTTTGAAAAATATTATTTTAAATATGAAGTTTCAACAACAGTCTTTAAAGTTACCCGTACAAAATTTCGACGATGCAATCGCAAATGAAACCTTTAAACGTCACAGTGTTCTCTTCGGAGGATCAAGTAAACGCGTTATCATTAGCGGGAGCTCAGGGGCTGGTAAAAGTAATTCCTTAGTGACATTATTAACCCATCCGAACGGATTACGTTTCCAAAATTTATACATCTGCTGTAAGACCTTATCTCAGGGGAAGTATAAATTTCTCCGACATTTGCTATCAACAGTGCCCGAAATAGGCTACTTTGAAATTTCCGATATTGAAAAAATGGTGTCACCTACAAATGTAAAAGAATATTCAGTCGTTGTTTTTGATGATGTTCAGTGTACTACACAAAATTTAATTAAAGAATATTTCTCCTTTGGACGTCATAGAAATGTTGACTGCTTTTATTTAAGTCAAACTTACAGTGCAATACCCAAACAAATGATTCGTGATAATTGTAATTTCTTAATACTATTTCGTCAAGATTTCACAAATTTGAAACACGTTTACGATGATTACGTCAGCGGAGATATGACTATGGACCAGTTTCGTAATATCTGTTACGCTTGTTGGAAGGAACCGTTTGGTTTCTTAGTTATTGATACCGATTGTTCCATAAACGCAGGGAGATATCGTAAAGGATTCGACACGTACATATATCTTTAAAACCACTACATTTTACATAAAATAGTTCTTTCATTTTTACATAGTTCTACAGTTCTTCAGTACTGTAACAGACGTTAAAGGATGCGGATGCACCATGAGTAACAAACTTAAAGCAGAATTAGCCACTGCGCGCGAAAGTTTGCGTACTAAATTAAAAACACTTAAATCCGATATTGCACAAGCAAAACATCACGCGGAGCAATCAAAAAAGTATCTGCAGACAACTTATTCACCTATTGTAGAGCCACTCCGAGATATTGTCAATAAGCTAGATGTTGTTCGCAGCGTATTACCTATGAAAGAGGAGCAACAGTCATACGAAGCCAGTGAAAAGAGATTGAAAGAGGAGCCAAAGAGTTCTTTCCTACGAAAAAGACCGATTTATAAATTGAGATCTGATCCTTCTTTCATACGAAGAAGACCGAGTTATAAATTAAAATCCGATCCTTCGTCGCGAATTGGATTGTCAGAGGAGCATGATGTGGGTACTTCAACGCCACTTGGACGTGAAATTAAACAACCTTCCATCTTAGAAGATGAAGAAATTCTTGAGGTTCCTCATGAAAAGTCCACATCTCCAACTTCAAAATCTGTTTATGAAGAAGCAGAAGAATATGACACCGAAAGCAGTAACCCCCCTGCGGACGAATCCCTGGCTCATGCTCGTACACTTCTAGAAGAACGAAAATCATTACTTCGGACTAGATTAGAATCACCGCTGGTGGAAGCTGCCTTAGAATCGTATCATCCGTTAGCACGTGATTATGTTACACGATTTGAAACTGATGTAGAAAATGAATTCGATACAAAATACGGTGTAAGAGAAGAAGATGAGAGATTGTTTGTTGGGAACCAGGAGCTTAAGTTTGACGGTCCCGATCTTGTAATTGGAGACTTGGCGTATAAGGGTACTAAAGGTTTATACGAGCTGGTTTTTAAGAAAAATCCAGAGAAATTTACGTTTCACGATGTGCGAGACTATAGAGATATATTGAGAAGAACTAGTGCGTTTAAAGTTAATTATAATCCCTCAGGGCGAATATCTGCAAGCAGAGGATTTAAATATGTGAATATTATAAAACCAATAATTCAGGGAAAACCACCAAACGTTTGGTGGGCGCGAAGCTGGAAAACAGGTGGAGCTTTGGAGAAAAAGCTTGTACCTAACAAATGTTTGCAGTATCAATACTGGGATGATCCTAACGAACTAGTAGAACGATTGCGTTTATTGAACGCATCCAAATCAGCAGGTCACTCCGCACATAACAATGAAATCATAGCGATCATTGAAGAATTAAAAGAGGCTAAAATTATTTTGTAAATTGTAGTATTTAGTGGAGTGCAAGCGAGCACACATTTCAGTTTCACATAGTTGTTGATTGATTCACAATGACTATTGATAAGTTTGGAAGACACGTTCATAAACACACAGTTTTCAAACACATTGCTGCTACACCATTATTTTACGAAACATTATTAGACTTTCAGAGTCAAGAGCTTAACGCCGAAAGTGTGTATTTGCTTTCAAATAGAGGTCACCAAACGACGTATACGATCCAAGAAACTTGCGTTGTTAAAAAAGTACTTATTCATCAACCTACTATTGTCAACATTACAGTATCCATCAACGCTATAAATTGTACTGATACTTTAATTGGAAGAACGTTGAATGTGGGAGATCAAATCTCGTTTACTTGCACATCTTTAGTTTGTGCAGTTCCATTATTTGTTGAATTCATCGTAAGAAAACGAGTTCTAACTGAAAATGTCTAATCTATCTTCTAATGTGAAACGTGATGTTGTTAATGAGTTGCACAAACCAGCAAGGAAAAACTTTCGCCGTCGTCGAGTAATAATAAAAGGACTCAGAGATCTCTTCCAAGCAGACTTAATTGAAATGCTACCTTATGCCAAGATAAACAAAGGATACAAATACATTCTGACAGTGATCAACGCATTTTCCAAGTATGCTTGGGGAATACCATTAAAAAATAAGACAGGTAAAGAAGTAACCAAAGCTTTTCAATCGATTTTATCTGAAGGTAGAAATTCTGTACCGAAAAATATACAAACAGATAACGGAAAGGAATTTTACAATGCAGAGTTCCAAAATTTAATGAAGAAATATAGAATTAATCACTATAGCGCATACTCTAATTTAAAAAGTTCGATAGTCGAAAGATTTAATAGAACCCTAAAACAAAAAATGTGGAAAGAATTTAGCATGCAAGGAAATTTCGGATGGTTCAATTTATTACCAAGGCTAATTGAAGAATACAATAACACTGTTCACAGTACGACGGGTTACAAACCCAGCAAGATAAATCAAAGAAATGCGCAAAGTATTTTACAGTCCGTCTACAGCAACCTTAAAATTGTGGATCCAAGAATTGCAAAATTTAAAATTGGAGATCATGTGCGCATCAGTAAATACAGACAAGCATTTTCGAAGATGTACACTCCGAATTGGTCCAACGAAATATTTACCATTTCGTCGGTGCAGAATACTAATCCCAGAACATATCTAATTAAAGACGCTGATGGTGAAGCCATTCTTGGTGGGTTTTATGAGTACGAGTTACAAAAAGTAAAACATCCAGATATATATTTAATTAATGTATTGAGAGAAAAAGGTAATAAGGCGCTCGTAAGTTATTTAGGATTGAGTTCTAAACATGATTCATGGATACCAAAACGCAATGTTTTATAATAAATATTTATTAACTACAACTGTAAACATACAATACTCACAATACACAATAAATGAATTTTACAAATTAATTTATTTACTTTCTAACAGAACTTATAAATAAAACATACTTTATTTATTTTCTAATTCTTTTTCCAGTTTTTCAATTAGTTCTTTTAGTGTTTTATCTCTTTCTATATCAGCAATTTTATGGTGACCCCACGCCAGAGTATGAATTTTGTCATCCAAAATATAACGTTTATCGTCTTTAGATGATAAGGCAATTTTATTTTTCAACTCTGTATACACCGTATGAAAATCTGAGTGAAACACGTACATCTTTTTAAAAATAAAACCATCTCGTTCAATGATTTCTTTGTAGTCATCTACAGATAAGTATTTATCTATAACGTATTTTTTAACACCTTTTGCTTTCTTAGTACATTTTGAAATAAGCTTTACACAGTAGGCTTTCGCACCGGTCCCGATAAAAGATTCTATAACCTGTCCTGCGTATTCGTCTTTAAATCGTCCAATAACTGATTCAGTTCGAGGCATTTCATGTACATTATTCGGTGGGTAATTTGAAGTATCAAATTTATCTAAATTTTGCTTTATGTCATCGTATACATTATCAGTATTAACGGTCAGTATTAAACTATCCGTATCAGTATATAATAAAGCTGCTCTATTGTTATATTTTCGCTTTATAAAATTGTAATAAAAATCGTACATTACTGTTTTTGATATTTCCAAAACACAAAACCCTACGTATAAAGGTTTATTATAATTTACTTGTACTTTGCATAATTCTATTGCGGCCAGGTGATCACTAAAAATTTTACTCGATTTATAGTTTGGTTTAGCTATCAACGATTCAGCTCCCGGTCTTCGATTATGGGTTTCCCAGCTGGTGGCCAATTTAATGTCGACGCGATTCTCAACATTTTCCATAGTTTTACCGAAAACACTATTATTTAATAATTTGTAAAAATTTTTTTCGAATTCGTTTTTAGCTTCAGCTCGTTTTTGTGAATTAAAGTCTATGTATATTTTTAGCCAACGAGATTGCTTAAATTTAATTGCCCTATGAATTTGGTTTAATATTAAACCATTTTCCAAACATTGTTTCAGATTTAAATAGTGAATTATGTATTTCCTTTTGTTGTACAGATTTGGAATAAGTTTACCATATTTCGAATTTGGAGGAATTATGTTTTCCGGACAAAATGGTAATTCGTTGTGGTTGTCATGTAAATGAGTCGGGTATTCCAAATCTACTTCGAATATGTACCCGACATCTGAATTTTCTTCTAACTCTGAAATGTTAAGATTGTTAATCTCTTCTGTACACAACCAAGTAAATTCTCCCCACGGAAATCTGGAACACATTGCGTGACCGTACAGATTTGTAGCATCAAGATATAGTAAATATTTAGTTGCCTTCTTAGAGTCAAAACCATGCACAAATTTATTATTAGCGTTTTCGATTCTTTTAGTGCACATACTCACTCCACCGCGTATACCCATTCTAAAAAAATGTAGCATATCAACATCTTGCAGTAACTCTAATTTAATTTTTGTCATTCTTAACATTGCATCCCAACTTAATCCTGGAGCGGTGAAAAAATGGCAAGGATCTAGTTTGTAATTATCAATACAAAGGTCTCTGAAATTTTCAAATACGTCTGCCAACAGTAAAACATCAGATGTTACGTATACATCACTGTAATCACCCATAGTTTTACAGTTAAATAAATTCCAAACGCGCTGTGCTCTCTCATAATCTTCATCACTTACGTGTTCATCATACAGCACATCATAAAAATCTTTCTTAGAAGGTAAAGTGGCAAAATCTAATTTCATGAGTGAGTCAATAAAACAATACGGGAAATTTCCTTTTTGACGTATTAATTTAAACATCTCCTCATCGTTAAAATATTTTCTAATTTCCCTACATTGCCAATCTTCCAAGTATGAACTTAATTTCTCTAAAGACGATTGCATGAAACGAAAAGAATCTACAAATCTTATTTTGAAATATACTTTACGCTTTTTACCTTTACAGTCTGTCTTATCCCCCACGTGTATTAATTTCGAAAAGGATATATATTTTTCCTTATTTTGTGCGATCACGTCCACATCTTCACCTTCTAATGCCATTGTCTTTACAAACAAGTGACTGTCATAATTAGAAAGATTATGAAAAAACACTGGAATAAATTTTGGTATTTTAAAATTAATGTTGCACACAGAGTGAGCAGCACCTCTAAACGCTCCCGATAAATGTTCGTGATCACGCACCTTCTCCTTAACATCTAATATTGGTTTTTCACAAATATGACACATTGTTGCACGGTCGTATGCCTCTTTTTCTTCTCGTGTTAAATCAGTCATCGGCTCAATTTTACTTAAATATTTATCGTAAATTTCTTTAATATCTTTTTCTAACCATTTTATAAACTCAGTGGCGGCATTCTCTCCGCGATATAACTTTAACATTGACAAATTTGCATTGAAACTGCACTTAATGTAATATGCAAATGAATGAGGTTCGTGTTCATAACACTTAACAGTGAAAGATTTATCTGGATTTGGTTCTACTCTGTCCAGTGGTTTTAGCAATGCTTCGAAATCGGCATATATAACAAAAGGAAGTTTTAACTGTTTTTCAAAATTTTCAAATTGTAATATATTCTCTGGCAAAGATTCACCATACTTATTTATTTTTAACTCTGTCGATGGTAAAACTGTTTTGATAACTTTACAGTCTTCCCTCTCGTGTCGTTGCAATTTTTCAATACATGGAAAATACACTAAACATCCTTCACAAATATATTTCTCGTGACCGTGATGTGAAGTCTGTTTTGACACTAAACGTGATAAATTTTTAATCCAACAATAGTGAGTATTTCCGTTGTTGTCATCAATTAATAATAAGTTTATATGAATATTTTTTCTATTTTTAGTAAAATGTAACGGTCCTACAACTTCATCAACCGTAACCTTACCATTATAATGGGAACCGAGTCCGTAGACATTTATAGAAATATTGTTCTTGCTTTCAAATTTCTTCACGTCACAAACTTTCAGTGGAAATTCTAGGTCAGTGAAATCCGCTACTGTGTTATAATGGGGATACGAAGACATCCTTTGAGGAAGACCTGTCGGTTGACACATCGCTGACGTTATCGCCCAGGCAAAGCAAGCGTTGTCGTTATTTCTGACATTTATGACAGCTTTCTTCGCACTTATTGAAGACGGTAATGGCATGAAGCTGGATGCTTTCAGTGGATTGTATTTATTAATGTTGACTTCCATATATAAAATTCTGCACAAAGTCCATCCTGTAACAATATTTGCAACTTTAAGTTTTATTCTAAACGATTGCACCTATTATTTGTTTTACCTGAATCTCTCTCCTGAAATTCCGACATTTTTACATGTATTTCGTTTACAAAATCACGATATATATTGTATATATCAGTTCCAAAACAAGTTATTTTATTCTTGGTGTTAAAAGATTTTATCTCAGAACTTTCTTTAGAATCTAAGAAATATACTCCGAAAATTTCCACATTCCACTTTAATGCTTTATGGATGTCTAATATACTTTGAACCAAAGTTAGTACTTTTTCTTGAATATTGTACATAAAATCCTCGACATCGACATAATTGTAAGGTTCCGTTATACGGTACGTTACGATTTTATCTCCGAATGCACCAGCTATCTTCTCCACGCCGTTATCGACGACCACAAAAGCATTACTTTTATGTGAATTACTACGCAAATGTGCTGAGAAACACTTTCTGCTGACGTATATTTCACACACATCACATTTCATAACGTTCACCTGGTCAACAACTTTGGACGGTCCGGCAATTTCATCTAATTTCAAACGTTTTCCCTGGCATGACGTACGCAAATGACGATTCATATTATCGATTCGCGTAAATTGTTTGCCACACTGATTGCAATCAAACATGTTTTATAATTTTAATAAGCACTATCACGTTCACTACGTTCAATAAGTTGGTAAACTCAATCTGAGGGTCAACCGTCGTCTGCGGATATCAAATTAAACACCTCCTTAAATAGGTACATATTCAATAACAGGTTGCGTCAGGGTTATTTCAAAACAATTACATTTGAGTAACCGCGCTTCAAGGTCCGTTACGAGGTCACCTCAGTCATTTCAAGGTCGAATCAAGGTCACCCCAAGGTCATTTAAAGGTCACCTCAGAGTCATTTCAAGGTCATTTCAAGGTCACCTCGAGGTCATTTCAAGGTCATCTTGGGGTCATTTCAAGGTTATTTCAAGGTCACCTCAAGGTCATTTCAAGGTCACCTCAAGGTCATTTCAAGGTCACCTCAAGGTCATTTCAAGGTCACCTCAAGGTCATTTCAAGGTCACCTCAAGGTCATTTCAAGGTTACCTCAAGGTCATTTCAAGGTCATCTCAAGGTCACCTCAAGGTCATCTCAAGGTCATTTCAAGGTCACCTCAAGGTCATTTCAAGGTCACCTCAAGGTCATTTCAAGGTCACCTCAAGGTCATTTCAAGGTCACCTCAAGGTCATTTCAAGGTCACCTCAAGGTCATTTCAAGGTCATTTCAAGGTCATTTCAAGGTCATTTCAAGGTCATTTCAAGGTCACCTCAAGGTCATTTCAAGGTCACCTCAAGGTCATTTCAAGGGCATCTCAAGGTCACCTCAAGGTCATTTCAAGGTCACCTCAAGGTCATTTCAAGGTCACCTCAAGGTCAATTCAAGGTCACCACAAGGTCATCTCAAGGTCACCACAAGGTCATTTCAAGGTCACCTCAAGGTCATTTCAAGGTCACCTCAAGGTCATTTCAAGGTCATTTCAAGGTCACCTCAAGTTCACCTCACGGTCATTTCAAGGTCACCTCAAGGACATTTCAAGGTCACCTCAAGGTCATTTCAAGGTCACCTCAAGGTCATGACCTTGACCTTGAAGCTCATGGTGGGGTCACGTCAGGAATAGGCCGATTCTGGAACCTCCTCCGACCTTGACCTTGAATTTTATTGGTCAAGGTCGGAGGAGGTTCCAGAATCGGCCTATTCCTACTACTGACTTAAAAACGAAGGACGAATTACACCATAAACAAAAACTTAATGTCTAAATATTAAAGATTGAAGATAATTAAAAAATAAAACACTGCAAATCGTATAAGAAGGATAACTAAAATGGCGATCAATCGACGGGATTAAAATGTAAAACAAACCCATTTTTTTCTTAAATGCCACCACATTAAAAAAAATTTGCCATCGGAGTCGTCGGATGACATGACAGCTAAAAATTTCTGGCAATAATGTTGCTTCAATGTGTAATAAGGTCAAAATAATGTTGCGTATTGCTTTCCGACTGTTGCTAGTTGCTTATTGCTTGTTGCCTCAGTGTGAGAGCTGCCATAGAGAGGGCAACTTGAAAATTACAATCTGATCTGTTTACACTAGTTCAAACTTCTTATAAATTTATGATCACTTCCTTTAGATCAATTAAACTTATCTTACAAACAGTACAGTTCTCATTCTTATTCTCTTTATTAAGTTAACTCTAAGTTTATCAAAACCGTCTTCCACAAAATTTGTATGTCAACCTAACTCTTAAACATGGGAAATTTGAATTTAAAACTTAAAATATTACTACCAAATACTAACAAGTGCTTGTTAATTAATCTCACTGTAACTTCCTGCAACTTTTATTTTCTTGATTTTTTTAATCAAAAGTTTATTAGAAAAAAAGCTTTAATTTGATATCTCCTAGCTATTATCCTTTTAAGATGAGCGTCCACTAGGTCAGTCGGACAGAACAGAATGCATGTAAATCATCGTAGGCACTATTCCGCGTCGCGCTCCCGCCCTAATGGAGGCGCCTCGATTGATTTTCATGCATTTTGTTCTGTCCGACTGACCTAGTGGACGCTTCGCCACATGCCGCTCCGACCTGCTGCCCTAGTGGACGCGCAGCTTTAGGCGAGGCGCAAACCGTAGCGGAAACGCGCGCGGTGGCGGACTTGTATGTTCTTCGGCCGTACCGCCACCACGCCAGCTACCGCTCCGTGTCCGCTCTGGTTTGCACAAGGCTTTAAGTGAGGCGCAAACCAGAGCGGAAACTCGCGCGGTGGCGAATTTGTATGTTCCTCTTATGGCCATACCGCCACCGCGCCGTTTCCGCTTTGGTTCCGCTTATCTCCTCTATACGTTACGAGATACCTAACATATGATTACACTTCTAATTAGCCTTCAAATAGAATTTTACTGTAACAACTTTTTTTAAATTAAAATTAAATACCTCAAATATTTTGTTTTATTTACGTGAAGGCAAGTCTTATTATTTTTACATCAGAATTTAGAATTTTTATAAAACGCAATATAAAACAGGAGTAGTAAAAGTAACAGCGAGTTCTGTAAAATGTAAATTGCCGGAGAAATATTTTCAGAGCAAAATATATATCAAAACCACTTAAACTATGAAATAACAACCACATAACCTTTTAGAACCGCCCATCATTTTTAGAAGTTAACTGTAACTACAGAATAAATATGTAAAAGCTTAGCTTTAGAACTATTAATTTTTTAATAACTAAGCTCTCTGAGTAAAACATTAAATAAAATCAATTAAACACAGAGCTTGCAGAACGAAATGATAACTATCACAAATATTAAAAGCAGCCTTAATTATGCCCAATTATAGTAAGTATTACTGCAGAAGTAAATTAAATGAGTAGTAAATTAAGAGCCTAACACATTACAATACGCATTAAAAGCTTTAGAGAGTAGCGGTATGTAAGTTGTGCTTTGTCAAGTCGTAGTTTTACACTGAAATTGCAGTACGAAAAGATATATCGGTATTTTTACAAAAAAAAATCATAAAAACGTCTCCACTCCAATTTATAGAAATTACCGCGTAATTCCACTCTATCGTATGTAACAGAAAGAGGAATACTTTAATATTATTAGCCAATCACATAGAAAAACCTAGAAATTATACCCAATAGTATTTATTCGTCATCTATTGTTTTCTATCATTTGTAGAACCGTAAAAGTGCACTCTTTTCGTTAACTGGGATTCATTGAAACTAGCGGTTCGGCGGTGTGTCTATAGAGAGATTGTTTTTTTTTTCTTGTTGCCTGTCGCCTTCCTTCATGAAACGCGAAATTGTGAAATTACGACTTAATAAAATACGTCAAAGTATACACCAGACGCGACCTCAATAACGAAAGTTGTAGATTTGCGGCGTGAAAGTCTATTCTAATCTAAACCATGGGAAGATAGTTAAAGAAAACGTAGGCAATCACGCTGCAGTAAAACTCGTTGTTAATATTTCCGTTATAATCAATTTGTGGTTTAGAAATGAGCAGTAACTGGCGAATAATTGGTCGAACAATGAGGCGGTGAAAGCAAGCAAGAACGTATAATTCGCTCGATTACGCCATGCGGCGACTTTTACAATCCGCTTCCAAATTCGTTCGAAATTAGAGTAAAGGGATCAGGAAAAAGAGGGCGATAAAGTGCGAAACCAATCTGGCCCGGGACAGATATACGCGGAATCAGGGGCGGCGTTATATCCTAGTTGGTCTCGCCCGTAGGCGATTGTAAACAGGATCCTTGCAATGGTGATTGTGCCTGCGAAAACTTGCAAATCTCGACTAGGCAGTCGTTTTAGCGCAGAATTGGATATTTTGTAAGTTGTAAAACGAAGTAGTAGCAAGTTTGCGAAAACGAACTGTGTAGAGATATCTACTCTGCCTTGAATTTCTTATACAAAAAAGTTTGCGATGCAAAGCGGATACACATTCAAAGGGTCTATTTCCGTGTATGTTGCGAGGTGTTTGACATTTTATGATTTCCGTAACTTTCTTTCAAAGTCAAAATACAAAACAATTATTTTCTTTTCCTGGAGAAGTTGATTTATTTAATTCAATTTGTTTTAAATTTGTATTGTGGAAACGAATTACTTGGCGAAAAAAGTCGGAATTAAAGTGCGAAACTTGGAAGGAAATAAATTAGGAACTTTTTTTCGCAAAATAATCGAAAGGGGAATTAAGTTTTTTGCCACCTCGGCGGCGCAGTTATGAAGTCAATAAAGAAAACATTAATTTTCTCTCCCTCCGAAGGACGTCGCCCTAAATTACCGCTGTTATTATTTAAACTGCGCAACGTCTCCAAAAACCCCGAAAATTTATGCGAGGGCAATTTTTCACGGCCCTCGCCCACGACGCCCGATTTTTTTCTGATTCGCGGAAGTGTTTCGGGAAATATTTGCAATTTGATCCGCCTTCGGGGCTTCCGGTTTACCCGGACGGCTGTAAAGTTCGGGCGGAGCTGATTAAAACTTTTCTTTATTACTTCGAACCGCAGCTGCGTCCGTTTATGGCCGCATATAGCGCGCCATATGAGAATATTAAAAGTTCTCCAAGAACATTTTGGTGTAGGATGCACACTTTTAATAATACATTGCGCCTTTTTATTAACGCCCAAACTGCAAGCCTTGCATTTACATATTTTCTTTTAAATCGCGATGAAGAAAATTAAAACGATAAGATATATTTAAAATCAAAAGAAATATCAAGAAGTATTAAAACTGAAGTATCTTTTGTTGTAAGTAAGTATGTAAGTAGTGCTGTAAAAGTAACGAAAAAGTTTGTATTCGCATGTATTCGTTACTTTAGATTTTGGTACCCGTTACAAAGTATTCGTTACTCGTTACTTTCGCTACTATAGTATAATTAAATAATAACTCGTTACGTTCGTTACTATACTATAATTAAATAATCAAATAACATGCTTGAATATAATTTTCAACTTAAAAACCTTAAACCCACCCAATAAGATTACTTTTACTATAATTTGGTTTATTACAAAAAAAAACACTGTTACTACTCACTAAAAATGCATACATAAGCCGTGGACGGTGTGTACAAACAATGTACTTACAAGTATAAACAGTTGATAAACAATCTATTAAAAACGTAAGCAACTTATAACTAAAAATTACTAAATTACCAACTGATCTGGAGCTCGCACTCTTTCGTATCGGAACATGAGCGAAATCGTATGCTATGGTCATACGAGTAACGAAATGTTTTGGCAAGTAACGAATCGGTACTTCCAATCTCATGTTATACCCGTTACTCAGTCACGAATACATACGGTTTGCAACAGCACTATAAGTAAGTCAATGACATTATGATTAGAACAATAGAGACGTAGCGTCCAGCATTCTGGCGTCCACAGTGCTTTCTTTTTAACTGTGGCCATGGGGATTTACACAGTAAAAAATATTTGTCTCATGATAACTTATGTTCTACTCAACATTTTAAGCAAATCTCAGTTTCTAATAATTAATTACACAATGTATTACAAAAGTAACGTGTGCTATTAATTTAATTATTTTAATATTGAAATATTGAATTATTAATGAGCAAATATTACTCGAGTAGGCCAGAAACATCAGAAAGAAATTAGTACTGCCGATGCAGTCTAAAAACATCTATGTGACGAATTAATTTTTGTCTTTGACCTATTCGATTCATACTTGCTCATTAATAATTATAACTTTTAATATTAAAATAATTAAATTAATGACTCGCCTGTTATCGTAAATATGTGTAATTTGTAATAAATTGTAAAATTGATTTATTAGAAGCTGAAATTTGCTTAAAACGTTTAGCAGAAGATGAGTTAACATGAGGCAAAACTTTTTCTATGCAAATTCCTACTGCTACAGTTAGAAAAAGCACTGTATATGTGGAGTCTCCGTACTGCCACTAAAGGTTGTGAATACATCAGCGAAAAATTTGTTTGTAATAAAACGAGTATGAAATTTTATGAGTTTTTATGCAAATTTGCGCACATTTACGATGTATTCAAGCGGCACATGATTTAACCTGAGGTTTATAGGAAAATACAAAAATAGTATTACGTGTTAACGTTCAATTCGATATAATTTACGAATCAGTTAAATTCTGTGGAAAGTGTAACGTTTCCTAAACGACCAGAAATGAAAAAGAACTTTAAAGTATCTCATGATGATTGATCATATATTTTAAAGTAATATTATGCAGTTACTTTAAGCGATATAAAAATATGGAAATTTCTTTTTAAAGCGCTCACAAACATTCTCAACTTGAAAGGTAAGTTCAGAGCTCTTAATTTATGCCGTTTCTCGTAATACGTTAATCAATAGATATGGTCATATTCTGATGTTGATGTAAGGTACAGGAGACTCATAAACGAATAGCAAAACACTCTACTACCTATTCTCTTTGCACTTACCTGGGAACTAGCAAATTATTGACACGGACGGAGAGTAGCAAAAAAAGTGCGTAGTTATAGGCGGAATCCCTAGCCCGAGAGGAGCGCCAGAGATAACTTGGCCAACGGGATTCCTTGTCAATCCAAGATGCTTATCTCTACGAAAAGTTCGCCTCGTTGTTTTACTTAGAGCAACGAGGTGGTGGGCCACATAAATTCAACAACAACACTAAAAGACTGGCAATTTATTACTCAATATGGGCTAATTCTTGTTTGTCGTGGAGATGGCTACGAAGTCCTATACTCCGTTGTTTGCAAAACGTCGACGAAGCCGTCAAACAAGGCTGACGAACGAAGGCAATACTCGTAGTACTTTCAAGTCAGCGGCTGTATACGCCGGGGATAGTAACAGTGACTTAAAGATCAACAAGCTCGAGGGACTGACAATAAAAGCTCAGAGTAAGAGAAAAGGCCTAAGAGGAAGAAAAAACGAAATGTTAGATATGGCTAAGGTTTAAATATATTACGCAATAACCTTACCTGCGTAAAACTTCACAGGCTTTTGAATTAATGCACCAAAGATGCACTTGCGTTGAAAGGTCTGTGAAGAAAGCGTCGTTCGAGTTATGTCCACTCGGAAAAATTAACTCCCAAACAGGAAACACACAAACGTACCAAAAACTCAACAGCACCCTAAATGATGAACGCTTCGAGCGCCAAAACGCTCGTACCACGTGCACAGATTTAGCCAATTGTAAATTCAAAAAATTAACTCGAAGAGATGACGCATGCCTCAGCGTTAGTAACATACGGTTCATAGAACAAACAGCAGACACATAGGATCGGTTTCACAGAATAACTATTATCAAGGGTGAAAATAATGACGACGTTGCAAAACAACCGTAACAACTCTCAAGTTAAAAACACTCATACAGACTTACAAATTAAAAGCACTTACAAAAATTTACAAGTTAAAAGCACTTCAAGAAAACTTTGATTGGTATGAACTGGATGTGTCAAACCTTCAGTGGAGTAAATCTTCCACATATTACATATTTAGTCGCATTGCTGCTATTCTTACTTGAGCGTCCCCATTAATAAAAAAAATAGAGTATAGTTGGGTTTTAAATATTTTTTTGACCAACACTTTGTGCAGAAATGAAGACTACTAATTTTAGCCCTTTATGTATTAAATTTATTCTACATTTTAATGAATTTCCGTCAGAGAAAAGAAAGTTATACTTCATACCCATGACACTGATATTATTTTGCACATGTATAGGTGAACTGAAACTGCAGACGGGGAAACACTGTAAAAACTATATCTTCGGAGATATTATATTAAAAGTTTGATCCTAAATTTTTATTATTCTTTTTGCATCACAAACGCTTGTGTCAGACTCTTTATCGAAGTTATCAGGAAACAAATATGTGTCAGGATCAGCAACTACATATTTAAATTTATTTGACATTGATGAAACCAAATATTGTAAGTATTGTAAGAATTCTGTAGCTACAGAGAAAAATTCCGTACAGTCAATTTACAAAGCTGCATTAGAGTAGCAGCTGTTCCGATTGCTTTTGTTAGCCAATGCATAAAATTGTCGTCTTTTTAGAAGCAGAATGCCTCACATCTTTTGCACAAGCTGCAATTCAGAAATTTATGTGACGCTTTGCGTAATTCCTCCTCCCCAACATCTTCTTGCCTTGAGATAAATTAAATTATGTAAATTGAAACCAAAAATATGTCGAATTCTATTCGAAAACGCGATTTTATTGCCGACTATGAAGCGCAGTAATTCCAGGTAAGACTCGACTTTATACAGTCGTAAAACTTCATGAGAAAGTTTTTTAAGGATTTCCACGTCGGTGAAGCGCGATTTGATTTTAGGAGCGTCATGAATAATGCTCCTTTGATTACCCCGCGCGTTTCGTTTGGCCTCGCGGATTCCATTGATTGAGATATGAAAAATTTAAGAGCAGAAACTTAGCGCGTCTTTTGCGTCGAAGCTTTAAAAACATTCCGGACACATTCGCCGCTTGAAATTTTAATTAGCTCGCGGTAATGCATCTGAGTTCGAGAAGCTTCAGAGCTTTCAGTTTTTATACACTTTCTGCTTTCCATTGGCTTAGATTTAAGAAACTTTGGATGGATATAAGAATTAAATGGGATTGCATTTCAACTAAGAACTAAAGGAATTAATTATTTTTCTTTGTTGGACTTTCAAAGCTTTTTGTCGAACTTAATAGAAGAATTCAATGTTGCTAGTTACTATGTAGGTACTTTTATTAAATTTTGGGGATGAATATTTTTATAATTGCTATGCCATTCGATATACCAAATTTTGAAAGGCCAACAAATATGTCATCACAGCGAGTGACCATGTGACCAATATAAATATAGTAAAATCAATTCTATTAGCCTACGACCATCCAAAAGGTTTAATCGAGAATGTTATTCTGAATCAACATACGAATATAATAAATTAAATCACACAAAATCTGAAGCGTGTTTGCTTCTATTAAATGAGAAAACGCTATTCTTACATCTACATTGTGTCCATGTTGACGTTGGCGTTAAAAACGCATTGGTAGTATATTTCATTTCTAAAATTCGACTCGCATGCCTTTGTTTTGCTCTTCAAAGAAACTCTGTTGGTTAATGTGAAAGTCGTCAATCCGTACAATGACTTCATCCAAGAAAGCAAGAAAATGAATAGGATTTTCTTAATGAAGAAGAAGTTCGTGTTCAACAGCTAAGAGGTCACTGTAATTAAACTTTCCATTTTTCACTTTCTTATTTTTAATTGTAATAAAATAAAATATTTTAGAGACTCCTTCAAAATCTCCTGAGTATTAAACTTCATCATTTAAGCATCGATTCCATGAGCTTTACAAAAAAAAAACAACGGCAATAAATTCATTCTGTCCTAGTCGATCGCGTATCAACCCCATTTCTATTACTGATCTATTAGTGCGGTTCAATGGTGGAGGATTAGAAATGATTCCCCGGGGTTATAACTGCGAGACGTCACCGGAATTTCGGGATTCATTTCCTAGCTGTACGCATAAATCTCCTTCCGGCCGGAATTTATTTCAGTCGTTGCAGAAATTAATTTTTCAGGCTCCTACCTGCGTCCCTTCCCTTTTTCACCCGCTCTAATTCCGCCTGAAATTAATTCCCGAAATAAAACTTCCGCCGCCGTTCGAATAACGGCACTCGGCGAGTAAAGTAAGAATTTTATTGGGATTCACAGCGACGGTTCTTTGTTACCAGTTACTATTTGCTGTAAGTGGATGTAATATTGTCTTCTGTTCTGCCGCGGAATACTTCAGGTATTATGTTGTTGTGCGCTGGAAGCGGAAATTAAAATTCGTTGTTAAGTGAGCGGCAGGTAAGAGCGACATTCTGGAAATTCCTGCGAGACAGAGAACGCCAGGTAATAATGTGAAATATGGCGTGGCTAAATATCACGCGATATGTGGAATGTGTTTTATAGTACATCACATTAGTCACCTAAGCTATTACTTGCAGGTTTTATACACTAATCCAATAAGTAATCATGATGTAGACATAAATAAAACAAAACTCTTGCATTTACATAAATATCAGAGGCGTATAATGACGTCAAAATATGTTACTCCGATCCTTAATGATACGTATGTAAATGGCATGTTTGCAATGTACAACCCAATGCTGGAATTCTTTTAATTTTATTCGCCCATTTAATAATAAATTATTTGAACCTTCTCTAGGTGCGAGGGGACTTTTTTGTTGTCTATTCACCCGGCTCTGAAAGCAATATGCTATCGGGATAATTTTCTTATCTCAAGTTTCTGTGACACAATATAATGTCATCTTGAAGTTTGGTTTCAATCACTAGCCAATTACCTTTTTTATGTCAATTGAAAAAAGTGAACATGAGTGATTTGAAACTTGAACACAGAAGCGTCATAAAATTTCTATCGAAAGAAGGCAGTGGCCCGAAGAATATTCAAGAGAGAATGGTGGCTGTGTATGGAAAAAATAGCGCGTCCGATATCCAAGTCAAATATTGGTGCATGCAGTTCATTTGGGGCAAGGAATCCATTCATGAAGGATGATCCAAAGTGTGGAAGACCTATGGAAGCACTAATTGAAGAAATTCCCATGCAGCCTGAACAAAAAAAAAACTTTGCAGACGACAAACTTGCAAGGAGAATTTGACCGCTTGATCCCAAGATGAAGAATTCTCCTATACTATAGAATTGTAACTGGAGACGAGACCTGGGTACACCACTAGGACCCTTCCACGAAAAAAGGGTTCATAAGAGCTCTCCTCCTCCCAAGAAGGCAAAGAATTTTCTGCGGGAAAAGTTATAGCCACAAATTTCTGGGACGCGGACGAAATTAATTGTTAATTGAGTATATGCCAAAAAGGACTACAATAACGGAGAATGTTTCCATAAGTAGGCACATAAGATAAAAAAAAAACTCTCCCCTGTAATAATATATTGAATCCTTTCAATTTTTTTTTATGGAATTAAATTCTTATCCAAAATTTTCAAGAAAACCTTTTACTCATTTAAAATACTGTTTCATGATCCTGGAAAATTTATTTTGTTTTCTAATCTAAGGAGCAAGTGTCTCTGTATTGCAGTCTTCACTGTTCACTCAAATAAATATTACCACATATACCGAGTGACTATCAATATCAGATTCGTTGGATAGGCCACACGTTTCAATATTTATGTTATGTCCACAATAATCTCAACCTACTCACTTGGCGCTTCAATCATTTTTTATCAGGTAGATTTGCCATGTCTATCTTCTTATTCCTTCTCAACTCAAAACTAATATCAGAGAATATTATAATGACAATGAAAATGGATTTAACCTCCTAACCACAAAAAGTTTGTTTAAAAACTAGATACGTATTTCGGCAGCTATGCTGAAGCGTGACTTCTCTTGTGATCAAGAAGAAGGTATCTACTGAAGATGGCAGCATAGCTGCCGAAATACGTATCTAGTTTTTAAACAAACTTTTTGTGGTTAAGAGGTTAAATCCAATTTCTTTGTACTACAAACCACAGTCTCCAATACAATTTAATATAATGATAATAATTAAATTTCTTCGATTTTTTTTGTATAATTGTTAACTTTAAACTTCATTTTATATTCTAGCGGTTTTCACACAGCCGATAATAATTCCACGCCGGGCGACACAAGGAATATTTAAACAGGCAGAATTTACCGCCAGCAATCCTTTCGCTCAACCACCCAATGTAATCCTGCATAATCTACCGTAATCCGTAAAGAATTTGTAGGTTTTTATGGCCGGTCTCCTTCTGCCATTGTTAGGATCCAATAAAACTCTTGAATATTCATAGCTCAGAAAAGTACGGGGAAAAAAAGATTACAACAGATTTCTCTTAATTCGAGACTTATTCTTCAAATCGCTTTGAAATACAAATTACATTCGCCTCTAACTACTTTTGGAGTATTTTCTTCGACACCGATTCATTTTACCACAAACTGCGATTATAGATACATGTATAATTACTTTTTCGAGATTTTTGATCTTAAATAAAATTTAATCTTCGAACAATACTTAACAGAGACGTGCTGCAGAGACTTTAATGGGTGAAACAATTATGTATGTGCAACATAAGTGTTCACAAATTGTATTCATAAATGCAGAAAATTAATTGTTTATGAATGTATAACAAATCGAACAATTATATCATTACTGTTTCGTTCTTACGTAAAGTAATTTTATTCATATTTGTGTACACTTTAAGATATATGTATTGATCAAGGCCTGGACAGGTTTAACTAAATTATTTTATGGTGTTAGGTATATCAGTATCCAGTCTCCTAATGTGAAGTTAGAGTAATTGCCACGGCTGGGAAATAGTTTGGCAAATGCTATTCATTCTATACAGCATACTATGCCACATATACTTGCAGTGAAATTTGTTTTTAACGACCACTGGTTATAACAAGAACTCGGAGCGAGCAAATTGAAAAATCCTGTTTTTGATGTTTTCTAACTTGTAACGAGCACTTGCATATAACGAGCAGTAACTGTGGTCTCTTAAGTTCTTCGACGTTATATGTGAATTTTACTGTCTTTTAGAAATGAAATACTCTAGGTACAGGCAGTGAAAACAAGCTCGACTTGACCAACAAATCAAAATTGCATCCAGTCTATTTACAAGACTATCTTAAGAAGGCCAATATTTGGTTTTATGCTTTCACAGATATTATTTCTCTGTATGTGATCTTGTGCGAGTTAGGGTAAATTCATAACGGAGCTGTGAAGATAGATGATAGCGGAGATTTCGATTAGCGCTGATGATGAGAAACACGTATTCAAATGCTTGTGTTCCTATCCAAGCTTCCAGTATAAGCGCTCATATAAGCGATTGTAGCAGCGAGAATTAAACGGGCTATCCTTCTGCGAGCAGAAAATGCCATCTATTATCTAATTTACCCTTAGGATAAATTCACAACAAAGCTTTGATGGTAGATGATAGCGGTGATTTTGAATAGCGCTGACAATAAGAAACACATTCAAATGCTTCTGTTCATATACTAGCTTCGTGTATAAGCGCTCATGTAAGCGATAGTAGCAATGAGAATTCTTCTGTAAGCAGATGATGCCATCTATCATCTATTATAGCTCCTTTATAAACTTACCGACGCTTAGTGTCTCAGGTATGATCCTAACAGTACATACGCAGTGCTACTTAAAATATCTAAAGTACACAATGTTACCAGCATCTATGCGAATGATCTTACTATGGCAAGTTTGTTCTTCTGTAGGGCAGCTTCAAATGCCAGCATAACCGAATGTTAGAAGAACAATCTCGACGTTCTTCTTTTTGTGTTTTTGGAGTATGTCTCCAATTTCTGTTGCGAGTTCTGTCGTTGGATCGAAAGAGCACGTCCCGTTTGAGCCGGGGTTGCGTGTGCTTTTGTGTAGGCGCGCGCTGACTTCATTTGATTTTACGCACGTCGCTTGCGGTGTTGGTCGATTTTTGTGTTAGATTGAAAGTTTAAGTGGACCCCCCTTTTTTTGGGCTCTTGTACCGCAAGGAAGTCTTCCCCATTTGTTTTTGAGGCCGCCGTCGACGTGCGATGGTGCTCATGGATTTTTCATAAGGCGAGTTTTCTTCCTTCTCTCCGTCTCTTATACGAGCGCCGTTTGCGACCACGTTTTCGTCTTGTTTGTGACGTTTTATTAACTCGCCTTTGTCTCTTTTTCCTTAAAGCAACTATTGTGTGGTCTATATACTACTATACTCACTACGTGAGGAAGACTGTCGATTCAAGTTAAGGAATCAGACGCCGTAGCTCAATCGTTTTGGCTCGTTTCTTTTTTTTGCTCCTGACGTTGACAAAACCAGCGCCTTAGAGATGAAAAATTCAAACATCTGTAAACCGATGCAAGTGGGACCCGTTTGGATCGTGGAAAACCGTCCTTCTTCTGACAACCACGTAAGCTCGAACCGTTTCTGTCTTTTTTTCCTCTCACTAGCTGAGTCCCGACTTCGGTGTAACGTGGGGTGTGGCGTTGACTTGTGAGGCACGGCTGTGAACCTACAGATTTATTTTTGCGGCGGCAACCTCAGTATGTTACGCCTCTACCGTTTGCTTGATTATTTAATTTCTTTTGGAGATCTCCGAGTAGCTTTATGGTTGTTGAACTCCCGTTTACACTTTGCTATTTATTTTGTATTTTTTTATTTTGCGGGCATTACAAGTAAAAATTCCATGACCATCTGTTATATGTTATGTTGCTATGCGCAGGCGGCAGAGTACTCTTGCAGAAGCAAAAGTTGCCCTAGTTTAGGCTTTGTATTTCTATTTACTGATATCTTGATAAATAAAACTCGGCCGAACATTCCTTCAGGGTGTCTGTGTGGTTTTGTGAACTTTGCCTGATCGAATAAATTATTTTTTGGCCGTAACAAACTTTATTCATTTATTGGGTTTCCAATCAATAACCTTGGGTTGGTCTGTCTTTGAAGAGGGAGGTTCTTTTATTACCTTTTGGGGTACGCTGTCGAGGAAGTGTGTCTAAGGAACTTGCCCTTGACGAGAACGTCTAAGAACACACCTTCCTGGCCGTGTGTTCTTGACACTTTTGGGTTGCATAACCACCACTGGGTACCGCCTTTTTCCGTAAAATCTTTAGGGATATCAAATGCCGTCTCCATTAAGTGGGCACCGTTAGGATACTCTGATTTTCATTTTGCTTTCGAACAGACGACCGACCTGATTTCTGAGCTGACGTAAGTTATGGAATTCGCGCAGGCACTCTGACTTCTCCTGAGCGAGTCAAACGCGCCATACTCTCGTTTCGGCCTAAAGAGAGAAAGGTGACATGTTGTTCACGAAATTGAATATTATTGAAACAAATACTTCTAAAAGAAACACCTTTCCAACAAATGATTCCGCACAAATTACGATATACCGTGTGTATTATGGGCCTAAGTTTATTTGTTTAGAAACGGTGCAAATAAGCTCGCAGTACTTATGTAAGTCTATGGTAAACACGGGCGGACCGCTCGGAGCTTTTCCCGTTTCGTTCGCGAGCTGCAAGAATAACACAATTACGTAACTGGTAGGATTTGTAAGCACAGTTCAAACATGAACTCGGCGTCTCATCAACGGCATTAATATTAATGGTCGCTCCGCGCGATATTACGGCGCACAATAGACTTGGGGGAACGGGGGAGTCGGTGTTAAATACTTGTTTGTTTCAGAAACTTCGTCGCCGTTAGTTAACTTACAGGGAAGATTATCTTCTGACGACGAATTAGCGAATGTAAGTTTTCTCATTAATGCGTATTGTTTTGGGGGAAAGACGCAAAGTCGGCCGGCGAAAACAATTTTGCAAATGTATTAATAAATGCGTTACAGGAAGAGCTTCCTCAGGAAGTAATCCCTGGACTATTTTATTTAATCGCCATGCTCCCATTACTTTCCATACAGACTCCATATAGACTCGCAACGCAGAGAATGAGTACAAACTCGCTATATGTATAAATTGCATTTTATATTAAATAAACTTAGCGAGCACGTCTATGGTTTAATTTTCATAAAAAAAGATCGTTGAATTCATCCTCCAAACAGTAAGCGAGCCGAGAAGTTAGGCCGGGCGCACGTTGAGACGCACGTTTCACAACTCATGCACGCCGTGGTGCACATGTTTATGTGTTCCATGCATTTAAGTACACGTCAGCATATTAAACCAATACACGAATGTGCTATGCAAACCGTGCATTTTGCAGGATTCGAGACAGGCCTAGGCGCTCGTTTCACCATACCTATTTCTCTGAATAGTAACTCTAAAGTATGCAGATTGTGTTTTAACTAGAACGCTCCGCATTCAATTTACACATGTACTATTGCGCAATACGGGATGTCCAGTAAAGGTTACCTAAGTAAGAACGTGATCTATTTCTTAAACGGTGAACCACCTTTTTAACTGCATCTGCTAACACGGGGATGAACATTTCTCATATAATACATTAACTATACGCTAAGTGGGTGAAACGATAGCATCATCTAATTAAGATCATTTGTTTTCTCTAATTTTTTTACGGTTGGTAAGTCAAAATAATTTTAAACATTATCGGACATGTTGTCATTACCTATCATTACCATTATCAGACAAAATTAAAAAATAATACCTTTTTACAACATGGATAAAGAAAAAACTAAACCAAAGGAAAATTATTATGAATTTGGTTAAACAAAAACTGTCACACTGAAAAATTGCAGCATAGCCATTGGTGGATTTACTGTAGCCATCAAAAAAAAAAAAAAACTCTTTTTTGATGTAAATTTAATAATACTAACAATAATAATTTTGCTGAGTGACTAATTATGAACTGACAGTTACAGATGACAGACAATAATTAACAAAAATCAGTAATTATTTTATTTTAAAAATATTGGCTCATATTAGTCATATACATAAGGCAAAAATGAAAAATTAATTACCTTTAAAAAAATTAATTTGTTTGTAATTCGTGAATGACAGTTCATAATTACAGCTACCCAGCAAAAGTTTTAGTATTGTAAATAGTATTGTCTACGTCAAGGAAAGTGTTTTTTTTTTTTTTTAATGGCGACAGTAAGCGTGGTCTTTTTGAGCTGCAAACCAGAGCTCATTTAATCAAAGGGCACCTTCGCGGTCGAAAAATAGAAATTTACCTTAATTTAGAAAACAACAAATTGTATAAAATTGTTCCCATAAAATAGGTAAAGCTTAAATCATTGATTTGCAACAGTACCTATTGGATTTGAGTAAAATATCAGTGTTTTAAATGACAGTAAATAGAACTATTTATTCTAGAGTGGGTCGTAGATGGGTGTTTCTTCGTATTTGGCAGTATAGTCAGTTTACTAGTGTGGAATTGTCATTACATTGTTTTTTCTGCTCTGACAAGAAAAAAGAATGAATACTTAATAATACTTTAGTTATTTGTCAGTTATAAAAAAAAAACTTTGTTTAATTGGGTAGGCCATGAACTAAAGTCCAGGGTCCTCAAAGTTAAAAGTCCGCCCCTGAGCTCAGCTAAATTTTTCAAAAACATTGGTAAAGCGTGCTATTAAACATTTGAATATTTATAATGCAATCGAAAGTGCACTAGAAAATTACGTCAATGAAAATCATCTGTTGGTGCGGATAGAAAAACAATACGACTATCTAAAGAAGGCCCGTTCGAAAACGTCTTACAAATTCAACGAGAAATTAATGAACAAATAGAAAAACCCATATCAGTGTATACAACAATGCAACGTCATTTGAGACACGCAAATCTGTTAGGACGAGTTGCCCGTAAGAAACCTTTACTAAGCGCCAAAAACCAAAAAGCAAGATTTAAACTTGCTCCTAAACACACCAAAAAGATTCAATGTTCCCAGAAGGTCGTGGCTATTGGACAATGATGAATAGCAGAAAATATTATTTCCTGAGGGAAAGACCCATATTCGTGTATACAGGGCAATATCATTGGAGACACGCAAACCTGTTAGGAAGAATTGCCCACAAAAAACCTTTATCAAGCCCCAAAAACCGAAAAGCAAGACTGCAATTTGCTCTCAAAAACTGCTGCTGGACAATAATGAATGGAAGAGTGTATTGTTTTCTGATGAGGCGAAAGCAAGTAGAGTTTGTTCTGATAGAAACTTTTTTATTAGTCGTCCATGTATGAAATATACATAATACAACTATAGTTGAGACACTATAAAAACTATTACGTACGGAGAAGAAAACGTAAAGGACTTGTTCTGCCTGCCGCGTTGTATAAAATATCTATATTCTGGATATTATGGACAGGTATATTTACATTAACATATTAGATAAAGTTATTACAGCATACGTCGATAAATATCTACCGATTACCTGCGTTTATCAACATGACAATGACCCTAAATATAGGTACTGTTAAGGATGTTAATTACTTTTTATCAGGTCATATGGTTGAGCTTTTGGAGTAGCAGCACGGACCTCAACCTTATTGGAAGTTTATGCTATGACGTGAAATGTGCAGTAAAACAGAAAACGTATAAGAAGACCTCTACAATAGAGCAATAGAGTTTGCATGAAAAAATATAATTCCTGAGCATTGCGTAAGAATTAGAAATTCCAATATGTATAAAGAAAAAGTATTTAATTTCATTTTAGTATCAGATAAACTACTGTGAAAAATGCAATTACAGTTTTTCCTCTTCGTCTAAAATAATACTTCTTATGTTGCGCGCATTGAACGTAATATGATATTGAGAAAAATCACGTACCACGTTCCGGCCGATTCTAAATTAAACTAGAGATTCAACCATCTTTTATTTAAATTCAGTAATTTTGCCGAAGTTAGATGCCCGCGAAGTGGAAGCAAAAGGTTTCCCGCGCAGTGTTTTTTTTGTGTATTTAAACAATAGTCTTTATTTTTGTTTTCATATAAAATCAATGTGTCGATAAATTTTGGGATTATGAGAAGAAAGTTATTATTAGAGTCCGTTTGGTAAGTCGCTTCAATACTGCTTGAAAACATAATCATTGCTATCGATAGATCAATCCCTGTCTCTCTTTGCTTTGTGTTATTAATATAATTTGTAAAGTTTTGTTTTCTTGGGTTTAACACTATTGTAATTTTAAGGGAATTATTTTGTACACTATTTACATGTCGTTGGCTATTATTTTGTAGTTTTTGTTTTTATTTCAATATATTTGAGTTATCATTCTCTTTTATTTCATTAATTTTATTCATTCTTTCAAAAGTTATTCCGGAAAGACAACGAGAGTGGAAAATTTGACAAACTTTAGGTGAAAAACGGCCCTGTTTCAGTTTCTCGAGGGAAACACCTTTGCGAGAGCATTTTCGGCTATACTCGTATCATCTCAAACTACCGAACAAGAAAATCGCTTTCCAGCGGTGGCTTGTTGGTCAAAAGAGCAGGTTGGGTTTTCTTTAAAACAGGGTGTTTTTCGTTGTTGATCAAGATAAAAGAGGCTCCAGAGAGTATTCAGGCTAAATTTATTAAAGAATTAACCTGCGTTCGTTACAGTTGTGAACAACTTGTGACTATCAGATGTCAACAAGTTATAAGGAATAAGGAATATTTAACAAAATTTTAATGTAATTATGTTTTAGATATACACTGTGTTGATTCTTTTTTTAGACATCGCAGGAAACGGTGAAAGATAATATTGCTCAAAATTTTACAATGCACTTATATCACATTTAAATCTTTAAATTTGGGCTATACGATTCGTTCGAATGTTCTGTGTGTAGCAGTAATATTTGTTACTTCAACTATCGAACTCATTTAAATCGAATTTTCGGTCCAACATTCAGGCTAGCGTTCGATGCATCGTGTAGCGCTAGCAGCTTTAAACGGTCGGTCTAACAAAAATTTTGTTATCTGGTCAAAAAGCGATCGTAAAGTGGACCATTTGGTCCAACGTTCGGGTTAACGTTCAACACATCGTGTTGCGCCACCTTTAGCATCTCGTATGCTTTTCGCGACGATTCCGCATTAGTGCGCTGGAGACTTCAAAAAATCACTGTTAAAAGCGAACAGAAAACGAAATATAATCAGTATGCAATGATTAAAAAGAGTTTGCCGTAAAACGAAGAAAAAGTAAATGAGACAAATAACGCCGTATTTCATGCGATAATTAAAGACTAAAAAGAACTCTGACGCTTAATTTCCATTTATAATGACATCAGTTTAACGAAAAAACAATTAAGCTCGACTACAAGGAAGTGAATATTAAGCAATTCGTTAAGATTGATTAATCACCGTCGTCGGAGCCGAACCGAAAAAGAGCGGCACGAGATAAGCGATTTTTAAATTAATTAAGCGCGTTTTCGACGGGCGCCTCCGAATTAAAAGCGACCAGCAAATTAAAAGTCTAGGAACTAATAATTCCGAGCGAGTTTTTCCGTAATTACAGCATAATCTATTTAAAACTCGCAGAACCGGTTTGCTTTCGCCTGCTGAGAGATATTAGAAATTCTAAACAGCGGCGCATCCCTCTGTGTTCCTAGGGAAATTTTCATATTAGCAGGATATTAAGGATCGGGTAATGAAATTTGACAGCGGCGAAAGTGGCAGAGGAATTTACATCATCCGCCCTGAAGAGTATTTCTGTTTTCAAGCAAAATTGACGTATGTACTTGTACGAATACGTAAGTGACGTGACGTCAATAAAGTCACTATCGTCAGAAAAGAAACGGACTTTCGAATGGAAAACAAGAAAACGCTGCCAATCAATCAATCAATCTATCAATTAATTAAAATTGAAAGGCACCTCTTATTTATAAATTGCCTTGTACTAAAAATACATCGAGTTCAAGTTATTCTGCTTTGCTACATAAGAAAAGGTATTTTTTTCTTTATCTTCAAGGACCTTTTTACTTACGGTATACTTGTGGTATGTGGTACCCGATATGAAGTTGTCATTTAGGCTACCCACACATTCATGAAGCAAAAATGCTTTAAAGCAAAAATTTTGCTGCAATGCAAAACATTTCGGTTAGTCACACACTGATGAAACAAAATGTTTTCAGGCAAAACGTTTTCACGCAAATGTTTTACTGAATTATAAACAGGCCTAGGCGCATTTTAGGCGGAACGTTTCGTTAAATATACGAGGAACTACTAATATGCTGAAGCCATCAATAGTCGGAAAAAGTTCTAATCTTTAACGCGTTTGCCCTGTAAAAACAAAACAATAAACCAGTCGAAATCCGAGAAGTCCATGCGGCACGCAGTAACCACTACAGTTCTGGTCGACTGGATACAAAAACTTGTTTATATAACTGATTCATTCCGAAATAAATTCGCATTATTTTTGCAGTGACGGCGCTATAATTGATATGAAGTAAATATTTTACCAATCTTTTTAAAAGTTACATTAAAGAATTATAATGTTTTTATAATAATTAATTTGAAAGATACTATAAAGGCAATTATGTTGTACACGTAATTTACATGAAACGATTGCTTCTGATGCAATGAGCGCGAGAGTGAGAGTGCCTCGGGCATAAAAGCCGTTCAGCGGCGACGTTGAAATCTACGCCGCTGCTTTGCTTATCTACATACTGGTTTTTACCAGATATCCTAGGAATGTCCGACCATTAATTATAAAGCAATGCAACGTAACATCGAAGAGATAAAAAATGTTCCGTATGAATCATTTACCTCTTTGTGCTGATTAAACTAAATCGTACAGATAAATGTTACAATTTTTAGAAAAATGTGATATGTTTGCTCGCTGCCATAATTAATTTCTTTTTTTTAACTCGCTATTATGATTAGTTGTTACAATGACTTCGGACAATGAGTCTGTGACAGTTTTTGCAAATGTGTGCAAAAGAGGAAATGAGTAATAAAAGAAAACGCTTTTTAATGCATCCTGTAAATTAAGAGTTAAAAAAATATTCTGAAAACCTGTGGAATCTGTACTGCGCTTTGTCAGTTGCATTTTTTCTCTCTTTTTTCATCGAAATAAGATACACGCATCTCTGTTAAAGAAAAGCGAAATAGTCTACTTCACCAGATTTTTATCTTTTTTTGGTTGCGTAATATTTAGTTTCACGTTAAAAACACGTTCACAGATCGAAACGCTTGAAGTAAAATTGTTTTGACTTCAATCGTTTTAGCGTGCTTTAGAGCAAAACGCTTTAAGTAAAAACGTTTTGACTGCAATTGTTTTAGCGCGCTTTAAACTGCTTTTTGTTTTGCTCTACCAGTGTGTGCCTGGTCCTATTTAAAGCATTGAAGAAGCACGTTCTAACGAGATTAGTCAAAAACGTTTTGTAGAAACGTGCTTTTGCTTTATGAATGTGTGGTTAGCCTAAGGGACGATGAACAACTGCATCATTACATGTTCAACAAACGGTGCAGGTACTTCCCTTATTTGAAAGATGTCAAACAAGCTGTTTTGTCACTAGAATTTGATTCTGTATCTCATGATGCAAAAATATATGTATAATGTGTACCATTTACGAAAATTAAGATTTGGACAGTTAACATAATGAGCAGGGAAAATAATTTAGGCCGCTTAGTATTGGACGCTTTTTACACCGAATATATTAGTTACTATTGGCACCTTCCCCTGGTTTCTATGTATCGAATTGTTATAGAGTGGAAAAGGAAGGAATGAAATGCGAACGTTCTTAGTCAATTTTCGTACTGTTTGCAGAACAAGTGGCCCGAATTTTTATCCCTGATAATGAGATTCGACACGATATTGTGACCATCCTGTAAATTTTTCAGAGATAGTTAGGGTAAGATTTGAAAGACTGAATCTTATTTCCTTTTAAACGACATGTCACTTGGATCTTGAAAATTGACAGCGTCGGAAACATTCTCTTAAATGAATGGTCACCAAAACAATTTTTTAAATAAATTTCAGGATATTTCAAAATCAGTTACATTTAGGTGTGGGGAAGCCTTAACACTTAAGGTGCTTTCTTTCGCTCACAAAAACTTTGTCCAAACGCGTTTAGTTTCAAAGACGGACGTTCTTTTGCAAACGGATTAATCCCCACTTTCCTTGAAATATCAGCTCGTATCGATAATTCCCTTTCCTCTTCGAATCAAACTATTTTTATGTTTTGTTTGGACTGAATTGCAGTTATTTGCAGACGAACTGTCAATCAATAATTCAAATCTGAGGTATTTTGTTACAACAACTACAGAATCTAGTATGAAAGTATTCAAAGCCAAATTCAAACTTTTAAGAGAAAGAAAGCAGCTTTAATTTGCAATAAAAAAAATAGTATTCCATTTAAAACCAGAAACTTAATGGCGTCTTCCGGCATAATCGGAAGTGATATAAAAGTGAGATTATTTTAATTTGAAAAATCACTTTTTCCCAGAGCAATATATTAATTTTAACTTGGGATAACCTGTACAGTGCCCTTCAATTGCAGTCGATGCTCTTTCTTTCTAAAAAGCATTACAGTAGTTTTTGGGGCATTAAGGTACAAGCCGTGATCATTTGAAGTTCTCAGTAGGATTTGGATATCTTCATTAACCAAAGTCAAATATCTATATCGTTCGCATCAAATTAATAATACAACTGAGTATCATCGGTATAAAGGTGATACTTGTAGTACTTCAGCGTTTTCCCTGCTGAAAGGTATAAATAGTAATGGACCTAAGATTGATCCTTGAGGTACGTCTCTCCCTTATTATAGTCCTTTTAACGCAACAACTTCAGTTCTTGATACTTCTTCTCTTATGCGCTCATGGAGGAAGACACTGATCATATCTAGTTGCACTTTTTCATTAGGTTCACTATTTTACTTGACACCATTGTAAACTTTTTTTTAATAATCGCTTCAATACGACTGTCTCGTGTAAACTTTTCTCACACTCGATATAGTCAAATGATCCAAAACGTTCAACTCAAATCGACGAACGATGGTACAGAATTCATCGCTATAAAAGGTAGTCACGCAGCATCAAGAATGACATAAATTCATTTCTGAAATTGCGTCGTCATTACTCATTCAAATTCAAATTACCATAAAAACTGCAAATAATTTGTTGTGCTTATTAAGAGGGACTTCTCGTCCAGCGCGAATAACGAAATAGTTTTTTTTCGGATTTCCCAGTGCCACTTCCGCAGAGTACAAATTAGTTCCACCCCGTCGCGATTTATATTGAGATCACGTCGCGAACAACAGGAAGTGTTGAATGAGGAGAAGAGATCGAAATTGATAGAAGCCGGTGCACCAGCGGCGGCTTCCCCGCACCGAAGCGGAAATGTTTTCTTTTTTTTTCCCGGCCTCGTCTCCAGCTCCGTGCCGTTTGATTAACGTTCTGCTCGATTTGTTCGTCTCCTTTCGTCAGGGATGCAAAAGCCCGAACGCGTCGCTCTATTAAATTCGTATTAGTCCGGATTATTCTCGTTCGGTCGGGATTTATTCATTGCCTTGCACTTCACTTTTGCCGCTTAATGGCTCACGTTTACCGTTGAAGGAGATGGATACAATAGCCTATTATTCTACATACGCTTTGACGATAATGGGCAATTAAATTTTAGCGATTTTTTTCCTCTTAAAATGGTGGTAATTATTGAAGATGAAGGGCGCAATGCCAAAAGGTTTTTTTTTTATGCATTAATATTGAATTCACCCAAAAAAGGCAGTCAAAAGGGAACATCTGCCTGTGGCTTTGCTGAAATCTTCTTTACATAAACACGCAACCGTTGAACTTTCAAAACTAAAACTGCAGTTTCTAGCGTCGAACTGGACTAAACATTCAATTTTTGACAAATAGTTTATCATTAGTACAATTCATTAATTACTTTACTATCCAATATTTGATTATGCTTCGTTAACCGAATTATAAAATTGTCAACACACTATGATGATTAGATTACTCCAAATGTTCAGACTTGCCAGGGATGAATTTATTATTATTTCTATTTTTCAGATCATTAAAGATCCCCGGAGTTTGCATAATTCGCTTTCTCATTTTCTGAGCAATTAGATAAGAGCTTCCTTACAGCACCCATTAAATTTACGTCTCAACTATATACAACGTGCGGCCTTCGAAAGTTTTAATTGCAAATGACTTACACGTTTACCTCGGATATGAGCTTGCTAAGTTTACGGCCCTTTTAATATCTCAGCTCTACCTTCCTTAGCTCCGCAGTTACAGATTTAACGGCCATCTCCAGGAAGATCAATCGTTAAGAAATAAAGTTATGCCAGGACCATCTCTAAATTGTTCACGAATGAATCGATGTGTAATCGGTGATATAAAACTGTTGGTTTCGTTATCCGAATGATTTAGCGTGAAACGATGATAACTGCGTACGTGGATATAGGGGAAACGATAAATCTTCTTCGGTGGGAATCACTCGTCGCGCGTTTTATGGGCCTGAAATATTACGAGGGATATGCGATTTCTAATTTACTGCCCATTGTTCGTAATCACCGGTGATAAAGTTACAGAGGTAGTAAATATGTAAAATAGTTTATTACGGCGAAGTACATGCGCATAGTTTCTACCCGAAATTACTTTGGTGAAGAATGCAGTTTAACATCTAATCGCGTAGCGGTAGCAGCTTATGAGCGGAGCCTTTCACAAATAATTCCAGAACGCGTTACTGCCTCCCACTCAACGAGATTCAGCGCTATACACTTAGATCCTGACGAGATATGCAGCACTCGTTGACCGCGGAACCCCTCTATCCATATCACGCCAGTGAAAATTGAATTTAATTTGATAGGCCTGAGAAATATATAGTCCTGAGAAATATAGGTATACGTAACTCAGTTAAAAAAAAAAACATAGACTTCTAACTAATCTCCTATAAAATGTATTTCAGATAGTACAGAGTCCCAGAGCATTGGACTTCCATTACTTTTCTAAATATATTCCTTTACGATAAGGAACGAGAACTATTTTCGATTTGTGGAGCGTCGTGAAAACAATTTTCATGTAAAAGTTGTACGTAAGCCGTATACAAAGTTCTCTTACCTTTATTGTCGATGGAGAAAATTCCGATGCCGTCTCCTCCACGTATGGAATATTCAATGCGGCTGTCTTCGCCAGGTGGGTCGTGGTCTGTGGCGTTAAGTTGCATCACCGCAGTTCCGATCGGCTGGTTTTCTAGAACTTCCCCGGCTAACACGAAATCACTAAACTGGGGCGCATGCAAGTTTTCGTTCACGTCAACTACATTGATCGTAATCGGCACTTCGGACGACAAAGAAGGGTTTCCCTTGTCATTAGCGAACACTATCAGACTGTGCACTTGTCTTTCCTCGAAATCCAACGGCTTCGTTGTGCGGATAGTCCCCGATAATCGGTCGATCTTGAACGTTCCGTCACTATCGCTGTCCTCTAAGGAATATAAAACCTCCCCCTCTGGTCCCAAATCAGGGTCGGATGCGGAGACGACAGCGACCACGCTTCCTTTGGGAATGTCTTCTCTTATCTTGACCGTATAACTCGGTAAACTGAATTTAGGTGCATTGTCGTTGATATCGTCAATTGATATTCTGACCAGAGCCTCGGAATATAGTGGAGGATTATCGGGACCTTTTCCCCCACCATCTGTAGCACGTATCCTCAATTCGTACAATTCTTGCCTTTCACGATCCAGCGTATTAGCCACCGTCAAAACACCCGTTATCTTGTCAACTGCAAAATCTTTAGTATCAGTTACTAAAGAATAAGTGACTTTTGCATTATCACCAGAGTCTGCATCGGTAGCATTAGCCCTAAATATGGCAGTACCGTTTAGAGCATTTTCAGTCACCCGGAAGCTCGCTATTGATTTTTCAAATTTAGGGGCGTTGTCGTTTATATCCAAGACTGTTATCGGTAGAATTCTAGATGCAGATTTCTGGGGTTTACCCAAATCGTACACGCTCACATTTAGAAGGTACTCAAATTCTCTCTCTCTATCTAGGTAACCTATCACTTTAAGCTCGCCGGTGTCCATGTCCAAACAAAAAACAGAATGCTCGTCCCCTCCAGATATACCATAAATGAGTTTCCCGTTATATCCTAAATCCCGATCTCGTGCTCTCAGCTTGATGAGGGTCGTACCTAAAGCAACTGATTCGTTCACCTTGATTTCAACGGGAAAATCTATGAATTCAGGCGAGTGCACATTCTGCCCGTATCTGGTGGGCATCATCGCAAATTCCTCTTGCGCGGGCGGTTTGTTGTTGTTTTCGGCTGCTGCTAAAACCTCGGTTAACCTACGGGCTACTCCCGTATCCTTGCATTCAAACGCGCCTGTTTCGTCATTCAAGACCCTTGCTAATGACCCCAAGTTCCTTTTGGCATTGACCAATTTAAAATGAACCCTCGCAATATCTGCGAAATGTGTTCCATCAGTGGCAGTGATATTCAGTTCTCTCTCCCCAACACGAATATCGCTGAGATCGCATATTACCGATACGGTTCCTGATGTAGCGTCAATCCTAAAACACTCGTCTTCATTACCCGAGACGATGCGGTAGCTGATAATATTGCCCGCATCGAAATCAATAGCCGAAAGGGTTATTATTTCCGAACCAATAGGTATATAGCGGGGGATGTGGCCCATACAGTCAATTTTTTCAAATTGTGGACGATTGTCGTTTATATCTCGAACTTTAACCGTGAGTTGCATTTCAGTTTGCCTTCTGTATGGTAAGCCCCAATCAGAAGCGCGCAACCGTAAAACATACTCCCTCCTCATGCTTTCGTAGTCAAGTAACATGGTAGTTCTGACGATGCCCGAAAAATGGTCAACTTCGAAAGGTACCTTCACCAGATTCGCGATAAGATATGAAATATATGCGTTTTCGCCGCGGTCTCTGTCTTTTGCTTTCACGGTGGCGACGGAGCTTCCGGCTGGCATGTTTTCGTCTATCCACACGGTCATTTCGGCCTTATCGAAAATAGGATCATTATCGTTGGTATCCTCTACGTATATTTTGACTTTCGCGGATGACTGTTTACGCGTGGCAACATTGCCTTGGTCGATTGCCGATACGGTAAGGCTATAAAACGATTTGATTTCAGCGTCTAGAGAAACCGCCGTGTAGAGCATCCCTGTTTCCGGGTTGACGTGGAAGTCGCCACCTTCGTTTCCGCCTACGATTTCTAGAAATACTTGAGCATTTTTACCCTCATCGGCATCAGAAACTTTCAGTCTTATCAAAGGCGTATTTACAGGAGCAGTCTCTGGTACCTTAACTTCGTAGATTTCCTTATTGAATACTGGAGCATTATCGTTCAGATCCCCCAACTGGACAGGTACAGACTTGTAACTCTCTTTAGGCGGGATACCCCTATCTACAGCTCTCAACTGTAAAGTGTATCCCTGCGGAGTGCTTTCCCTATCTAATAATTTAAGAACTTCTATATTAAATTCACCCTTCTGCGACGTGGGACGGATGCGGAAATGACCATCGGGATCGCCATCGACGATCTCCAAACTCTTAATTTCACCATGAATGCCGCCATCTTTATCAGAAACGTTAACGATCGCGTAAATGTCCGCATTAGAATTCTCGACGATTTGCGGATGGCGGCGCACTCGTATTTCCGGCGGGTAAAGATTCACCGTCTTCACTCGGATCCGTACCTTCGCGTTGCTGATCATGCCCGATCCGGCTCTGAAAAGTGCACCTCGATCTTGAGCCAATACGGTCAGCTCGTGATATGTTCCTTCATTGTACCTTAACGGTCTGCTAAGAGATATTACCCCCGACATGGGGTGAATAGCAAACTGGTCCGTTTCTTCGGCGAAGCTATAATAAATTTCTCCATTTCGTCCCAGGTCAGCATCTTCGGCTACGACTTTTAGAATGCTCTGATGCACGGGCGTATCTTCGAACACGGTGGCATTGTATTCTTTCGGATAAAACAACGGATTGAGATCGTTAGTGTCTAAAACGGTAACTAGAACTATTGTTTCTGTTTCTAAAATTATCTTGTTGTTGCCGTCTTCTTGCGTGGCGGTCGCGCGCACTTCTAGAATATACCTGTCCCTCCTTTCTCGGTTTAAGACATCGTTGTTGCCTGTCCTCGTTCGGATGTATAAGAAACAAAAATCACCTATAGTTTTATAGTCCGCTTTGAAGAACTTGTCTTTATCCCCGTCTGTTATCTTATAACGTATGTTCTTGAGGGACTTCTTGTGTATCTGGATTCCGATGCGCTCCTCCCCCGGAGCGGGAGACGCGTACGTTTTTGCCACGCTGTTCTCCGGAATCGTGACATTATAGCTCTTTTTCGTGAAGCGAAAGTCGATATCTGATATTAGTGCCTCTTCTGTATCCACCTGGGTCAGCGCTATCACCAGGAGGCAATAGGCGAGAGCGCAGCGGATCATTTTTTCAGCTCATGACGAGTGTTCCTGAAACAAAATCGATCATTAAAATATATCATATAAAACTCACATTATAAATACAGAAAAAATACATATTTTACAGGAAGAACGGAAACTGAGGCGCCGTAATAGAGCAACTCATCTAAATGGATTTCGTGTTTTATACAAAATTATATGTCTCAGCAATGAACTGGTATTGAACGGTTAGGTAATCTCGTCGTAATACTTGCAAAGACGTGTTAGTTCGATGTAAATTTTAACAATACATATTAACTTGCTACAGGTCATTTTATATGCCGAACAGTTCAATTTGAATTAAGTATATGACGTGACCTCCGTCTGCAAACGGCAAAGCTCTTTCATGAAAGAGGAGATGCCCACATAAAAGTTTTTAAAAATATGAATATACCGATGGGCACTTAATAAAAAAATTAATTATACATGGTGCTGCTTATAATAAATTCTATTGTTTATTAATTAATATCGCATTAATACAGTTACAAATTAACACAATTAACATTGTTTTGAGTCGCGAAAGTTAAATCAGTGTTAATGTGGCCTCCTACATAAACTCTGCCAGATATATATTTTGTTTGTTTTCTTGTGGGTGACTTAATACTGCTCGTTAAATATCGCGGAAATTCCACCGCAACATCTGACAGAATGCCATAAATCTAAAAAAATCGAGCAGACCACCCAGATGCTCCCGAAATATGACATTTGAGTTATGCAGCCGTTAAACGACGAGATCGGGCGCGCCTCAGGACCAAAAGTGTATATACACGGATGTGAATAATTGGTAAACACGCCAAGTTTTGTCTGATGTACAGTCATCGCTTGTTATTTCAGTTTTGCGGAAGTGTAATATTTTTGTAAAATGACGTCTTTATGTGGACGAGAAGCTTAAGCGGTGTTTGCTCAAGGAAATTTGGTAACTGATAATATATACCTTTGTCTGATCTTGAAACTTTCGTTTTTAAAGCAATTTCAGTTTGACTTCATAAAAATACACAAACGAAATTCAGCAACTTCTGGAAGATATATTAAAATATAAAGGTGGGGTGCAACGGTCACTAATTTGAAAAATCCTAAAAAACTCTGAAAGGAGATATACTAACAGTTATCAGGGAAATATTTTGCGGGAGTAAAAATTTTAAAAATAATGAAATAAAGTATAAACTCATTACAGAGAAATAAAATAGGAATAGCAAAATAAGAACATGAAGAGAAATTCATAACCAAAGGCAGCGAAACAGCTTCTCTATACAGGCTGTTTGCAAAATAAGTGCAAAATTTTTAACGAGAATGACTAATACACAAGACACACTCACCGAATATCATCTGTATGGAAGATCGATCACATTCAGACAAACGTTCACTATTAGACATTTAGAAAGGTTTATAACAATTGTTCGACGTGGCGTCCATTATTAGCGGCACACAAACGAGCTAGGCGAAAAAGTGATACTTGTGTTCGTGTGCATGTCAGGATTAGCGCAAATACTGTCGGCGGCATACACTCCTCTGAAATGCTATTCTTTCGCCGTTCTTGAGTTGCGACATTTTAATAAGTAATAATACTTTGTGTAGATAGTAATCATATTTAGCTTTAACTCGTTCAATCACTTTTCACAGACTACGCTGTTGATCCCAAAGAATACGAAGTAATAAATTATGTGTTATAATCATAAAAAATGAAGCAAAATCTTTCACTTAGCTGTAATACGACTTATTGCGACGTAATAAACAACGCCTTTATGGGCCTCTCGACTTCGGCAAAGGTCACTGCTCGATTGCACTTCTGTCTTTTGTTCCAATAGAATTTCCTTTTCTTGACCTACCTCAAAGACATAGGCGTACGATTATTTTTTGCCCGATTTTTAACTGCGATTTTCTCGAAATGTGTAAAACTTGTTAAGGACAAATAAGTTCAATCGTTCTCATTTATGGTGATGTGTTACAGGTTTAAATTTCCGCACTCATTTCACAAATACCCGGTAGAGAAGTTCAACAGTACATCTTATGTGAATCACTCACAAAACAAGAATTTAAAATTCGTATCATAAATAAGTAGCTGCTTTTATAAGGATTACGTATTATTTCTTTTTCAGCTGTTTCACTTTTGTTTAAGTTTTGCATTTCTTATTTTTGTATAAAAAGAACAAGAAAACTGAGTTTGCTATTTCTGGCTTTAGTAAAGATATATCGAGTCCTTGAACTTTATACTGTTTTGTTACGGCATATTGCGTTTTCCTTCAGGCATTAAACAAATAAAAAAATATTCCATTTCCTCGCGCAAAAGGTGAGGAGCAGTTCAATCTAACTCGTCGTGTCGACAAATAAATAGTCGGCGATGTTCCTTTTGATATATTCCCGACATCGTGGAAAAATATTCTCGGAAAACTGCGGTGTCTTTAACCTCGTTCAGGCGGGTCCAATGACACCTATCCTCGGCCCATGAATAAAACATGGCCCCGAGTAACAGGTTCTCTCGAAAACAATTCACCGAGAGAGTATTACTGTTTTACATATTCCGTTTTCATGTTTACGAAATTATCGGGGCTTTCTCCAGAGCATTAGAAAACCGAACCGTTCAACGCTTCGTCGAGAAAAAAATAACATAATACATTGTGGAACAGGAGACGAAATCGCCCTCTCATCAGGTGACTTTAAGGGATATTTAATTGAACAATTAAGAGCGAGGTTTTCGAAGTTTACTAATCCATGTCGGAGCAACGTGTGTTGTTAACATGGTCTTCATGAATGTAAACACGCTCTTATTTGAATTCAATTGGATGCAAGTGAAGACCTCTTGATGTTATGATTCCATATGCGTAGTTTGTCGCAACCCAACAGAAATTAAATCTATTTTTGATGAAGTTATTAACATACAGATTGTTCTAAAAGAAAAATTAAAAAATAATAAAAAAATTAATTTTGACGTCATACTTAATAGTCAAGTCATCCTAAAAATAGATTTACGTTGTTATTTGGAAGACCGCTTAAAAAGTCACTAATTCAGTAACTTTGTCTATCGCCATATCCAACTATTATAATTTCTAGAAATATTTTGCTATTAACGTCAATACCGTCATCCTGTAATAGTTATTTTCGTGTCAAGCTTTGTAACTTAAGCTTTGCGGGCGAGCTTGAAGTTTGTGTGGCGAGCGATGCAGGAGCGAGCCCCATAATCCAGTGAGTTTAATAAAGATTAATTGCAAAGCGTATCACGTACAAACTTTTGCTTTCACCTCGATTTCTAATTAATTTACGTTAATTTTTTATGATACCGTTTTTTTCATCGTTTATTTCTGGCTAGACGTAGTCATGGTGATGTAAACAATCTGCTGTCTAGAAGCCTGTAAAAATTTACAGGTCTTTTACACAAGCTCGTAAAATTTTACAGGTCTGTTCCGGTAATTTACCATTTACTTGGTTACTGAAAACAACAAGATTGACCTGTAAAATGTCATTTACTAATGAGGTGGAAATAAAGTAATATGTATACATAGGCGAAAACTGAGGAGCGTTAAAATGGAGTACTTGACTTTAATACTAAAATGGGGCAAAAGATGGCATTCTACAGTCATTTTCGCTTAAATTTGAATACCAAACGTGTTTTATTCAAAAGGCAGCGTTGGTATTAATTTGTCACTTTCAAAATGCAGTGTCTTATTTTCTAGTTTTTTTCTAGTATTTTGGAGAAGTTCACGTGAATTTCTGTGCGCTTAGTAAAGTTTTAGTGGTGAAAATGAATGAAAATGAAATTGAAGTCCAGACAGGAAACCCAGGTGCGCGCGTAAAAAACAAAAAAAAAAACTACAAAAAGACACCGAGAACAGGAAATAAGGGATATAATTTGATGTTTCATTGAAATTTATGATCATCTATTGCCGGTATTACTAAAGCTTCACACATTACTCAGCGTAGAATAATAACAATAGCAAAGAAAGTTCAAAATGGTGAGGAGACAAAAGATAAGTGAGGAGGAGATCGTTGATCGAAAAAAATTTGTCGAACATAAAAATGCTATAAGAGAATTTATTATAAAGCTTAATGCCGAGAACCACACTATGGCCGCAACAAGTCTAAACAAATTTATTTATCATAATGGCTGTTTTCATAATCAGACTTTAAGGAAGCTTTAATTTAAAGTCACTTTAAGAATAGGGAAGCAAGGCCTGTTTTCATAATCAGACTTTAAATTTACTTTAACCTAAAAAAATACATTTGTTTCCTTATACTTAAAGTGTTAATGTATTTTTTTAGGTTAAAGTAACTTTAAATTTAAAGTCTGATTATGGCAACGGCCCTTAGTATTAGGAAATTGCATAAAATACACAACAACGAAATGGTAAACCTAAGAGTCAATTTTATGTTTTTTTTTATAGAATTTTTGTTAAATGTTTCAACATTGGCTTTGGTTCACCAGCTACTGAAGTCTGTGGCTTGTGTTCCAGACTGAAAAATCAGATTAAAGCTGCAAATGATGATGATGAGAAACAAAATATTATGATCAGGGATAAGAAATCGGCGCACTTGTGCCGCGAGCAGTAAGAAAATTTAGTATTCGTAGAACGCTCGTATTGTAACCGTTCCGCTCCCACTCAACAGCAATTTAAATTCTAATCGGAGCTGCGAAAGGATTCGGTGTAAAAAGTGTCCAATACTAAGTGTTCTTCGAATTCTTTTCCCTGATTATAATGAAAGCCAGCCTCCATAAACTCTCAGCAAAACAGTTTAATATAATTATGCAAGAAGAGCTTGAAAACGTTTCATACTGCTCCGATCTTCAACAAGTGCAGGTATTATCTAAGCTTCTCTCCCCCCTCCACCCTATTCAGGACTAAAAATTAGGAAAAGATTTGACATTGTTCAATTTCAAAAAACTGGTCAAAAATGTTTAAAAAGTCACATCCAAAAACAAGAATAAAGTAATCACTGTGAGATGTGAACATTTTTACAGAAGCGTTAATATGGCCATCATAGTAACCGTACTGAAAAAAGGACAATCGTTTGCCAGAGCAACTCCCAAACCAATTGAGCTATATAAAACAATCAAACAAAAAAATAAAAGATATTAACGATTTGTTGGATAAAGCATATTCAAAACAGGGTAGCAATAATGAAAAAATAGATTGGAGAACACTTGTTAAGTTACCTTGGTATAAAAAACTTGTTGACAATACTCCAAATCAGTTCGACTTAAATTTAGAAAACGAAGAAAGAAAATGAAGGAACTGAAGAAACGTGCAATTGCAAAGAAGATGATCACCGACTGCGCTTGTGATTTTTTTGTAAAATTTCTTGAATTAAAAAATGTTACATTCCATTTCATAAATCCAAGAATTTCATTTGTTTGTAGAATCTAACTTTAGTTGGGCTTATATCATATACAGGATGCTGCGTTTTGAAACGCAACATAGGATATCCCATATTAATTTAAATGTGATCGAATAGATTATTATATTAAATTTTGATGTCTGTATACTATTGTTTATGTTTTTTTTTTACTTCGTAATAAAAATATGTAAATATATATATAATATGTATGAACATGTATGGTTTGTACTCATGTTCTTTAACTCAAACTTAATCTCAGCTCCCTTGGCGGTTCGAGTTACGGAGCTTCGGCTGTATTTAAAAAAGATCGGTAACGAAATTCGATTTATACCTAATTATTAGCACGGTCTTGATAAGCAAATACTAAAATAAATTACTGGAAAGGCTTTCTCTATCAATCTTTTTCAAAAACGAATTGAATTTATTAATTATCTGTTCAGTTTTCACTATCATTTATCAAGGCTGTACTGATAATTCGGTATAAATCGAGTACTTACAGAATCTTTTTGAAATATCTTAAGACTCAGCGTATGAAAAATTCTCAAATTTCACAGGCAGATTCATCTTGAAGAGTACTGGAATTTTGCTGTGAAATAATTAGGGAAGCCTATATTCGAACAAGTTTGAATTAACATGGAATTTTCTATGTTGCGTTTCAAAATGCAATGTATAGTAAGGAATTTTGTATTTTCTTTCACAAACTTCATTAAATTAGTAGAATTTCCTTCAAAATGCATTTTTGTTTAAATGTAACATTCAAAAAGCAGTTTAAATTTTTAGTCATTGAAGTTATTTTCAAATTTGGATTTCTTATATTGCTACACTTCCTACATCCCCAGAAAAGGTATTTAATACGCCGATCTAAACTAGAATATTTAAATTTAGAACGATAAAAAATATCTTAAATTTACTTAAAGGGTCGTCTACATCAAGTACTGCGTTTTGAGTGTTAGCTCCTTAGTCATTTAATGTTTAATTAAGTAATTTTCAATTCACGATATCCTACAAATTTTTCAGAATTCACTGAATCCAAAAGCATGACTCTTAGTTTTGTTCCATGCATTTCCTCTTCCGATGAATGCATAACGCTGGACGATGTGAATGAAAACGAGGTCATCTTGCGCCATACCATGCCATACGTGGAAGTGGTTCGCAACAAGAGAATCTCGTTCGTGTCAAGTGGCGATGCCAAAATGAAAACTCTCGCTTTTGTTTGGGGAAGCACAGCTGTGGGCGAGGTGTTTATTTATAACATAAAACAATCACATGTGCGCACATGACGCCCGACCAGTCGACCTTGACACGCCGCCTTCATTGACAATTCCTGTTTAATATTTCTCATTCATCGGAGTCGTGTTTATGCATGACGAGCGAGAGTTGATGAGACGGCTTTGGATTTTTTCACGTAAAAAACGACACGAGCGTGTGAAGAAGTTTTATTAATGCACATTACACAATCATTTTTCAAAGGGACAAAAAAGAAAGGGGAAAGATACTGGGGCTTTAGATGAGCTCTCGCTATTCTTTAAAAATAAAATGTAGACGATTTTGAATAATAAAATGTTCAAGACTGTTTAATGTAATCCGGGGTAGTCATTTTAATTTCTAGAAATGGTGGTTATTATTATTTTTTTCGTTGCTCGAGTTATACACGTTGGTCGAAGGAGTAATTAATTAATATCCTAAAAAGAGACGCATGCGGCGTGGCAGGGACCTCGCTATGGAAATTAAGAAAAAAATATGACTAATTGCGACCATTTGTGTTTGGGAAATTTAGTTCGTAACGGATAGACATTTTTCAGAATTTTATCATAAATAAGTCCTCTGAGACTGATCAATGAAGTAATTTCTATTAACGAGACCAGGCTTCGTATAAGCGTTTGACGAAAACGTCTGCTGAATGACTGATACGTGGGCTGCTGGAAAAGTTTCTGGAAACGGTATGAAAAAAAAAACGCATATGAAATTTAGTAAACGGTATCATTGTTTTTCGAAGTATTCGCCTTTGACGTCAATACACTTCTGCATACGCTCGAACCAATTTCTAAAGCACGTTTTTCACTCTAAAGATGGTACCTCAGAAACCAGTGTCCGCAATGTTTCAACCGCTGCTTCAGCCGACGAAAATCGCTCACCACGCATTTTATTTTTGTTATTTGGGAACAAAAAGAAATCATTAGGTGATAAATCAAGTGAATATGGACAATGAGTCATTAATTCAGCATTTTTGTTGCACGAAAATAAACTGTCTGACGGGCTCAGTGAGAGCTAGCGTTGTCATGATGGAGAATAATTCGTCGATTTCGATTGTTTCTTCTTATTTGATCGATGCCTACCGGCAAACAAATCGGAGTATACCAATCAGCATTCACGGTTTTCCGATCCTCTAAAGTCACGGTTGCTACATGTCCAGTTAAACCAAAGAAACAAGCATTCATTTGCTTCGCAGCACTACGTGAACGGACAACTTTTGTTGGGGTTGGTTCATTTTGAAATACCCAAACGGTAGATTGTTGTTTACTTTCTGGCTCGTACGAATAGATCCACATTTCGTCACCATTAACGATGTTATAAACTAAATTTGAACGACCTCCATTGAATTTCTTGAGCATTTCTTCGCATCAATTGACACGACCCCGCTTTTGCGCTTCTGTTAAATTGTGTGGGATCCAACGACTGCAAAGCTTTCGTACGTTCAAATCATCATGCAAAATCTGGTGTATTGCTTTCATGTCAATGCGTAAGGATGCTTGAATCTCACGGTATGTCACATGTCGATTTCGCTCAAGCATTTCACGCACAGCATCTACATTAGTGGAAACAACAGATGTTGATGGACGACCTTCACGAAATTCGTCACTGAGAGAAGTTCGACCACGCTGGAATTCGGCAAACCAATTATAAACACTGCTCTTTGATGGTGCTTCATCTCCAAAAACCAAATGAAGTCGATCGAGGCATTGTTTCGGCGTTAGACCACATTTGAAATCGTAAAAAATCATGGTACGAAAATTTTCACGCGAGATTTCCATGTTTACACAAAATTACTTTTTCTCAAATGCTGTACAAACAAAACTAGTTCACTTGGATAAGAACTGTCAATAGAATTATAGGCGAAAAACGTCAAATTTTTCAAATATGACAGTTGATAAACGCTAACATTTCTAGACCTACTAGGTTCCAGAAAATTTTCTAGCAGCCCACATAGATGGGGGGTGGGATGCAGTACTTCCATTTTTCGACAGGTCACGAAAGCCTTGTTTAACAACGAAATTGCATTATCTGTATGTTGTTCTAAAATGATTCTTTTCGTATCTCTTGTGTGTCAACACGAAATCATAAGCAGTAAATTTGTCGGCTCTTCACCCCTCTGAAGACTCCATGATTCCCCGTCGGGACCGCCAATAATTCACCTACGTGAAACACATCGAGAAAGCAAATACGAAATTCTGCAGTTGTCTGGGCTTTATAAATGACGTCGGCTTATCGGGTCCGGCTCGCCAAAGCTATGATATATGACGAGTCACGACCCGCTTCGACCGCCGATCGGGCCCCCGTTTTATTTCGCCCGCGATATTGCGGCAGATATTGAAAACTCTGCGAATAAGCTCGCGAATAATGAACAACGCACGCGGAAATACAACGCAAATAGAAATATGCGTTATTGGGTTTTGCCCTGCTCTTCTTTTTGTTTTTTTTTTTCGCTGGCGATGGAAAAAATTATACACGCCACATCAAAACAGTTCGGTTCTGGCCAATCTCAGATTCAGTGATGCGAGAAAGTATTTGACGGCTGTTTAACATGGCGTAAACATTAAACTCATTCGTTGAATGAAAAGCAAAAAAAAAAACAGTTTAGCTACAATTTACGTACTGTAATGTTATCGTCGGTTGGGTATGCCCCACGTTGGGCGCCAATCTTATGTAGCATTTCTAAAGGTAAGTGTCCACTTGTGATAAAATAGTCTCAAGATTCAATTCACCAATTCGAGAGCGAGTCTCGAGACTAGTACATATTTTGTCACAAGTGGACACTTACCTTTAATGAAAGAATTCTGCACCTTCATGTTGGGAATCAATTTATTGCAGTTTTTGTTGATCTCTTTACTTCCTAATTTAACTCTTTCTCCTTCTAACTTGTAGTTCTTAAGATCATTAGTTCGCCAGTGATTCCTAAGCCTTTCCTTTTGCATTGTTTCTCATTTCGTTTATCGATTCTACGAATTCCCCTTTTCTAATTATTTGTATTTTCTAATTGTTTCTTTTTTAATCAGAACGTTCCACAAAGCTTACACTCACGCATGCCCTTTTTGTTTGTCGAGAACATTAGATTTGTAGGCAAAAGCCCTTTTTTATTTTTAGTGAAATTTCCACAATCGCAACAGGACCCTTTTTCTTTTGTTTTTAATTGGAAATGTTATCTTTTACCTTAAACAAACAGAGTGGAACAAGTTTTTACTACATTTCAGTTACTGTAAGATTAAATCAATATTTTAAGAGTTTAGATTCAGTTTGTGACAAATGTTTGCAAATTCTATACAACAATTAACATCACGTCGTGATCGTGTCAAAGTTACAAAATATTTACCTTTTGATATGCGCCCAAATGATTTATAAACTTTAAGTTTCTTGTGTGGCATTCATTGTGTGAATAAATAATGAGAAAACTGTTTTTAAACATTAAAAAGACGTATTTCGTCGGACAAGAATCGACTTCAGTTATGAATAAATAACGTACAAAATACGCTTTCTACGTCCCCATAGTTGTATTTGTTTTGATATGTACACAATTAGTAAATGAAAGTTTAATATCCGCATTTGTAAAATTAAACCTAACCTCTAATCCTCTACCCATATTTAGCGATCGTGTAAAAAACTAATGCTCGGTTTCTGAGATAAATTTTTATTGACAGATAATATTATGAAAAGTATAAACTGTTTACGTTGCTACGTATATACTTTATCTACAGATAAAGTTTTGAGAAACTCCTTTCAGAAGTTAAAGTGAGTTTATCTCCACATAAATTTATGTATCGTTTCAGAAACCGGGCACAAGTGTCGTAACGTCCCTTAAATTATTGTAAAGATTCGAATTTTGTATCTGCACGACATTGATTTTATTCGTTATTTCGGTCTGAAACAAAGCTTTCATTCAGACTTGCGACGCCAGCTGACATAAATAATATCTCATATTATTGGCAAGAACCCCTTTGTTAACTATCACACACCAATTGTGATTTGAGCTTTTGAATTTCTCTGCTGCACTTGATAAGGTAAAACTTTATCTAGTTGAGTCTTGCATTTTTCTATGGGAAACTAAACTTCTCATGTCGGCAAAAGAAACAGACATTTGTTACTGTTGTATGATAAAATCGCACTCCAGAACAAAGAAAAACAATGCAAATCTGAATGGCAGTGTACTCTAGCGAAGAAAAGTGTGATGAAAAGATTCTCAGTTAAGTGACGGGAATTGACACGTGATCACAGTTCTTATAAGGAATTGACAGTTGAACCGGAAGAGTAGAGGTTCGTTGGTTTTAGCTTATTGAAAAGCTCGTGTCTTATCCCGACGCCGAGTTAATCGTTCTTAAAGTCAAGTCTTATTCTGTAATAAATTTTATTCATTTAATTTTTCCCGAGTTTGGAAGTGTTTGCGAAGAAAAGCAAACTGGTTTTCGATCCGAAAATATTTCACATTTCTTTCAAGTTTGACAATTAATAAAAATAAAAAAATTGCATAAGAATCGGGAAAAACAAATGATGTTTATACTCATCGTCAGAGTAGAATAGAAAGCAATAAGCTCTTTATGTTGGATGCTTTAGAAAAAATATTTTTGTCGACATTCCATTTTGATTAATTTGACTGCTATTTAAATTGAAAGTAGAAAAAATGAAAACAACTGTCTTTATTTCAAAAAGAAGAAAAAAATTAATTCTGTATAAAAATTATGCAAATGATTTTCAAGAACTTGATTAGACTTTTGCCGACAACTCATTTTAATAATTTTGATAGTTAATAGAAAAAGCTATGAAAGCCTTAATAATTATGAATTCAATTGACGTGTGTGCTCTTCGAGGAATTAGAAAAAGAAAACAATAAACTCTTTATGCTGGATGCTTTAGGACAAATATTTTGTCCACAATTTATTTGGACTAATTTGTCAGCTAGTTAAAATGAGAAAGTAAGAAAAGTGAAAACAAACAACTTTAGTCTTCATATTAAAAAAAAAACAAGAAAGATAATAGGAAACTCTTTTTAAAAGTTGATTTTTGGAAACTTGGTTGGTCTTTTGCCGAGAATTTACTTTGACAAGTTTGACAGTTGATAATAAAAACAAAACAATAAATCGGAATCGGAATAAACAACTGACCATTTAAAAAGTGAAACATAAACTCTTTATAAAAGATTCAGATTCAGAAACTTGATTAGTCGTTCGTCGACAATTCTCAATTCATGACTTTGACAAGTTTGACAGTTAATAAAAAAAAATAGGAAAAGTATGAGAATTATGAAAACATTTGATATTTGTTGTCATCATTAGATTACAGGAAGTACTTAATACTGGATTCCACAATTCACTTTGTCTAGATGTCAAGTTTGACAGTTAATAAAAAAACATGAACTGCATGATAATTAAGAATGCAATTGATGTTTGTGGTTATCATCAAATCAGGAAAAGTGCGCAATGCCGCATCTGACAATTCACTTATGTTAGTTTGACAGTTAATTAAAAGGAAGGTATGAAAAGTGAAAACAATTGATGTTTTATGTTCATCTTCAAAATCAAAAATAAAGGACGGTTTTCAACTTAATCGCCTATTTGTTTACAAGTTTGACAGTTACACTTTGACAGATCTGACCATCTTAAAAATATTATAGGCAAAGTGTGCGAACGGAGAAAACAGTCGATATTTGGGATCAGATTAGGAAAAGAAAAACTGGACATTTTTTGTAAGGGTGCATCAGAAACGTAATCGCTTTTTTTTTTATTGACAATGACATTTGAACAAGTTTGACAGACATTGATCAAAGTACTTAAATGTACTTTAGGAGAGCTAACTGAATTTGTTTGTGCGATTAGAAGTGCCCCACCGTTTCATTTTTAAATTTTGAAAACTCAAAAGCGTATCCAAATATTTATACAGGGCGTTTGCGAAACTTTAAGAAAAAGCTGACAGCTTAATGTTTCCTGTGTTTTACATTTAACTTGCGTCTCTAAGTATTTATACAGGGCGTTTAAGAAAGAGTTAACAGCTTAATCTTTCCTGTGTTTTGTATTTAACTTGCATTTAGTAATTCATTACATATATGGAATGGATTCTTAGCGATTTGAAGAGAGAGGAACTTCAGAAACGTCTGACAACACTAACTTTAATATAAAGAGAACCAATAGGTACACCGGGTGTCTCAAGATGGGCGGCGACCGGCGATATATAGCAAACCGTAATACCTTCGGTTTCGGGGAAAAAGAAATTATAGCCAAAGTGACTAAGAAAAATTCAAAGAAAATATTTTTAAGTATCTGAGTTGACCGCAAGTGGGCCATCAATTAAAATTAATTTTACTGGCAAAAATCTCAAAATAAGCTGCAGCTTTGATAGCGTCATTAGAAAGTCGAATTAATTCTGCACAAGTTTGATTTTAGGCTTATTATCGTATCACCGTTATAAAAATTATTGAGTTCTCAATAATAGGATACGGGAAGAATTTAGATAAACAACTGTCGGTAAGCGTAACGTAAAGTTTGATGCTTGAAAACTAATAAAAGCAAGCGTCTTTTGTAAGGAAGGGTAATCGCCCTGTGTCTCCAGTTTTATAGGGAATCGCTATCAGTTCTCCTTGAGTTAAAGACATTAAATACATAAAATGGAGAGAGACAAGCACTTTTGTCACTGTGTGACAAATGTATTGCAAATTTTATACAAAAATTAGCATCGTGTCGTGATCGTGTCATATGGCTCAAAGTTACATAATATTTATCTTTTGATATGCGCCATGATTTACAAATTTTAAGTTCCTTGTGTCGCATAGTCTTCATCATTGTATTTGAGAGAGAGAAAGAGAGTAGAGGAAAAGAATTGGACACTCTTTAAGCTAGAAACGCATTTTTGGCTCTATCCTCAAACCAGGGGTTCCAAACAAGACATCTTTCAGGAGTAGCTGCCTTGGTTAAAACGACTAGATTAAGTTATAAGCAGGGGTAGTCTCATTGTCAGTCAAGTGAAGAGAAATGAAATGACTGATATTTGACTTGTCTACCCCCCACCCCCCAGAAACAACTATCCACGTTCGTTACTTTCTCATTTTCTGATTTTAAAAAGTCTATATTATTCGTACTCTTATCTTTTCTGTTTGTTCATTGGCCTCGAACATGAGTTTCAGTTTTCGCTTCTTATCTTCACCGAACAAACCGCAGGTAAATATTCTATTGCTTGGTGATTTTTCCTATTTTCTCATTAAGTATATTTTCTTTCTTTTTAATCTCGAGTTACACAACAATATGTATATAACTTTTAGGAGTAATTAATAAACAGGAATTTAATTAATCAAACTCTCGACTCGCACCAATCGATAAATGTGGAAGTTGATGTTTTATACGGCCTGAGTAATTATTTGCGTGTCATGATGACAACACGAGAAGTTCTCTGAAGATTTCTCTCGACAATCAAGTTCTTGGTTATTATCAAAACACTTTTTTGGTAATTGCCTGTTGTGGGAAAGGAGAAATAATACCTAGATACATACAATGAAATAATTATTTTATTATCTGCTTATTGCAGTAAGTTTCAACCGTGAGTGCCTGATAAAATATTCAGTATAAATGTTCATAAACTTTATAAACTATAACAGAATTTACATGAAGCAACTCTATATTCAATCTGTTGGCAATGTTGATGACTTTTTATTATTTATTTGCTCTAATTAGGGCATTGCATCTTCGACAGAAATCATGCTGTAATCATGAACCACGCGTTACTGTAGTTACAAGATGGCATTACATTACATTGAACTCTGTGCATAATTATCGAAAATATGTTGGATTACTTAAGGAAATTGTATTTCATACGACGTAAGATAGACTTTGCTAAACCATAAAGCTCTTGTCATATTGTACTTGGTGTATTAATACGAGAGTCTATTAGTTTTTTTAGGTCGGCGTCTTACTTACACATCCAATAATGTTAAGCTTTGCAGCGTGACCTTTTAAATTTCTTATTTCTAAAGTGCTGTCAATTGATGCTCTGTAAAGTATGGATTGAATACGCACTATAAACTAGGCATGAAATTAAAAAAATATATACAGAGTGTCTCTAAGTTCCGTGGACATGGCTTAACTTCAGATTCCTGGGCTCAAAATAAGACGATTTAACCAAACTTATCTATATCCTTATTGGTTTCCTTAAGCCGGTATACTTCTTCAAATTTCTTGAAGAGAGAGTTAATTTTTCTTATAACAAAGGGACGTCTAAACCGATTTGGATGAAATTTGGTATGAGGTTCCACAAGAAGGTAAGTCACATTTACAGGTGGTTTTAGTTACTCGTGTGAAAAACAGGGTTGCCGCAACAAATATCTTACTATAACTTTTTTGAGGTTTACTTTTGTCAAGTGGATCCTTCCTTGTTAGCATAGTGTATGTATTAATAATAAATTCAGGAATTTTAGTCAAATTTTAAAAATGAAATTTGTTATAAACAATTTACTCGGATGATTCTCCTGTAATACGCAGCAGTTATCGTATTTATTTATCGTATTTATCTTATCATTCTAAACCGTGAAATCATAAATTGACCTTAGTCAACATAGGTTCTAATACTTCAATATATGTATATTTTAATTTTAAGAATCAGTACATTCTGCCTTCTGTCACAGTACATCTTTAACAATCAACGTATAAATTGATAAGCTTTTTCTTGAAAATTAATTTCTCAGAAATTAATTTTTATTTATTAAACAAGAACTTCATCACTCACGTACTCATCCACTTTTACAGGCAGATAAACTTAAAATTAGCAAGGATAAAAATAATTAAATAAATTTAACGTAAATGTTATTTCTTTTTTGTAAGGCCGAAGAGAAATCTGTTTCTTTTCAGAGCCTGTTAATTTATGTTACCTGAGTTTCACGCATCAATTTCGTGTTAGATCTATGTATACACATAACCTGGAGTTAATGAATCGAAGTTGAATTAAAGTTCACGTGAATTTACCTACGCGTCTATTTCAGAGAGGCGCGTTAAATATTTATACACATCGGGAACGGACCGACGACATACGCGCCAGGTGTGTACACAAAGCGTGTGTATGTGTACATCCGAGCATTAAAACATTTAACTCCGGTGTAATTCCGAGTAAATAAGCCTCGGTTTTATTTTGAAACTCGCACAGGTTACTGACTCACATGGAACTCGGGCCGCAGGAACAGGAGCGCAACACGCGGTTTGTTTATGGGATCATTTCTGTGTGCCACATGGCCCCCTACGGGGTTATCTTAGAACTGGATGTCTGCGTCGTCTATTTTTTTGACGGTGATGGTTTAGCAGAACCGGTAAAAGGAAGATAAAATAAATTTTAAAAATGTAAACCGAATAATATTTTTACAAACACATCATTAATTTGGGCTTTTACAAGTTTAAAAAGAAAAAGAAAAAGGTAGAAAAATATTTTTCTGAAGCTAACAGCATAAAATATGTTTTAAATAAAAAAATTTAAAAAATCATTCCCTGCATAATTTACAAAATAAACCTGATGTTTTGTTAGTTCTGACTAAAAATCATTTTATTCTCCTTTTTTTTCAGACACACGTTTATCCACTGGAAACAGTTAAAACTATGTAATTGGATTTATATAGTGCTATTTTTTCAACTTTGGCCATGGGGTTTTACGTGGTAAAAATTTTGTCTCATGTTAACTTGTGTTCTGCTCAACATTTTAAGCAAATTTCAATTTGTAATAATCAATTACGTAATCTATTACACATTACATATTCCCAGAATTCAGGTGATTCATTAATTTAACTATTTTAATATTAAAAGAGGAAGTTTTTAATGAACAAATGTTGATCCAATAGATTAATATCAGACAGAAATTATTCACTGTCCCGTAAAATGTCTCTCCTGCGAATTAATTTTTGACTTTGACCTACTCAATTTCTATTTGCTCGTTAATAATAATTTGAACTTTTAATATTAAAATAATTAAATTAATAACGCATCTCTTATTCCGGTAAAGTGTATTTTATAACAAACTGTGTAGTTACGCAAAATTTTTAGCATGTAAATTCCTATGGCCACAGTTAAAAAGGAAGCACTGTATATTTGGCTCCGACAAAAGAAAAATTCCAAACATTACCTAACACCCATAAGTGGTAAACAAATCAGAATTTCTACCTAGATATAAACGACTTTAATTTACATAAAGTGGAAGTGTATACAGAAATTCGTTAAACGACTTTATATAAGTAGTAACATTTAGTTTTTCAACTCATAATAAAGAGAAAATTCCTTACTTTATCTACTTCTTGGAGTTACAACATTAACTAACTTAATCTAGCACTTCTCGCATATGGTCTCGAGAGAACTATCAAAAATAATTAAAAAGTAGGTACATTAGTACGGCATTTTTCCCTGGGTATGTACAAATTAATTTCTTTATTAAAGTTTCCGGTTTTTTCTAATTTTGCTTTTAGTGCTTCATGTCTTGTATTCGTTCCAGTTTAACTTTTTTTATGTACTCTATTATATTACAATCATTAAAGGAATTTAGAAAAAGAAGTCTTCCGCTTATTTCAATTATCTTTCAAAAAATATTAATAACGAAATACGAGGGTTGATTGAAACGTTTCCAAAATTTTCAAAATTTTGAAGTGAGACAGAGAGCATCTCATAATCGACCTAAAGGAGACTTAAATTTAGAGTTACTTTCAGAACTCAACACAAAAGTCATAACACATTTATTTAAACGTCAGATGTAAATTATAGTCACAAAATGTGACTTCATTTTTTAACTATGCTTTAGTTCGATTATGAATTTATACTACAATTCTACAAAATATTTTCTTTTTGCATCATTACTCCAAAATTTGTCTTAAAAGAATCTTTCCCAGTGTTTCAACTTTAGGAATAAGTAAACATCAATAGGAAGTAAGTACACTGAGAAAAATGATGTGTTGAATCAGTTGCATTGTTTATATACATCCCAAAAGTGATGTTAATTTGACGTGTTTTCTGTTGACCCAACTCATTAGTGTTTATTCAAAAGAAAACACGTTAAATGAACATCACTTTTGGAATGTATATAAACAATGTAACTGATCCAACCCATTATTTTTCTCAGTGCGCATGTCACTTGTACAAAAAGATCATACCAAAATCAAGAATTTCAAATTGTTCACGCAAGTTGCTTGAAACAACAACATATTTTACTTGACTGAATGCGGTTATGAGACTAAAACTTTTTCAATATTTTGTGTTTATTTTCAAATATTGTAACCAATAATTATAAACGGTTAAACTAAATCGGTCTAGAATTTGAGAATATCATTTCAGGTGAATCACTTTACATCCTAAACGATATACCTAAAGATGACCCATTGAATACGTTTAACAAAAGTACAACCAAGCTCTGCCAAGCTTAACCGTAAAACGTGTTTTTAATCGGAGAATTACCCCTCGCTGTTACTTGACTTAACTTTCTATTCTGATTTAGTCAAGAATTGGAAAGGTTGCTGTGAACATAACGAGCCAACAGCACTTTATAATAATTATTTTGAAATTTCATCTTTTTGACTTAACAAATTAAATACTTTCAATTTTAGGCAATATATTTACGTCCTTCAGTCAAGTGCAATAGTTTAACATTAACAATTTCTAAGATGTTCCATTAAAAAATATTAATGTTGAAACAAATACTTTTTATTTAAGCCAACGCACAAAATATTGACACTCTAAAATTGGTTGGTTTGACAATTTCGTTTCTCTCAGTGTACCAGCAAAAATAGGTGTCCGCCTATGTTATCTTTACTGATTACGTATCATTTACTGTTACGCATACATTTCATGGTGTTTCCAACCAGCAGGAAACAGATTTTCTAAAATAGATAGTCAATTTTGTCCGTAATTGTTAAAAACAGGTACATCGTACGGTACCTTTTCTGCACTGTATTTTCTGTGCTATGTTTAGAACTTATCTAGCCGGGCCTGATAAAATCAGTTTTATCTCATAATCTTTTCTTTACATTTTAAAATGACTGATGAGCTTTTATCGATTTGCTTTCATATGGCACTAATTTCTTTTAGTTAAAATAGTATCCACTGAATAAATTTTGTATATTTACAATATTGTTAACTATAATTTGTATTACTTTCAAAGTTTTTCTCAATACATGTATGTATATGTATATACATGTATTATTATAACTGATATTGTTAGTATTACATTTTTATTTGATTTTTTGTAATTATTTTTGCGTGAACGTTTCGTAAAATTGATTTGAATATCTATGTTTCTATACGTTTCTTTGCGTTTGATAAATAATAATTGTCGACGTTTCGCTGTGCGTTTGACAATTTCTAAATAATATATAGAATATAATATTATTATATGTCCTGAAGAAGCTGTCAAACACATAATTCCATTTTACATAACGTCCTTAGGAAAATAATTTTACGTCTTATAATAATAATTTTCATCGGACAAAAAAGTGATTTGCAATTATTTTTATTTAAATTCTTAGTTACATTTTTAGAAATTTTAAACTTTCAATTATTTTTTCTTGCATACTATCGTTAAGTTATTTATTCACTTTGTCTTAAAACGAAAGAGGCTTTCATGCACAAAATAATAGCATAGATGTGTGAATTTTGTGGAAAAAGTATTATTTCATTGAATAATAAATAATATGTCGTATACTTACAATTTGACTGACCTTTGTCACTATTAAACAGTGAAGAGAAATTTAGATTATATTTATAGATAAAAGATGTTAACAGTCATAAAAAGCTCAAGTAAATCAAACGAAACATTGTTTTTTCTTTAGGAGATTTACAAGATTTATTGTCGAGCGATCATTTTTTTGCAACCAAAAAAAACATAAAAATGAAATTGACCTCAAAATATATTCGATGAGCATTGCGTGGAAATATTAAATAGGTTCATGTATTTAAAAACAATTGCGCTAAATTTGTCAGTCTCATTTGCATATATACTAATTAAAAATTTTGAAAACAGATTCCAATGTTTGTTCTGTTTAACAGTTTTAGAAAATTCTTGTCCGTCAGAAATGTTCCTAACTTGCAATGCTTAATAATTAAAGAATTATAAAGCTTGCTGTAGATATTCTTTGGCCACCTCTTACGTTATTACCAGGGAAAAGAATTCAGGCCACTTATTATTAATGTTGAACGCTTTTTACGCCGAATGTACTATCTACTCCTGCCACTTTTCCGTGGCTCCGATGCATCGAATTGTTTTTGAATAGGGGGAAAGGTGTGTAATGCGACCGTTCTCATTTCACAGAGATTATTGTGGACGAGACAAAAACACTCCGAATACTAAATTTTCGTATTGTTCGCGGAACAAGTGGCCTAAATTCATTTGATTACACAAAAATTATTTTTGAGAACTTTTCTTTTTCCTTCTCTCACTTTCAATATAGCGGAAAAAGCAAAAACCAAGTTTTCGAAACGTCAAATAAGTAATAAAAATAAATTTCTAGGTCGTTTTTAAAGTTTTTATTTGTTTCATATCCTTTCTGCAATTCTTATAAGCAAGAATTTTACGAAAATAGCGGATTAAGTTCAACAGTTATTACAGAGAGGGGAAATAATCTTAAATTGTATTACGGCACGCATAAGTGTACCAACCAGTTTTGCAAAGGGTATTTCAAATTTACATTAAAGCTGTACATTGTTAATTTATATATACGAGTTTTTGAATAGAATCTTGAAACAACATAAAATAACAATAGGTTAAATCCTGTAAATATATCATATAATCAGGCCTAGGCGCATTTTGGGCAGAAGGTTTCGTTAAATATACGAGGAACTACTAGTATGCTGAAGCGATCGTAGTCGGAAAAAGTTCCAATTTTTAATGCGTCTGCCCTGTAAAAACAAAACAATAAACTAGCCAAAGCCCGTGAAGTTTATGAGGCATGCAGTAACCATTACAGTTCTGGTCGACTGGATATAAAAACTTGTTTACATAACCGATTCATTCTGAAATAAACTGGCATTCTTTTTGCAGTGACGGCGCTATAATTGATATGAATTAAATGTATTATGCCAGTCTTTTTAAAAGTTACATTAAAGAATTATTATGTTTTCATAATTATTAATTTGAAAGAAACTATAAAAGCAATTATATTACACACAATTTACATCAAACGGCTACTTCTGATGCAATGAGCGAAAGGGTGAGAGTGCCTCGGGCATAAAAGCCGTTTAGCGGCGACGTTGAAATCTACGCCGCTGCTTTGTTTATCTTTATACTGGTTTTTACCAGATTCCCTACGAATGTCCGACCCTTACATATAATATATCACGTAATTATAATTATCCTTACAGGTACGAAGTACGAGTACATGCAAGTACAAAATTATCTGGGCAATAATTAATCATAAGGTGTAGACAAAAACATGACGCCTTACTAGACGCTACAAAAAAGGGAAAAAAAACTCGCACATGTCATTACAACGAAAGAATTTTAAAGCTTGCTGCAGAGTTTGTTTATATTTTCTGAGCCAACTCTTATATAAATACTTTTAGAACACAATTACACGTACTATTAAATCTATTCTTTGCACATTGTGATTTGATTGTAGAAAAATAATTTTTAAGGGCACTAATTTCTTCTTTCCTCGTTTTCAATCTCGCAAATGAAGTTTAATAACTATTATGGGCGAATAAGAAATAATGAGAAGCTAATATTCAAGCACCTTTAAATTAACATGGAATTTCCTATATTGCGTTTCAAAATGCAGCACCTTGTATATGAGGAACTTATTTTCAAAGCGCAACATGTCCAAAAATTGTTTTTCCAAATAAATGGCAAAAAAACATACTCCTCAATAATGGTTAAAATTTTCAAGCATTTTTTTTCCTTCAATAGGTATTGATCTATGGACATCGAATACATAGTTTAGTAAATATCTAACAGATACACAAATGAGAAAAAAGTTTTTGATATGTTGTATTTTGAAAAAAAAAAAAAACAAAAACTGTCGTGACTTGTTTTGTTTTGTTTTGAAAGAAAAAAACATTTTATTAAAATAGCACCATTTATTCAGAGTAACTAAAACAACGAATAAAATAAAAATAAACAGGACTTATTGCCATTTGAAAATTAAAGATTTGCAACGGCTTATTGTGGTTTTTCATGAAGGTATAGTAACTAACTTATACAGGAGGTTACAGACCACATAACGATTCTCATCTGATATCGCATCTCAAAATTTAAATTTCTCGACATGTTGCATTTTGAAAAATAAGCTCCTCATATATCGTATTCCCTTTTTCTTCAAAATTTCTTTTTATTTTTATATATTTTATTTTGTAATTGTTTATTCTCACTACTTAATAAATCCATTGTAGCACATGAGGATTTTATTTGTTGTTCAGTTCCTGAGCTCAAGAACCGCCTTTGAAAGAGTTATTAATCAATCAATTGATTCTAAACAATTTTTATTTTCTTTAAACTTATTTCCTTTTATTTCTTTTTACCTCTTTCCACTTCCTAAAAATTGATGTTCTTGTTAAATCAGCGATCCTGATGTAGAAAATGTAAACTTATAGTGAGATCTTCTAGAGTACACGATATCACCAAAACTTATCTCCTCACTATATCAAACCATTAACACTTGAACACTTAAACACTTTGTAAGATCATTGCCTGCTGTAGAATAAATCTTTTAGCAGTAGTGCATAATTTCTAGCCCACTTTTCAAGGTATTACTTGTTGTATCAAAAGTAAACATCAAACATCTGATTTCTTACTCAAATATGCAACGATCTTGTAAACAAAGTAAACAAGAGTTGTTTTCGGAAGTATATGTGAGAATTAACGGTGACATAAAAGACGGAAGCACTGAGGTACATTACGATGCCAAAACTCTACTCATCTCGTTATCTTCCTACGCGAGTACGTGAGCCTCTGTTTTGTTTTACTATCTAGGAAGCAGCAAGCAACAAGCAAAGAGGCAGGTAGATAACGCGAGAGCAGCACCAATACTAAATCTCTACCGTTTGCGTTTCGGGTTAGGCAGGCAAGCACCGGGGCAGCCACCCCTCGCTGCTGTTGTTGTCAACAATAAACAGCTGCCCGACATAGGGGCATGAAGTACAAGTGTTCTAATTTTATCTCGGCAGGTACGCCGAGAGTACAACACAAAGTTCGGGCTTTGTACAGGACCCATTGTTGAGCGCTTACGATGGCATTAATTATTTTAGCATTAGATAACTATTATAATTAATTTAAATTTAGATTAAGGCTAAACAGCTATAAATGTACAAGCTTCGAACCGCTCTCCTGCGTCCAGAATGCGGTACAAAGCGATAATTAAATAGACATTCGATTACGTGTAGAATTTCCAGTAAATTAGAGAACCGCTTTCGAATGCAAATAATTACAAAATTTCTCAGGTTACATAGTGCACGAGTCTGCAAGTTTTATTTACAAAGATGCAGAAAATAGTTTAAGGTTTTTGAAACCGCATAGCACAATCAGTGAAACCAAATAAATATGATAAAGTGAGACATGTCGCAAGATTATTGTTTTTCTTTTGATTTTTCAACTAATTCAAGATGTCAAAGCTTTCTTATCTCACACACCGAACAAAAAAGGCGGCGATCTCTAACTTAGATACATCAGGTTACACATGAGAATTACTAAAGTTAAACGAATTGATTAATTCCGTGATTACTCTAATACCTTTGATGTCAAAATTGCCGAAATAAATATTTTTAAAAATGGCAATTAATCATACGCTTTGGATAATGTATTTTAGTATTTTATTTTAAATAGAAGGACAACAATATCATCATTCACCTGCAATACTGCTATAGTCCATTATTTGCTTGATCACTTCACTTATAGCCCCTTGTCGAAAACCTATAATTTAAAGACGTATCACAATGACGGCTTTCCGGGCAAAAAATATCGCTCACTCAAAATGACTTAAGTTTTCGTCCGTCGCATCGTAAATTTTCATTCAAATTACTGGTTGGCCGGAATTTCAAATTATACGTTTGGACCGTCTTCGGACAGGGAACACACATGTTAGCAGCAGATGGTAAGCGAAACTTCTTCGTGCTTCATTTTATGCGATGTTGCTGGAATGTCGACGTCGAAATTATCGAAATTGGGCGAATGTAAGAACTAAAAAAACAAGGTCTCTTATGTTCCTCAAAAATTAACATTTAATTCAGAAGGAGCCTGACAAAGAAAATGACGCAATGGTCCACATATTCTGCTCTAGAGTTCGACTGTTTTCCAATCTCAACATACACTCACTTGGTATAGAACAGACCTTAGCATGGTAGGGGATTGTATATCCCCTTTCTTCGCGATATTAGTTGCGCGCTTATCTCAGCAACCAATCACACTGGGACCTTTTTTGTAACTTCTATGTGATCACACTTCTTTGTTAATGGATTCATTGTTACCGTCGATGGGTGGGAGATACTACAAGCTGGCTCTTCTCGTATTTTATGCCCAGGTTTGGTATAGAACTAAGAGGCCTAGTTTAATTTAAGCTGTAGTTTAAACCCGTAACGATAATTTCAAAGCTGGGTTTATGCTTTGGAATTGAAATCAGTTCACCTCTGAACTAAGGTTTAAACCAAAATTGGAAAACTAGTCCTAGAAATTCTAGAAATGTGAGGAAAGAGAAAAGATAATATTAAAGAACAACCAAGAACAATTTAAATGTCAAATGAGAATAATAGTGGAAATAGTACGGAAGAAAATAAAAATGAGGAAAACAAATATATTCTGGATTTAAAAATGAGAAGACCTTAAAAAAGGAGATTCACATCGTCACATCTGTCACACAACACAGTTAAAAACAGCCTAAAATGAAAAAAGAATCAAAAAAGGCTTTTAAATTTATGACAGAAGTTTTACAAACTAAAAAAATTACACTACAAGGTACCTTTACGTTTCCGTTTTTACTTTCCCTTAAAAATTCTGTTTATTATTTTAAAGAATAAGATATAAAATATGGGAAAACATAATCAACATTATAAGCGGATACAACGATATTTTAATAAACGGCCAAAAATAGGTACTTGCAATAACAATGTATGTACCAGAGTACAGCAAGTGGGTAGGTAACATTGGTATTGTACACCCGGTACCAGGTAATACTCGTTACGGGGTGTCTTTTAGACTGTCAGCCCGGTACCAAGTGAGTAGTGTTACCCGTTACCTATACTTACAGCGTTTTGCACTGGCTGCACTAGCATGCACTGATTGTATTTCCATCTCGGTTCAGCTTTATGTAATAAAACAAGACGGCTGCACCAGAGTGTATTTGCGAACAGAAAATTCGGTCACCACTATCAATTCACCAATATAACAAAGTAAACCAGTCTCTGGGAACAAATAACCTCGCTTTTGGCTTCGGTCATATTCATGCCTGACATTTTGTTAGCCCAAGAATCGCAGATTGTAAAATCAAGTGCTTAAATGTCAAATAATTTTTGCAGATGTTAATATTCATTTAAATACATTTTCTGAACAAAAACTGCCAGAAGTTCATTAAAAGTGTTAACAAGTTATATTTCACACGCAGTACAAAATCTATGTATTATATGACAAGTATTTGAGTTGACACTTAAAAGAGATTAATCAAAGAAAAATATTACGAACCTGTCTAAACAAGCGACTTTAGCACGTGGACATTTTACTTACAGTAAGTAACACAAAACGCAGAGCTACATTGGAAGGTGTGCCCATAACTTTTCGAATGTTGACAAGCTTATCTAGATTCTGACAAACTTTGAAAATGGGATTGAATTTATGAACAAAAATGGAGTTTACTCTATCCCTGCACTCATTCCAATTGTAAATAAATATGGTCAAACTAGACATAATTTAGCCACTAAAGTTAAAGAACCTGTTTCATCTGCTGGAAAAGGTAAAACAGACGCTAATTTTGCTTTACATCTATGAAATTCAGGGTATTATCCAGTTCCCATTTTCACTGCTAAATTATTAGTTCAATTACTTTAAGGTTTAAAACTTGACACTGCCGAATCGTTAGAAATTTCCTTATCCAAAACTGTTTGTAGTGTCGCCCGTCTGAATGATGAAATCATTTTTGCACATTTCAGTTTTAGCGAATCTGCACATTGGAATCACTCCTAAGCCGTTCGTTATGCCAAAGGTTATTTAGCTCTCGTTTATCAGTTCATCAGTTTTCAATTGAAATTTGTAAGTTGGCAATGTAAGATTTAAAAATTTAAAGATATTTATGAGCCATCAGCCTTATTTTAATTTTTACCCTAAAGTTGGTGTAAGTTAGGATTTACCCTTTTTATTTGCAGTTTGCCTTAACTTGTTTACAAATCATTTGTATTTTATAATTACTTACTTTCAGACTGTAACTATTGCAATCAGTTAGTTGGTATGATTGCAGTCGTTGAAAGCTGATACACTGAGAATTGACATAAATGTCAAAAATTCGAAATTTGTAATGTGTAAATCAAACCTTTGTGTCTCTCATTTTGATGACAGTGTCAAATTTGATATATCCATAATGGGATTCAACGTAATTTGAGTGACGTTTAGAACTTCAGATTCAGAATCAGTTTACACCGCCAGAACATTGTATTTGTCAAAGTATGCCAAATTCAGTCAGTTTAAATTTTATCCATAAGTTGGTATTAGTCCGGAACTTTTCATTATCATAGATTAAGTTTTTGCATTGTTTGTCACTTATTTTAATAGCGTTTTCGATTGGAATGCACTAGGTCTACTGAGTGTATCTTCATCTCGTTTTAGCCTCATGGAATAAAACTAGATGAAGATACACTCAGTGCACATAGTGCACTTCAATCAAAAACGCTGTAAGTAAAACAGCCACGTACTAAAGTTGCTTATTTAGACAGGTTCGTAATATTTTTTTATTGATTAGATGTCAACTCATTTATGTCAACGTGTTAACAATGTCAACTTATTTATTTTTTCTGTTATAATACCGTTAGGTGTTATTTAAGGTTATAATACTATTAGGCATTATATTAAGTTGTAATAACTAAGGGTTACCTAATACAGCCGCGAGCAATAAATTTTGGTCGTCAGTGTCAATCAAAACGTCAGTTTTCTTTCTAGAAAAATGAAAATTTCACGTAAATATCCTGTGATTTGCCAAAAAAGTGTCAAGAGTAAATTAATTTTATAAGAGATTATTCACAAAAATCTCCTTATTTTTAATAAAATATAAGTCAAGTATATATTTTTGGCAAAATTTATTGCTCGCGACTGTACATAAGTGTGAAATATAAGCTGTAACTTTTCAACGTTTTTTAGTGACCTTCTGGCGAATCTTTGTCAAATATTTATTTAATAGTAGGATAACCCAATGTTTTTCATTTAAACAGCTAACTAACACTTCTTCCGACTATTCTAATTAACCATAAAAAACAAACTTTAAAATTTAATCCCCAAATGTCAATCAAAACGACAAAAAACTCAACAAGAATTTTTTTTTTCATCCTTGTATCAATGGGATGACATTGACGTTCGAAATTTTCTGTCCGCTACTTTACATTACCTTTGTATGAACTCTTGATTCTTGAGAATGCAACTCTCACTTTCAAGGTCAAATTATGTACCATATTGAAATACAAATTCACAGGGCAAGTACCATTAAGAATAACAACAGAGTATCCAGGAACGGCGTAATTTGTATTTAATTCATAAATAAACACAGCAATCAGACATTAAACCCATCATCAAACTTTCACTTTCAGTTTGTTGGATTACAACGTCGTGGATTTGCCTTAAAGTGCCGACGAATTATCAATAATTTCTTATCTCAGTCGAATCATGAATCCGGTCTATTTCGATTTCGTAGTAATCTCCTGGTAGTATTTACCCAAAACAGCATGGGTCTGAACTCTTGCTTTTTAAACAAATAAATAACGCAAACCGGTGCCCCCTGGAGTAATACACACAAGCGTTAAAATATCAAAGCTGAAGCACGTCAGTTTTATAGAAGTAGGTAGAGCTCAAAGAGAAATTACCTGCAGTTTGAAAACAAGGCGCCGCTCTGGAGTTTGGTTTGAAACTGGTTGTTGTTACAAAGTTTAAATGCAGATTGTAGCAGAAAAGGAAGAAACATGGGTGCATCCGCGCGGAATGAACGTGTGCGCGAGTCAACCGACCGCGAGTCGAGGGAGGCGTGGACTGATTAAGATTATCTCTGATTTCCGAAATCTGGTATCTTATCTGAGACGAGTTATTTAAAGCGCTATCTGTTGCCGTTATTTATGTAGGTGACTGCACCTTGGACGTTAATTTTGACGGGCGCCATGGAGGCGTCACTTCGCATTTGTTGTCTTCCAAGAAGTGTAAAACGTGCAATTGCAAACAAAAAATATGCATCTTGATAATTCAATACAAAAAGGAATTAAAATCGATTCGGTACAATTAAAACCTAAGGTGAGAAATTGTGATTTCACCAAAAAGGCGCATAATTAGCCAAAGTGAAGACACTGCAGCCAGTATATTATGGTAACATTAAAGTATCTGGTAATACGTAAGAAATAGTAAAAATTTTAAAGGTGCGTACCATACGCATGAAATAAGAATTGCTGTCAAAATAGTCCTGCAACATCAAGAATAACATCTTTGAATCTTCCACTAAACCTGTTAACAGCAAATCTGACTTTGACGTGGGTATCTAATAGTTATATGTACATATCTGGAGCCCAATTCTTGAACCGAGAGGAAAAATTCGTTTGTGAAAATGAAGCAAACTCAGATACAAAACCATACAAATCCTTTGAGATTCGTCATTTTGACGACATTTCGCAAGGAAATGTTTTCTCTTGGTTCAACAGTAACTGCTCTTACTCCTCGTGATCGAAGACATCCAAATATGAGTCCTTTCAACCAACAAACTAAATTACAAGCATCCAAATTTTCAATACGGAACATCAAAACTTTCAAAACGGTGAAGCTCGTTGCCAAATTAACTAAAACAATTTTCAGCCCATCACTACAATTTCTCTCTTCACGATGAAGACGATCTGTTTTAAAAAGAAATTCTTTAGAAACCTTCTGCAATAATCATCCTAACTTCAATGGACACCCCTATTTTTGCAAAAAAAAGTTGTATCATGTATCTTCTTAGGTTTTACTTAGGATCCAAACTCTAGGCATTGAATTAAAATTACTTTTACGGATTCTCATCTTGTATATGAGATAGATAAAATTCCTGCTTACGAGATCCAAATGGGCAAGCAGAAAATCTCGAAAAGTAAATAAAAAGTATTTTTTTGTTAACTACGAGACATTCTTAACTCTTATGAGTAGTTATTAAGAGATACAACAAGCTTATCTTGTGTCATTCAACCAGAGGATCCCACTTGGAGAAGAGTAAGTCTTACTCAGAAACGGTTTTTTAAGGATAGGAGACCATAAATTAAATTCAGGCCACTTACTGTTGGGCGCTTTTTACGCTGAATTTACTATTTAATCCTGCCACCTTTAGGGAACTCCGACGCATGTTTTTAAATGGGGGAGGTGGAGGTATGCAATCCGAGCATTCTCATTTCCCAATGATTATTGTGGGCGAGACTAATACAGTCCGAGTATTAAATTTTCATATTGTTCGCGGAATAAGTGGCCCGAATTCTTCTCCCTAATAATCAGAAATTATAAATAATTAAGAAACTGAATACATCAAACGAAACTTTTCACTTTATGTAAGTAATTTATGATTAGTTCCTTTCACTCCAACTGAGTGATAACTGGTCAAAAGTAAGTAAAATAACGTGTAATTGAAATGAGACGAGATTATATTATCTACATACAAGTAACGTGGCAATAATTCTAGTATTGACTAAGTGGTTAACAATCGCTCGTAACCACAAATGTATGCTTAAAGAGAAAATATAATTTCATATTTCATCTAATTTCTGATACTTTCTGTATATGAGGCATTTGTTGGCATTATTTGCAAAGAAGTTCAAACTGAAACTTGCCATTAATTACTGGCTTAAGACAGGAAATAAGTAATTGACAGACCAACTTTCACTTTAGAATGATGATACATTTACTTTGACAGTTTCGTCAATGCTGCTCACATCACTTTAAGCAAAAGAACGCGCAATTGAAGTGAGGAAATGGAAGTGAGGTGATATATCAGTGTAAAAACAACGCGTCAACAGTTCTAGTGTTGCCTAACAATTCCTAGCTGTACGCTTAAGCAATTAAAACAATTTGCAGCAAAATTAGGAGATAATTAAGATTTTTCATATTGTATTAATAATCTTTAAAACAATTCTTGTAAGATCGTAAGGTATCGTTCTCTTAATATAATTTTTATATAAATTTTGCTTAATTAAAAGATATCGGTAATAGTTATGAAATCTTTTTTTGTGTCTGTGATACGTAAACTAAGTTGCAAAATAAAAGAAAGAAAACTAATTAATTAACTAAAACTTTTAATTAATCAATTGAATAACGGAATGCGGTCTGACTGGACGTTTCTGCAAGGATAAGCTACTTTGTTTAAATCTCAATATTTCGATTTTTATTAAAATCCTTCTCAGAAGAACTTCAAGAATCAACAAGTGTCACTTTAAGATTCAGTTAAAAGTAAGGTTACTTACAAACTGGAGACTCTAAGAATAGATCAACAAACTTGACTATAATTATAAAAATTAAATTACATTTTAAAATTGTAAAAGTCGTTAACTTGGAACGACAAACATGTACAATTACAAAATGGTGACTAGTGCAAAGTTCAAAGTTTTGTTGCGGAAATGTAACCCTAATTTAGTTCGAATGAAATGAAAGTTACTATTGATTATTTAAAATATTTAAAATGTTAGCATAAAAGTTACTAATACTCGCCCTTATGCTGTATCCATTTACGTTAAACATAACGTGCTGTTATCTTTTTTGAAATAGGAATTTGTTTATCTTTCTGAATATAGATAATTTCAAGAAAAAGTCTATTTTTTTAATTCTTTTCAAAAGTTAAGATTTTTGTATTTACATAGTCAAATTCATGATCATTATTCATTGCATGTAAGGCCAAGGCACCAGCCACCTTTTTAGTTTGAACGGTGACACCACAAGTGTACTCGGCCGTTTGTCAACATGCATGAAAGTGCGAGAGGGACAGCTGAAAGAGGTGTTCAAATATCAATGTGCGAGAGAGAACGGTGTTTACCCCTTCAGCATATCATAACATTAAAATATTTTTCGCAGTTGCTTGCACGTTCCGAACGCCCGCGCTGCTACCTATTAATTCTTTACTGTGGTTTTAACGTTACTTTCTTGTTTGGCAATCCGATTTTTTACCATTGGTTAGTTTGGAATGTAATTTCTTTGACATTGATTACATGGTATGGAATATATTAAACCACTGTTAAAACCAAAAGACGTCTTATCCTTGGTCTTTCAGAACAAATTTTTAATTATAAAAGTAAAGTGTTGTACAATATTCAGAAACTGAAAGTCTTTAAATATGTTGGTAATTCTTTTACTTAGAGATTGTATGTATATGAGTTAATGATTTGAATTCTATGTCGTTAGTTTCATCAACACGAGGTAATTGGTAATTCGGGCTGTTGATTTTGATTAATCATTTTAGTTACGATTTAGGAAAACGATTTTTAATAAATAATTTAGGTAATTTACTTAGCTGTCTTTAAGAAATCCTGTTTCTCACAGATAAGGTCACATTGAACTTTTGTTTGGTATTGTGAGAATGCTGTAAGTTTCTGAAACCATTTTAATAATTTGGAATCATAAATTCTTATCACTTTAGTATCTAAGAAGGGGCATACTAATGTCCTTTTTCGATGTCCACGGTAAATTGAAGATGTTTGTTAAAATTGTTGAATGTTTTCAAAAGTGTTCTGCGTCTGATCTTCAGGCACCGACGTGATCAGATCATCAACATATTTGAAGATGAAGGATATGTTAAATAGCAATAGCAACCGGTCTATGACAATCGGGACCAAAACCGTTCTTACTGGATTACCCATGGGCAAGCCAATTTTTTGTCAGTAACTCATCACACAGCTCTATTTCAACATTCTTTTTCATATTGCATCGTAAAGATTTATAATAGTGTTCCTGATCGATTAAAAAATTTAAGTATTCAAACATTTAAGCGTCGGTTTCGAGCATCTGTGCAACTTATAGCATAATTATATTTCGTCTCATTTTTGATGATTTATTTACTTGATATGCTGTTTCATGTTTTTGCCTTACATTTTTCATTTCATTTTATATTTTTTGATTTTTTTTTTATAATTTGTTTAACATAAAACTCGTAATCAGGTTTATGCGCTATATTGTTCTAAATTGTAATTATTTGTGTGTTATGTATGGGACATGGAGGAAGAGCAGCACCTTTCTATAGGAAGCTGATCCTAGTTCCTTTAACCATTGGTTAATTAAGATTATTATTATTATTATTATTATTATTATTAAAAGGGGATATAGTCAAACTGGTGAATCTTACTTGATTTATTTTACAGATTAGGCATTTGTGAGGATTCTTTTAGAAGGGTGCAAACTCAGAACTGTCAACAATTACTGGTCTAAGACAGGATAAAACTAATAGACAGACACACTTTTATTTCAGAACGACGGACAACATATTTATTTTGAAAAACATCATGTCTCTTACAGGGACTAACAGGATGCTATTAGCCGCACAATTAAAGGGTTAGCACTATCCTAGTAATCACTACTATATTTTATAACAACATAACTTTACACATTGAAAATTTAGCAGAGTGCAATTGAGGGATACATTGCAATAAGTCCATTTTTGACTATTTTTGAGTTATTGGTGAATTCTTGTTCAGCATAAAATACGTTGCAAGAACCATGTTTAAATGGTGATAATACGTAAAATAATGCATATGTTTAACGTCGATAATACGTAAAATTGTTTAATAACAAATGGTGGACCAGTTCGTCAGTAAACATCCATCTGTACTTAGTCAATACAACACCATTAACAAAAAACATGAAAATAATGTTTAGCTTTATTAAGGAAATGAACCACTAACAGGAGGGCAGAAAAATTCTGTCACAGAATTTTTCAGTCCTCCTGTTGGTGGTTCCTTTCCTTAATGAATTTATTTTCGCTAACAAGACCTTTCATTTGTCATATTTAGCTTGTAATCAGTTTTTGCTTTTCCTGAACATCTTGTTTGAGTGGACCTACCTGGTTATTGCAGTTATTAAGTCCTCAATTTTATTATTCACATCCTCGGTTCTCATGTCTAGAAAGAAGGATATTATCCGGCAATACTTTAAAATATTTTTCCTTCAAAATGCTTTCAATCTATCTAAAATTTTAATATATTCTAAAATTTTTCTTGGTATATCTATTTATTATATTTTCAATGGACTTTGTTTATTTAATCATCGTCAAAGAAGTTTATTGTGTCACATTCTGTCCTCCTCGTAACCACTTTGAAATTTATAAACCAATAAATTACGTTTTTAATTTATTAAAATATTCAAAGTGATTCGTCGTGATCGTGACAAACTCGAAAGGCCACTCAAAAAAAAACGAGCAACACCTGTGCTGGAAAATTTCTCAGAAAAATTCCCGGCATATTAAGTAGACATTTTTCTACACAATAAAAAACTCTATACGAAGTTGATTATGCATGTGTGTTTAAACTAACGTCAAATGGCAAATAAATACCGCCCACATGCTCACATAAATAAATAAACGGAATCTGTTTCTTATGCCCTGACGTCGACCGACTGTTACTTGTTTGGACAGCGTCGGTAATTTCGTTTTCTCTGCGAATTCTTCGGCAATGGTTTCATTCATTGAGACAAGGATATCTGGTGTATATCAGAGCACCTAAATACGTGAGTCATTCAGATTTAAGTGTTAGTCAGTTTATAAGATCGAATTCAACTAAATAAGTCAATGTCAATAGTGGGTAGATCAATAGAATTATGTTATAGTTCAATTTTTTAAACATTTACTTATAGCGTTATTTATGAGAGCTTTAAGGGCGGTCCTGAGCGTGCATAAGTGTACAAAACCGATACATAAAAATAAATTTCAAAAGAAGCGAGGAGGCAAATAAAAATTTGTCAGTTTCGGGTCGGTGGGCGTCTGCTTTTTATTTATGGTTCGGGAAGTGCTTAAAAATGTCCCCGTCGCCTTCGTCACGTGTGACAATTTGAAAAATGGCGTAGCATATTTTTTCGCGAAGAGGAAAACGCCTTCGAGCAAGCGTTTGTCATTATATTTCTTATTATGTTCAGCTCTGGGCGTGAAAAATACCCCGCTCGCGAAAACGCATTTATTAAAAATTCTGGTTCTGTGCTTTCCGGTTCGTTTTAAAACATTTCCTGTCGGTTTAAATTTAATAGTATAAAATAAATTATATATTAAATTTGGCGTTGCATTGAAATTTCCAGTATTATACTTTAACAATACGCGGATTCTGTGTAGTGATTAAAATTTTATTTCGTTTCACGCTTTTTTACGTGCCCAAAAATGCATGGCCAATTGAATTTTACACCATGAATTCTGTAAATGGATTATGAATTTTGCAAATGGATTTAATAATTATTTCTATCTAATTTTTGAAATTAATATAATATGATAACACATCAGCTCCGACAGCATTTCATCAGTTAAACCCGGCAAGGTTAGCTGAAATTATTATTTATCCCAGCTTCACAATTTGTAAATACTCTTTCAAAAGCCCGGGATATTGTGTTTCTCTTTAACGGCTTTCATTCGATTACATGTGATTTTGTAACGCAAATTTGTGGTACACAATTTGAGACTTGTTTACAAAGCACGGAAACTATATTTACCAAATCATTTATTTAAAGTATATTTGCAGTTTCCGTAATAAAACAATAAATGTTCCATAGTTAATTGATCCCTTGTTTTAATTCGTGCGTGGAATATAAAGTTCAATTTTAGTTAGTACTACACGCACACGTTCCTATGCACAAATAAGAGAACTATGTATATTTTTAATTTAAATACCGCGAAAGTTTATCTGATTTATGAGAACAGCCTTCCATATTCATAATTTACAAATTAAAAATGAGAAATCAAATATTTAAACAGTCACGTAAAACGAAATCAATTTTCGAAAGGAGTAACTTCGCGACAGTATATCGGATCAGTTTTAACCTCGGCGAACCCTTCTCATCCCCGTCGGCGTCACCGGCGTATTTATTTTGGTCATTTTGTAAGTCGGCGCTCTTTTCCGGCCCGGAATTTCAAAGACGTGCTGCTGGCCAGGCTCTCTCATTGTTATCTACGCAACAGCACATCGCACCCTTAATAATGTAGCCGGGAGTCGTCCGTGATAACGCCAGATTACCAAAGAATTCTCTCCCGGAACACATCGTAGTCCGGTGTTAGCTCGTTTTGTAGCTCTTTTCAAACATTAACGAATAGGAATTTTGCCAGGACGCACGCATTTCGTGGGACATATATGAAAAAAAAATGGTTTTTATCTCATTTTGGTGGATGCACCGGTAACAGTTCAAATTAACTGTAATAATTAGTTGCGTCATTGTAATGTCATTTCACTAACCTCTTTCACTAAGGAGGTAAATCTAAATGCTGCTACCGTCAAGCAGGGTAAATTGTTAAATGCTAAAAAGTTAACCCAATTAACACAGCGTAATACCTATGGTTAACTCAGACAAAAAGGATGGAGCCAGACAGATCATAAAGAGAATTCCCAAAGAAAATGAGAGATTACGTTAGGTAACAAAAAAGTATATTAAAAAAAATTTATACATATTGCTATGTTATTTTAGTTGAAGGTTTAATTTTGATTGTGTTAAATAAGTTTTACTTACATTTTTGGAAGATATTATGATTTCGCATCAGAATTTTGTATAAAGTCAATGTAAATTTCGTGTATCAAGAGACAATTGTAATTCCAAGGTTCAAATTCAAATAATGCTTACACTAAAACACAAATTTTGTTCCATGAATTAAATGATATGGGTTAGGACAAAACACATTGAACCGCAACCTAAAGTCAGTTTTGAAGCTTCTACGATGTAATAAAGAACTGCGCGACTTTGCTGATATGAAGGCATCTCTTAAGCCTAAGCAAAAGGTAAACACCGCGTAAGCCAATATGGTCATCTTCGGCCAAGAAGTGAAGTCGTGAAGTCTTCACGACAACAAGAAACACATTCGTGGTAACGAAACAAAATATGTACGGAGATTATTGTTTGATATCTGCCTGATTTCTGTATTTATGAACATTGTAAAACATTACATAAGTCGGTAGCAACAGTAATAAGGAAGCAGTTTTTTTTGTGAAAAGTAATAAAACTCATTTAGTAGAAAAGGGTTTACTAGAAATTGGGAATGACGCGCTGTAAGGATAGTCAGAAAACGAGAGGGAGATGTTTTTCTTGTATGATCTGTATAAAGGGGATGGAGCGATTTTCAAAGAAGTCACCAAAATACCAGCAAACATCCGCGTCTGGTTTTATCGAAAATGTCAATTAAAAACGAAAATATAGTGTCGAGGTTATCATTGAATTAAATTTATGAATGAGTGCGCGCGTGTACATTAATAATAAAGTGCAGGTGGGACAAAAGCCATAAGATGAACAAAAATATTAACATAACGTCGGGAACTATTTAAATCACTTATCAATTTTAATAAAGGATTGTTCAAATAAATTCAACGTTAAATTTCCTAGACACACTAAAAATTCGTGAAATTTTTTAGACTAGTAGCAGGTCGTTAGTTATAAGCAGTTGCAAGGAATAACTTTACATTTTTTTTGAAGTGTATAGAAAGGATAACTGATTCGACTTAACGAAATGTAAAAACTTACGACCAGTTTAAAACGGAATATGAAATTTCTAGAAATGCGTACAACTGCACACCAAACTTATTAATTGATATGTTCACATCTAATAATAATGATTCAGCGTAAACAATTAAATGTTCTGGTGCAAAGGCAAAGCACCTGTTTTATGAAGTTTATTAATAATATTGACTCTACATTTCCGAATTTCAAGCAATCAGGACCATAAAAAAAAACCTCTCGCGAAATGTTTACTTCTTCGTGTATTCAAAATTTTAATTCAACAAAAAATCATTCTTGTGGAACTCTGATACAAATTTAGTAAGTAACATTGTATACCTTATATTTATTTATTTGCTTGTAGATTTGGCTGTGAGTACGAAATCCTGACCTGTGTGTTTAGGTCATGGTCTGAAAATAATCTCTACATTTATAAATTTATGAGTTCGGAGTTCGTAGACGACGTAAAACAGTTGTAAACACGCTCAGCTTGTCGTACCGGATCTGCTGCTCCTCAAACGATTTCTACTTCGAAAATATTGACTTTTGACGATTACCCAATACTGCTTCAATTAATAACATAAGTTCAATAAGATTGTAAAGCAAACGAGCTGTACTACTTCGCATTCATTCATGCCTTTATAATGTGGTACCTTCGTCTGGCATCATACGACTGTTGACGACAATGTGCAAGAGCAATCGCTTCAAGTTTACTGGAAGGTTGCGGCAATTATTAACAGGTCATTTCGTTATGTTTTGTAAGTGGCCTATTCAGCACGGGCCTTATTCTCACGTTCTCTTGCGAATATGTTCCCTTGATAATCTACGGTAATAATGCCAATTGCAATAAATTAGTAAACCTTCTTGATATAAAAATTAACAGCACTAAATTGGCGGTAGTTAATAAGGTTTGAAGTCTTGGACTGATATCAGATAATTCCTTTAGATACAGGGAACATATTACTAAATGTATCAGTAACGCTTATGCCTGTCTAAAGAATCTGTTTCCTTATACAGTAGTATACCTTGTCGATTTAGGCCCACTTTTACAATGACGGTTTAACTTTGAGCCGAAGCTTAAATCCTTCACAACAATTGTTGAAATAATCGTTGCTAAGGGTTTAAGCCTCAGCTCAAAGTTAAGCCGCATTTGTAAAACTGGACCTTAAAGGAAAAACTCTGAGAAACTTTGATTATGTTTCAATTTACGTTTCGTGCTCCGGTATATCATGCTGCTATTGATAAAATAACTACTTACAGAATTCAAAAAGTTCAACAAAACACCTGTTTGAGGTTTATATGTATGTGGAATAAGAAAATTTCAGCACACAGAGTGAATCTTTTATGTTGAGACAACGCAACAACTTGAAATCTAAAATCTATGCATTTGATCAAAAAACTTTGTGAATATAATTTGTTCGATCTGAAGGAGCCCTCCCCCAGTGGGTGGATCTGGAGGCAACTTTCAAATTGCAAATAGGAACCACCGTTCTTTATTGCAGATTCTGATTCTACGTCTCAAAGTACGTAAGGTCTGTCCGAATCCTTGTTTTGGATTCCCGGCCAATGACGTTGAATTTTTGCAAAACCTAATTTTAGCGTTACCCAGCAACAACGACATAGTAGGTTTCTGTTACCCTCGGGGTGCTTGTTTTAGGTGAGTTCCCTCGCCTCTCACCATCGGGATGTTTATTTGTAATATTATTTCAGTAAGTGTACCACATCGTTGTTCCTGGGTAAGGCTTAAAGATAAGTTGTTTTATCTTAAGACAACGCAATGGCTTGAAAACTATGCATCAGATTAAAAAACTTTGTGAATGTAATTTGTTCGATCCGACTTGAAAGTTGCCCCTGGCCCCAACTACTGGGAGTGGTGGGAGTGGGGGTGAGGGGTCACGATTGATACCATTAGAAAGGCCCTTCGAGTTGAACAAATTGTATTCACAAAGTTTTTTGATCCGATGTATAGTTTTCGAGATTGCGTTGCTCAAGATAAAAACTCACACTGTATATCACATAAACTCATCGATACTGGTTGGCTAACCATGAACTACAGGAGAGAATTTCAAACACTATGTCTGCATCACAAAATATTAATGTTTCGTTCTGCTTCTTACTTATATTATAAAATCGGATTCTGGTCAGTTGTTCATAATATTACGATTTCATCTCCTAAATACGCCTCTTCACTTTTTGAAAGGTCATTTTCTTACCAGATTTATCATAAATATAATGAACTGTCTCCAGGACTTAAATCTTTCTCGATATCTGTTTTTAAAAGAAACCTTCATTCTATATTGTTCAGTAGACAATGTGCTACCTCTTAGCAAAATAAATAAATAATAATAACAATAGTGTACTTTCAGAGCATTTGTATCTTTTGTACTTTAAACATTTATTACTTCGTAGCATCTTTCTAGGTAGAGTAAATTTTTGTAGAAATGTAATTTTTTAGATTTTCTTTATTTTTAGGCGTTTTTCCGAACTATACTAATCATTTTTGTTTATTCCCGGTTTAGGTGGTAGATCAGGATGTAGGGTAACCTACATTATTTTTCTTATTTTTCCAAATGTCTATAATGTTTTATGATCTAAATGATCTTGCAATAAGGGATATTTATTATTATTATTATTATTATTTTTAATAATATGGCCCCAGGACAGAACAGCGCATTGAAAGTTTTGTAAGTAAAAATATTTAGATTTTTAACGTTCACAAATAATATAAAATGAACGTAATCCTTATTTTAACAAGTATTTTATCTTATTGAACCAAAATTCTGACAAATAAACTTTGCACATTCTGTGTGATATATGAGGTTTTATATAAAAACCAAAGTAAATTTTTCCAGCATGACACCCGCGTTCTTATTTTCCTGGAATTTTTAGACGGATGCGCTGGTAATTTATTCTTCTGCACGCCAGCAAATAAGCAGTAGCATCTTCATACGGACGAAAGGTATATTTGCTGCTGCATTATGTAGGAGATTTCCAGACGGGGTAAGATATAGGAAGCATTTTATTTACGGGGACGTATTCAATTTTACGACGGCTTACAGTATTTTACGTTCCACAAATTACGTAACGTTCGATTTATTCAATCTCCGCTTACACTGTTTGCCATTCGGTTCCGCAGCCGCATAAAATCTAATAAAACCACCGTTGCAAGGAGCGGAAGCAACCCGCGAGTTCGTGTGTATGCAAATAACAAGCTCGCGCGAAAATAATAAAAGGCCTTCTTCAGCGAACCAAAACAAAGAACGCGAGAATCACCTTATTTACATAACAGTGGCTGAATCGCTAAATCACGGTTAATCCGAACGAGCGCACAATTAACGACAGATGGCGCGGTTGTCCTTCCCTTTCCTGCGGGAACTGCGTCCCAGGAGTCTGTCAGGCTTTGCAACAGTATTGACCTTCTACGTTTCGGTCGAGTTATTCGCCAAATTGGCAACTGCGACGCTGTCGATTTCGAAGAGTTTTTAAAAATCCAGGATGACGCCGGAAAAGGATCCCTTCAGGTCCCAAGGGGCGAAAATCTTTGCGCCCGTGACAACGAACGCAACAGAGGATATTACGAGACATCAAAAAGGACTTCGCTTCTTCTTCGAACTTACAAGTTAACTTGATTGAGAGGGATTTGATCGATTTAATAGCCTTTATATTATTAAATGACTACATGGTTTATTAAAAGAATCTAAAGGCATTCTTGATTGTTTCACATTATCTTTAATATTCTCCCTAAAAAAATAATAAAAAATTACAAACCCGTTCCTTTCGTCTCGGCAAATCTTTAACTTTAGAAATGTACTAAATAACTAATCACTCAAAATTCATCATAAAATAAAAGAATATTACCCATCTATCTGTCTGTATTATCTATCCATGTATTTCGTATGTTCATCCATCTCGTCTACGCACCTGTCAATCTACTTCGTCTATTCATAAATCTTGTGTATTTATCTACCTCGCCTATCCATCCATCTCGTCTATCCAACTATATCCAACTCTCGTCCAACCACGTCGCCTCTCTACCTTGAAAAATAAAAGGATATAATTCAAATCTCTGTCTATGTCAGCTATCCATCTATCTCGTATATTCATCTATTTAATCCACCCACTCATATTGTCTGTCATTTTACCTCGTCTATCCATCAATGTCTCTCTACTTATCTCGCCTATCAATTCATCTCCTCTATCCACCTATCTCGTCTATCTGTCTAAGTTGTCTACCCATCTCTCTCGTCGATCCATCGATCTTATCTATCCTTTTATCTCGTCTACCCATCTTTGCCGTTCATCCGTCTGTTTCATTTATCCATTAATCATGTAAAGTAACGCTCATCCATTCATCTCTTCTGTCCATCTACCTCGCCTATCCAGTTATCTTAGGTATTCAACTATCCCGTCTATTCATTTATCTCGCCTATTCATCTTATATTATCTTGCATCTTATCTCCTTACATTGTCTATCCATTCATCTCGTCTATTAAGGGTCAGTTTGTCAACTGAGGTTTAACTTTAAACTCCGTTTTATACCTATAGAAACAATTGTCCTTACAATTGTTGCCATGGGAATAAAGCGGAGCTTAAAGTTAAACTGAGATGGAAAAACTGGGCCTAAGTGACAAATTCGCTTGTTAGAGAATGGATAACTGAATTCATTTGAACTGGAGTTTATACCTGCTCTTAACTTTAGGAATCTAAATAATCATTGAAAATCCAACGTAAAATGAAAATCAAACGAATGCTATTATTCCCCCTTATCTGGTTCATTTAAATTTGTAAAATATTCATGGCGATTATCAAGATAATTTGAAATGAATAATTAAGTTGTTTGTAGCACGAGTTACTCGAGAAAAGTGAAAACCGAAATGGAAGCATTTTAATGGCATTATAAAGTAAAACTTTAATCCGATTAAACTACATTTAAACTTTCTTTAGGAACAAACTTTTTAATACAAAACGGTGAACTGCTGTTATAATTTGTTCGGCGACTACCAACTCATAAATACTACCCTGATGCATTTTTTATCCGAGTGCTTTAATTTCTAATGCCTTGATTCTTTCTTATAGATTATTACGAGTATTATTATTAAGGTTTGTACATGAAATTTTTTCTTCAAAATATCTTGCAACAAGAAACAAAAGTAAACGTCATGGTGCCGTACAATGTATGTACGTAATTGAAACTGTGTATATCTTTTAGAGGAAATCTCTTCCTTCAACCTCAATAGACATGTTTTATATTATTTCTTAATTAAGTAAAACTGTAGCAGCGTAACAAAAACAAAATGCTGACGTAATGAATATAAATTCGTTCAAACCAATTTTATATTCCTTTTGCAGAAACGTTATAGAAAGAAGAAAACGAAGCATTATGTAAAATCTATCCATTTTTATCTCATGCATACGTGCCACAGATTTGCAATCACTGGTTTAAGAGATACATCTGTAAGTGTAACTGGAAGCCTAGAGCTGCACAGGCCCGAATAACTACATGAAAATAGAGGAGTAACAACGCGGACGTGCTGAAATTTACATACGAGGAAGTGGGTAACTCGGGGCGATGCATGTCTTTATACATAATACATCAGTGGGAGTTTCTTGAAAATACCAGAAAAAAAGAATCGATTCCACAGGCTTACGATTTTATTTAAATTAAATTCAAGTTATCCCCAAGAAACTTTCCCCGAACAAGTAGAATAAATATTTTCCTTGTTTTGGGGCTTTAAATTCGACAAAGTAGTTTATTTTTACGTCGCCTTGTTCTTCGACTTTTCCCCAGTTAATCCCATAAATGTGTTTACGCTTCGTTTACAGCGCTACTAAATTAAGGACGAGTTAATCAATAAGCGCGGCGCTTCCATATTTTTAGCCATTCGGCCCCCCTTAACTATTTCGGGATGTGAAGGTAAACAACGTTGGAACATCTCTACATACGAAGGGTAACGAGCTTTGAATCCGGCAGATTTAGGACGAGATTTTTTCATTTAAATTTCAATTAAACCCAAATTGTTTTTGGCTTTGGGTGGACTATGGTCGCTTATTTTGCAATTTAACTCTTCCCGATTTGACTATTGGACAAAAATAAGTTCCAATGACTGTTTGATTTAATTCAGTTAGAAATTACAATAGGGTGATTTTTTTCACGTCAGTCTATTAGTATTGGATTAAAACTTCACTTTGATCATTTTCTATTGTCTCATACACCATGCAATATTTGATATAAAATAAAACGACACGCATAGAAAAATTATTTAATAATTACTTAGGGGTTACAAGTACACTTAAAGTATAACATTCATAAAGTTTAGGTTTAGTTAATAACAAACACAAAAAAAAAATAATACTTAAAGTGGTCCTACTGTACACATAACATTATGTGTATCATTTGTCTAACAAATACGTACCGATAGAAAATTGTCGAAGTGTAATATGTAACTTCTTTGTTTTCGGTTCGTCAGTTGTCACGGCTTCTTAATGGACTTATACGAGGGGCGGCGTGAAGAAGACTCTTGCTCGAGGACGGCAGCACAAGACAGTTATGCGAGAGACGGCGTGAGCAAGTGTCTTGCTCATTTCGTCCCTCGCATAAGTGTCTTGTACTACCTTGCTCACGCCGCCTCCGTGTACATACAATATCGATTGTGTTTTATCAGGGCCGGAGAAAGGGTAGCCGGAGCCCTTATGCAATACAATAATAGGCGCCCCTCTCTTCCAAAAAAAAGGAAACAAATTCACGTAAATTTATAAGTGTCTTAAAAATTGTGCATTCTATAAGTTGACTTTAACAGCCCCTAAAGAGATGAAATCGATGGTAAGGAACTTATTGTACTTCCATAATTACCATAGTATTCTTTTAAATTTGAAAACATATATCTTTCCAAAACTTATTTAAAAAATAAACTTAATTTAAATGATTACTACTGAAATTTTTGAAAGAAAAGAACTATTAATACGAGTAAGGAACCAAGACATTTTTACGTGTCTGATTTTAGTGTCGAAAAGGTTGGTAGTATGTGACGTACAAAGGGTGGATATTATTTTTGAAAGGGCCATTTTTAATTTCATCGAAGCTAACGAAAAAAGTTCTCTGTAGCTGTCACTTTCTTTAACTAAGTTATTTTGGTGAAAATAAATTGGAACATCAAGTGTAAAATTAACAAACACAGTTTCCGGTAATTGTTTTTCTCAAAATGGTATAGTAAGATTGATAACTCTTCTCCTGAGGTACTTATTTAAGAACAAACAAAAATTCAACGAAAACAAGAGAAAACTAACCGGAGACATGCAAATACTATTTACAAAAAAGAATAAAAAATTCGTCCATAGCTGATGGCATTAACTGGCAATACGCAGTATAATACAGTAGACAAATGTAAAAAATTTTAAAAAAAAAGAAAACTAACCAAAGACAAGCGAATACTAGTAGTAAGAAAGAATTAACAATGTGCCAGTAGATGGCGTTAATGTTCTGCGAAATGAAGGGAATTAAAAATCCGATGTTACTCTCTTCCGGGTCGGACATTTTTGTTCTAATTTTTTCCACTTAAAAAATAGAAGTTAGTGATTAATTATTCTCAATTTAACCAGTCGAATTTTGTCAAAAGCAATAAAAAAATATTAATGTTCCATTAGTTGAAAATTCAGACAATAGATGGTGTTGACAACCTAGCTTACCAACTTTACGTCTAACCTCTTCTAGATGAATCGAACAATTTTTTTTTATTTTTTTACTTAAAAGAGAGAGAGAGAAAAACGCAGACTTCTAATTAAATTTTCAGTTGTAGATCTCGTGAACAGTTTTTTCTATTCGAAATTTTGTTACTTAGAAAAAGAAATTAGTGAATTAGTATCCATATAACCTCTTCCGAAAAAATCGAAATTTTTTTTTAGCTTTAATAATAATAATACACTGATTAGAAACAAAATAATCAAGAAGAAGGGTAAAAAACATTCCATATTTCCGGAAAAGGTTAGTTGCTAATACACAGGTTTTAAATGCCATCGATTGTCTGAAAATATTGAATTTTTACGAAACAATATGTAAATTAGTGTCCAACCTCTTCCAGAAAAATCGAATATTTTTTTGCTCTCAAAATATTCACGGTTTTATAGCGAAATGTTGAGTGCTTTTCCATTTATATTCTGTCCAGTTGTAGATTAAAAACTTAAAAAAATAGTCTGTACAGTATGAAAAAGAAAAAAGAAACCTCTGATTAAGGACATATGAAATTAATTCGTCTCATTTAGTGGTTGTTATTAAAAATTCCCCGGACAGTTTAATAATACCTTTAAAATTAATGTGGCGAACGTCTGTGCGAATGGCAGTGGCGAACGTGATCGGAGAATCGTAAGTTTCTTGTTGTATCATGAACGCCGCATAAGGGGCGGATAAAGTAACTTTTCCGCTGTTATAAGAATTTCTTCTTAATTTTTCCTTGTATGCATACTCACAGTAGTGTGATTAAAATTTCAATACTCATTTTACAAACACCCTGTATACCGCTATCTGTCTATTGTATTACTTATGTTCTCACTTAACGATGAAATCCGGTACAAATAGTGTAAAGAAAATGTACCAGGCAATAAAAGAAACAGAAATAACTGACTGATAAATAATAAGTACGTATATACTTAAAAATGACGTGAAACATACAATGTTCAGGTCTGTTCACTCGACCTTTTAAAGAAGCGGAACCAAAATTTAATTAATTTATTTACTAGATTTATTGAAATGTAATTTATTTATCTATATCAGGTTTCAAAGATGCTGTTACCTACATAAAATACCCCAATTTTGCCTTTAAATCAGATATGAATTCAAACCCAGCTACTGTTTAGTACTCAATTAGATCGTCGAAGGACTGCGAGAATAACCTATTAGAATTCTGCATAGAAATGTTTTGTAAGTGACTTTTGCACTATTTAGAATTAACACTGCAATAGAACTAAATTATATGATGAAAGATCTCCTCCAGAAGCTATTTTGATAAATCTATAAAAGCGCAACTAAATATCAAGAAGCAATGACATTTACAGTTTGTTTCAAAACTGCGCTAAATCAAGAGTTTTAGATTTTAGTACCAAAAGTTACTCTACCTGTATAATTAATTGACACAAAATTCCTGTTATACTGCATCAAATACTTAGGGAAAAGGTCACAATTGATGAGAAAAAAGAATGCACGCAAAGAATTCTGAATAGGTTTATTCCATCAGCGGCATCTGAGTAGTTCGAAACTGTCAGAAGCACGAACTCATCAGAGTTAAATTCTATTATTGTTTAGGTGAGTAATTGTTTTTGACAATCCAGAATTATGGTGCAATTCTAAGCTTGATCGTAAATATTGTGAGGTATTTACGGCCTGTACATTTAAATGATCCGGCAATACCATAGCATACTTACGATTTTGCTTAGAATTGCAACATTAATCAGAAACTGCTGCTGGAAGACACAGGCTCATACAGGGTAGTCACGGTATGGCGATACAAACCTGAACGGTAACTCAGCTTGTGTAAAAGTATAAAAAATCTAGTAGTATTTATGACTGGCACCTTAGTTTAAAGTAAAAAAAAAAACTTAACAATAATAATATTGAAAATTGATATCAATGAACAGTACCTTCTGCAAGGCCATATGTAGGTGTAATTATTAGATTAAAATTTTTCCTTAAAATTTTCCATAAATTCCTATGCAAATCAAAGAAACTCTCGCTGGAAATGTAAATCGTCATCGAATGACAACAATGGCTAATGTACGCGCTTGTCAAATTTACGTCGAAGTTCCGTTCGACTTAGAACGGAAAACAGTTTTGTTTGGCGCAGAAGTTGGCACGACCCCGACTGAGAGAAGCAAACAAAGCGTCGTAATAGAATTGTGCTATTTATCCCGAGACAGCGACATGAAATGCAAATTTATTTTGGGAAATCAAATGTTTATACTCCCCTACAAAATGCGACGTTCACCGAGCTGATATAGAAGGGACGCCCGTTTAACAAGATTAAAATAATTATTTAACTTAATTTCCTCAGAACCTCGTGTTATTTAGTTTTTTTCCTCCTTTTTTTTTTGTGCAACAATGTACTACTTCATTACGACGCGTAATAACGTAACGTTACGGTCCGCTACCGTTGTGTTTGTTGCCCGACATCCGGCCATAACAACGCGCTCCGAATCGAGGAGAGAAAGGAAAAAAAAGGAAATCCGAGTGGAAAGCACTTCGTAAGGACGCCGCATTACTTTGCGTGTACGGCAAAGTCGAAATAATAATGCTCCATTATCCTTTGTTTCGGGCGAGCCGAACAAACGGAATCGAAATTATGTTGCGCCACATAAATTTCATTGGTAATACAAAAAACTGAAACGAAGAGAAAGGAAATCACGAACTGCTTTATTTTCTGGCTATTTGCTCCTTTTCTTTGTTCAAAAATACTCTGCCCAGGGCATGCCCTTTTTTTGCAGAGCTATTCCTGCGAGTTTTGTTCAAAATTTTCCTTTTCGTTATTTATTCCGCGTACCTTGAATAAATATAGAAACGATGAGTTTCAAAGAATCCAACACCACCGTATCTAAAATGGTTTGATTATCTTTTGGTCTGTTTTACTATTATTGTTTCTTGATATTTTAAAATTGTCGTTTAAGTGTTTTCGAACATCTTTCTTTAACTGGAAGGCTTCCGCGTCCGTCATTCATAATTGACTTTGCTTACGATTGGAACCGCGTCACATTAATTCCTTCGATTTCAGACATTTCGTTTTTCATTTGTGCCGCTTATCATGTGTCGTGACAAGACGAGAGCATAGCGGGTTTCAATCTAAACTAAATAGAACCGAATATCCACAGAAGTCGGGTCGGTTGTTCCTTCAAAGACTATGTTGATGATAGGAGTTGCGTAACAATGACCACTCAGTGGAGACGGTGTGGGGAAACTTTAAAGATGTTACGGAAAAGCCCCCCAGCGGTGGTTACGCAACGTATTGAAGACACACAGTGTACCTATTCGTCTTTGAAAAGTACAAGTCCCACAGGACCCGCTTCGTTGGTACACCCACTAATATCGAATGATGAAGAATGCAAAGGGAAAAGGGAACCCAATAGGAAAATAGACTGCATCATTTTTTTTGAAATCCCCTCCCCAAAGATATGTGGCCAAGAGAGTGGCGTTATTTAACAAATAAACCCTAGTTCGGTGAAAAAAGAAATCATTTATTAAAGCATTCGCCAACACCCTTAATGGGGTGGTCGGCCGTAATTTTATTTAAAAATTTAAAGGTTACAGAGCCCAAATTGAGGGCAAAAGGTGCTTCAATGTGAGTACTCCCGTTTCGGCTTACATAATCCGACACTCAGATTTATATAACAACCTATAACAATCGTTGTGCGTGAAGCGCATCAACCTAGGTAGCACAAATTTTGGTTTACGCTTTGAAGTCCAAAAGTAAGTATAAACAATATTGCAATGCAAAAGCAAAAAAAAAAACAAGAAATTTAATAGAGAAAATAGGGTAAATACGATTATAGGTTTTGACGTAACAGTAAAAGAGACATAACCTCCCTTGGCCACATTATATAATCAAACAGCTCGTCCCTCTCCGCTAAATACAATGTTCAACTCCGCATCGCAGATGAAAGGAAAAAAAATATGAACGTACATGGAATCCCTCCGAGTAAGAACCGGCGTGTGCGACCAGGTTAATTCGGGGCCATCAATCAACGCCAAACTGTCGTGGCAATTCTGCCCATTTCCAGTTGCTTAAACGGGAAGAAACGAAATGGGATTGGCGATCATGAAAAATAAACACACATGGCAAACAGGTAGAACACAAAAAGGAAGACAACATAACTTACCCTGCTCTACAGAGCAAACTCGAAAAGCGAAGATAATTTCCACAATCAACCAAAATCCGCATTGCAACGAACCTCCAGACAGTAGGGCGAACTTCTATTGGAGCGAGAATATCCGTACGGAAACGGTACGGCTACCAAATCCAACAACACTTCCAACAGCCCTTTCGCTTCGTTAGTAACGTGGAAAATGTCCACCCCTAAACGCATCGTCGCCAGCCAGTCAAAGTCAAAAAGTGTGCGACAGTCTCGCCTTCTAGCAACGGCCAGCCGCACTCGAAACACAACGTATGAAGGGAAGCTTATTCGACTGCGAACCGCGATAAAATTTAGAAAAAAATGCAACGGACTGCAGAAGGAATTCCTCAGGACTGCTCCAAGTGGTGGTGGTGGTGGTGCTTTGCTGCTGCTAGTGGCCTTGACGTTGCTTCTCGTTAGTCGTCGAGACTAAATAGGTGTGTCCGTTACCGTGGCATTTGTAGCAATCCGTGGGGGCATTGGGGTGGAACGGTGAACGGGATTTGGTCTGTTGGTGCGCGAGGGATCTTTAATGTTTCCAGGTGTTTGAAAGTAGAAGCCAGATCATGGTTTAGGTTATTGAGGTGTTTGAAAATTTCTATAGATTCATAAATTTTATGGTTGAAGAAACGAGATGAACGTGCTAGGAATTTTGTATCGAAAAATTGGATTTGGTGACCGATTTCTAGTTTTTGTTCAGCAGTCGTTTGTAGTCAGTAGTCTAGTGCGGCATCCATGTTCAGAAACACAAGTGTTGACTGATTGTTTTTAGAAGTTTATATCCGTAGATTGGTACATACGGTTAATTCAAGGTTGGTAGAGCTGGACTGTATATTAGAAGTTTGCTTTGATCAGGTAACTCGTTACGTCACACACGTGAAAAATTCCATTGAGCATATTAACCAGGTTTTTGCGTTATATGATCAATAGGACCGTAGAACTGATTCCATTCCTAGTGAATTAGATTAAGCTTTAGAAAACAGATTAAAACTCACTCTATTTATTTCACTGAGACGGATAAAGTTCCGTGTGACGTCACGAGTTACTTTTGCGGGGAGGAAGTTTCAAACTGCATATTAAATGGGAACGAGGCAACCTGCTAGATGCAATATCAGTTTTACCAACCTTAGGTTAACTCACTTTCACTGGAGATCAAATCAAAGATTTGGCGAGGAGTTCATGCCAACTAAAAAAGTTTTTAGCTAGTGAGTATTTGTGCGCTAACTGAAGATGGCAGCGTAGCTGTCAATAAAAACATCTACGAATATAGACATACACATAAACATATTTTTATTGTTACACTTTAAGAGTATAAGCATAAGCATTATTATGGCTGGACAGTCAATATAAACTTATTTTGGAACGAGATTTTTTCTATTACTTATTTCCAGGAAAAAGAATTCGGGCCAATTAGTGTTGGATGGTTTTTATGCCGAATGTACTATTTACTCCTGCCACCTTTCCGCGGCTCCAACGCATCGAACTGTTATTGAGTGGGAGAGGAAGTACGCAGTAGGAAGACGAGGGTGATACAGTCCAAGTACTAAATTTTCGTACCATTCGCGGAACAAGTGGCCCGATTTCTTTTCCCTGCTTATATCTAAACCAATGTTTACTTTACTATCCATAGTTAAACCGCAGGACGCTTGTAATCGATCGCTTGTCATCCGATCAACCTGAAATTTGCTTTGTCTTCATTCACCTTAGTCTGCTCCTCGTTACTTTTAACCACCAAATAAATTCCTCACTTTAGAGTTTCGCCCAGCAAAACAATCTCAGATTACGACCGCGGCGGGCGAATTTAAATTAAAACTTCCAATCTGCGATCGATTTCAATTCAATTACGTTTCGAAACGAGCCGCCGAATCGCGCGGGAAACTTTTTCAATATTTCTCTCGGTGCACATTCACTACTGTCTGGCTCTTATGAAATTTAATTTCGCATTGCTCAATGCCCGTTTTAAACCGCGAGCGCACGAAGGAACGCGTCTCCCCCCCCTCCCCCCCCCCAGAAAATCCGAAAAACAGCGGTGAAATATAGCCGAAGTCTGACCTTCGCAGAATAATTAATAATTTGTTTAATAAAAAAAGAGCAGAAGGGTTTCTTTTTTTAAAAAAAGATGAATTTTAAAAATATACTAATCAAGCATCTTCATGTAACACTCAGCGCGGTGAATTGTCACCATTCAAAAATCGCTAAGCCGTTGTTAATTTCAACGTCAGCGTTTCTAAAGTTCTCTGGAGACGCTCCAAACATTACGATCGCACTCGTGAACTTTTGATAAATTTGGCTCACGTTTTCTCGCTCAAGTTCAAGTGTTGCCAGATATATCTCGCGAGCGGGTTACTGACTTCACTCTTTGCTATTTTTAACCGGGTATTACCGCAATTTATTTTGCGATCCGACTAGCGCCGGAGATTAATTTTCGCGTGGCCGCATGTAAACGAGGAGCACTCTTCAGTTCATCATTGAATTTTGATTGATCGGCAAGATACGAAATGACGGAGCCAATCCATTTAGTATTCTGTAATATCTCCGACTGTGATAAAGGCTGGCTTATATGAGTCCTTACATAAGCATTGAATAATAAACTGTTCATTCGGGGAAACATAAAAATTCTTTACTTTACACCGACAAAGCTCACTCAGAAATACAAATGACTTGAATGTGAAAAATGAGTTCGGCTGAAAGAGATAAGTCTGGTCTTCTTTCTCATTTCATAAGCCGAACAAAAAACTTTGATAAAAATAATCGATCATATATAATTTAATTTTAAAGAAATTATCAAGTCGTTACAAATTAAAAAAGATTAGCAAGAAACACCACAAATAGAAAGCCGCAACACTCCAATTCAAGAATCAATTAATCAAATATATGGATAGGTCATGAAATATAAAAAAAAAATAATAATTGCGGTTTTTAATGACGAAAGAACAGGAATTCAAAGTGAACATTATAATTAATTAATAAAGCGACTTATCTTAGAACCTTAACATGAAACCAACTGGCTTTTTCACAATTCGTTCTGTTTTAATTCTCTTCAGGTTTCTCTCCTTAAAACTGAAAGACAAATGTGCATCGGAAGAATCTCATTTTTTTCTGTTTGTCCTTAATCATCATCATAAATAAATTGAAGTTGACTCTTGTCCGATGAAAATTTTACGTTATCCTGAAAGATTGATCGTTCTTCACAATTTTGCGGTGTCCGGTAAAAGATTAAAAACTATTGTCTTATAGAAAAATATAGCAATGAGTTAAGAAAAAAAAGATTACCATTTTTTTCTGTCATGATATTTAGAGATTTGGATCGTTAAATTTTACCATTGGAATTTCACAATGCCATACTCTCAACTACCTTTTACATTTTCTTGAACATGCAATGACGCGATTACAGTTTATTTTCTTGTACTAATCCACTAATCCGAATTTCTATTACGTTCAGTTCAATAAAGGCGAATGCAGATCGAAAAAAAGAACTGTGAGATTTATCTCTATTATTTTAACCTTATTTTACGGGATGTTTTTAGATTCTTTTTCAATCTCAAAAGTGTTTCAATCAGTTATACTTACTTTTTGACAATTAACTTTCTCTTAATACTTAAAGGTCATGAGAGGCCATGAGAAGATGTCCGACTTCTACCCCCTTAAAATAACAGTCAAAGAGATATGTAAGAAAAGGTTGAAAAAAATGACATTGCCGTTTATTATCTCTTGATCTAATACGAAATGCACCGAAAAGGTTTTTTGCTAGACAGCTTAATTTTACAGACCACTATCCGTACCTGTTTTCCCTCTAATTTTATTTTTATTTTGTTTTTTACTTATTTTATATCGAAAACAAACTGAATTCTCCTTTTGAATCAATTACATTCAATTGAAAGAATTGATATTTCAGTATGTGCCCAGATTTGCTTACATATGGACGATCTTCTATTTTCGTTTTCTCAAAAGAAAAAATATTTTATAGAAAAGTTCTACTTGTTAAATTGTAATCTTTACGCTTGATTACTTTCGGTTTTGATTGTTCTAATTTTCTATTTTAAAAAATTTATTCATTGTAAAATTCCTGTATAATTAAAATTAAAAATAGTTGTTTGGATTCCTTATAATTTATTTTTCGTCTGAAACTAAAAAGTTTTGTAGGTAAACATTTTAATTGTAATTAAACTTTTCTACGTACATAGCTGGGTTGCGTTCAAAAACTGTAACGGAAGAGCACATTGGGCGATTAAAATAAAAAGCAAAATATACAAAATCACTTAAACGAGAGAGAAAAGGAGTTACCCAGAGCGGGCTCTTTTCAGTCCCCGATCGAACGCCTGTTGTAAAGGATCAGATATTCAGTACGCAGAGGTGCACTGCTTTTGAAAAATATGTTGTGGTTAAATATTATGATGAATAATAACGTGCACAGAGTTAGGGTGAAGTAAATTTTCGAATTTTTTGCACGCGGCACGCAGTAAAAGACCAAGAGATTGAAAAGCCGCAATACTACGCACACGATAAGAATTTTTTAGGCATAGCATATGTAACATCCGATGTTCCCCCTCTGGATACAAGTCATGGGGGAGGAGAAAAGTGCATAGCAGCGAACGAGAAGTCGATCTTCCTAGTTCTTCGAGTAGAAGCATCTTTCTTAATAATTACGCGTCGTGTTCCTGGTTGAAGTTTCTTTTTATTGTAATTTTTTTTTCAATCAATCAGAAAAACCTTGATGAGTTTACGGTTGGTATGAATGCTGTATTTATAATTATTAGCAGTGCCATTGTCTACCGCCTTCAGAAACAGAAAAAAATATTAAAAATATTTTTGAGTTCCTTCTCACATTTTTTAGTGTCCTTGCTTAATTCGGTCTCTTTGCGCCGTTTCTTTATTTAATTGAATACATTCTCATTTAGGTTTTAGTACCTTTCTTCCAATAAGTAGATTTATGTAGGAAAATAAATGACTACTGTAACTTGTATATTTGTTGCAGAAATGCTTGTTATTACAAAATTAAAATAAGAGTTTCAGGTTGTATCTTAAGTTACAGAAGCGACTATACTGGGTGATTCAAAATAAGTGTCCGACTCGTACACAGAAAAAGAAAATGTGATATCCATAGTTTTTGAGATAAAATGCATTGAAGATTCAGGTATAAATTGGTTGATTGGCACTAGTACAGCTGCATTGCGTCACAAGAGCAATAAACTCGCGTGGAATAGAACGAAACACTACCGTTTACCCTGAAAGAAAACTGTAAAATGTGTTCATTTATTGCTTTCTGCGGAAAAAATATGTTTAATACGCAATTCATTCATTGGAATTTCGGGCTTGTACGTGTATACGCCAAAAATGAATCACGATTTTCATTTTGGATTCAAAGGAAGTTGATTTTTGAACTGCCTCTGATAGATTTATTTCTTGCAATTTTCGTACTTGCATACCCTTAGTGTATATGCTCCTAATGGGTCGAACACTTATTCTGAATCAGCCTGTATATTGAGGATTGATGACGGCACACGTACATACATTTTTGTCTATTCGACTTATGATGTTTGTAAACAGAATCTATACTGATTAAAATTAGAAGATAAAAAAAACTAGTGAAAAAGAAATCAAGTAATCTGGAAAACTGAAGGGATGGTTGAGATTTTTCAATCTCGGAGAGAAGAAAAACTGAAACGAAAATTGATAATAAAATTTGAAGTAAAAGTAAATATAAGTTCAAACTAACGCCAATTTCTATTATTGTTTATTAAGAGGAACGTTTCAAGGATAAAAAGCACAAAGGGTATGAAACAAATAAAACACTTTAGAAATGAGCTAAAAATATAATTTTATTACTCACTTGACGTTTTGCAAACTTGGTTGTTTGCTTCATCATAAAGCAAAGAACCAAATTTGCAAAACGTAAATAATAAAATTATACTTTTAGCTTGTTTCTGATGTGCTTTATTTATTTGGTTATTTACTTTATCAAAAACAAACAACAAAGTAAATAAAATACTTTAGAAACGAGCTAAAAATATAATTTTATTACTTACGTTTCGCAAATCAATTTAGAATCTTTTCAAGACCTTTTGCTTCGCTGTTCTACAATGTTTTCCATTCCTTACAACCTTCAAGTTTATCCTTTTTTGCATATCCTTTTGCTTCTTTGTTTGTTTCTGTTCATGATAATTCTGTTGATTCATCAAAGAAATCAGATTATCGCATTCCGGAGACTCGTCAGCCTTTTATGAAATTGTTATCCACCTATAATGTTACGTGTTTCTTAATCTCTTATTTAATTCATATTTCCTTAGAACTTTCACATAATTTTTATTGCTCGAAATATCCAAAACTATTTTCAAAAGTTGAATTTACAATACGATATTTATTGTTTACGAAGAATGTCCGATCGCGACTTCGAATTTGAGAAATAAACAGAGTTGGAAGTTGTAGGAAAGCACTCAAAATCTATACCGCTTTCCTGTGATTTCCAACAATATTTATTGTTTGCGATAGGAAATGTATGTTTCAGAATATTCCGAGAGAATAGATTTAGAATCATCTTTGCTCCGTTGTGATACATTTCACTTTGTGGTGGAAAATATAAATTTAGAAAGTGTATATTTGGAAAATATGATATCTATGATATCAATACATCATATTATAGTTACGTGTTATTGATTTGAAACCAACAGATATTTATTTAAAAAACCAGAGCTACACAATTTTTAAAATCTTCCATGATGTAGAGATAATGACTTGAAATTGCGTTCTGAAATGTATCCGCTTATAACTTGTTGAGACCAACTCAAATTGTAAGAATAACAAAACGTCCTTACACATACATACGTAACTTGTATGTGAGCCGAGAGCTTTTATAAAATAAACAGTTATTTTGCGGCGTTCATTCCATCGCTTCCGCGCGCACAATAAATATAATTTGATATGTATAGGATTGCATAAGAATTATTATTTCGTATTGTACAACGTCGGCGAACAGAAGCGCGCATTCATAACGTTCTTTTTGTTCGTTTAATTACGTTATCCATTGCCTGACAAGGGCCTGGCCGGGTGAAACATTACGCAATGCTATTTCTTTACATTCTTTGGCCTCACGTGCAGATGGATGTATCTCTGCGAACAAGAGCTTTCCACTGAGCATTTTCACAGAGTATTTTTCCCGGGTGAAAAAAAAGTACGTTTGCATAAGCTTTATGAGTTTTTATGGTATCTTTAATTCCCAGTTAGAATGTGGAGCATTGGGTTTTAGATATAATTTCTGTCTTTCTCTAGGACAGACAGAACGATATCAGTCTTTATGGTTTCTCGATTTATGTTTTGCCATTTCGATTCTGATATGGTCGCAATTTATTCATTTATGGCAATGCAATAAAACCTTATCTACGTGGTGCAGAATTACGTTTTCTGTTTTGAGGCAGTATCGTTTTACGTCTTTGTTTAGTCTCGTAGCCAGGCAATCGGAGAATACAAGGATTATTTAGAAACTTCTGCAAATGGATATATTCAAGGTTAATCAGGATCAGCAAGTAAAGCAACTCCAAATATCTACATACTAACCATTCGCAAGAAGAGCCGTTTTTAATTTATTCATGAGTTTCTCCATAACTTTAAAGGAACTGCTTGACTTTAGAAAACTTCAATTTCCTTCTCTTAATGAGGAAACCAACAATATTCTGCATATATACTGTCATGAAAGTTGCAATTAAGCAAATACCTGTACATAATTTTTTTTTATCTGTGGTGTTTGCCCAACGGGGTCCTAAATCATAGACTCAGGACATCAGGAGCGGGAGTGTATTTTTTGTGTGTAAAGCATTCGATGGCTTTGTTACTTTCAAACCTCTTCATCGCTGAAGGGGAAGCAGTGTCGAATTTTCTCCCCAACATTAAAAGGTACCTGAAGTGAATAACAACCCTTGAGATATATCTCGAGCGGATCCGAACCCACGATCTTACGATTGCAAGGCCGGTCCCTTACTACTGGACCGTTAAGGCGTTGAATTTAATGTAATTATTGCACGGAGCACTTTGCTGAGTGGAAAAAATCGATGGTCTTAATAACTAAAACGGCGTCCTATACTATTGAGTTACCCCTCACCTTTTTAAAAGCATCGCCGCTACCCCTAAGAGAGCATTACGGTGGTGGAGGTGCCGGGTTTACTTACTTACTATCCTTCTGGTACTGGAAACGTAGCTGAGCTACAAGGAAAAACCCCGACTTCTTTTCTACAAGTTTACTAGACACACTCTTAGGAACCGCTCAGAGGTACCTCTGTGAGTTGGCTCGTAGTCCAACAATCAATCAAGCCACCCGCGCTCAATCAAACATCGATCTTGTCTATTCTGCACTGGTTTTCTGCTTCTGGAGAACATTTTTACTATAGACTCACTGAATTTCTTGGATTGTGCGCTTCTTCATAAATAACTTTTAACCAAATTATGTACTTTGAGTTTAACAGCAGAGGATTCACATACAATTTGCAGGTCATTTTCATTTATCATGAATTCACGATTGAAACCACTCCTTGTGTTGCTTGGCCATGAATACCCATATCCATATAAGCAGGTCTTAATTAGTAAAATGACGTCAAATCAGTTCAAGTCATTCAGCTGACTGTTTCGCTTTTATTTCAAAGCCTTCATCAGAGTCTCTGATAATCAAAATTAAAGCTGCAACCCAAAACGATCGGAGTTAAAGGAAACAACAAGGGTTAAAAAGAAGTTCAAGACATAACTGGACACATGTCTTCAAACACACGAATGATTAATTTAACAAAATCAACAATAGAAATTGTAATTTAACGTTAAGTATTTCTAAATATACCTATTCCTAACGTTCCCTGGAAAAACGTTTTAAGCAACATTTTGACTTCATCAACGATTTCAGTGAATACTGTAAAATGTGGCTTAAGGATATGGTCGGCAGTTAATTTTCCAGTAAAAGGATACGTTGAAGGACAATGTTCCACCATAAAACAAAGACGTGAAAAAAAATGTTGGTTACTTTTTCTTCCAGAGAGGTCTTCAATTAAACTAAACGGTTCGAGAAGTCAATAAAAGCGTTAATTGACCGATTTTTCAAAAAAACCAAGTCCATTTATCAAACACAACCAGGGAGAGGAAAATTCTTTTTAGACAAAAGAAATGAAAACCTTGCAACCGCAAATCTAGCAATAGTTTGGGTCAACAATTGTGATGTTGCTCACACCTCCGGACGCTTAGACGAATGGATAAGATCGTTATGTCTTTGTCCAATTCTAGTGATTTAGAAATAGGGAACCATCTTGGCAGAATTGGTGGCATAAGTGATACTAGATGACAAATTTTGGTTTCTTGATATTTTACGATATACAATCATGGAACTGATGATCACGAAGAACTTTTTTCTTGACCTGTGTCTTTGCAGACTTTTCATAAAAGTCCTAAGATTAGTGTCTTTGATTTACGCGTAAATTTTCCGCATGAGTACGTAACAATACAGGTATATCAGAGTAAATTAAGCTCTTCAAATACACATCAGAAAAAAATAAAAAGCTGATCGTAATAAGTAGCAGTAATGAAGCTTTATGCAATAAATGTTTACGATCTCCTACAGTTCTCCTTTCTTTTTTCTTTCTAAGGGAGAATATTTTGAAACCTGATAGGCTCTGATTTCTTTTCCTCGTTTTGATTTAATATGTAAAATAATAATATAACATTTCGCTGTACGATAGCAGTTTTCTCAAGATCCTCAAACATTTTTTTAATTATAATTATTTTAGATTTTCCAGCATGTACCCAATAGACCGTGAATTACTTAAATACAAATAAAATTATATGTATTATGTTGTTCAGTATTTCGATTCTATTGTAAATACATATTTGAAATAATCTATTAATATCCTAATTGCTTCCGGTTGCCTAAAACATATTCTCGTGATTGAAGGTCATCCGGCAAGCAGAAGAATGTGCGAACCTAAAGGAATACTTCCACTTATGTCGTAGCTGTCGCGGTTTACCAAATACTACTACACCGATACTGATTATTGCATATCTTGAAAAAAGGTAGAGGCATGACAGAAGTATTTTTCCATTAGGGGATTTCACACCAAAGATGCCCCTCGTTTTATCTCAAAATTAAATTTAACGTGTGAGCATACATCTTAAACGACATTTTCTCCTCAATCTAGATATATGACATTAAGGTGACATTCTTTGTCAATCGTATATATTCCACAAATTTTATCATTTAATTCATGTCATATTTTGATTTTAAAAAATACCTACTTTTAACCTACTTTACCAATAAAGCAATTTTAAATAACTTATACGAAGAATTGAAAAGCGATTAAATTAAATACATAATTTCCTATTACTCTTTCCGATAAGCTAAATACTTATCAATGCCTCCTTGTATGCCATTATCACAGAGTTACAATGAACATTTTCAGTTTGGAAAAGACCCATTCACAAAGCCTGATAAAATAGACAAATAAATAACGAAGCGCCTCCGACTAACACATTAAGCAAATATTAGCCGAAACTACTATCCGAAGCAAAATTTCAGTTAATATTTGCACAAGCAATTATCGCCTTCCAGGGATAAAGTGACTCGAAATTACATCGGCCACGACGAAGTAAATGAACGGTCGACGTAATTAATCACTGCACGGATAATAACGAAGCGGTCAGTTTCATAAATGTCTGCGAACTTGCTCCGGGTAATTAATTTTTCTTCGGAAGATTGCAGCTTGCCAACGGATTTTACAAGAAACTCCGTGCTTTTAGATATTTGATTAGTTGATTGATGGATGTTGGATAATCGTGATGAAGATGTAGGTTTTCTTTTTTGGAAATCAACTTCGTACACTGCATCTTCTTCTTCTCCTTTGTTTGAAAATCTTATTGTATGCTTTATGTTATTCGTAATCATGTCATCAAATAACACCAGAGTATCTCATCTATAAACCACTAAAGAAGCCAACCATGTTTTGCTTACTCACGCGCATATTAACAGTTATATCACGGACTTGGGTTTTAAGGGTCGATATTAAGTTTAAAGCGGACTTTCTGGGGAAGCAAATGCTACTCGTAAAAGGTTAATGCGCACTAAACTAGAAAGTAGTTTTTAGCCTATCAAATATGAAGGATTTCATAGCGAAATGAGCGTAAGATGAAATGTGTTCATACTTTTAAAAAGGTCTTTAAATGCAAAATGACATAATTTAAGTAAGATCTAAACTTCTATATTACATTTTTTTTCAGCAAGCTTTTACTATACCGGGTGTGCCACCCCAAGTAGGCAATCTTGATTATTTACGAAGCAGTCTAGTTTTGCATAATGGAGTTTCAGTTTAGTCAGCGATGTCTATCAAGACGATTTGACAATTGCAATATTGCAATTTTAAACGCACAATTTACTTAATTTTGCTGACAATATTGCCGTGGTTGGTCCAAGACAAAATTTGTGTCGGTGAAAAACAGGCACATTACAACGTGGAAATTATAATGAATGATTTTACACTCTTAAAGTAGAAAGAATGGTGTGCATAATTTACTAATAATAAGTTACACATTTTTGAAATTATTTTCTATTTTATGATGCGAAGTCTAGGCCCTGTTAAAAAATTTTGCAGGTGATTTAGATTCATTTGTTTTAATTTCGTTTAAGCACATCATGAAAAAATATATCCTCCTTGGCTGTTTACGGCTTAAACCGGATAAGGAAAAATCTCTGATGATATTCGTCAAATTTTATACACTTACAACTCGTATTAGTGGCACGCCCCTCATAAATATTAAAATCAGATCAATCAATATGCGCCTTCTCTTTCTCACTCTTTCTCATTTTCTTGACGTAAGTGTGCATTTGCATCATCTCAGAAATATGCTAATAGGAACTAGCTTGCCGAACACGAAATCGATGACGCGATAATCTTCCTCGAGGGTTCCCTGAGGCAAAGAGAAAAAGCGCTTTCACGCGAATTAAGCTGAGATTTTTGCCGAGCAATTTCACGAAACAAAGCTCTCACAAAGAGGGAACGAATCAACGACGGAAGGTATTCATATGCGTTCTAGAACACGTAAAACTAGACAGGAATTTGTCTTCCTAAGCGCTGAATATTTTAATTTTGCAGTTTACGATCATGTAACAGCCGACGAGCTACTACTAGTAGAGTTACACAAAGTTTACGACTTCAAATATCCGAGTTCCATTAAAATCTGTTTCCAACTCGAATGGCAGCATCTGCAAAAATTATTCTTCAAGTAATGTTACTGCAACGACAGCAGAAGCGCAGCGTCTTGAAAGGCATTCAAGACGTACGTATGATTAATTGAACATCGATTAAAACTTCATGAAATTTAATAAAAATTTTACTGTTTTAAATCTTTTCTAACTTTCTTGACAATTTTCCAGAGCGTAGACACTTGCACACATGCACACAGCATATAATCGAAATACCTTCATGATACGGTACAAATTTCTAATAGCTATATAATAATTTAATTAATCTTGTATACGTTTTGTTTTAAAATACGTTTTATGAAGACGTAGTTAACTAAAATATTTAGATGAATTTAAAAGTATCACCAAATACTTGTTAAAACTGAATTGAAACATATACATATTGTATGATACTTTACAACCAATTGATTGTAAGACCTGTAAGGGGTTGAACTGGCAATCCACTCAACAGAGTCGATAATAAAGAGCAGTGGAATTAAGTCCTCTGTTTGCCAGCTCAGTGAAAAAAGGAGTGGATTCTAGGGGCCTTATTCTTGAATTGAAGAAACAAACTCGCAAGAGAACGTGACCACAGATTACTACACAGATGCGCCATTCCTTATGCCACCATTGTTTAGGTATTTTATTACTCAAATAGTGTGAGGTTACGAAATACACTGCACTGTTAATCAAATGATTTCACGGTATTTTCATTACTATTTTTATTTGTTGATCAAAATAGCAAATTGATGAAAGGTGCATTAATATATTAATATTGCAATACGCCGCAGTTTTCAAACTTTGCACTTCATCAATCACCTAAACAACGGCTGAAGGTTATAGAATCTTGCCGCGATACATCAAAGGTGCCGCCCGCAGCCTTCGCAACTGTGTAGTTAATCTGTGACAAGACGTCAAGATGACGCCGTTCTCTTACGATTTATGTAGTTTTGTTTCGTAATATGGAGCCTACGTCATTTTGACGTCACATTCTCTTGTGAATTTGTTACTTCGATTCGAGAGTAAAGATGGCTTTATAGTGACTTACACATACAAGTTTCTAAAATTTAGTACTAGAAGCTTTATCCAGACATACTCCTATTTTGCAGGTTTCATGCTTTACAATTTCTTTTTTATCGCATTACACGTTTAAATCTAACGTCTTGTCAAAAAATACATGTAAATTAGACAAAATTTATTATCTTTTTGATTGGAGTCCATAATTAGATAAATTTTAATTACAGGAAAAGGCACTTCCATTAATTAATAAATTAAGAAATTACATAATCGTATAATTAAATTTATTATCGTCCACGTCGGCGGACTTTACTTTTTCGTTTAGACAACTGACTGGTAAAGTATCCTCAACTCGTCGCTAAAACAACGCATTTACGCAGGTTTAGTTGTCAGGTAATTGGGACTGGGGCTATTCAATTGCACCAATAAATAGGATTGCTATTTATTCACTGGATTGGTATCTTTACTAAAACAATTTCAATTTTATAATTTCTAAATCATTTTATTTTTGTTTCGACTTTTAATCATTTCTTGCATTTTAATTTTTTTTATAAACATTTTTTCTTTATGTATTTAAGTATCACATAGCTGCGCGGATTGATACTTCTCCTATATGAAGTGCCATAAACATTTCACCTAAAAAAATTACGAATCGGGAACCAATTCACTCGGTTCAATATAAAGATTGGTTCACTTAGAACGAGTCTTCGGTGAACGATCCCTCTCTATTCGTAACATTTCATTTTATGGAGAGAGTTTATTTTAGAATTTCCTTAACTTTTTTAATATATTTGATAATTTCTTAATTTGTTATCTTTTGTAAAATTACTTTCTTGGGTTGGATTCACTTAGGTTCAGTTTAGTTGAATTGGTTTGGCCTTGAAACGTTTTTAATGTTTCATATTTTATGTGAGGATTCATTTAGTGAATAGTGTTTAGTGCAGTAAGCTTAGTTGGGCTTACCTTGAAACATTTTTTTAATTTTTTGTTGCGTATGATTTCAATGTTTTTGATTTTTAATTTCTAAGACTTCATGTTCAATCTCCTACAGTTTAATTTTCTATTTTTGATAATTGCTTACGTTTTTATCTATTGTAAAATTCTTCTCTTGGGCCGGCTTCATTTATGTTCACTTCGGTGGATTTGGGTTGACCTTGAATTTTTTTTTTCTATATTTTAAAATATTGCGTTTGAATTCTTAACAATGTTTACTTTGTTCATTTTTTTAAATATTTCATTTTTAACGTTTTTTGTTTCAATCTTCTGCAGCTTTTCTTGAATTTCCTTAAAATTTTTAATTTTTATCGTGTTTTATTTCAATAAGATTTGATCTAATTTTGCCCTTCCCTAAACAAGATCCTGGCTGCGCCCACATCCACGTAATTAACAGTTCGCAAAACTAGAGTTAGTCGGCTCAACTATTGTTAAAAGTTTACGATTTAGTTTAAAGGTAGGTTTACACCAGACCTGTGACTACAAGTTATTCAAATCTCGTACTGAATTTTAGAACTTGCTTAGTGTAAACACGTGTTTAGTGCACTTGTTTTAGTAAAGATTCCGGACCAATGAATAGAAAGCAATCTTATTTACTGGAGTAAGTGACTCACGTTCCTGGCAACTAAATCTGTATAAAGTGAGTTGTCCTAGCGACGAATTGAGGAGAGGTTACTTTACCAGTGGGTTGTCTAAACGGAACAGTAAAGTCTGCCGTCGCAGACGATAATAAATTTAATTACGATATATGATTATATAATTCGTCAATTAATTAATTAATTAGAAAGTGCCTTTTCATACAATTAAAATGTACCTAATTATGGACTCCAATAAACAAGATAATAAATTCGACTAAACCCGCCTTTAAAATTAAACCGGAATTATTCAACTGAGCCTTTATTGCTTACGGCTGTCAGAGGTTATGTCAAGTCCCGATTTCATCCTTCAGGTGGCGCGGTGACCACCGAGGTCGCTTGCAATCGATAAACGCACTGAAAACCAGTTTCACGATGGCGAGAAATAAGAAAAGACCCCAAAGGAAATTCTAACGTATGAGAGAAGATATATAAAGAAGAGAAAGAGGAGCGTTAAGCGCTGAGTTACAAACTAAGAATTAAAACTTTAGACAGAAAATATTTTCCGGGATTTAGTAGAGTTCCAGTGCACTTTCAAACCGGCAAAGCCGTATAAACAAGAATTTTACACCGTTTGCAACAAATTCTACGGTAAATCTGAAAAACATATACATTACACTAAGAGTTCGAGAAGAAAGACTTGAAACCCAACCAATCGACGTGTAAGGTGAAGAAAGAGATTTGATTGTTGGCGGATGGTAAATGGTTTACGCGACAGATTGAATTAGATGAAGTGTGAAATTGTTACGTGAATATTTTTTATTTTGGTTGTTGATCACATGTTCATGTAGATTTCTACGTGAGTTGTTGGTTCGATTTTGGCCGTTTGTCGGTAGCGAGCGTGACAGGCTCCAAAGGGCAAGGTAGGTAGAGCTGGAATGTGTATTAGAAGTTTGCCTTGATCCAGAGGGGAGGGTCTGGGTATGTAACGCGTTACGTAACGTCCCGTGAAAAATTCCATCGGTCATATTAATCAGGTTGTCGCATTACATGATCAATAGAACCACGGAATTGATTCCATTTTTAGTGAATTAGATTAAGCTCTAGGAGAGAGATTAAAACTCACTCTATTTACTTCTCTGTGACGTCACGAGTTACTTTTGCGGGGGGTAAGGATCAAACTACACATTTAACAACCTTGCCGACGGTTAGAAATTATTGTGTGGACCTGAACATGTGCGGTGGGCATTGGAGCATCCTGATCTTGCGCGCGTACCGAAGCGACAAGAGCAACTTTTGTTAGTGGTTTTTGGTTGATTTAACCCTTCGTTTTACCGATGTTGTCGCTTCGATAGAAGTCACCTCAGTCATCTGTGGGGTAGGAATATTCACGGATTTTGATTGGCGTGGAGATCTGTCGCCAAGTTGATACTTGCTTTTCAGTGCAAGGTAAGTTTTTACTTCCGCCATTTTGTGACCTTTTATGCGTCTATTCTTTCACTTTTTTAATCTTATTTCGTTTCCCTCCTTCTTAAGCATCTAGTACCGGGCACACCTCCAGTCTGAAAGAGCAGAATTGCTGCAATATTTTGACGTTGTCAAGAAGTCCGAGTCACGTGCTGTGGTTCTCGTATGTACCCCTTTTGAGGAGGCTATTGTTTGCCTCGTCCTGCGCGGAAGTTTTTCCACGTAAAAGCGTTCCCTCTTTTAATTCTCTTTGGCCATCTCCGGTGCTGGGTCGTTGTTACGTCTTTGCCAGTGCCATCGTATCAAGTGGGGTCGCGGGGAACTTATTGACATCCTAACGCTGAGGGGCACGCGATTTGATGGTATTTTAGAACCAGAAAAGGCTTACTTTCACATTTTTTAAAAACGCTAGTATTTTTTCTACGTCATATTTACCTCTGTTTGATCCTGTCCTGCTTTTTCTGCTCTTGCAAATTTTATTTATATTTATTTTGTTGCGTGTTTAATTTGTGGGATTTTTTTAATTCTAGAACATATTAATAGAGTTTACCTTGCTTGCTGCGCTTCGCGCACAGCGGTTGTTATTGTGATATTATTATAATTTATTATTTATTTATGTCTGATTGCTGTGCTCGGACACGGGAGTACTCACGTAGAAGCACCGTTTGCCCTTACTGGGGGCTTTGTTACCCTAATCCTTTAGGCCGACCACCCCACTAGTTTGTTTCTGGGCCTAACTATAGTTTATTTTATTTTTAACACCATAGCTTTTGGATCACATACCCGTGGGGAGGGATCATCAGAAAAAAAATTGGGGTATACCCATGAGAAAGCGGGTGCGAGTATGTTGCACTCTTTGAGGACGACTAAGGACATATTTTCCCGACTGTGTGCCTCTGGGTTATGTAACCACATCTGGGTGGCGTCCTTTTCCGTAACATCTTTAGTGATTTCCCACGCCGTCTCCACTAAAAGGGCGTCATTACGCAACGCCGATCTACATCTTAGTCCTCGAGAGGGCGACTGACATAGCTTCTGTTACACGATAGGTTACGAATTGGCGCAGGCCTTCTCTTTCCCTGGTTTGGGTCAAAACGCGCTAAAGCGCTCCATCGTCCCGACAAACCTGGAGCGAGTGTCATTGCGAATTTTCTGGTCAAGTGTAGACGATGCAACAAAATACTTGCTGGTCATAAACTATTGCTTTTCGTTTCGAGGTAAAGTAATATCAAAATATTGTGAAAACGCAAAAAGTCCTGAACATATTTTTGTTTCTAGACAGTTTACAATAGATTATGATAAAGTGTGAGCAATCTTTGTAATGAGTTTTCAAGCCGTAACAGTTTGAAATCTATAGAGACGCTCTTAGGTGACTAAAAGCGCCTTCCGCGCCGGTGCTCCATTAACTAAACTAACAGCAAAACTTCACATAAGATAATTTCTACAGCAAAACTTGGCTTGGGTGATTTTACTACGAGGTTGTTTTTCAATAATTGTTTAAACTAAAATCAGCATAAGATCAATCAACAAATTCGTTTAAGAGTAAACTGAGATGGAGAGATGATTTGCGATCACATGAACTCCAGTTTAAACCAATATTGAAAAACCGGTGCTTAGTGTTAAGATGTAATATGACACCCCGTACTATTCGAGGAAGAGGAAGAGAATAGCCAATAAGAAATTATTATATCGGGATTTCATAAACAATAATACCAATACGTATTTTTGTTATTGTGTCGTTTCTCTAGTTTCAAACTCATTGTCAATGACATGACATTTCCTTATAAATTGCAAATAAAGATAATGACAATGTAAAAAAAATCAGCTCAAGTGAAACGTTAATAATCCAATTCCCCGGACACCTGACTGCTTCGTGTACAACCAATGTTCAAGAAAATTAAAACAAAACAGACCTCAAGTTAGCCCCATCTGCATTGCAAACAAACTCGAAGGTTGGTCCACACTTTGTAATTTAAATTACATCCAACCAAACCGAATGGCGTAAGATCACAAGCGAACTTTCCGAAGCGCATAAGTTTGAGAGCACATCCAGAAACCATCCAGGCGATCGGGCGGTCGCTTGCAATAAAAATTTCGCTTGCGGGGTAATTTAAATGGACCAGGACGGGGCGTAACAAATGGAAGCAATCCCGAAGAGTAATGCAGCGCAACACGCGAACTTATTCGCAAACAAAAATAGCGAACGTGCTGGACATCAACTCGATATTTTCTAGAGGAGTTTATGTCTGCACACGAAGACAGAAATTAGTTTTGACTCTGTTGAAGCAAAGAGAGATTAGAGTCAGCAAAACTTATTACCATCTAATGGCGAAGATGATGGCACACAAAAATAATTAACAAGAAATGATTTAATGCAGTAGTAAAAACGTTGCTACTGCATTAAAATCATTTCATTTCTGAGATGAGATGAGATTCAGGAATTTTCGAAATCAAATTTTACAAAAGATGAAAATTCAATTATTAACAAACTCATCAACTGTCCTCATCCCTGAATGATCGCATACCATAGTGCGTCTTGAATTACTTAAGATAATGATTGTCTTTTCATTACACAAAATACAATATGCTTTACTTTCTTATTTATTTTGTTTCATTTTTTAAACGGGATGCATTGATTTTTGAACATCTCATAAAGAAAACCAAATAAAAATAAAAATTTGTTACATAATAATGAGATGAACGACTTAGCAATAGACTTTTAATGCAATTTCAATTAAAATTAAGGTCGAATAGAATTTTTCGGAAACTGTTGATTCTACCGTAACTCGCTGTGTGATTAATTCAGCGCCGAGACTGTGAAAGTTTGATAAAGTTTCTCAAGCACTTCATCAAAATTAAACGATACTAACGTCTTTAAAAGGAACTGAATCGCTCGAAAGCTAGGTGGGAAGTTTCTTAAAAAAATATTGAGATCGTTTCAGGAGCAATAAACTAGGACGATTTATGAAGTTTTTAAATGATAAATTTACTGTATGTCACAAAAGTTTTGAAACAATTAATTATAAGCTTATACATACGTATAATTTCTCTAAAACATTTATGATACACAAGCGATTTTTTTTAAATTTCTATAAACTACTCGTACTTTAAAGTTAATCATACAATTACGGCAAATTTCATAATAGGACTTTAAATTTAAAATTACCTTAACCTAAAAAAATACATTTTTTTCTCTATTCTTAAAGTGACTTTAAATTTAAGCTTTCTTAAAGTCTGATTATGAAGACGGTCATTAGGGTACGAAAGTGTTGAAGATGCCTCACTGTTCACCGTAGATGTTTAGATCGCGCTTGATAGATAGTTTAAATGAAATCATTTATGTCGAAGATGCGCGCTACTATTCATCTTCTTCTTCTTTAGTATGTTTGTACCCTTAGACGAAACAAGGTCACACTCACCTTGATGAAAATGGTAGTGTTGCATGTATGTGCAGACTTCAGTTAATAAGACGTTAGATGTAAGATAATTTCATGTAATATCCCTTTTTATTTCCGATAGACTATATAACAACAAATATTAAAATCCGAACTTTTTCGAACTTCTGGGTCGCACCGAGCACTTATCAAGGCTTTGCTGTTCGGCATATCCAATGACGTTCGAGAAATTTCAATTTTTATTAGTTTCCAACAGCATACATTTCTCTATTTTTTTGTATTAGAGTTTAGTTAAATAAATTAAGTGAAAATCAACAAGAACTTTTCTTTCACGTCAAAATATTCGTGGAAGCCCCAATAATACCTACATCATAATCATCGTAATCATATTTCAACTCAACTCAACTAAATTCCTGCTTCCCTATTGTTAAAAAAAGGCAAAATACTGAATGCAGATTTGTAACACTGACAAGTAACACAGGTTATTTGTTTTGCTTCCTGTGATCTTGCTTTAAAAATTTGAATGAGTTCAGAGGCAAAATCATGGCAGAATTTGCAACTACTATTCTCGCAATGTCTGTTTTTCTATGCTGGAAAGATAAACTTCTATGTCGTGACATGATTAGGCAATAAACAGCGAATTGAGTATTTGGTGTAATAAATTTTAAATAAATATTTTTCAATACTAATTGAGTTTGATAGTTCTATTTTTTTATTAGAAGTACAATATTTGAAAATTAGAAAAACTTCTGTCAATATAAATTTGGTATTAAAAAAATGGCTGCCTATTTAACTTCCTTAGCCGACGCATAACACAAGACTAAGCATTATGCTTTATGACAGCGATACATTCTTAAGTATGTGTCTCGGGTGGCTCTCTATGAACGAAATCTCATTTCCCTAAAACAATCGAGTGCGCGGGTAGCACTTTCGAAGAAGAAAGAATTTACCATTAAAAAAAAAAGATGGACGAATATCCTTTGGTGCGTAATCAAAGTGGATAACCGGTATAACAATAGCTGCGAAACTTTACATTTCTTGCATTTACTGTATTTAATTTTATTAAGCATGTTTTTGCTGATCTATTGATCTTTAGTTAATAACTTGATTTCGTTATCTCTCTTCCGAAACCTTTCGGAAAGGCAGGCTTACTAGTTAGGACCGGTGGCGTAACTACAAGTCGAGTCTCCGGATTGCAAAATTATTTCCGGCGCCTTTAATTATTACAATATTTAGTTTTGTTTTAGTAGATGCTAAAAAAAAATCATTTAACTATTAAAAGTGTAAAGAACAAAATTTATAAAATCTTAAAAAGTTCGTTTCTTTAGCAGCGTATTTTCTATTCTAAATAAATCAAAACTGCTTAATTACTTTTGGATTATCCTATTTCAAAAAGTGACAAGGGCTGTCAAAGTTTTAGATTAGAAAAGCTCTCGAAAATTAGCGCTGAGCGGAGTACAATAATTATTTCTAAAATACTTCCTCGAAGAAATTTGTTTTCTGAGCTATTTTGAAACTGTCTTCCGGAATTTTAAGGGAATAAAATTAATTCCGGTTACAGATTAACAGATGGTGGTGTTGCTTGCGTTTGAAACTTCTTTCTAACAAATAAAGAGAACAAAATTATAACTCATAGTTACAGATGGCGCCACCTATATTCCTTCTTATTCAAAGTTGTTTTCGACATTGTTCCTGTTAGGTTTTTCATTTGTTTTCAGGTAAATTAAGAGTACAACGTTATTGTTCAGGTTAACAGATGGCACTACAAGTGTACAAGTAAATTACTTCGCTTTAAATATTTAGGTATAAAATTCTAAATTATTCTAAATTGTTTTTGAACGTTATTAGGGTATTGTTTTTGAATGTTTCTAATGTTTTTCAGCTGTTTTGGAATCTCTTCTTGGCAAATTCAAAATGTACAGCCTCAATCAACAGATGGTGCTACAAACGTTGTTCCGTTCCGTTGATTTCCAGTCATTTTGAAACTGTCTTCAAACAAAGATATTAATATTAAAATAAATTAAAATTCTCTTAGTTTTTTCTTTCTTTCCTTTTACTTATTTCAGGCTGTTTTCTGTATTTGAAAAGATAAATTTATTGGAAGCTTTTTGAGGTGTACTTATAAATGAGCTTTCCCATTTCCTCATTTGTGATGTTTTTCAGACATTAAGAAAATCTACGCTGGCTTCAGGATTGCTCTGCAACTTGCACTGTTAAAACCAATTAAAGTTCGCTGTCTTTTTTAATTTTTGTTAAGTTTTGATATTAATGCAAAATTGTATTCTCGTTAGAATCCGATCTTTTTCGACTTCAAAACGAATCTGAGGAAAGAACAAGTGACGTGAACCATGACTATACCGTATAATTTTACTGAAGTGTTTTATTTTTTTAACTAAATAAAACAAGATTACTTAAATTTGGCCTCGGCTCATCTTGTAGCATAAAAAATTAAAGAACTGTCAAAATTTTTTTTTGAAGAATGCGCCCGATAACTAGTTTTAGGTAGAAAATACTTCAAATGTTTCTTTACCCAGACCGATTGGAAATGGTAATTCATTTAGCAGACCACCATTATGCGCATTAAATATAAGATTGATAGAAAAAATCAGTTATAGGAGAATATTTTGCTTATTTTGGACTTGGAAAGGCGCCTATGGCACTCTGGCGTTGGGTTTTCTTCCAACCCCTACTGCTACGCAACTGGTTAGGACAGACTTACAGATATTCATCTATCCTTCAAAATTCACCAGTTCGCTACAGCCGGCATGAATTTAAACAAAATTAGACCCACTAGAATTTTGTATTTGACGTAGAACCAATACAAAAACAAGAAGACATTCGAACCCATACATGATGGTAGCCCCACCAAGTGTTAAGTCCGTTGCCAGCTGGTCGAATCAACTCGGCTTAGCAACTAAGATGTATTTTTTATTTATACTAAATTTGTTTTATCTTTAGAACCAAGCCCATACCGTTGACAAGAGGATGATTTAGTGGATGCATTATCAGCATTAGTTTAGTGCTGGTGATGAAAGGTCAGACTGATTTATACACATACTGCAAATGAATGTTATGTTCAAGACTTTAATTGAATTTTCGACATTTCTATAGACAAGCATGCCATGCAGTTAGAAAGAAACTGCCTACACTTCAGAATTTACACAGTCATTGCACGTAACGTCACGGTCACTTACTCCGTCTTAAGCAAACACCGAAGACGCCACGGACATTTGCATAAGTTAAATCTAACAAGCACCTTGATGTCTTCGTGTCACCTCGAGGTTGCGAAACGTCACCCATTCATGACGACGACAGCGCCGGGACAGGAAATATTATTCATGCCCCCGTGTTTATTTATATTAGTTCCGTGTGGAGCGGCGCACGTGATTTACATTTACGTGTTTATTACGAGGCGTACATCATCCGGAAAATTGGCGCGTTACGTGAACGGTCCTCGACGGGTCGTTACATGGAGGAGAGCAGCAAGGAGAGCGAGCGCTATGCGGATCGATGGGACTGCCTTTTGTAACCCAAAAACCAATTACCGCACACATTAACGCGCGAACAATAACCTTTGATTACTTTGGGTTTAACTCAATAATAGATGGTTATCCGCAAAGGGAACTTTCCTGTATCAATCTCATCTTCGAGCAAAGTATACGGAGCCGGGCGGCTCATTTGGAATTCCTTTTTCTTCGCAGAAGTATTTTATTCCAAATTCTGAAAAAAAAATATTGCGTTACGTATATTAATATATTTGGGAAGACAAGTCACTCTAGGAATATAAAGCGGGAAGTCACAGCTGTGCAGACGAGACAGGGCATTTCTGGGCGGTTCCCTGGAGGAAACGCCGTCTTCTTGTCTGAGAGACAGTTGCTGATGACTTTCGCCGCAGGCCGGAAACACCGCAAACTTAATAAAAGAAAGCAACACTGATATACGTTGCTTTTTACAGGGTAGGTCCCCAATCCATAAGAAGGTCAACATTTCAATGCTCTCCTCCTGAATTGTATCTCTACTGCATTTGACGAAACGTCTTCTAGAGTAACGTAGAAGGCATTCTATTTTACGAGTTTCATCATTAGCTTCGTTTCAAGTTTGGCAGACTAATTCAATTTCCCTTGATTTTGATGAAGGAACGTGTTTGAATTAACTCAAAACAAAAAAAAATTACAAACAATTTTCTGCAAACAATTTTGGACAAATGAAACGTGAAGCTTACGCTTTTACGTAAATAATAGCAGTTTATAACTTTATTAATGCCGCCGAGATTTCCTTTCGTTTCCAAATCTAACCAACCAATTGGGTCCTTCGAACATTACAATTTCCAGGTAATCGTGTAATAATGACGCGGCTTGTTCGAAGTACTCAATTTGGACGACCATTTTATTACGCGCGTCAACCGCAAACTTAACTGAAATCCGGCGCAGTAACTTCGTTAACCGTAATTGAATTATGCGAATGGCAAAATGCGAAACTTCCATTGCGCCGTCGGCGTGGTCTTTATTAAATTTATAAATATTCCAAGCGAACAACTGTTTTGTTTATCGCGCTCAGCCTCCCTTCTAACCACCCCCGCAGCGATTAATGGCTGTCGTTAAGAGGCGAAATTAATTCGAAACTTCCGCCGTAAATTCGCCATCCACTCGTCGGACGTATATCTTGCGATTTAAGCCCAGGGTTTTACTGCCAGCGTTTCGATGGTCGTTCTGAGCTCTAATTAAATACGTCGATGTGTTCGATGCAGCAGAAAAACAAAGTTAATTGGATACTGTGCTTTGCTATGGGCTTGCGTTGAGTTAACGCAACCGCAAGCTCAGTATTTATTTGTTACTGCCGCACACGCGGAGCAACAAACACAAACAACTGCACTCGTGCTTAATTTTTGTTACAGTGCCAAAAACCGCATCCACGGTCACCCTGTGAATTTCCTGTTTCATTTATTTTTAATAACGCAATTATCGTGTAGCGTTGTATTTTCTTCGCCTTCATATATAGCGTTGGAAATAACGTGTAGACGTAAATTTCTAGCGCTAATCATTTCCTACGGTTTCGATCTATTTTGTTTTGCAATTCGTAGACAGTTTTTTATACATGTCATGGACACTTTTGCAAAAAATCTTTACGAGTTCCAAATTTCAGCGCTGTGATTCCCTTAATACATTTTGTCACCCTAGAGTCTGTGTTTCTTGCGCTGGTCTCCCAATTATCTTACGATCGTCTGCAATTGTATTTCACAATATTTCGTGGGAATTAAGCAACATGTTTATCTAGTGTTGAGAGTAGTTAATACAGCTTGACGTTGTGTCTTGTTCCTATGAATAAAATTTTTTGTTAGCTTGTTACTCTGGCGGAGTTGCAAATTGCCTGCACACTTGACATTTATCGGCATTGGCTCCAAGTGACATCAGATTTTACTCGGTTTGTTCTGACTTATGTCACTTCAGTTTTGATTCACTCGAACTCCTTCTTTTGTACTTTCAGAGCGAAGTGGCCAATTGCAGAAACATCAAAAGCAAAGTCCGAAACTTTCGCAGAGCTTGCTTTACAAATTAACAAAGTCTCGTTTTTTTGCGCTGATCATCCAATTATCTTACAATCGCCTAACGTTGTATTTCACAAAACTTCGTGGGAATTAAACAACATGTTTATCTACCGTTGAGAGTAGATAATAAAGTTTGACGTTGTGTCTTGTTCCTGTGAAAAATGCTTTTTGTTAGCTTGTTATTCTGACACAGTTACAAATTGTCTTCACATTTGACATTTATCGCCTTTGGCTGCAACTGATATCTGATTTAATCCCGTTGGCTCTGACTTATGTCACATCAATTTTGATTCTTTCGTACTTCCAAGGCGAAGCCAAGTTTCGGCTTTATTAACTCGATGCGTGCTTATTGCATTTAGTGTTCTTTATATCCTCATAGTTCGCTAATATTCTTGAAAGGGCTCGGTCCCATTTTCGCTATTCGTCCGTCTGAAAGACGGTGCAGAATTTTCATAGTGGCGAAGGATATCAAAGAGATTTCCTACATCACGGTTGTTACCGGCTACTAAATTTCATGCCCTGGAGGAACAGAAACTACTATTGCTTATCCCAGCTTGTTGACTGAATCTAGAATTTGGACAGGAATAATTTGCGATTGTTGCTGTGTCATTCAAATTATTATTGTTGCATTTCTCTTCTCTTATAGGTTTTTAGTTTATTTTAACGTAGTTTATCATTTTGATTTTATGTGACGACTGTACCGGCTTTCATTAAATAACCTTTCGTATCGGCTCCTTCGAAGCTACCTTTTCTCACCGGTGTTGACTGCTTCATCAAATTGCAGCTGTTTCAGTATTGGACCGATAGGACAAGGGACTCTCGACATAGAAGGGTTCAGGTGGGAGGTTCCTGTTTTATTGTGGCTACGGGCTTAGAGCGATTTTGTTGTCCATTAATGAACTTTTCCACGCTTAGGGCCATTAACGCCATTAATAGGATTTAACGTATTAAAACCTGCAAAATATTTTTAATTTAAAGCTATTAGCGTATCTGTTATAGGTTGATTTGATCGAAATTCATTATCACGTAAATTTGCTTTTTAATATCGTTCAAGTTTTGACTTATTAGGGAGTTTTAACAACATTCCGGTAAAAATTATGGTAAAAAAAGGTCAAAATCACCTGATTTAATATGGCTTACAAAATAAAGTTGAAAAGGTATTTAGACCTTTAGCCATACCGCTTATCGTTTTATTTTACTTAACCTCACTTATTATATTTCTGTAATTGAATTTCTTGACATACTGCGTTTCATCATGGTATCCAAGTGGTATCCCATATAAAATTTACAAATATTCCTAACTTTACTAAACCATGAAGCAAACGCTAAACATATTTGAATAGCGTAATCCAGTTTCTAAATAGCGCTGCTTCATCTCTGGTTAAGATTAGGTGGTGTTCAATTATTTTCACCTTGAAGCTAACCCTCACGTCCATCATGACTGAACTGCTGGCTGTACTGTGAGTTAATTTCCTCGGTGCAATCTTGTTACGACTTTAGGTACTTCCTCTTAAAAGCAATCAATACTATCGATAGTGGCATCCACGAAGACACTGCTGGTTAAATGCCGCAAATCACATGCATGGCTCCTGTCTTTGTGGGTTTTTCAATACGGGTCGACTTTTGTCCCAGTGTACCAACCTGACTTAGTTTCTCTGTCGCTTTCTTCGTGGAGGATTCTGCCTGGGGTTCAGGGCATCGCCTACGAACATGTCCCACTTCCTGGCAATTCCAACATTCCAGCGGATTCTTCTGTATCAAGGCCTGCTCTATAATGTGACGAATATTCTCGGCGGTGACATACTCTTTGGGCTACTCTTTTGCAGCAGGTCGCACCTTAACGTTGGTGGATTTCTCGCCTTGAAAGTCCATAGCAGCTCACACCTTGACATGCCCTCTGGAGACTTGATTTGCCCCTTCGTATTCCAAGGCGTAGGCCAGTGCATTCTTGGACGGCTTTGGGTAGCCATTCTCAATGCCTGCTGGTTGTCCGGGTCACGGATTCCATCTACTAAAGTCTGCACCATCAAGTATTGCAGGAATTCAACGGGAGTTTCAACAGATAGGTGTCACAGTAGTCGAAGGAGAATTTACAAATGAGTGACAGTGTAAGGCCACTAAATCATGTTAGCTACTCTAACAACACAGATATGACGATTCTTTACGAACTTTAAAGTGCGAAATATAGCTACTGAAACATAGTATATACTATAAACGTAAAAGGAACTTCACATCATCCATATCATCAAAGATTCATTGTTTGATATCTAAGGAATTCCAATATAATCAGTGTATTATCGTAGCTTAGTAATCTTAGCTGATTTAGTGACCATATTTATGGCCCCTATTCAACTTCCGATGAGACACAACGTACTCGGATCCCCCCTTCACTAGTAGGAATTCCTACTCGTCGGGAAATTGGAATTTAAAACAAGTATAGTAAACCCGTGTGCCCCTAAAATATACATGTACACACAGGTTCTAATGTCTCGTATCGCCCAAGGCTGAAAAACAGTTTGGAGATACGTTAAATTATTTATAAGTAGCTATATTTGTATTGTTCTTCGCTTAACAGTTTAAAGTATCTGAGAAAAGTTACACAAGTTGGCGAATAAAGTATAAACAACTATTTGACACAAAGACTTGTAAGGTAAAGCAATGAAGCTTACAAGAACATAAAGTAAAAGCCGTAAACTGCACAAATAATGTAAAAGTTAACTTTCGTTGCAGCATTATAACAAAAATAAATCATAAAACATCTGCAGTATCATTCATTGTTTTTCTAGTTACCAGAAGGAAACCGTTTTTCGCGAAATAAGAGGAAGTCAGTGTGGCCAATTGCGGAAACATCAATTCAAGAACGAACAAAACAACTCCCATTCAAACGAAAAGTCCGAAACTTTCGCAGAGCTTGCTTTACATATTAACAAAGCCTCGTTTTTTTGCCTCTCGGGTGAAACAGACGCTTCCACTGATGTCAATTTAGGCCGACGTCTTCGCGGCGGAACGACTTTTTTCTCTCTGCTGGCGGAGACAGGTGTGTTTCGAACATAACAAAACTAATAAAAAGCGGATTTCGAACTTCCAAAATGGGTCGGTTCCGAACGCCTCGCGATAATTCCGCCGGAAACGGAACCGGGCGGGATTATCGTTCGGCTGTATCTAATCAAAAGGATTTGCCGAACTATCGCGTTTATTACCTTAACAGAGTAAATGCGGCTTCGTTTAGTCGTGTAACTTTGATCTTCTCTCTGGTAACATGTTAATCTAGTACTAGGTGTATTCAGCGATTATGCATTAAACGTCTTGATATTGCGAGGCTAATGCTATTATTGAAGCTTTGTCTGAGAAATCAGTTACATAGAATATATTTGTTTGTTAATTCTAATCAAGAAAATTTGTTGTATACCAGGTATGGGGATTTTAGGGGAACATGACGGGGTATGTACTTCTACTCCGCAATATTAGCTACCGCTTAATCGCAACAACCAATGATATACAACTTCTTCGTTTCTTAATCGGTTCACTTATCCATAGATGCTCATCGAATAAAACGATTGCTAGTTTCTCGTTCTGTTCATTCGTACCTAAGCCTGTTATATAGGGTATTAAATGAACATTATCGTGTTGGAGTAGGGGCATAGTCAAGTTTTGATCACATTCTGTAAAAAATTGCTAAAGTGAAAACTTAATTACCGGCGGCGCTATAGTACTCTTCATTTATGTTACATTTCAAATCGGTACGAAGATCGCGAAAATCGCGGTGCACTTCATCGACTGCACGGTATACTCGTAGTTATTGGATTGACACAATTTCCAATTACCCAAAGCCATCGGATGCTAATAAAACTTGGATTGTAGCGTGAAAACGTGAATTTGATTTGGTGACATCCGCATTTCCATATAGTGGCATGTCACGTGCGTCCAGTGTAAAATTACACATGTCGCATGAAATTTAATTGCCCGGAGTTACAATTCGCATCGGAGCGAATTCCGGCAAGTAAACAAATCAGCGGTGTCTTCTTAATCAAAATCAAGACTCCACGATCGATTAGGGCCTCATTAATCCAGCCGAACTTCCAGCTAATCCCTCCCTATTTCCCTCGTCATGCGTCTACGATGAATTATCACCGGCGCCGTGAACCGCATCCGTAATAATAATTTATTCACGCGAACGACCCACAATGTGTCGAACTAACAAAATATGAACGACCGCGCGTGTGTATGTGTGTGTGTGTACGAATGTGCTTTAACGCAAAGTCAAGAATTGGCAAGCTGCGAGTGTACATTTAGTGCGGGACGTACGTGATGGATGTGGGTTTAAAAAATCTATCGAGAGGACGTGAATGGCTCGTTGAGCGTGACTATCGTCAGGATCTTTTGAAGTCAGAGCAGATGCAAGGGGAAAGAAGGTGCTCTCTTAGGCCGGCCGCTCACTGAATTACTACGGGTCATGGAAGGGTTAACGGCGATAACAATAAATTCCCGGCCATTGCTAACAACTAGGACGCACTGCATGCCCGAGGAACAAGAAAAATTGCTTCTTCTACATCAAATCACCTCGTTTGCCGTACACACGATATCGTTCTATTAACAACAACTAGAAGTACTTCCCGTAACTACAGTGATATCTTATTCTAGTCTCGAATGAAAATACCCACCCAACTTCTTCCAAAAGAGAAAGAAAATCTTCTCTTTTAACTAATTTTTATTAAAGAATAAATAGAAACAAAAAAAAATCGAAATAATGTTTGCTAATATTGCACCTTGGGTTTAATAGTATCACAGTTTAAGAATATGTTCAAGAAAAACTTATCAATTAAATGGTATACCTTAACCTCAAAACCTCAATATTTTGATCACAATAATCATCAAAATTTCAATAAATATGGTTTTTCACATTTATGTGTTTATTAAATTGTTTTAACCAAGTATTGATGTTGAAAGTGTAATACTTAAATAATATATCTTATTATTTTGATAGAAATTTTGATCAAATATTGACAGTGAGCTGTTGGCTTTCACTTCTTGAATATATTACACTAAAATAATAAAGGATAAGAGATTATAAAAGGAAGAGAATTGACCAGATTTGTTAATGAATAATGTTGATGTCATTAAGGAAAAAATAAATTGGTCGCCTGCAACCATCAAAGCGTCTTAGATCTTGGCGTAAGCTCCTAACTTATATAATATATAAATATATAATTTTAGGCCTCGCTAATGGCTAGTTTGGAGCTATACATCCAATAAATTTAAGTCTACGGATCTTGACATGGGTTTCGTTTCGATAAAGTATATGACGAAATGCCTTTGCAGTAGTTAAGGGAGAGATCAAGAATGTGCCCATTTTCATGTAAATATTCCAGTTTGTTTTTTTTTGCATTCTGGATTGTTATTGTATACAGGAACCGTCATTTTCTTTACTTTAATCAGCTTCTACAAACAAGAAAACAAAATTGAGTTCAGTTGTTTTGAGGACAAAATTGAACACAATTCAGCAATAAGAAAAACCGGAAACGGAAGTAATCTTCACAAAGGATTAGGCGTACTCTACCAAGATAAAATAAAACCGGCAAATGATATTTTCTTAAGTCTCTTGACTTTATTGTACAGAGTATAGGATGTCCCAACGATCAGTATTTTTTCTGTGAGGCCTATAGGAATAGCATGTCTAGTTATTCTAGACGAAACGCGGTATATTTTAAAATTATTTTTAACTATACAGGGGTTCCAGTAAATGACGGTGTGTAGGGAGTGATAGTTTTTTTCAAATACAACACCCTTTATATTTTGCAAGTTTAAATGTCCCGTGAAGACCTGATTACTATAGCATAAACATATTTTAGTTTTACTTAATTATTTTGGAAAAACCAATTATTTTCTTGGAAAATTCTTTAAAAAATCAATTCAGATTTAGCTTTTATAGTTTACCAAATTTATGGCAATAATTTATACACAAAAAATGTCAAAATATCAAAAAGCTATGTTTAAGTACTATCCGTTACTGAAATAAAAAATAGGTCATTTCATTAAAAACAAAATGAGATAGAGAGTGATGCGCAAGTACTGATCGCTGTGGACAGTGTTCAAAGGTATTTTACTTTCCTTTCAATATTTGCGTAAAGGCCAAGGACCTAAGAATAGTGTGTTGCATTTTCGTAGGACTCTGTTTTCTCCATAGTCAGGAACATACGTTCAAAAGTCGTGAACTTAAAAGAAATTGCAAAAGTAAATAATTTTTTTTTCAAAATAAGTAAAATCAAAATACGTTTATGTTGTAGTAATCAGGTATTCACGAGAAATTTAAAATAGCAAAAATATACCGAGTATTCCATTTAAAAAAATCACTCTCTTCGTATCAACATTATCTGGAATATCATGTAAAATGGAAAGTAATTTTAAAATACACCGCATGAAGTGTAGTATAACTTCATAACCTGTGTTTACCTTCATGCCATTCCTAGAATGAAAAGAAATACAGATCGTTGGGACACCCTGTGCATCATTCATCGAAGAACTCTTATCTTTGTGTGTTTTACCATTACGTCTTCATATATCTCCATCGTTTCGAATGCATCTGAATTTCGATAAAGTCTAGATATACAAAGGGCCAGTTGCACCAAACACTTAAGCCCAGCTTAAATTTAAGTATTGTTTATAATGTGATATTTGGGTTTCATAACATTAATGTAACTCAAATTCTAAGCGGCGCTTAAAGTTAAGTTCGGCTTACGGGTTTGGTGCAACTGGCCCTAAGTGAGTGAATCTTCACTGTAAAGTCTATACTAAGTGGAAATAGATCTTCACTGTCACTTAATATAGACTGTATGTTCTCCACCTTTATTTATTCTTCACTTAGAATGTAATAGTAAAGATTTCATAGACTTTTACATAACTCAGTTCTTCTTTTCGAACTCCTCATCCAGTTTGTGCCAAAACGTAGTTAAAATCAAATCATTTCTACCTGTCGTCCCTGTAAAGACGGCACTTGGTACGAATAATATCCATGTTGTTTAATTAATATCTTACATAATATACGAGCTTAAAATGAAGACTTGCTTCAGGCCTTCTAGCATTTCAAATTTTCGAAAATTTTGTACTCACAATAATCGAATTAGTTTTGGGTTCTGTAATAAAGAATTTTATATTCACTGGTACTTCTTTTTATTGACATCCTGACTGGTCCCAAGTTTAAAACACATTGGGGAGACGCATTCAAGTTGTTATTCGTATTGGCTGCTGCTACTGACTTACACGGTTTTTCCTTCCGCATCTGCCGTACAAGCGGATAAACACAGAAAACCCAGTTCAGGGGAGCCAGTATGGATTCGAAGACAAACCGACATGTGAAAGTTCTACCTCTCCTATGAAACGCACATCAACCGAGTGAAGATCGAATCCACACCTGTGTTTGCCCAGTCAGGGGTCCAATCCGTTGCCAGTGGACCCTTGCAACTCCCTTGGTTAGCTTGTCTAAATGCACGTGAGTTCAATGTGAAACACTGAATGTTCATACCTCGAACTGTATTCAGATTCATATGGGCTACCTCAAACTGACCTTTCTGCATTTTCTCACTTTGAAAAAGGAACAACAATTTGAGTCGCAAAAAGCAATAAAAAAAGATCGGTAGTCACCTGGGTTATAATAGTCTTAAATGTTATGAATAATAAAATTAAACATTCACTGATCTAATAACCAAATCGTTAAGAGCTTCGCTAATTAAATTGTATTGCATTCTTATGTTAGTAGTGTACGAGAAAGGTGCGCAAGAACGGAAACTAGCTGTTCAAGATGGTTTTCTTGAATTACTCTGGGCGTTGACGAAGGAAAACGTGAATTACAAATGTAACGACCGCGGATTATTTCTCTAAAAATTTGGGGATGGTCAGCCTAGAAACTGATAATTAACGAAACCGCCCCGTTGTACAGATAACTCAACTTACTCATTTGAAAAACGAGCCACCGCTGGAAGCGATTTTCTCGTACAGCAACTAGTTTCAGTTGAAAGCTGAAAAGTACACTCAAACGGTGTTTTCCGTCGTAACGACGAAGCAGGGCCGTAAATCGCATGAAGATTGTTAAATTATCCTCTCTCGTTGTCTCTGTCCTTATAAAGATTTTTTCTCTCGAATACTTACTGAAGGTATCGAGTTGAAAATAACAAAAAACAACAATAAGACAATAACGAGATAACTGATAACTTTTAGATAGTTTACAAAATAAATATTTTATAATATAAACGTTAAACATAAGAAAATAAAACTGTAATAAATATAATGATAACAGGGAGAGAGAGAGAGACAAGGATTTTTGATCCAGAAGTGGTTGAGTTTCAAGCGTTACTGATTCGACTTACCAACCGGAGTCTAGTAATGATTTTCTCGTAATCCGTGATCACTGATCACAGTGATTTGATAAAAAAGAAAAACAAGTGAAAACACTATTGCTTAGAACGGTTTAAAAGCACAAAACACTACGCCGGAAAGCGTTTGCTTTCCGTTGCCGAGGATCAAACATGGGAAAAATTACTGAATTTAAGTAAAAGAAGATTGAATCTGCAGTTCAATTTAGAATCGTCTGGAACTAGACAAGACGCGTTCTTCTTTCTTTTAAGCTCTCGGAATCCACGTAATAACTAAACGTTAATTCAAATTTTAAAAATTTTGTTGCAAATCGTTTTTGGTTGCTTTGACAGCAAGCATGGCCGCCTTGCATAGGGAACTTATTAGGAGCAAATCCGCTTCAATTTGTCTATCCTACTGCAATGTCAGGTCAAAAAGCGATCGTAGGATGTCGCTGTTTTATCTGTTAATTCAAATGTTTATTGTTTTTATCAACTTCTGTACTACGTCACCCCGCCACCCTGCGCTTCTACAGCAACCCGACAGTGGGCGCAGCGTTGTCGTTTTGCTTTGCTTTTTCCAAAGCTTCCTACGTGCGTCCGGTACACTACACGAGAATCGCACCGTCGGCTTTCCTTCGATCAAGAAAAAATTAAACATAGATTTGATTTAATATCGTGTTTCATCCAATGCGCGAAACTTAAGAAAAGCATATTACATACTCGTGGAAAAAAACTGTCCTTGCAGTTTTAACTAAGCTTCTAATCTACTTAATATACTAAGATCCGATTTCTTCACCTACGGATAAATTCATCTGCCAGGTAGTATTCTCGGAAACTATTATCGATACAATGGTTGCCAAAGATAAACTTAGACTGGCAGATAAACTTATCAGGTGAAGAAATCGGTCATAAATGGAAGTAAATACTTTTCCGTCTTAGTACTTTGAGTTGAATTGGAAGGAAAGTTAGAAAATCAAGAATCTTGGAGCCTTCCACAAAGAAATTACCTTTTATTTGATGTCCGTGAGGCCACAGCCCCATTTTCTATTTTCCGTCTACAACTTTTATACAAAACAGTCAAATTTGAATATTTTGGGGAGAAATGGGTACCCTTAGGTCCTTAATTACTTTCTGTGTCCAGGACGTTTGTTATAACTTCTCTGATTTGAATTTTTTTAATCAATTTCTTGCAATCCTTTTTGATGTCGATTCTTTGAACCATCCCCGACCAAAGATATTTGACACCGCATCATAGAATTCCTTACCCAGTTTTAGGTATTATTTATTCATCTCTAATTGATTCTACTCGATATTTACTGCAGCGTTCAATTTTATAATGACACATTTTTTTATTAATGAAAAGATAAGTTTAGTCTATTATCTTTATCGGTAACAGTGTCGCTCTCTGTTGTGTTCGAGCAAAACCGAAGTTGTAGTCATAATTAAAATTGGTTACTGTTTAAATGACCACTTAAATTATTAAAAAAAGCCTGCAAATTCATAAATTTCTTGTTCAACGTTACAACATTCTAACGAACATACAAATATATTAAGCGCGATAGTTTTACTGAATTTCTCCGGAACTATGCAAACATGTTTTATGGTCCGCGTATTTAATGCCCGGCTCAGTTAAATAATGCATGCACGGTCTTATATTACTGCACTGGGAATAAAACATAGCCAGTTCAGAGCTTTCGCAAATTATTGCACCATTACCGCAATAAACATAACTTTTCCGTCATAAACCCCGGTAATTCGACTTTGTTTTTCGCTCTTTGCTTTTCCAGTCACTTTCGCGACTTAAATTTTCTTTCGTTATTTTCAACGAAAATCACCTGTAAACATTATTGGGTTTAACGTTCGATGTCAATGTGATTGATGGCTAAAGTGGTTTTGCAAGTAAGTGTCGCCGTGTCGCCATTTTGCTATGGAAATCAGTATTTCGTCATTAAAGCTGATGACGTTTAAAATGTGATTTGGCGTAACACGCTTCGGCTAGAATCACAAGTTTCTACATTAAATCTGAATTACTAAGTTGGATATATATTAGTAGAATAAATCCGCGTTCTTATCGGTCGTTTCCTCAATTTATGTGATAACTTAGTTTCTAGATTGTGTTCAGAGATAATGGAACGAATTTTCGGTTGTCTAAGTTTTCACACTCGTCATCTTTCCCTGGAGAATAATTTAGCTTTTTTTTTCTTCTCATGAGCGCACATATAAGAAGGATAATAATAAAATTCATTTCGGTCATTTATTGCCACTGCAAATTGTATTTGAGAAAAAATTGTTACGTACACAGTGACAAAATAAATGCTGAATAGTAAACAGCTGCCCTTCTTTTTACAAAGACCATTTAAGTGGCACTTAAATATCTTGGAAATGTTCGCGTAATTTTTGCTGAATGTTCTGGATAAAACTGATATAAAATTAGAGGTAATTACAAATCAAAAATAAAGAGTGCTTAAAACTGAAGATTAAAAAACGTTTCGTCTTTTTATAAAACGAGAGTGTCACGGAAATATATGTGCTTAAAAAAACTTAATAACCAATTATTTTTTTATACACTTAAATTAATTAGGGTTATAAATTTAATGGTTTTAATTTTGGTGGAGGCGCCAGTGAAATATGTATTTTACGCTCATTAACACTCAGGATAAACAAAGCGTTATCAGTGAGCCAACGGGGAAAATAAATTTCATATCAGGTGGCTATAAGCTCGAAAATGTCATAAGCCACGTTTTTCCATCTGTACCGGCTACCGTTTCCATCTATCGCTGTACCTGACAGGCTTTCACCGGGCTCAACGCCATAAATCTCGCAAAATATCCCCGTTCCGTTTATTAAAACGAACACCGATCGCATCATCCCCATCAGTACGACGAAATAGTGTTAATCTCAGTTGGTCGACGATTCTAATTACAACGCGACCTATTTCGCCAGCGCTAACTACTAATTACCATTAATTTTGCGTTTTTTTTTTTTAGCTTTTAACTTCCACAAATATTTATTCGTCCTGCAACGTTCCCTCACTCACAATCAGTCTAGAAACCCAGTTTAACTGATTGTGAGTTATGCTAGGGAGCTTCTGTCATCTAAAAACCGTCGCTTGGGATGACGTAAAGCCGTAATTCGTGGCTGCAGACACAACTGTTAACCGTGAAACGCCACGGTCGGCTGAAATCTGTGATGTAGAACCATCCCTGATCAGGACCAGTCCTGATCCTGTCATTTGAAGCTGATGCTTGTCGAATTTGCTGTCGCATGCATGCGAGGCCTAACACGGAAATGCGTTGGCTTTGCTTAATTATTCGCTTAGGACAAACCTTATTAGCAAAGCCTATAGTCACAGTGCAGCTAGAGAGAGAAGGATTGCGGTCATAACAATCTAAAGCTGGCGGAACTCCTGAATTTAACCTTCTCACTTTTTTATTGAAGGAAAGTTGAAACTTTCACGGATCGTTCCTAATATAACGGTGAAAAATGATGTTATGTTTGAGACGGCACAATGAATTTGGAATGAAGCCCCATCGAGTTCTATTTCAACCTCCAGTCGAATTTCTCAGGGTTTTCACAAGCTTGTTAGATGATAAGAAATTTTTCCGTTAATTTATCTTTATTGTATTAGAGATAATAAAACATCTTGAAGAAGTTCCTTACATTAACGAGCTTAGAAAACAATACTTGATTCAAAACTATAAGGCCTGTATGGAGTGGCGTAACTAGAAGGGAAGCCGCCGAGTTACAAAATTTCTAACATGGCCTGGCATTTATTTATTATTAACAAAGTAAAACTGAAGAAATTCAAATCAAAACTGCTGCTAGTGACAAGAGTTGTGGAAATTTGAGGTTAGAAAGACTCTTGAAATCTAGCGCCAAGCGAGAATACTTTGCATTTGTTTCTCGAGTACTCTCTTGAAGAAGAAATTTAATTCTCAGCTATTTTGAAGTTCTTCCCCGGAAATTCAAAGTAACAAAATTAATTTTATACTCAGCAAATCAAAACAAACTGCTTCTGGATCATCCTATTCCTATAAAAGTGACAATAGTTGTCAAAATTTTAAGTTAGAAACACTACTGAAGTCACTCTTTCTCTCAAAGAAATTTAATTCTTAGATATTTTGAAACTCTTTCCGGGATATTAAAGGGAATTAAATAGAACTGCGATCACAGGTCAACAGATGGCGTCACTTATGTTTTTGTTATCGTTTATATGTACATATTTTTGTTATCGTTTATAGTCGATATGTGTTTGCTTTGCTTGTTTTTTGATTATTTTTCTTCTTTCTGCGACTTTAAATTTAAAAAAATTAAAAAATAGAACTCTTTCTTTTCTCTTGCGATTTCTTGCATCTCATTTTACAAATTCTGAACCTTAGATTTGTTATTCTTTGTAATTGATTGTTTTTCCTTCATAATCGATCGTCTTCCGTTTGATAATCGACTGACGTTTGTTTGGTAATCGGTCGTCCTTCGTTGGAAGTCGATTGTACCTTATTTTGTTTTTCTTTTTTCCTACTTTTGATTTAAATAGAAAAAGAATTCCTAACAAAGAATTATTAATCGACGATCTCTTGTTTGTAGTCGATTATATTTGCTTGCAGTTATTTGTCAATTGTTTGTTATCGATTGTCTTTTGATTGTCTTTCTCCTTTCGTCGATTACGAATAAAAAAAAACTTAAAAAAGTCTCTCTCTTACTCTTTCCCTCGACGATCTTTTACGTCCTTTCTACAAATACGGAATGTCAGCTTTGCTATTCAATTGTCTTTTGTTTGTTGTTGTTGATTGTTGGTTTTTCATTTACTATCCACTGTTTTGTCAATGGGGCGATTACCTTCTCTTCAAAATCAATTGTTTTTTTTTTGTTTTGCGTTTGATAAACTGAAGAAAATTCCAATTCCAAGAAAAAGAAATGATTCTAGATTTATTAATCAATCATCTTTTGTCTGTAGACAAAAAGAAATTCTTGGTCTTTCCCTCAACGATTTTTCGCATTTTTTTTGCAAATTCTGAATTTCTTGAATTTATTATTCGATTATTGTTTTGTATAATCGATTGTTTTCGTAACTGACTTTTTGTTTGTTTTTATTTTTTTACTTTAAACTTCGAGCAGGCGCCCACGGTGTCTTAGCGTCGGGTTGCTTTGCAATCCCTGCAACCCCTATAGCTGCGCCATTGCCTATATGCAAGATTTGATAAAAATCTTTTGCTAAGTGAGACAGTTAACGTTCATTGTTTGAATCGATACTTCTATGTCACTTTACGCAAGAAACTATAACAAATCTTGCAAGACGTCACTCGGGCTTAAGTCCTGCAGCACTCTTAATTAATATTTAGAAATTTTCGAAATGATATTGCTAACGGGAAGAAAAACCAATTAATTAACCAATCAACATACTTGAAACTTGTCTCTTAATTATATAGTATACACCGTGAGGTCTCCCGATATTTTCAGGGTGAATAGAACATCAAAAAATAAGGTCGCCTTTTTATAATAGGTATATGTTTTTCGAAAAGTGAAAAATAAGGGATATATAACCCCTGAAAAAGGCGTCAAAAATTTTGTATAGTAGCAAGATCCTTTAACTTATCAAACTAATATGTTAAACACAGATATAAAGCATTAACAACATATTTGTTAGATCCTCCATCCTTTTTAATGGGTAGTTTTGTAGGGGTAGCTTTCAGTATGTTATCCCTAACTTTTTGTTTTTTACATATTTCGCAAAATTTGCTAAAGAAATATTCTTTAGATTATTTGGCAAAAAAATGTTCTTTTATTGCATTTCGATAAACTCCGTTTTGGAGTAACTGAAGTTTAAAAGTTCTTATGCACCTATTACGTAATGTTAATACCCTAAAATTTACCTATATTGTATTTTTCATTTTCTCAATAAAAAAATATATATGTATATAAAAAGGGGACCTTATTTTTTGACCTGAAAATATCGGCAGACATTTCTGAATCACGGAGTATAAGGGATTTCCAGAATGTAGCCATTTTGTCCTATCACTTCCCATCTGTATCCTTTTGTTTTTATTTCTGTTCTCCTATTTTCCATTTGACTGATTCGCGCGAGAGAAAAACTTTACTCGGTAACCAACTTTGTGTTTCACGTCCTTTCTTTCTCATTTAAAAACTTTCCACAAAGAAACAATTTTCAAAGGAAAACCGTCCATCGGCCTCCGACATATTTCCACTCGGAGCGAGCGTCTCAAAGAACGATTTCGCAAATATTTTCAACCCGTAAACACTTTTGCGCGTCTAACGAGTTTACAACTAGGAAGTTTTCTCCGGGCCTGCGGTCCTTTCGGCCGAGATATTCTTCTCGTAAGTTCTAATTGCCGGCGGCGGCCCTCGCTTATTATCCGGGTAAAATCGAAATTTTCGACGGCGAGTTTCCGGTTTCGTCCGGGAATAGCGAGCGCATCCTCTTTGGCGTAATTGATGTTTACCGGAACACGATAAAAACTATCCAATCACAGTAAATTAAAATCATTGCCTCATTTTGTACAACCTTTCATTTTAGAAAATAAGCAAACACTGTAAATATCAAAATGAAATATTTGTTATCTTTAACTGAAAACAAGGAATATAGCCAGTGCCATCACTTAAAGTTAACCGGAAGTTTTCTTCTTTTTCGATTTACGTTGCATTTCTTAGTATGAGCTTTATACTCAAGCATTAATGCCTCAAAATTGTGAAAATAATACTAACAGAAACTGAATGGAAAGTTATAAGTCTTTCAGATAATTAACACGCTCTGCCGTTACTTTGTGATATTCCATTTTAACAAATAAAACACTGATAATTACTTTGTTTGTGACAAATAAAGGTGATATTAACAAAGTAATTATCAGTCTTTTATTTGTTGTAAGTCTTTATTAAGACATGAAGAAGTGATCATTGGAATTGTTAAAACAGTGTAAAAATTAACTATTTTCAAAATGTAGATATTAAAAATTAAGACCTGCGACTTGTGACTGTGACCTTTTTTTTAAAAAAAAAGAAGAAGAAACAACCAGACAAAAGAACTTGAAACAGGTTTTGTTCGGTGTATACGAATAATACGTCCTGAAAAAAATTTATGTCCGGACCGTAATCAGCAATCGCAGAAGTGAGTTATGGTTTAATCGAATTTAATGGGAAACTGCGACACGAGAAGTTTTACCGATGATAAAAGTAAGAAACGGACCGTAATTTATAACTTTTCATTAAAGTGAAAACTTCGTAATTCTTGGGACGTCGTCTGCGACCCGGAAAAAGAGAGCAAGGTGCCTAAAAGTCGTCCGCGTAATTGGAAACACGTCCTCATTTCTTTCGTTTGCCGCCACTGATGGCCCCCGGCTATTACAACAAACAACGAAGTACTAGCTGGCCATTGAGTAATTACCAGGACAAAGCTGAGCTTGTTTAATGTCTGGCGATATATTCGCATACAGTGAACTTAGAACATACGTGTACGATGCAAGTGATAAATTATTAGCGCCGCGTAATAATATGAGGTCGAGATAAAATCATATTTACATTTTAGGTGGCCATTTTGCACGCTCCTTAATTGCAGTGGCCTTAATTATGACATGCTCCTCCAGTATTACCATCATGCAGGTTAGTTTAGATATAGTTTTAAATACTATAAAATTTTAAGTGCTTTCTTCCTTTTGGTTCGAAATTATTTTAAACAAGCTCTGTACGTATTACAGCGAAAGAAAAAGTTTTAATTTTACTCTAGAGTTTAGTTTACTTAAAAGCTGATCCTTAGATAAACTGTAATATGAAATCGCTCGCTGTCCTTTGTTCATAACTGTATGTTATAAATCAACCGGCCATCAACTACTACTGGGCACACGTGTGGCAAACAAACATAACTTGTTCATTCAGAGATTAAACACATACTTGACACGTTATCCTGGCGTATTATTTATCGACTTTTAATTGCACTTCCAATTAGATAGCAAATGCAAAATGCAATCATTCACTCGCAAACTCGGCTGGCTGTATATAATGCAAATATTTTTGCATAACTTGGCTAGATTTTTCTTTTAGAGCAGGCGTAAGCACGGGTACATCCCCTTTCTTCGCAGTATTAATTGCGTGCCAATCACAACAGCCAATGACATTCGTAACATTTTTGTAACTTCTATGAGATCGAGATCATATGTTTGTTAATGGATTCATTCTTACCGTGGGGAATAGTGGAAATACTACGAGCTCGCTCTTTTCGGATTTATATGACGAATAGCACTGACAATGAGAAACACATATTCAAATGCTTGTGTTCATACCCGAGCTTCGAAGATAAGTGCTCGGGGAAACGATTAAAGCAATGCTAATTGATTTGTCTATTCTACTGCGAGCAGGAAAGGTTCTCTGTCATCATTTATTACAGCTCCGTTGTAAACTTGACTTACCCTAAGCCATTCCGTTCAATCGCTCAGACACATGATCACAATGGGGGTATATGAATTTGAAGGTAAAATTGAAAAGGAAACATTCAAATCCACAGCATTTTCTGCAAAATATCACAACACACGTGAATGCGACAACTCATATCATTACTGATAATAAACAGATATAACAGAAACTGCTACTTACTTGAGCAGAAGCAAGAGTTGTGCTGAAGAAATTAACTTTCAACACAGCCAGCAGCTTCAACCGTGACGAATATGGATATTAGTGGAACGCGCCACCTAATCTTAACCCGAGACGACGAGAGGATCGAGTAAAAGGAATAACTCATCTTGTACAACGATAAATAATTTAATGTCGTCAACAGGTAAATCAGTCGCCAAGTGTGTGGCGGGCTTAGCGCCACCAAGTGTGTATTACTCTTTAAACATCAACAACATTAAATAACAAATAAACTGTCTGGCATGAAGCGCCCCAAAAACAACAACAATGGTGTCCGCAATTATAACTCGTGCCCAAAATGAAAACTTGTGCCCATAATTAAAAGCCTGCAGTAAAGGAAGAAAAGTTCGTCAATAGTAACTCGAACAAAAGAGGAAGCAATAGTCGCAAACATACCTGCCCGGAACTCCACGGATGAGGCTTGAGACAATCTCTTAACGAGCTTAATGATCCTCCAGTACCAAGTCACACCCGACAAAACGTCGAACAACGAGGAAGTCTTCCTTAAAGGTCCTCAACGATAACCAAAGTATACACCGATCGTCAGGACGACCACAAAGCGATAAATGGGGCAGCGGCCCTACAAGTATCGTTAAAACGACTGACGTTCCGAAGCTCGAAACGGCGCGGTCATCGTAAGGAGAACAAAGCAAATCCGCTACCATGCGCATCTCCGCTCTTGTTTGCGCCTCGCATTAATAAGGCAAAACCAACCATGTTCCCAAATGCTCGAAAGGAGGGTGGCACAAATCAAAACCAACGTAATTAAGCAGGGGCCAATACATATCAATCTGACGTAAGAGAACGCCAATAATGTCAAAGACCAAGAGCGAGGCTAATGAGACTAAGCAGTCGAAATGTTAGTTAGCTCGCAACAGCCTGTAATTCACTTAAGTTGATCGAATAAAAACTGACGGCGGAAACTTTATGAATTCAGGTACCCATAAAGTTTCTTGGAACAACAATTTCGCTACAAATCTTAGGAGACAGAAAATGTAATTTGCACTTGCAATAGTTTCAACAGATGACGCAATCTTATCAAAAGAAATAGAATATCCGAACGATATTATTTATTTAAAACCAAAAGTAGTGATGAGGCCTCGAGAATTTTGCACTAATTCATAGCCGGAGTATTTCGAAATGAATGCCCAATCAAACGTTTAAAATAAAAATTATGAGATTATTTGCGATTTGCTTAAGTAGTCACTCCAATGGCGACGAAGTGTTTTCAAATAGAGAGAAAAGCATTTCTTAATATTGCGAAATCGAAAAGAATTTCTTAATATTACGAAATCGAAAAGAATTTCTTAATATTACGAAATCGAAAAGAATTTCTTAATATGTATTACGAAATCGAAAATAAATACGAGTCGTTCCGTGAAAGCGGTTTTCACACCGTAAAAATCTAACAGATAACAGATAATAAACAAGATACAAAATCATGTCCACAGTATTAAACATAAAATGACCTAATTACAGATACACCAAAAAAACAGAAGTGCAAAGAAAATACTCCAAATTCTCAGAAGACACCATAAAGCTAGTTTTCAAAGAAACATACTTGTAGTGGAATTGATAAAGGATATTCAAAACTATCGAAAAGATACCCAAGAAATAGCAAATAGTATGAGGAGATACTAGATAAATATGACGTATCTGATAAATTACACAGGAGTATAAGGTATGAAAAAAGGGCACAGGAAATTATTAAGGAAAGGCATTGCCGATAAAGAAGTTAAATAGATACAAAACATCTGCTTGGCAAAGATCAGACGAGCACTACGGAATTGAAAAAAAATCTTTCTGCATTGATGGTCTTGCGAAAGAGGTTTTAAGCTTGAACACTTGAAATCAATTAAAGAGCTTTTCAATCTGCATGTGCTTTCATCTGATACAACGCTTTTCAATCTGCATATACTTCCATCTGATACGATAATCAGAAAAATCAAAATACGTCCTAAAAATAGTTGAGTCATAAGTCTAAGGGATATCCCACTATTATAAGGTCATATAGCGTTTCAATCGAAAAAACGCATTTCTTTAGAAAAAACCATCGCATCCAATAATTAAATTTCCATAGAAAAAAAAGTCAAAGAACAAACTAGGTCGCTGATTTTTCATCGATTCAGAGCGTGTTAAATTAATAAAAAAAAAAACAGGAAATTTCCTCCTAGTTTCCTATTATACCACGTTACGAATTCAAAAGCTGTTAAGTTTATTCTAAAACCCTTGAAAGTTGAAGTTTTAAAGAAATATGAATACACTTCTTTCCATTTGGATATGCGTCTAAGGCTCAATTTCTTTACCTCCTGATAAATTTATCTGCCAGGAATTATCCTTGGAAACCATTGTATCGATAAGAGTTTCCGAGGATATTACCTAGCAGCTAAATTTATCAGGAGGTGAAGAAAACGGGCATAAATCATAAAACCCTTGCGTTGAAAAGACACACGATTTAAACCATGCGATCAAAGGAATTTATAATTAGAGCAGGCTGTGATATTTTCTAAAAAGGTTTATAGTTTGAAGTTTAGAATTTTAAGTGTCATAATTGTGACACTTACTTTTTTAAATGTTACCATTGTTAACTATCACAATTGTACTTTTAATTGTAATCAGTGTAGACATTAGAAATTTGCTTATTAAAAATATCTTTAAAAATTAAATAGGGCTTTATTGATAATTTACACTAGTGCAATAAATTATCGCGTAATTTGAATCTGACTGGACGAATCAGAAATCAGAATAAAATCAGAAACTCAAAAGATTTAATTGGCTTAAATTTTGTGAAGGAAATATTCTGTATTGATTTGTACAGAATCGGAGTTGAAGTCAGGGTTGAAATCAGTGTTGGAGTCGGAGTCGAAGGTTTTAGGTACCTACTCCACAGCCCTGGGGATTCCGCAAGACTTCATAATGAGACCAGTGCTCTTATATTTTAGAAACGTGTGAGAAAAAGAAAAGCTTCTGGAAGTATGCCATAAAAGAGTTGGATACATTGAGAAATAAATAATAAATTGACATTTGTCATATTTGGTATTTCTAATTATTGATATTTACAACTAAATTTCTGTTATATATGTGTTTATAAACTGGTTTTCTCGACAGAGTAGGAATCGTTTATGGCAGAATGTTATTTTCGTAAGGTAAGTGATTTGAACATACTGCCTGGAAGTTGTCTACAGTTCTTAATGCTAAACTTTTCTAAGGCCTACTATAAAACTACTTCTACCTAAAACTTTTTTATTTGAGAAACCTTTTTATCAGTTACTTGGTATGGTATAAAAATCAATAAACAACTTATAAAGAAACAAATAATAAAGAACAACATTTCTTCTATTTATTTATTTATTTAACTACCTATTTACTTTAATTATTTTCTACAGGTGACCCGCCTGAATTGCATAATACTTTAGCAGCGTATCTAGAGTCAGAATCAACTGACTAGGCAAGTTTTAGTAAACGTGTATCCGTAAATAACATCGTTCCTGAGGCAACTGCAAATTTAATTTTTAAGTATGCTGTCTTGTTTCCTGTTCTGTTGATCTTTAAGTCATTCGAAGTGCGGCATAAAAACAACTGTTTCTTTAATAATTCTTTTGAGGATGTTCTTTTTTTGTGTTTTAATCACAAGTTGAAATCCATCTTGTGATTAAGAACGTGCGAATGGTTAAGTACATCATTCCATAAATCTTTTTAAATTGAACTTGTTAGACGGAGTTCTGGGACAATAACAGTCTCATTGATTGAATTTATGTTATTATTTTTGGGAGACGATAATAAAATTTAATCTGAATAGACAATAATAAAATTTAATCTGAATAGACAATGATAAAATTTAATCAGAATATTCGAGGGTTCCTGGGTATTCATCACGATATCTTAAATTACTTGATTTCTATTTTGGTTGTTTGCTGAATACCTGATTTTTTTTAATTGGAACGTACTGACGTAAACGAACTCGTTAGTTACAAAGATAAATTATTTTACTGATTAATGAAAGCTTGCTGGTCGACTTTGCCACAGTTTTAAACGTTACAAATACGCCTTACTCGGTCTGCAATTAATACGGCACGAATTTACATTTATATTAGATTAACGAAATTCCTGTCGACTATGTTACCGTACGTTGTGTACTGCTGCTCGTGAACGAATTAACGGAGCGTGTAATTTCTATGTTCGCGACTAAGCCAAAAACAAAGCGGCTTTGATGTTGCCGCCTGCCATTTTTGTAAAATCCAGCCTTTTTAGATTAGGTTCAAACTTGCCCAAGTCATACGTAAAAAAATTACTTTCCATATTATGAATTTGATATACAAAAGAAAGTGGGTCTAGTGAATGTGTAAACAATCAGTGCGCCAAAAAATATATCCCCCTGTGTGCAAACTACACGGTAAATTAACTCCGAGCGAAAAGCTTTCGGATCTGCAGATAACGGCGGCGCAAAAACAGAAAGAAATCGTAAATCAGCGGCGAATCTGTTAAATCAAGCAAAACGTCGAGAACGCGTAAAAGCCAATAATGGCCGGCAAACACGCCAGCAGCAAAACATAATCTGCGAGAGCCGATCCTGGAAGACGACTTCAGCCTGAAAGGGGCCCTAAAATTTTTACGAAGTGTATTTAATTAGCTGGACGGGTGATCGGATGGGGAACAAATGGGGCGTAAACGTCGCCACTTCAGGAAATTTAATTAAGGACATAGCTCGAGAATTATGACCGCAATGATTGTAATTTCGAAATCTGTGATTTAAAAGGTGTTAAAATAACGAAGTAATTTCGCGAAGTTAATTAGGACTAATTTCATTACGTCATCACTAAGGAAGTGTAGCTCATGATTGCAATGGTTATTTTTGACTGTTGAGAAATTACATAGTAGTGATTTCAATTATATGCTTAAAAAAATACAGTACGATTGCATTGCACTTTTCTATTAGTTCTAATGATTAAAGAATGTAGGGCACTAAATACTTTATCAGCAGATGACGATTATATCTTTCAAAGTTCCTCTTTTTATCGGCTTTTACATTGTTTACCATAGACGCAAAAATCTGGAGCCGATCGGCGTTAGCAAACAAAATGTGAAAAGTCCTTTTACTTGTGTTACTCTGTTTACTTCAAGCTTACAAGAACAAACTTGAATATTACCGAAACAGATTTTGTGTTCAAGAAACCACACCTCTGACAAGCACAAGTTTCTCAAATGCACATAAAACTCATTTGTTAATTCCTAAGCACGCCTGAACGATCCCAGTGCTAATCTTGCAATCGTAAGGTTGTGGATTCGAACCGTGCTCGGGGTGTTTCTCGGGGATGGTCGCTATCTACTTCAGGTACCCTTCAGTATTGGGATAAAACTCCCCTTCAACAGCAAGGAGGTTTAAAAGTAACAAATTCATGAGACACTTTATATACACGAAAATACACACCCGCTCCTAAACTCCTGACAAGTCTATGACTTGTAACTCGAAGGGTAACCAACACACATAAAAATATAATCTTACAACTGATTTTGCCGTACATACGTTTGAAAATTAAACACATTGACATTTAATTTAGTTTGTTCGATGTCCACTTTTTCAATTATAAATTAACTTTAACCTTATAACATCATTACATCAAGTACATAGAGCGAGGCAGGATAGTTCTTACCTGCGTACACGGGATTCCCAGTAATTGAATTGTTCAAGTCACCGAGGGACACAGCGTGATACGAACGGGAGCTTTTTATAATCGGAGAGGGTGTGGAGTAAAAAAGGAAATCCACATAAACCAATGTATTTAAAAATAATTAACCGGGAAGCGCCGACTGAAGGATACACAGACCACAGTATCGACTATAATTCCAACCCAAAATTAACTAATGCGGAATGTGTCCAAGACAACAATTCAATGACGGAATAAAAAAACTACAGCAAAAAGCAGCAAATAAAACGTGCTAATAAACGTTAACGTTAAAATTTGTCTCTAAGTATTTCACCAATGGATCTTAAATATTTCAAAATACAAAATGGTGTGTACGTCAGGAAATTTCCTTTTGTGTCACAATAACCAATGTAACGTAAAAAAAATTAGTAACTGAATTGATTCAAACGTTAACAAAAGAAGTAGTTACCATTGAAAGTAGTTATCAAGCAAAATTACTTAGGCCCGGTTTTACAATGTCGGTTTAACTTTGAGCAGAAGCTTAAATCCTTCACAACAATTGTTGAAATAATCGTTGCTAAGGGTTTAAGCCTCAGCTCAAAGTTGAGCCGCATTTGTAAAACTGACGTTAGTGACTTTAATAAATCGAATTGATTGAACTAAATTGTCTGACGCAAGGGTGAGATATAAACTAGGCAACCGAAGTTGCACAAACGTAGGTTGAAAGGACAAAAGGTATGCTTTGAAAAGACGTGTCCGGATGTGTGTTGCAACGATCAAGCGAAGTGACGAAAAGAAAGGTATATTCGGTTACCTTATACGACTGAACCTACGGTGGTAGTCGATAGTTAAATCCCGAAGCTCCTTCGAGAGTCCTACCAGCCTTTCGGAGGAGACACGAAGCGTAAACGATGTTCGAGATTCAGCTTCGAGTAAATAAACTTCCTTGTTGGGACTTCAGTTTAATACCCAGTGATTTATCAGATCAGGAAATGTAATAGAACTGACATAATCGCAAACGAGATAAGACTTGTCTACCAGGACATCAACAATTTTAAGTAAAATTTCCAAAAAGAAAAGAGAACGAACTCACCAAATCAGCCTAAGGAAAATCCAAGCAAATCAGTAACAAGTGCCTGACCTTGACACCAAAGAAATGTTTCTCAAGCGAAGAAAACAATTCGCCCTTGGGGAAAGGTTACATCAATCAAAATAGGTTAACACTGTTAGCTTCTGAACGAGCAAACTTGAATGGTCGTGTGCCCCTTAGCAGGGAACGTTTTACACTGACGCGCGGAGTCGAGAGGAAGTCAGGGCTGCCATTTGTCTAACAGAAATATTTACTACCAATACAAGCGACTTCGACCATAACAGAGTTGAAAATTGGTGGCAAAACTGAAGACGAAACATGGTCACGCGTTGAACAAAAAAATTACAGAGACATTTTGGTCGAAAATCCGATGACGCGGGTAAAATGGAGAGTGTAACTCGCTCAGTAGAAGCAGCAAATGAGTTAGAAGCCAAACTAAGTAATCAAAGAGCGATAAGTTTCCAAAAAAGCAAAATTTTTGGTCGAATATAGCACAAAAAAAACTATCAGAGAAATGGTCGGGTTTAGGTGACATAGCGCGACCAATGTCATGCAACTGAAGGAAAGTGGGCCCGTAACAACATTCAATTTTTTGCAATAAGAACAAGTATCGTGTAGTGTGTCTCTGAATGGACATAACTGTATTTTTAAACTTCCTTATTTCGCATTTTAGGAAGAAAGTATTACTTTCTACAAAAGAAGTTTTGCTTCTTCTAGCAACTCCGAAAATTTCGAGATAACATACAGGGTGGTTAGAAAACGAGACAACGTGAAATTTAGTTAAAAGTAAAGTATCTTTTATTTGAAAGAAACATAAAATTATTACTGGAAAAAGATGTTTGTAGTGTACATAAAAGCTTAGTTATTTAATCTGAACGTTGGTTGTATTTTAAAGTTGGTTTCTCTTGTCTTCATTATGATTAATAAGCAGGGAAAAGAATTCAGGCCACTTGTTCCGCGATTAGTACAAAAATTTAGTACTCGAACAGTATCAGCCTCCTCCACATACAAAATTCATATTTACCATTTCACAGCATTCCAAAAATCTGAAGAGAACTTTTTTCACGATTAACGTCAAATGCAACTTTCTTAAAGATTTCGTGCCGTTGTATCTTTAATGGATGATATATCAATCACAATTTAACTAAAAACCTTCAGTTTACCCCTGGTAAACCTTCAATTTACCATGGAAACAATTGTCTTCGTACCGGTTCGTACCATGAAAATAAACCAAGAGTTTAAGTTTTGATTTGAGTATGAATTAGGATCAAGAATCCTCTTGAAAACGCGAAAACGCATTAGACATGTCATATTCATTACCATGAACATAATTCATCTTCTAACATAATTCTCCGCCTATGACAAGTCTGTCGTAACAAACATAAAAGTCATAAATCGCTTTTTTCGTTTATTTTGACAAAAGATTTTATTATCTTTTCTTCTACATTTTTCTTCTCTTCACTTGTTTTGACATGAAATTTTATTTTCTTTTATCTTCAAGGTACCTATGCTGCAGAAAGCTGTATGTTAGTTTAGTACCGTAGTTTCCTGCTTAAATCTCTGCCTTTCCAAGAGGTAACGACCATATTAATGCCAAGAATTTTTCATGCTGCTCATAAACACGGCCCATAAAAGCACCACGTTTATCCAGGCGGCTCTAAACTTTTAAGATCTGGCTATTGTTTGTTGTACATACAACGAAGACTCTCCAAAGCGATATAATTCTGCTTTTAGTTTATCTCGATCGAAATTACAGCCGAAAAAATCCCAAACATCCGACCTGAGCGGCACTTAAACCGGAGTGATACGAGCCATTCGATCGTTGGCGCGCACACGTGTCTGACGAGGGCAATTAGGTTAAAGAAACATCGGCTGTTAATGTGAGCGTGAATGTGAATGTGAATGTGTACGTGAACGCACACACACGAGCTTTGTGTGTACAGGTAACAGGCAACCGATACCTTCATTGTTTACCGCGGGCCGATGGTTGCGTAAGACGATAAGATTGCGACAAAATTAAACGGCACTCCGGAGTTAACGAACGCAAATATGCGGTAAAAGGAGCGATAAATAAATTAACGACTTTGGAAGTTGGGGAACGGCAAAGAAAGAAACGTGACCAACTTATTGCCACCAACTGATTAACAAATTAGTCAAATTAGGGACGACAAATTTTTCGTTATCAGTCAGTTAGAGACAAACAAGAAACACATTTTGTTGAAAACAAATTAAGATAAAAATATTTGATATTTTGAATCCAATTTTTCCAGACAGTTTTTAGATCATCGTATACTAATTGCAAACTGGTTCAAAATTCAACGGATATTCAGATTCAGAAAGAGTCCCAGTTCTGTATTTTCAAATGAACTTTCTTATTCTGAGAGGCAGTGATGTCGAGGGATGATGACGATGAAGGGGCTTCACCGGGTTCGGAATTCACAGTAGCCCGCACATCGGTTTACTAGAGCTGAGACATAATCATCGTCCTCCTACAATTTAGTCCCAAGTAATATGTTTTCCTTAGACCCGATGTCTCTGAACGTCCCTGCTGAGAGGTAGAACAAAAAGAGTATAAGAAAAGTTATATTCAATATTAAGGGCCACAACTCGGATCCAGCCCTTAAACTTTTTTGAAGCGGCAAAGAATTTACCTCAATAGATGTTTCGAGCAAAAACTGTTTATAAAAGATACATATGATATGACAGCATACAATCTTCATTACTTTTAAGACTTCAGTTTATTTTAGTTTATTTTTAAGTAGCATGATATATTTTATATGATGGATTTAATGGCATTCGGTATCTGTATTAATCTTTGTAGAAAGTTATTGTTACAATCATTTTTCGCAGTTGTCGTTGCGGTCGAGTAGACTTCCCCTTATGCACGCATGTTAGGGGTGTTCATTTACGGACGGCCTCTCGTTCGGAACGCGTGCTCCTCTCTCTTGTCTGCCAGCAACGAGACGGTGCGATTGTGTTCATATCTGTAATACGCAGTGAGTTTGGGGGTGTTTTGGAAACAAAGTTATCGTTGAGATCTGTGACTCTACCGTCCTGTACGAAGGTACTCACTCGGTTAGTTGTTTTCCGGGCTATTTTTGGGACCGCATTCTACGGGTTTGGTGGACGTGAGAAATCCTTTTCCTTTCCCTGAGCAAGGTAATCGCCATTTTGTTTTTCCATCTTGTTACCTGCTTATTTTCCATGTGCGTCTGTCTATTGCTCGCGTTCCTTAAATCCTCATTTACCCCCCTTGTAGCAAGTAGTTTAAGGCAGATTTTCATTGACACTTCGACCCCGGGTGTTGACTTGCGTCCAACATCGTGAGCAACGGCTGAGCTCCGAGAGCCGCCACATCCTCCACGTGCCTTCGCTGAAAATAAAAGATAATGTCTCCTCCGTTTTCGGACTGTCGCAGTCACCTCACTGACATCTCGTTTCGAAGGAAATCTTCAGTAAGAATATTCCAATTTTTTTTCTCACCTGAGAGACTGCGTGTGTGACATGCATATTGCCGGGCATGCATATTGCCAGTGGAAGAGATTGAGCTGAGCTACGGAAGTTTCAGCAGCGAAGAGGAACGCGCTGTTCGTTAGGCAAATTAGCCAGGCTAGTTTAGTCGCGTTCATCATATTTATTAATCATATTTATACCGTTTGTCCTATTTCTTTATTGTTTTTCATTTTGCATTCTATTTTTGTATTGTTCATGTTAATTGTCTTGATAGTTGGCTCCTTCACAGTGCGAAAAATTTACATAGTTTTGGAGAGATTTGTGATTGTACGCAGACACGAGAGTACTCACGCCGGAGGAGAGGGTTTCACAGAACATAATTGAGATTTCTCTTCTTTTGAATTCCCTAACGATCGCCACTAGGGGTAATCCAACGGAGAAGTGGGTCCTGGGTAGTCACATACTTCGGGGACAAATAGGGATACATTTTTCCGGCTGTGTATCACCGACACTTTTTTTGCGTAACTATTGCTGGGTAGCACCCTTAATTCTAACACCTTTTGAATTTCCTCACGCCCTTTCCACTGAGTGGGCATCTTTATATAGCTTTTCCCTACACCGTAGCCTCCGAGAGAAAGACTGACCCTGCTTCAGAGATACGGCAGGTTACGATGTTCGCAGGAACTTTCCTTTTTTTCTTTTGGGTGTCAAAACGATCTAAGCGCTCCTTTTGCTACATTCGTAACATTATTTTGTAATACAGAACGGTTTTTCATATTACAAATTTGTTAAATTCTTAACTGGAAAGATGCTAATTTAATTATGACTTCATTTTATAATAAAGTACGATATAGAAGTTACATGTTGGATAAGCTGGACTTGTTGAGCGCTCTTCTTTTAGAAAACATAAACAAAATTCCCAATCTTCTTTGAGTTTCCAAAAAAATGATCTGTCGGGAATTTTGAAATGGATTAGGGAATTGAACTGGTTTTCAATTGGAACCGCATTACAATTACTTCTTCTACTGCCGACGTGTTCTTCATTGCAGAAGAACTTCTTCAGGGCTGGTGCTTTACCATTCCAAATTAGCGCCACTTAATTAAAAGCAGAAGGAGGAAAATAGTGCGCATTTAAAATTACCGAAAGGTAAAAGAAAGTAATTGGGTTCATGGCAAGGCGCCAGGTGGGTCAGTGGTAACAGTTCTTCATCTAAACTATGGGAAAATGTAAGTACTCTCAAATTTGTTTTCATAAAAATAATAATATAAATAATATAATCTGCTTTTCCTCTTAATGTCAATTATATTTAATATATTTCTTCCTCAAAGGCTTTCTTTTCGAGATATTCCGAATTATTAGTTTAGATGGCTCAGCCTGATAGTTTAATCTAAGTACAAGAGAAAAGTAAGAGTAATTTTTAATTAAGGTGCAATTTGTTTTGATTTGTTCTACCGAAAACTTTAATGATGAAAATAATAGAAGCAAAAGCTAGAGTTTGTTAATTGAAATTTAATAACTGTTTTAACTGTTGAAGCGTATAAATTTAATTAAACACTTTTATCGATGTGTATGTGTGTATGTAGTACCTACATATATGATGCTTCGTGACGCTTAAACATCGCGTTTACCAATAATTATTACACATATATCACATAAATTAAAATTATTTCTTAAAACCTCTTGCAATTTGAGTTAGACTCGTACGAATATAACACGAAAAGTCAAACAGGTTCCAAGCACGTTTATCATTTTTTACTTACATGTGTCCCTTACTTATAACAATTAGAATATTCTAAAATCTTTATTTTCCAAAAATTAATCGAAATTCGAATTGAATCGGTGAGTTCGTAATGGTGTTCAGTCCAAATTTACTGTGTTGAGGAAACGACAAATAACTTTTACTAAATTTTTATTTTAAGTAATTATTGGCATCAGGAGGCTTCAAATATCATTATCTGAAAGAATTTTAAGTCAATAATTCACTTAAAATCAAAATCTAAAAAGTTATTTGTTGTTGTTGTTCTCAACAAAGTAAATTTGGGCTGAGCCCCGTTATGCACTCATCGATTCAATTAGATTTTATCAATAGATTTTAGTTGCATCTTACTGAACAATTTCAAGACCAGAAAACAATTTGGCTTTCTTAAACATTTTCAGTGTCTGTAATTTTCTCACAATAATATTACATACCAAATGAAAAACTTCAAAGATTTATAAACAAAAAAAAATAATAAAAAACGAAAAGTTATTGCTTTAGATGATAAGATCTTAAAACTATAACAAACTTAATTTCTCCTTCAATTTTTTTTTTTCATTAAATATTGAATATGAAACTCAGAAGTGCAGCAGCATAAAAATAATCTCTGAACTTTTGATGATAAATTGTTCCTTCTCGATCAGCTTAGGTCGCCCATTGCATATGCTAAGCTATTTAGTGTAGATGCGAACAGACTGACCTCGGCGAGGTTACTTAAGGTTGATTCAGCTGACCGTTACAATAAGGCCGCTACCCCATTAGCCGCTCCTTCGCATCGCGGCCACCGTGGAATTGATTGTGCGTGTTTGCTTACGGTTTGCGCCGTCGAGTTCTGCCCAGCAACTTAGCGATATCCATTAACCCCGGTCGCTTGAACTACCCCGACCGAAGATATTTCATTACGGGGTTCACGTTGCCGTTTGGTATCTCTGGACCGCAGATTTTGCGACACGATGGTCCTTTCTCAGGATGCCGATTACATCTTCGCTTTGTATTTCCACTTCCTTAAATATTGCACTATGCTGAGTATTATAAATCATTAGTTTGTGAGGGTAACATTTATCAGACTCTGTTATTACAATGTCACACTACGGTTTTACTACATAGTTAGCTTTTGATGTGTACATGTACATATTTATTTTATTCTGCAGCATATCCCTATATTGCATTTTAAAATAATCATATTAAAGCGTTGTAAATTTAGGCAACCAATATAACACTCGTGGTTGTTTATTCTCAGCTTGTCATGATGACTAACTCATATGACAGATATTACCGTGAAATCTGTGAGAAATTAAATACCTTTTAAAAATTTCAATGACTTAATAAGTTTGTTCCTAGAGAGTTTCTGGCTGATCAAGCTCATTGGCTCATGATTATGGGTCAGGAAATATTTATTAAAAAAGTTCATCGTAGAATGTGGTGGAGCACCATCTTGTTTATACCAGGCATCTTGTTGATACCAGGAGCTTTCAAATTTGGTGTGTTTAAGGAACTATTGAGTTATGAAGAAGATTTAAATAAGAAGGATAATTTAGAACGCCATTAATAAAAAAATTACCAATCAGTGTGTTATTTATTATTCTTAACTAGACGTTTACTTTTTCTCTTGAACTGCATGTGAGTGCAATGCAGTAAATGTAGGTTTTCTTGTGCTCAGTATATGATGAATTAATCTTAAATTTGTATCGAAAGATTCATTTCAAAGTGGAATAGACCTTTAAATTGTTTGAATTAGTGGTATTAGTTGCCAATGGTTACCATACTTTAATATGATTAGTTTAAAAGAATCTTTGGGGTATGTTACATAATAAAATAATAGGAGTATCACTGTATGTGCTGCATCGTAGCTCGAAGTTACAGTTTCTAAATTTTATTTAAATTTCACTATCGACATCGTTTATATATAAGTTCCATTAAAAAATAATCATAATCGTTCCTTATGTTCTGCTCTTAATATTTTTTATTTTCAACAAGAAGACACAAAAGTAATTCACTAGCCAATTTTAGTTTTAACAGGTATATTAATTGAAATGAAATGAACGAATTCATAATATAAAAATAGTACTAATGACTGAAAGGTAAATGAACGTGGCTCCAAAAAGTGTGTAGGTTTACAAATGATAAGTACAAAAGCAGCAAAAATAACTGGGTCGTAATCTGAATCGGATTGATTTTAATGCCATGACGTAGGTAGATGTACGATTTTTTTTTTCGAGTCCCGGTGCCTGGGGTAATTAATTGGCAGCTTCGGTGTTAACGCTTGGCAAAACATCGTAGGTCGTTAACTGTGTATATCAGAATTAATTTTTCAGCACGTTCGATATTTACGAGGTGTATTAAAAAACAATTTCTAAATTGGAGTGCGGAATTTGTTCGTTCATATTTTCTTTTTGTGAAAACACATCGATTTGTTAGCTGATACGGCACCGTATTCAAACGGTTTACTTTTTGTTCATGTCATCAATTTGTAAAATACACTAAACTTTTCTTCAAAATTATATTTCAGAAGAAAATTCAACTGCAGTCATTTTCAATTTTGATTGTACACTTACTGATTCGTATTTTAACTTCATCAGCACTAAAGATTGTTGCATTAAGCTCAATGTTATTCGATATTTTTTATTAATATTAATACATGCAAAGAAAATTTGGTATAAACAGTGTATTTGTGAAACGCAGCAAGTCATATCAATTAATATAACTTTAAGTCAAAAGTTAGTCATGTGATGACTGAAACTGCAGTTTATACATTAGTAGATACGATGGGTAATTTAAGGGGTAGGAGCCATTTTTTATACCTGACCTGTAAATAGAGGAAACGCGATTTCAGGAGCAGTCGACGAAAAACATAAGAACAAGTTTGTCGAAAATCATCGTATTTAAACGTAAACAAATTTGATGTGCGAGTGAATATAACTAATGTTAATTAAGTAGTAATAAAGTGAAACACAACCATAAGAAACTTGAACAGATTATTAATATAATTTCTCAAAATATTTTAATTACTTACATAAATAAATACTCATCTCTCCTGTCAAAGTTTGAACATTAAACATCAACCATCATCATGCGTGATAAATTTGCGCTTCATTACTGTCAATATCAAACAACAAACCACTGCAGAAATTAGTTTGTCCTAAAAAATTTAAACAAAAACAGAACTTTCGTGAACTGTTGCAAAATAAATACTGTTAATAAAAAAAGCAAAGTTTAAAAAATAAATGATTTTAATTTAACGAGAACTTCATTTCAAATATAAATTGATTTATCATTTATAACAATTAAAAGGAGACCCTTTAATTGTTATAAACAAAGTTAGTTCCATTTCAAATATAAATTGAGCATTCACTTATAACAATAACAAAGAGACCCTGTATTGTTATAAACAAAGTTAAAAAGCTTTAGACCCTGAACCTAGAAAGAGTTTTATGGTATATAAATATATGCTTTAATAATTAACAAGAACTGTTAATCCAAATACACAATAACGTAGCAATATGCAAAGAAAGAAAGGAGAACACTAGGGATCGTAATTCATTTTTTTTTTTGCAATCATTGCGGAGGTAACTGAGATAATGTAGAATGAGCTCCATACTTATGTCGCTTAACGCAACAAGTAACCCATTTTACGGGAGCTTGTCATATAATTTAACAAAAAAATTCCCACTTATATTCCTACTGTTTAACAGCAATTAACCTCAATTTACTTTGAGGTTTATTTTTCTTCATACGTAAGTAATAAGAAAGACACATTCTATTTCTTGCAATATTTTCTTACGTTGAAATTTTTAAATGGTCGTATAGAGAATTAAGCGAACTAATTGCTAAGCACAGATAAACCGTAGATAATGAAGTGTCGGTCAATTTCTGACAACTTTAAGGCCCGGTTTTTTCACCTCTCGTTTACTTTAATCGCTGGTTTATTTCAATAGTTACAATTATAGGGACAATTGTCATTATTTCATAGAAATTAATCAACGGTTAAGGTTAATCACAGATGAAAAGACCAGGCCTAAATCAACGAAATTATGACTATAAATTGTCACTTAAGTAATTTCGACATTTATAATTTCGAATTCGTGTACGAGATATTCTGTTGGTGGGCATAATACATGATATCATGGTACAAATGAAGGGTAGTAAAAGCAGACGCATATGGAATTAACATTCAACTTATTAAACATTTTGTAAATTTATTATATATTCCCCTTAAAAATAAAATATTCGAGACGTATATATATATCCTGATGGTTGCAGTTATCGTGCGTTATACCAATATTAAAAAAAGGCAACCCGGATAAATGCACTAATTATCGACCTATTTCTTTAGTCCCTGTGTTATCTAAAGTTATAGAAACGGTAAAGAAAAATAGAGTAGTTTCTTTTTTTGAAACGCATCACTTATTTAGTAGAAATAATTATGGCTTTCGTAAGAGTTGCTCTACTGTCACTGCCATAGATTCACTAATCGAATACATCACCTTTGTGGTCGAGATCCGAGAATACGCTTTTTCAGTGTTCTTTGATCTTTCAAAGGATTTTGATTGTATCTCACACGACATTCTAATATCTAAGTTGAAATATTATAATTTCGATTCAGTCAGCATAAAACTTATAACGTCTTACTTAAGCAATAGAAGGCAAATTGTTCGATACCAAGATAAATACTCTGATATACAGCTGTTGTTCCTCAAGGTTCTGCCCTAGGACCAATCTTGTTTTTGCTGTATATTAATGATATTGATCAATATGTAATTAATTCAAAGATAATGCTATTTGCAGATGACACAACATTATTAAAACGTGATGTCAGTTTCATTAATGGGACCCTAACATTTGCGGAAGCAGTAACAAATATTAAAAATTGGTTTTTAGCAATAAACTTAGTTTAAATGAAGACAAGACTCAATTAATGTATTTTTCCTTGAAAAATTGGGCAAATAATTTCGATGGTGTGAAGTCCATCAAATATTTGGGTGTTTACTTAGATCCCACTCTACAGTGGCATGAACACGTAGAATACGTTGCAAATAAACTAACTAAAACAATATACCATGTCGTACGCAATTTTAATATGGGGCCATTGTTCTGAAGCAACAAGAATTTTTTTACTTCGAAAAAGAATTATATGTATTATCGGTCATAGAGAGAGCTGTAAGGAAATTTTCAAAAAATAAAAATATTGACATTCCCCTCACTTTATATTTTAGAATGTTTAGTTCATATAAAATCAAATATTAATAATTATATTGACCACAATACATATCATGAATATGACACTAGACAAAGTTCAGATATAGTAGTGCCCCAACATAGACTAAATAAATTTCGCTATGGTAGCAATTATTACGCAGTTAAATTCTTTAATTGTTTAACACCTGAATTACGTGAAAAACCATTGCCACAATTCAAATCTACAATCAAAGAGTATCTGATGAATAACGCCTTTTATTCCTTCAAAGACTTTCTACAGCATCCATATGTCATTTAAAAAATACATGTACTGTCCTTTTATGAGTCTGTTTGTTTCATGTATCTAATATATGTATATTGTAACTAAAATTTTATTTACATTTATTTTATGACGTGTACCTTGTGTATTTATCACCAATAAACATTACATTACAATACATTAAACCGACAATGTGTGCATTTATTGTGGAGTACGATAAACTATTCAATCTTGTCATAATTCTTAATATCGGCCGATATTATCGGCTATGATTTACTAAAATATCGGCTGACCGATATATCGGGTACACCCTTATCGGTGCATCCCTATTAAACAGGCCCATTGTATAAATAAATTTTGTGAAAGCTAAATCATCCAACGTTTATGTGTACACTTCTGCTATAAAGTTTTCGGAGTACGAGACATGCCACTGGCAGTAAGAAATTTTATGCTTTGCAATTATGAACCCTATAGCTTTTACAACCGTACCTGCTACCCCGATAATAAAACCGGTCATCGCAAACACAGCGATTTAACACAGATGCGAACTTATTCAACCAACTTGAATAATCTGCTATAAAGACTTTCATTGTAGTTGGAAGGATAAGAAATTTAACAAAATTTATTTTCTAAATATTATAACATGTGTAGTAAATAATGTGTGCATTATGAAATTAAAATTTCTGAAACTTTGGCAATTGAAATTAAATAAGTCAATAAAATAAAATCTGTTATTTTTCGTTAATTAAATTTAACTTTCTAGTTTCATTAAATACACATATGTTTTGCAACTAATTAATAGCTTTGTTGAGCAGAACTTCTTAGCATTTATATTATTATAATAAGAAACAAATTTAAATAATCTAGCTCATTCTATATATTTTTTCAAATACTCAAAAATCATTCACATATTTTCACAAAATAAATGTTATACGATTTAATCATTTTCTTTTAACTTTTAGATTAATGAAAACTTGCCAAACTTTGTGGATGAACTTTTCAACTTATTTTACTGATGTCAGATTTGAGAAGAAACTAAAAAGAAGAATATTATTTTTTCCCCTGTGGCGTAGAATGAAATATGTATATTATTTTTAACGCAAGTATTGTAATTTTTAAGTATTACACATATCATTCTATATTCTAGGAGTTTAATACTATATTTGTTAAGTTTCCTAAATTTGTATGATTCTGAATAATTTTAATGAGTTAATTATTCGATCAATAAGTATCATCAGTAAACTTATTATTTAAATGAAATTAAGTTATTTTAAATTTATTTCACTGTAAATTCTTACAATATTATATGATACCGTATAAAAAAGAATAACATACACTGGAAAAAGTATTCAAGACTTTATTATTGAGAACAACGAAAAACTTATTACAAGTAAAAACAAAACTAAAGTAAAAATTAACAAAACAATAATTCACGTATATATTTACAAAAAAAAAAAACCGACCCAATAATACTGTGACATATTTCTTAATAATAAATTAGTAGACTCTATTATTGAGAACAACGAAAAACTTATTACAAGTAAAAACAAAACTAAAGTAAAAATTAACACAACAATAATTCAAGTATATATTTCTTGACATGTGAATAAGACGTGTATGATAAAATTGAATTGAAAATATCAATATATTAACATTTATAAAATAAAGATGACGTGAAAAAATGTAAAATATAACGGAAATGCTTAAATAGCATAATAGAAACCGCTTAAATAGCGACATCCTGCGATCGCTTCTGCTGACGAAGCCCCAAATAGAACTGAAACAGCTGTACAGAGGAACGGGACAAAATAACTAGAATCAAAATTGTGAGGTCTTCTATTTACTTAAAAATAAATAAAATCGAACATATGTCCTAATTGTTATTATTTTCTTAAAATTATGTGAGCTTTCCGTATGGCAAAGCTTGTCGGTGAGCTAATAAATCACCCTGTATTTCATATTTACTAAAAATCTGTTTATGTATTTCTCGTAATGAAAATTTTAGAATCCACAGAAAAACATACACAAACTACAAACGAATAAAATTTTTGTGAAGTCAAACAAACCAGAAGTGTATAAAGGCAGAAATTTGGTATAATTATAATTTTTCAGATTAATTAACATCGTCGATCCTTTATAGCAATTTAACATTTATATGTCTTTATAATATGATCTGAAATCCTGTTATTTAACAATATAAAATATTCTAATTAAAAAAAAAACATTTTTTGTTCAATTTTTAAGTTAAAGCAAAAGAGAACAAACAAATTCGCCACCGCGTCCGCGTTCGCAACCGCGCGTCGCCTCAATAAATACTCGGAACCAAATACTGGCAACGAAATTCAATAAACCATAAACATCTGCACCGGCCGGGGTTTAATAGGACCTAAGTAAACAACCCTCCTATCGGGGTGCGGAGAAAGTGTCTCTGTTCCTTAAGGTTCTAAATATACTAGGCCCGTTTCAATAAGGTTCAAATTCGAACGATTTTATTGCTTTTCATTTCGAAACTTTTAAGCATTAGTGTACATGGTGTCTCAAAGGAAACCCAGTTGCACCAATATTTTAAGCAAAGCTGAAATTTTGACTTGTGTTTAGAATATGACATTTTGGTTAAGCTCAACAAAATATCACACATTCTGATTAACACTTAAATGAAGTTTAAGTATCAACTACGTATCAATTAGAATGTCAAAGACATTGTACTCTCCAAGCATAAATGTCATAATCTAGACCTCACTTAAATTTAAGTTCTGCTTAAAATATTGATGAAACCGAGCATTAGTTCAATAAGAACGACTTAAATATAATTACACGGAAGTAGGATTTCTACTACATTGCGTTATTAAATTATTTAGGTTCACTCTTGCTGTGCAATTTAGCTCGACAGATTTTTATTGACTTTGAAAGTACCGCATTATTCAATTGAACATTCAAGCGTGTCAAATTTGCGAATTTTTACGGCTTAAAACTCATAAAAGTGCAAATATGGTTTTCACTGTGCAGCGATAAAAATTTCATAGCAAAAGTTGATCTAAATAATTTATTAACGCGTCGTATTTATAATTTTGATGTAGTAAGTATAAAAAATTAACGCATTTTTATAACTACTCCTTGTTTCTAAACGCCCGCAATCTTGATCTGCAGCTTTAACATTTTCTTCCTCTTTAATTTTTAGCGGCATTGATTTTTAGGTCTTAGGAGACTGACTGGTACACGACAGGCTCTGGTTAATCGTAGATGCAAATGATTCAAATCTAATATTTAATTATACTGAATGACTTGTACTCGCAGTATCTTCATTTTGGGGACCAGGTTCTTCATTAATGGGGAACTGTATTAATTTACTGTATTCTTGATGATAGAACCATACTGTGTATGGAACGAGACGGGCGTCACACTGAAATTTATTGTTTTTTTTTTAATTAATGTAGTTTGTTAATAATTTGAGTTAATTACAAACTTACTTATGTCGAATCCGCAAACGCAGCCATTTCTAAACTAAGGCCGATCGGTAGCAGAGCATAAAGCACACAAAGCAAGGCAAAATGTCAACTTAAGTTTCATAAACAGAAAAAATAGAATAGAAATTGTAAAATAATAACAAATTTTGAAAAATATTTTATAAAAAACGACAAGAGTACAAGCTGAAGGCTTAATTAATACAAACATTATAAACTAAAATGGTCTTACATCACAAAGTGAACATATACAAAGACAAATTAAAAATTGTTAAAATTATTGGATGAAATCTAAAAAGAGAAAACGGAAAAGTCAAATGCCAAAAGATTTGAATTTATTCTAATTAATAGATGAAAAAATTGGAGCTGATCTTTTAATAAGGTAACTATCCTTCCCATGTAATGTAATCAGTTAATTTCGCCCAATCTAGCCGAAGCTAAGTGTTCATTTAAACGAAGAGACAAAAATCTACGAGTTTGGTTTATACTGGGTGACTCAAAATAAGTGTCCGACCCGTTAACCATAGGAATTACATAACAAAACAAAACAAAAAGTTTTTATGCGTTGGGGGTCTAATATGCATAGTTTGTAAGATAAAATGTATTGAAGATTCAGATACAAATTGGTTGATGGGCACTGGTACAGCTGTATTGCGTCACAAGAGTAATGAACCCTCCCGGTGTAGAAGGAAACACTAGTGTTTATTATGAATCGAAACTCTAAACCGTTTTTGTTTATGGCTTTTCACGGAAAAAACGTGTAACACGCAATTAATTCATTCGAATATGGAATGTATATGTACACGTAAGAAATGAATCATGGTTTCCATTTTGACCTCAAAACAGGTTTACATTTTGAAATGTCTCTGATAATTTTCTTGCAACTTCTAATTTGAATATCTTTAGCAGGTACGTTCGTAACGGGTCGGACATTTATTTTGAATCACATACATATACAGCCAGGGACGAAATAGTGGGTACGGAACAAATTTTCATCGTATTAGAAAAGGATGTAGAGTACACCACCATTAAGAAATTATTCATTTCTGAAAGAATATCAAATAACACACTTTCAGAATACCGTGATCGATTTATTATTGTAGCAAGTATAAAGGGATAAGCAATTGCAAAAAATAACCAGAAATTTAGACGCCGTACCCACAATTTCGTCCCTGACTGTATGTATAGAATTACAATCGCCAGTTTTTTATGACATCAACTTCATTCTTCGTATATTCAGCAGAGCTAAAATATTTGAATTATTCGAAAAAGTATCTTTAACCTCTTCATGATAGTTAAGGTATTTTCTTAATTTATCTGAAAACTGAAATTCGAATCCAAAGGAATATTTTGTTGAATCGGGTAAACTATTCGCTTAATATTTTTTTTGAGTTTATTTTTTGTTACATGAATATTGTTTTTATTTAGAATAATAGTTTAATTTTATTTTGTATTAATAGAGAATTATATTTATTTTAATTGGGCGTTGTAACGTTATTTAGAGTAACGTTATTTAGAGACATTAATACAAGATAAAATTAAGCTGTTGTTCTAAATAAAAGCGATGCTGACATAATAAAAATTAAACATAAGAAATAAGTGTTAAGCGAATAGTCGACCTTATACCTTGCCGAATATTCATTACTAGGCTTAGGATAATTATGCATTCGCATATTTGCACATGCAACTGCATATTTTGAAAATTTTTATAAATAATTATAATAATAATTCATTATCGCATAATTTGCTGCATCTTTTGTTTTAATTGCAAATTTGTCATTATCTCTTGTTGCTAAGTGCAAACCGTAGCAAGTAGTTATCTCAACCAAACTCTAGCCAAACATGTGCAAGAAATTAAATTAAATTATTATTATTATTATTTATTTTATTTATTTTTGATGCACGTGTCTTCAATCTAACCATTGCGTATTCTTCCAAGAGTCGATTCCTAAATGGCGCGAACAATTTAAATTTAAATTTTTGCAGCACGCAACTTATCTCCGCCACAAGAAACAAAAATATTCTCGCCTACAATAGGTGCAAATTTACTTTTCAGAATTTGTTACATCATGTTGTAGTTAAATTTATTTATAGTTTATATTTATAATGACTAAATAAGAATTAAAAAAAATATTTGTTTTTTTAACAGAAAAATAAATATGTGTTAATATAAAAGATACTATTCTATAAAAGTTAATTTTTAGTGCATAATAATAATTTTATTAATCCACAGGACCTTATTAAGGTATAGAACCAGTCCAGAAAAGAAACATAAATATTGCTTTAACATTAATAAAAAAAATTACACAATGTAACTGAATAGTAACTTTTGAAAATTAACAATTTTTTCAATTCGCGTTTAAATTGCATTATATCAATGGTTTTGAATATAACTGGTAGCTTATTATACAACGTAATGCCTTTATACTCGGGGCTGTTTTGAAAATGGCTAGGTTATGCTGTGGAATCTCGAGCATATTTAAGAGCATATTTTGGTGCAAATTTGCATGCATATTTTGAAGTTCTTTAATGCATAATTATCCTATGCTTATTCATTACGCTTACTACTTCGATGAATTCTATTCAAGACATTGAGCATTTAAATCAAAGCAGGACTCGAAAGCGCCTGATCGCCAACTCCTACGGCTCCCTTCCACCAGTCTGCTGTACGAGTTTCCATTTTCTAGTGATGACCTTTCAATAAACTGATTTGGAAACCTAAATTTTATAGTGACTAGAGGCTTCTCTTTGGTAATTTCTGTTCAAAATTTATGTTAATCACTAATCTCACGGATAATTCTTTGACTTTTAATTGTTTTTCTTTTCAATAATTCGTTAACAAGGGCAAATCGAAACTTTTACCATTTCTTAATTTAAATTTACTTCGGCTTCCTAAATAGAATCCCATAGGCACCAGCATTTCTTTTGAAACATCCTGTATATTCAATCTTACACAAAAATAGTTCTAGCAAAAGTTTCCGGTCGTACGTACTACAATCCTAGAATTTATGCACGTGGGTTTCGAAACGCCGTCTGAGCAAACCGACCGGCGTAAAATTAAGCTCCCATTTCGTACTTAATCTCTTTGGAAGCCAATGCGGGAAAATTATCCGAAGCAGCGCCGCTTAATTTATTTAAGCCCGTCTGTGAGTAAGCATTTATTAACCGACCATCCGTTCGGCCTGAAAACACGTTGAAATTTATTATGAAGTCGGACGTCTCCGGCGTCGCTTTTTTTAAATCCCACTTCCGCGCGCGTGCTATTTTTAACGCACCGAAATGTTCATCGTAAATTAAAAGCGAAAGAAACATAAATGCTGTGAATTAGAAACATTTATCGTCAATACGGCATTCCATTGCCGGCGATGAGAGGCTCTAGAGTTTTAATTGGATCAAAGCTTTAATGGATGGATTTTTCAGTCGGGCGGCGCGAAAGGGTGAAACATGAAAGGAAGTGATGACATGATGCAATTTGCTGTAATCAAACGCATCCCGAATCCCGATTGTAATCTGGGCATGTAATGCGGTTGTAATGGACGTAATCACATGGCACGTTGTGTTTTGTAAACCACCGGCGGCACCAAATAAGCCAAGCACATGGTTGAAAAGATTTATCGTTGTAATGATGCATTCGACGATTTATTAAGTAAAAAGACGTACAGTCATCAAGACTGAAATAAATTCCTTAAAACTTGCTTAAGAATTCAAATTCTTAAATTCAAAAATTATTATTTGCTTCTAAGTTTCTGTAGGTTAATACAGTGATTTGGGTCATTGGCCCAACAGAAATAAACAAAGATTATTTTAGGTGTTGTATGTAATACGCAAAAATCAAATTTCTAGAAACTAAACTAAGCCATCTAACATTCTAAAGATTATAAGTTGACTGTTTAAACATAAATTTGAAAAGCCATTTCGGTCTGAATGAGGCCATACATTTTCCAGTAAATCCCCTAAAAGTTAAACAAAATTGGCGCGAACTTGCTGAGGCGTGTGTCGCACATTAGGCGCTCATTAGCCGGGAAAACAACGTTCTCGAGTTACAATTACTTTTCCAGTTAATGGCGCACCATAAATAATTCGGTGGCACTCACCTTTATTCGTCGACAACCTTGACACGTAAGGGTCAAACGCTCGCCGGCCTCATGTCGCAGCAGGAAGGGCTTGCACGGCGTAAAATTCGAGGTGCTATAAAGAAAATTCCGTGTTAGGATTTGTCCTCACGTAAAAACTTATTCTAGGGGTGTGGATGGTGAAGTACAAGACTCACACTCACACTCATCCACATACACCCTCGTAAAATATTAGGCATAAATTTTTCATAACGCCAGGAAAATGCTTAATCACAGTTGCAAAGGATAATCACCAGAGCTAGGCGGAAATTCTTGAAACGCGGCCAATTTACCTTCCACTCTACTGACGCATCTGACTCCGTGTCGGACACAAAATTTAATGAACAATGCTGTAATGCCATTCACGGTGTGCGTGCGACACACGACGTGCTTCTGAACAAAAGTGCTTGGAGTCGATCAAGAATTTTCGCCTAGCTCTAATAATCATCGGTGATCAATAAGCAACTGCTTAACACTGACAATTACTGTCGTGTTGTCTTTGATTGGAGTGAAAGGGGTCGTTGGGGTAAAAGTGAAACATTAATGGGACATCGCCCGCTTGATAAATATTTATTTACGTGGATAATCCACCGTTCGTTCTTCGGTTTCATTTGGTTTGATTTGCAACTGTTTTGCATAGGCAAGTACTACCTACCCTCTCGTCTAGTCAAATTAATATTTTATTATTCGCTTTCATGTTTGCGCGTTGTCCTTTTATTTAGAGAGCAATCAAATCAAACACAAATGTATTTATTCGATGGCGGTTTTTACAGAGAGATGTGTTCAATTTGTACTCATTAATGAATGATTACTTCATCAAAATTTAATACAAACAGCACCGACAAATTCTAAAACAATATGAAAAGTAATAAATGTGATGTAATGGTTTTGTTGGGCGCCAATTCATACAATTTTCTTTTTATTTGATGCGTGAATTTCTTTATGGTTTTAAAAAGTTGCTAGCTCTCACGTTGTATGGCAATTTATAACAAGACTTTTTTAAGTTGGGAGAAAGCGCCTTTTTCACTAGTTAAAAAGTCAAATTTCTCGATAAGAGTGGATTCGGACGCTTCGAACGAGCCATCCCCGCCCTCAAATGTATCCTTGATCGTATTGGCGAAACAAAAATTCACTCACAGAAAAGCGCACGGAAAATAAATACCTAATAAGTCATACTTGTAACGTTTAGCACGGTGGGGGTATACTTCCCCGCCTAGTGCCCATCCCTTGTCTAGAATACTCTGGGAGTATACCTATCCCTTGTTATTATATGAGGTTGAAACGAGATGGGGATGCTCTGAGAACGCTCTAAAACTTTATTTTCTCTTTATTTATCTTTTATTGTATTAAATTCAGAATTCACGCTTATTTATTCATTCATTAAACATTAAAGAACCAGAACTGGACGAGTTCGTTCTTTGGCCACTTCAGCTACTTTAGTTTGAAACATTATTTAAAAAAAAAATTCTTTTTACTAAATCAAATAAACACATAAAATTCCGCCCACTCATGAATAGCAGTGGTGGACGATAAGCTTCTATGAGAAACGCAACTATAGGTTTTACTCCCCGAGTAAATAATACCCTTTTCTTAAGCTTCGCGCATTTGATGTAATACGATGTTGAGAAAAATCTTTTGGTTTCATTTTCTGATGAGCTCGTGGGAAGTTTTGAAAAAAACAATAACAAACGACCTAATTACGCCATTTAGCAATCGAAAGCATCTAGGGTAGAAGCGCGTTGTAGGTACGAAAGAGGAAATCGCGATAGTTAGAATTAGTTAATTCACAGACTTCGGAAAGGTACGCGTAATTTTTTCTAAGCTTGAAATTTGTGAACGGAAAGCAAAAGCTTTCCTCGCGCTGTGAATTTGTTTTCTTTTTGGTATATTTAAAACCGTTCCGAAGATCTTTCATTTGATTTATATAATATTATTGTGTTCCTTAAATAACGGATACGAGAAGACCAATTTAGACTCCGATTGGTAAGTCGATTCAATTCCGCTTAACGAACAAACTAATCACTGCAAAAGATCCAAAATACGTGTCTCTCTAACTCTTATTTATATTATTATATTTTGCAAAAATTCATTTTTCTATGTCGATGCTGTCAGATTTTTAAAGATTTATTTTGTAACACGTTATTGGTTTTTATTTGTTTTTGTATTATCTTTTTATTATTTTTTTTCAATATATTTGTTAAAATCACCTTTTTCTTTTATTTCATTAATTCAAGCAAATTAGTCCAGAGAGGAAATCTTCGTAAGACAGACAACGAGAGTGGAAAATTTGAAAACACCGCTGCGAGAACATTTTTGGCTATATTTATTCAAACTAGCTAGCGAACAAAAAAATGCTTTCCAATGGTAACTAGTGGGTCAAAACAGTAGGCTGGGTTAGTCTTGAGGCTGACCACCCCTAAAATTTGTAAAAAAATAACTCATGTTGACACTGAAAAAATTCAAAAACCATGTGAGAATCAAGAGGGGCGTTAAAGTATCAAGGATCAAGGAAAAAAGTGGAAAAAATTTGTTTTGTTTTCCGGACTAAAACGCTGATGAGATTTCATCTTCAATCACAAGTTATTTTCTTCTATTGTTGGTTGTTCTGTTGCTATTGTAATATTTTGACTGCATTTTCACTGCAGCAGCTCCGAAAACAATGAAGGAGATCTGATTAGTTTATTGATTCAGTGACAAATAGAATGCAAAAAGTAAAAATATGTCAAAGATCGAAGATCAGTAACAATTTATCGATATCCACAACACTTCGGTAACAATCGAGAGGTACTTTCACGATTGGTTGAGTAGTCTTGATTTACTTGCACAATTTTCTCTATCTGGTTTCTTCTTCCGTCGCTTCTTTCAAAGTCATGTCATATGCCTCCTCTTAAATTCAAGTATGCCTTTTTGCAAGACCTTTTGAAGTTAATTGCCTTCTTCTCTCCTCCGCTTCTCCTGTCTCTTACTCAGAGTCTATTCTTCTGTCTCACTTCTTTCTCAGTAATTTTAAAGTTATTATACTTAACTCGATTTGCTTTTTCGCAAATTCCTAACTTATTCGTCATTCTTCTTTCGTTTTCCTAAAACCCTGTGCAGGTTCGTGGAAGGCTTTAAAGAAGCTTCTCTTGTAGCCTTCCACTGCTTTGTCGATTGTTTACAACTTGTCAAGTCTTTTTACGTCAATTTTATTTTTTGCCGTACGTTTTTTGTACTTTGTTAAAACGGCAGAATCCACCATAGTTTTTCATTCTCTTCTGCACTTTGAAACTCGGCAAGCATCATTTTGTTGTCGAATGTCTCTCTTTTGCAGATTGATTCAGTAATTCAACTTATGAAACAAAAATTAAGGTTCTCTTAATGTTTTCTGCTTCCTTTTTTGTCTTCCTAAGACATCGATTTACACAAGACCCCAATATCTTTCCACTGGGCAAAGACAATTTAGTGGATTGCTGTCGCTGTTTTTCTATTGGTCTCGTTCCAATACACTGGTTTAAACTAGTGGCACGATACAAGATCTGGCCAGAAGATTAAAGGTTCTTTCAAAAAGATATCAACAAGCGTTTTTGAAGGCAGTCCTAAAGATAAGTTTTCGAATTGACGGTACTGTGGAGATGAAACTACAGCGTATGCTAACACATGTGCAAATTTCCTGGAAACAACTTTTCCTGCAACTACTTTTTTGGAAATTTGAATTTAATTTTCTTCTCAAATTGTTCTAGAGCGCTTGTCTTATCTCTTTTTGTATAGGACTCCTTTCCGGACTATTTTGAAATTTCTCTAGTGGCTTGTATTTTTCAGGCGTGTGTACAGAATATCTCTTTGAACTTCCTCTTGATTCAATGAGATCTTGTTTATTTGACAGATATAACAAATCACTTGCTTACTTGCACTTACTTAGAATTAAAAGCAAATAGTTTTATTTTTGACAATATTATAGCTGAATAAAGTTGCCCGGATTTTATGGTATAAAAATTTAATGCAAGTGCAATTAAAAAAAAGTCGCCATGCTCGGTGTGCGACAACCTTTAGTAAGTAAGCTATCAATTAATCAATCAATTATTGTGCAGACATTGTACAAAATGGACATTGCTATTTTTAGTACTGTAAACAACGAATGTAAAAGATCAAATTGATGTATTACCTGGAGAATAAAGAATTAAAAATTTAATTTAACTACACACAATGAAGAACGAGGGTGAAACACAATATACGTACCACCAATATTGTGTGAATCTTCCCAAAGTCGCTAATAACATTATCGATTCCCCTCGAGCGTCCGTATTTCATACGTCCCCGGGGATTCACATTACTGTTTGTCCTTCGCGCGTCATATTATCGGTTCGTGCGGAAACTTCCATAAAATTTAGATCGCCTTTCAACAGCCCTAATAATTTCGAAAGAAAAACTGACCACCCGGAGGAAGAAACGAAAATTCGGGTGCATTATTGAAACGAAAAAGAAACCAGCAACCGGATGCTTTTTAAATACTTCCGTTTAAAAATGCGGCCCCGCCGTTCGATAAATGAATCCCACGCGTTCATAAAATTTAAGAGGTTCCCAGCCTGATGGCGGTTGGTTTATCATTTTTTTAACAGGCGCGTATTAATTTATTGTTTTAATCAATTTGATGGCCGGTAAAACGTCGTCTCATAAATATTTATGGCGGCACTTTCGAAATTTACATTTACGTGCCTGCCGAGATTCCTGCGCGAGCGAACACAAAAAATGTCAAATGTTACTGGGAAAAATGCCCTCCGGTACTTTTACAAATGAACGGAAATTTAAATGAAATCATAAAAATGGGGCGAAATTCCGATGTGAATTATGAAGCTGGAAATTTTTAGTAGATTAAAATTTCACACAATGAAAGAACTTATCATCAAAATGCATAAGTTTTTATTGCAAACTAAACAGAATTGTTGTTAAGTGTAGTATCCAATTGGTATAAGTACATCTGAGAAAGAAAGATAAACAATAATTAAAATTAATTGAATGAAATAAATTCATTCACATGTACTAGGAGGTACTCAGCGGAAATTGAATTTTATAACCAAATCAACTCAAAGACCCTACTCACTATTTTCATTTAATTTTCGTTGCAGTATTTATACAATTTACACGGAACAACAACAACAACATTAAAGTGTGACCTCTTTCTACCTCTTGAATTCAGATAAAAGCAAGGCCTTCATCTGCCACTACCATCCACGTCAGCAATTAAATTAAGAACGAGGGGTCAAACGACCAGAGCTCGACGCTCACAAACAATCCCGCCTCAGAAAGCACCGAGCAAGCAGTGATGTCACCGTTTTATCAACTCCTCAAGGCAACAAATCCAACTCGTATGTCACAGTAGTCCCACCGAGAAGACTGTAACTTTACCAAGTAATTGATGTAGCGCAAATCTCCACGAGACAAACGATACGTTCCAGAAGTTGCAGCCGCAAATTGCAGTTCGCCAATTAAACACATTCCAGGATTTGATAGGAAGAAGAATGCGTCTGGGTGAGAGAAACTCCACCTGCTTTACTCGGCTTAAAAAATAAACCAATCACTGATGATGATTTTCGAGGTGATGTGATGACACACGATATGTATGCCAACCAGTTTGTGGGAAGGCAGCATGTGCGGGCTTTGATTTATGATGCAACATTTTTAAAAGAAAATAGATGTTTGTAAATGGGGTCGATGTAATCCCGGGGGTGGAAGCTAGTCCTCGGAGTTATTTAACTGGTTTGAGCCCTCAAATAAAGCAGTGATATAAATGGATAACAATGCAACTATACTTTTCTGAAACCACCATTTTCACTATGTACCATTTATATTTTAATTAATAAAATAAAATCAACGTCCAAGAAAAAATGGATATTAAGTTTCGCAGTTGATCATTTCAATTGTGAATTGGCGTCAAAAAATTCAAAAAGCGATGAAAATGGCGCAAAATTAAAAATATGGAAGAAGGTAAAAGAAACAAGAACATCCACTTGCCGAGATGGAATAATGCCAATTCGAATTGGCAAGATCATGAAACTTGAAGAATATAAGCAACATCATCAACTCGAGATTCGGCTGCCATCTCGAAAGATCCTCTTCCACTGCTATTACTTGAGCTGTCTTTGGATAGTCAAAAAGAGAACGCGTCCCAAAAATCCATGCATTAGAAGAGTTGTTACTAAAAAAAAACTTAAAGAAAACGACAACGAAGTTAATAAAACAGGTTGTTCTCTCCGGCCAATGAAGCATCTCCTTTCTAAAAAATTTGACTCCAAATCAACACAAATGGTCGACGAGAATTGACTAACCAATCACGATTGTTACGACAAGCTTACAGATGTTGAAGAAATAGTTTTAGAAGTTGTTGATTATGCGTGTCATAATTATCGAAATATCTTTTTAGAATACGAAGCTCCATCAAGTGGTGGAAAACTGAACAAAGAGATCAAGATAGAAAATGGACGTAGGCCCCTTTGATGGTAAAGCCACTTACTTAACGAAAAACTGATTTGCAGAAGTCTCAAAAGCTGGCAAAATTTATCCATAATATGGCATGAAGCTATCATAAATTACGTAGTTAGTCGAAAAATTCTAAAAAAAATATACGAAAATTGTAACGACCGACTCTGAACAAAAAGAAGTCAAAAAATTGAAGAAGATCGATTACAAAGACCTTTTGGTTGTTCATTTCCTCGTCCTAGTACATCCACAATCCCTCAAGTGATACTTCCTACCTTCCTTCAGACGCGTGGTATGTTTTTGAAAAGTATTACTTCGCAGAGCTGGAAAAATGATCGTCAGGCAACCTGGAGAAACTAAAGGTTCAAGAAGCTAAGATGTACGAAATCGAAAAAACTCAAGAAATCGTGTCAGCCCCCTACAAAGAAGAAAAGAAGACCAACTTCTCGCTGCAGGGTCTTTAACAACACGTCTTATGATATTTCAAACTTCTCTTAGACACGTTTATATTTTAAGTAAATGTAGAGCACGTACAGAAGGGGGTTGGAAACTCACTTTTCATCCTCTTTTATCCCCAATGCTGTTAGCAATCCGCACGATATTGAATTTCGATTTCTTTGTTAGTAGCGTCCTGGTTCTAGCATGAAAAGCCAGAAATTGATTTCCAAATTGTTTTCCACGAATAGCTCGAATGGCGTCTACTTATATTTTTTGGAATTATCGAAAACTGTCCACTCCTTAGCTCTTTCTATGTTTACTTAATCGTCCTTCCTTATTAACGTTTAAATAAAAATTCAAGGCTTTAAATCACGAAATGTATTCAAACAAAAGAGAAATTTAGTACCATATAAAAGATTACAAACAAAATAACATGTTAATTTAATTTATTAATTAACTGATTAAAATTTTGCGATTGACATAAAATTAAAACTGGAATATGAAAGAGAGAAGGAAAGATTAACAAAAATCAGTTTACTTCTAAAAAACCTTAAATGCTAAATTTTAAGCAACAATGATTCTATTCTATTTAAACTCACCCTCACCGATCGTGGATGCTTCTTAGACACACTTTTAAATTTAAATAAATTAGGAAAATTGATGGATTAAAAAAAGGAGAATTTTGAAAAAAATTCAGGAGGCGTGTCACTAAATTATAATCAGAGTTGAAGAAGCACTTTTCTAGATGACAGGAGTTCGTGCCTCGGACAACTGTCTTGACGAACTTCTTTCTGATCAGAAAAGCTACCTATTTATTGGGATTGGATGATCTACTTTAGTCTACGTCAGCTTTGCGTTAGGCGTTGGTATTGAGAACAGACTTTAATGACTAATTCTATTTTTTCTAATATCAAGGTTGGATTAAGGCTCTTTTGCAGCAATCGTCAGTCCTTACATAATTATTTCTTTTATCGCCGATGTTCCAGCGATATTAACGCCCTTGATCTAATTTCTCGATACATAATTACATTGCAAGCTTGACGAATGCTTTCGTTGCATAACGCTGCACGTGTTTTGTATTTTCCATGAATCATGATACGAGTTCTAATTTAATAAAATTTCCAAATTAAACAAGTGTACTGAATTATAAAAAAATAACAATCCTAAGAATCCAGATTCTTACATCAAGATTGACTTCAAAATGTCTGAGAAACTGACGAAAGTAATTCAGAAAATAGCGTCAGCAAATCTGTAGAGGTAAGTTGTAGAGCAGTAGAGTAAAGTCGTTAAGTGCACGGAGATCTTAAAAATCATTGAAAATAAAACTTAAAAATTTACAGAAAATGGTTATAACAAAAACAGGGTAAAAACTGGGGTTAAAGTGGAAAAATTGAAATTGGATTATTCAACACTCGATAGTTCAAAAATAAAAGTGCAATTAAATTATGTGTCGGCTTGTACATAGATAAACAGAAATCGATAGCACAAAGTATCCATTTCAGGCTTTTAATGGCCATCGAAGTCATTTAATTTTTTTTATTGTTGTCGCAACAGTATCGCTTACCATCACTTTAACACATAAAACCCGCCGCATTCATCTCTTTGACGATTCAATTAAACGCCAAATGTTTTGAGATTTAATTAAATCGCATTTTTCTTCAGTGTTCGAAGAACAATTAAGGACGACACTTAATAGGCCCGTCCCTTAATCACAACGAACAGGCAAATCGAACCGCTCAAGTTTCCCTTACAGAAATTCAAAAGGGTGCGAGGAGGAGCTGGAAGGCGAGGGTGATTGATTTTATTCGGGCCGAATTTTTCCTGCGCTACGTGTTTTACGCTAATTAAATTATTTATAATCAAAATACTCCGGCTCACCTCGAGCTCCTGGTTCGTAACGAATTTACCCCGCAAGTGTAAATAAAAAATTGCGCTCGCGAAAGTTAGCCCGAGTTCGTATGGATAATTTATGAAGCGCTGGAAATACATCGTGGACGTGTCAATGGCAAAGCTTTTTCGACTCGCTCCTTGTTTGCACTGTTTCAGTAGCTTGATGTTGTTTTTTCTTTTTATTTTCGCCTCCGTCGGTTTCTGTCAATATACTGTGAAATATCTTGCTTGTCAAAAAACTTTCCCCAAAGCGAAAGAATGAAACCACTCACTCATATAACGCAATAATAAAAAAAAGCTTCAAAACAACAACAAATCCGAGCGGAATGTTGTTGTATGTGCATGGTTAATTCATGGTCTAAGCGTGACACAGCGGGTTTGAACTCTGCACATCACGCTACAAATGCAACAATGATTTTCCTGTTCTCGAACGTGAAAGATGAAAGCAATCGAATGTTTTTCGATTTATTTACCACGTCTTAAAATGTGTTAGTTTCAATTACCCCACTCGATTTATCTTCGTTAAAACTTCCTTCCCCCAGTTGTTTTAATCTTTCAGATGAAATACAAATGTATTTTTTTATAAACGCATCCTAAATAACTCAATAAATGACAGAGGAAGTTCTCCGATTTCATATTCAAAGATTAAAGCTCCTCTCGTAGGTACATTAAGCTACATTAAGCTTCAATTCATTTTTATGTTTACGATTTTTATTTGTAGTCGGCAAAGAAGATGTCAAGATCAACTGCTCTCAATTTGTTTAATCGCTTCCTTCTGGCTGTTAAGTTAAAACAAACCAATCGAAATTCTTCTTGTTTTTAATTTACTAAAAGCGATGCAAACATTCGCTTTCCTTTTTTTACTACGTCTTACATTATTTGCATTTCAAATCCTTTTTACCTAATGGCTCGCTTTCAGTAATTTGCTGTTATTTTTTATATTGGATTCATCTTATTCAATTTGCAATGGATTCCTTTTAAGACGATTCTTCTTTTAGAATTTCTTAAAAATTTCTACTATACAGAGAGCATGTTCTGTAACGGGTACACATTCTTTGTTTAATGACTAAAGATAGGCGAAAATTCTCTAACGACTCTTCTGCCTAACTTTATTAATGTCCTTTGAAAACTTGCCTTATATACCGTGTGTCTCAATAGGGGCGGCGACCAGCGATATACAGCACACCGAATTACCTACAGCTTCGGGAGAAAAGAAATTATAGTGAAAGTGACCAGGTGAAATTCAAAGAGAATATTTGTAAGTATCGGAGTTGATCGCAAGGGGGTACAATCAATAAGCTAAACAATAAAAAATAATTTTACTAACAAAATCTCAGAATAAGCCATAGTTTTGGTACTGTCATTGGAAAGCTGAATTAATTCTGTACAACTTTGATTTTAGACTTATTATCGTATCATCATTAATAAGAGTGGAAGAAAACGAAAAAGGTTGAACTAATTACTTTAAAAAATGTCATAACTTCTGCAAATCATTATTTCTAGATCACCGGGCATGTCATCTATCTGTTCTGACTTATGTTAACACAAAACAATATACAAGGTGTCCCAGTGCTCCGATGAAGTGGAAAATGGCATTTTATGTACATTTTTTCACAAACTTAATGAACAGATTAAACAGCGACATCCTACGATCGTTTCTTGACCTAACATTGCAATAGGATTGACAAACTGAAGCGATTTTGCTACATAATAAGTCATCCCATGCAAGAAGGCCATGCCTTATGTCAAAGTATAATTAAAATTTTTAAACATTTTATGTTTATCGTTGTTTTTTGAAAAAAATTATTGCAAATATTTTCGATTGCAATGAATCCATCGAGCAGCCTCTCTACAGCCCTATTTGGGGCTTCTTCAGCAAAAACGTAGCTCGACATTTCCACTGATGTTCACAGACTGCTCGAGTGATACACTGCAATCAAAAACGATTTGTAACAATTTTTTTTTAGAAAACTTAAATGAAATTTACGCTGCAGCAAGTCTGCTCAAACTTTCGCACATTATAAGATCAAACTCGTGGCCGCCTGAGGGCGTACCTTAAGCTTAACGGAAGTTGTGCAGGATCGTAATATGCACAATCTAAAATTATTCTGCACTATACAGGGAGTTTCTTTATTAAATTACACATCAAACTTATATTTCTTTTTTTAATGGGACACTGCATATTTTATTACATATTTGGGTAGCATTTTGAAGTGAAATGAATTAAAATTATATTAGGGTGTCCAATAAGTCCTGAGCATTTTTGTGGTATTCTATCTCGCGATATAAAATAAATGTAAGATCAGTTGGTAATTTTTGTTTGTTTTTTAAAATATCAAGGACACTTGTCCGTAAGCAATTTGACGTTTCTCAGTTAAGTAATTTTCGATTGGTTACATTCTAGTAATTGATTATCATGGAAATCGTAGTTTAATATTATATGAATTTAAGTATGGACATTCAGCGGCAGCGGTCACAAGAAACACGATATATGCAGAATTGAAAGTGCGGGGACGATAAAACCACTTGTCGGCGATGGTTTCGCGAAATTTCAGAATAGGGAGAAGGTCTTAAAAGTAAGAATCGTTCGGGACGACCGTTAGTTTATAATCTTGGAAGACTTCCGATAAACCATTGAAGGCAATCCAAAGACTAATGTTCAGCGATTGGCAACCGAATTCCAGGTGTCAAATTCAAAATCATCTTCAACGTATTGGAAAAGCGAACAGAAGACCCCAGAAAAAAGTTCCCAGAGAATTAACGGCTGAACAGAAGCAACGACATATCGACCTGCGTCGTCAATTACGCCAAAATGCTCTCGATGGACGAAAAATGGATCTTGTTTCAAATCCCAGATCATGCTAATCAATGGATCAGACCTGGTCAACCTGCTTTACCAGTACCAAAAAAAAATTCTTTTGGGAAAAAGGTGTTTGGTGGAATTCAGAAAGAATCGTACATTTTGAAATGATTTCAAATGGTCGTAGTATAAACGCCGCACTTTATTGTAAACAATTAGATCGAGAATCTCTGCGTCTAAATTATCCTGCATTAGTTAACAGAAATCAGGTACTGTTTTTGTAAGATAATACAAAACCGCATACCGCACTGTTAACAAGGGCAAAGCTGAATGAATTAGGTTGGGAAGTTCTATCTCAACCACCCTATAGTTCAGACCTTACGCCATCAGATTATCATTTGTTCCGCTCAATGGAGCACTTCCTAAGAGGACGGAAGTTTGAAGATATCGACTATGTTGAAGTTGCTTGCCAAGAGTTTTTTTAACTCGAAAGAGCTCCCCATCTTCTACCGTCGTGGAACTGAGCTTTTAGGACAAAGATGTTTGGAAGTTGTTGACAATAACGGCGCATATTTAGTTTAATTGTTGATTAATTTTTTAGAAAATAAATATGCATTTATTTTTTTAAAAACACGCTCAGAACTTTCTGGACACCCTAATACGATAATTTATTATGATATTTTCAGTAGTTTACGAGTTATTTTGTGTTTTCTGTAAGAAACCGTTCAAATTCAAGCAACTGCCTGAAGATTATTTTAATGATAGCAAGTTGAACTTTGGAACAGCCATTTCGGAAAATCTGAAATTTCAAATCAATTACTAATTCTGAATGTCGGATAGCCATTAACTAAGATAGAGCTCGTTTCAAGAATTATTACTCGGTTATTTTCAACGTTACGCCTGGTGCATTATTAAACAAGTGGAAAGCCCTTTTTACTGGGTTTCCGACGATACCAGTAAGTTTAATATCATCAAAGTTACAAACTTACAAAAATTCGCTTTACGACATTCTATTCGATTCAAGCTGTGTAAAATGGTTGTGTAAGAGTGTTGTACAAGACAGTTTTGTGCATTTATATAGGCTGTCATCAAATAAGTTTCACATATTAAAACTGTAAGTTCTTCATCACTTAAGAAAACGAATTCTGCATATCTTAATTTTTTTGGTGAAAAATGTAAGAAATTAAAGCCCCACAAGAGCCCGGAGTCTTTTTGTTTGAGAACCTCTGACCGATCGTGTGTGGATTTTTCTAAGCAAAACATTATATTATAAATAAAACATAAAGCAATAAAGCGTCGAAATGAAGGGCACTGGGTCAATAAAATCTTCGCTCAGCAATTCCATACCAAAAGAAAATAAACATCCATCACGTTTGTTTCATTACTTACTGGATTAATTAAGTTAATTTTCTGCTGACAAAAGTGTAACAATAAGTAAAAGTTACGTCGGTATTCATCGTCCCTTCATTTATGATTTGATTATTTTGTTTTGCTTACACTGTATAAATAATTGACATCGAGGAGTATCTGACAAAAAACCTATCTTTTACTTAAATTATTGTGGAATGCTTGTTCTTTTTACGTATTTATTTATTTATTTAGTCTTGTCGTTATTGAAGACTCTTTAGTTATTCAATAAAGAATAAAGTTTATGTTTATGTGATTCACACTAAGATCTAATTATTGTCGATTATCTAATAAAACAAATTTAATTCCATATAATCAGTCAGAGTAGATTTAAAATGGTCTTCTTTAATCAAATTGCAAAAGTGGGCAACCACCGAGACACTATGAATTTGATATTGTGTTTACACAAAACATCACAGCTTTTAAAAATGCGATCGAGCACTTGACCTTGACTTTTGCTGGAGTTTTATTTAATGATGTCTTTACGCACGATGGATCAGAAGTTCTCAAACAAATGTACCAACGCTCCTTTAGTAGATCATTTTTTTATTTTTGAGTTAGACCATTGATAATTGCGGCATTAATTAATTACTTGCAGTATTAATATGTGAAACTAGTTTGATTACACCCGGTAGTGCTATTTTTATTTTTTGTCATTTTCTTTTCATATCAAATTTCTAGATGTTGGTTTCAAAATCAATAAAAACTCTGGGCGTCACTAAAAGATCATCAAAGATCATCAAACAAACTACCACCTCCTATTCAATTAACTTATAACAATAATAATTTTATTTGTTACTTAACATGATTGCTTACAGGATGAATTTCTCTAGAAATGAAAGAATTAATATGGTTTTCGTTTCAAAGAAGTGGTCGTTACTAATACAGTTAGTTTCCTTGCTAAAGAATAATTTCCCCTAATTTCTCAAACTAAACAGTAATGTGTTTCATTTGTGGAGAAATTCAACCTGGAAGTAATTTATACAAAATGACAAATATGATCATTATTATTAATAGTTAATTTTTAGTATTTCGAATATTTCAGTAGTAAAGTCTTACGGCTAGCTTTTATTAGTTCTGAATGGATACTTTTAGAAATTTGACAAAAAATAATAGTGTGACTTATAAATGTCATTTAATATTGCAAAACTTTTTGACAAAATATACTTCCCCGGAACTCTGGGACTCTGTATAATTTATGTAGGACGATCAGAATAATAGGTTGCCTATATTTTTTCTATCTTTATCATTTATCTAATTTAGGTTAATTCAAAATAATACTAAGAATTTTAAACCCATCACCTTGAATTATGTGAAGAAATAGTTCATTCTATTTTGGTGGAGGTGCCGTAATGCTTCCATATTCATTTCTAATAACTAAGTTTGTATTCAGTGCTGAAGCTTTTGAAGACAAAGATATAACCGTATGCTTAAACGAGTTAATTACTGCACAAACTTGCCTACCTACGACGCATTCAGAGAGCTTCAGCCCTTTCAAGTTTTCAAGAACTTCAGAACTTTTATCTCTCTTTGTTCGCTCCTCACGTTTTGATTTACCCACTCCTAAACCTCTTTCTGAAGTACAATTTAGTCAAATCTGTTCTTTTGTTTTCTGATGACGATGGCTTGGCGTTGTCGAAATGGTGAGCAGAATTGAGACGAATTTTTCGTCCTAAGTTGGTTTCAAAATTTTTAGATTATTAAACAAAAAATTATTCAAATATTTAACACTAATTACGAAGCCTAATACAATGGAGAAACACAAATACAATGGACTAATAATATGCTATCCAGATAATTATTATTTCAGCGAGGATAGTGTAATTGAAAGATAATCTACTATCCGGTCCCATGTGACCACCCATATTAAGCGACCTTATGTTAATACATAAAATAAAGTATATCAATTACAGTAATAAGATAGGAAGAATTAAATGCCTGATAGATAGGAACTAATTTAATGATCACGCACGTTTATGTTCGCTTTCATTACTTCTTTCGAGTCGCCAAAAAAAAAAAAAAATTCTAGGAAAGGCCGCTTATCTACAATTCTTCCAATTGTATTTCAGATAATTTTAATTAGATTTCAAATTAGTAAGCTGTATTTAAGAAATCATCAATTGTAATTCAGATGAGCAAGTTGTATTTCAGAAAGTACTAATCGTAATAAGACAGGTAAATTGTATATCAGAAAACGTCACACGAAATTCAGAAAGCATCGTTTGTAAATTAGGAATGTTGTCATTATTTATTATCTGAAATACAAATGATATTTTCTGAAATACAATTTACTTTTCCTGAACTACAATTAATACACTCTGAAATACATTTTACATTTTCTGAAACTAATCTGTTACTTTCTGAAATACACTTGAAAACGGTACAGGCTTAAGAATCGGAAATTGTCTTATACAATCGGTATAATCTAAATAAGTAGACAGTTCTGCCTAGCAAGATACCGAAAGATTAAAGTTATTTATCCGTCACATCTTGAATAACTTTACAATTTCATTTCCTCGAAAAAAATTACGACATAAGGTTAGTGAAAATAACGTGAAAGGTTTATGAGTCATGTACGTATTACATTTAAGCTTTGTTCAGTGTTGTTAAAGATACATTTCTAATAGTATACAGATACAGATACTTTGAGAAACATGTATCTAGATGCAGATACAGATACTTTTCCCGGAAAATATCTAGATATAGATACAGATACAAAATAAAGTATCTGCATTTTATTAAGATACTTACAAGTGTAAAATTCAATAAGTTATGCAGTAGTGGAAATACGGTGTTATTTGCGATCCAAATCGTTTTTTGTGAAAATTGACGGATGAAGATGTGAATAATATACACGTTAAAACCTGTGATAAGTTTCACAATGCAAATAATACAAATGAAGTCGATTCTTGTCTGATGATAATTGTAAGTAAAAAGCTTTCTTTAATCTTGAACCGGACAGATAAAAAAAACACTTTTTACTAGCAGGTTTCTTCAGCAGTGTACCTAGTATCTTCTAAATAGAAAATATTTTGTAATAAGTTGATCAATAAGTTGATAAATAATCATCTCATTTCAATCAGGCCAACGTAAAATATAAAATTATCAATAGAAATGATTCAAATGAATCTAGTATTCTTAGTTGCAGAGCGTTTGAGAGCATTTTCGTAATCCAGAAAAGCTGATAAAATTAGTAATATCTTTTGATTTTCTTCTTTTGTCAATTATTTTTCCCAATTTGTCAAATCATTTTCAAGTTTCTGAACTGTCAAATCATTTTCAAGTTTCTGAATTATCAAATCGCATTTCAAATAGAAAAATCATTTGAAAAACTGGAAACCATAATTGACAAAAATGGAAAATCAAAACAAAATCGAAAGTTGCATTTCCGCCAAGATTTGCTGTTTTTATGGAAGTTTAAAAGGTATTTTAGTATCTCAAATGAATTAATACTTTTGTAATTGTATCTAGATGCAGGTACAGATACATTTTATTAGTAGTATCTAAGATACATATCTAGATACTCAAAAAGTATTTAGATACTGTATCTAGATACTTGCATCTAGATACTTAATAACACTGGCTTTGGTTTACTTTCAGAATTTGTTTAGCAATTGTAGACATGGGCATAAACCAAGTTTTTTATCAGACGAGGGGAAAGAATAACTTGTGCCTTGATTTTTGGAAAGTTTCGCTAATGATGTTGCCAGTGTCTTAAAAGACTTGAGATAGTAAAGTTTCGTCTATGGAAGAAAGTAAATTTCAGAACTAAATCTTTGAACTTTCCAAATTCCTGTCCAAAATAGGACAAGGACAATGTTTTCAAGTCTACTACTTAATCTTAGTCACATATTTTTATTCAAAGATTTGATAATTTATTTTTTCAGGCTTTTGCCAAACTTTCTTCGTTCAGTTGATTCACGAGGTAATAAAATTCCGAATATGACGCTACAATATTTGTATCCAATTACAAAGTTATATCACTGGATGAAGTGATAGTTTCACATGTTAGAACCACACGAATTTCTAGTTTATTTGATGAAAAATTTTCTAGAAGCCCGGCATCAAACAAAATTCCTGTACATTTTTCTAGTGCCTTAGACACCGAAACATCGTTTTTAAAAATGGTTCTTCTAATGTGTACCCTTTGAAAAATGTAGAAAAATGTAATTTAGAACAATCATTCAAATATTGTGATTGTTCTCAAACAAAATTGGTTCTTCTATCTTTTCTTTCGATTTCTTACACATGTATATTTCCTTCGTTACAAATGAATGATTAGATCCACTATCTAGTGATGTTCCGGATATTCGTGTCCGTATCCGTATCTGTATCCGCGGATATTCGCCAGGAAAAAAACGGTTCGATGCATTTTTAGACTGTTCCGTTCACCTTATTTGGTGCCTACAAATGTCAGTATCCACGGATCTAGATACAAAGAACCCGCATCTGTGCATCCCCGGATACGAATATCCGTATACTTGTTCGCATCCGCGGATTTTCAACGATCCGGCACATCACTAGTACTATCTAATTTAATTATCCAATAAAAAAATTTGAATTAAAGTCAGAAGTTAAAGCAGCACTTTCTATATTAAATAAACTTTCCGGTTGATTAAATTTCAAAAAAAAAACACCCTTGAATGATTTTTTTTTATCTGTGGTGGTACTTGCCTAACGGAGTCTCAAGTCATGGGCTTGTCAAGACCTCAGAAGCTTATCTTTGTGTTCAGAAAATGTTCCATGGCTTTGTTATATCTAAACCTCCTCGCCGTTGAAGGGGAAGCAGTGTCGAATTTTATCCTCAACACTGAAGGGTACCTGAAGTAGATATCAACCGCCCCGGAGAAATATCCCGAGCGTAATTCGAACCCACGACACTGCGATTGTAAGGTCGGTCCTTTACCACTTGGACCGTTCAGGCGTTTTATTACTGTAGAAACTAATTCCAATTTTTAAAAATATCGTTACATGATCACCGGCATTAGGATTTCTCTAGAGCCAGTTTTCAGTCGGGGTTTAACCTCGTTTTAACCTCGTTTAAGCTTCGTTTTGCTCCTGTAGAAATAATAGTCCATAGAATTGGCCCGTTTTTTCCATCACAGCTTAACTTTAAGTTTCGTTTTGTTCCCATGCATGGTAAGAATTGTAAAGACAATGGTTTCCATTGGAATATAACGGAACACTAAGTTAAATCCCGATTGAGGAGGAGCCGTCCCTTAGTGTAGCATCAAATCGGATGTGTCCATTTTAATTTTGAACACGTCAGGCGAAGAAAGTGAAAATTTTTGAAAACTTGTTTTGCAATGTTTGTTTTCAGTTAAAGAATTTGTTTTCCTTATGTTTTCAAAGTACTTATCTATACTCTGTTCACCCTAAGAATATAGTAGGAGTATCGTACACTCTCCCTCCCCCCGTTAACACTAGCGCGTTGCGTAAACTGTTTAATTCCTAATAACGCTAACTTGGCCGGCGATTGGAGGGAGATAGTACGATATTCCTACTATGTTCTTAGCGTGATTGGAGTATAGTACAATTGAAAGAGTCGCTACCATTTTATTGTCCTGCAAGTATATCGAAATCACTAAGAACAAAACAGATTTATGACAGCTGTCATCTCTTGTTCTATTTAAAAAAAGTTTAATTTAGAAAATGTTGCTATGTGTTGTCAGATTCGTACTTACATTTCGTACGTAACAGCTATGTTTTAAGTTAAATTTAATTCGCGGTATGTTATGTATTGTATACTTTCTGTTTTGTTCAGTTTTTGTTAATTTTGGGTCAACTTGATCGAATTGAGTTGCATAACACGTATAAAAAGAACTCCGGTAAAAACAGGACGTCGTCGTCGTCGATTCGTCCCTTTCTCCGACTGCAGCGAAAGAAATGTTTTCACGTTACATGACAGCCATAAACTCTCGACAACTCATCCATCAACGTCGTCGGCGTATAAAAACGATATTGACGGTGGATTTGAGATGGCATTTAATGATTTCCGCGTTTGCGGAGGCAAGTCAGACGCCGAACACGTCCCCGGAAAAACTCCGGGATTTCTCCGGAATACTAAGCACCGCGCCGCCGATTACTCGAATCCTTAACCTAGATAATGAAGACGAAGTCGAAGACGTCCTCGTGATAAGAGTAATTCGGTGATGCACATTGTGTGCGTGCCAGTTCGTGTGCAGCTGCCCTCCTGGAACTCGAAGGTCGTATTAATGTTGATGAAGATAATGAATGCCGGTGGGCTTGGCGCTTCATCACGCGCTCTAAATGAGCATTAAGCTTGCTTATACCCCGTTACAATAGGGTGCTAGCTCTAGGAGACGTTTCTATTAATGACATGTAAATTATGTATTCGCGTGGTAGCGTTTCCAGTAATTATTTACTAATTCGGCGTCTTAACATGAACGCGACACGAACGCCCTACACTTTCCAAATCTCTAAAATGATAACACTTCCTCGGTTCTATTAAAGGTTCATCACCCTATTACAACAAAAATAATAAGACAAGAACAAATATTTTAATTGTTTGAACTTGTATTGTCATCGTTGGTCTTTGAAAATTGTCTCTTGGAACCAATGTCCTACAAATTTTATTAGATATTATACTCACAAAAAAAAATAAATAAAAACCCAACACTTTAAAAATGAGAAATCATTTACACAGATGGACGCATTGGTTGCCGATCAAATCTTCTCTTTATCTGGTTACATCTCCTCGAACAATTTACCGGAAGCTATCGGCAAGCGGATAACTTAATGCGAAAGTTTTTATCGGCGTAGCGATTGGTTCGAGCATATTTTGCGGCGTAATTTTCGATATCTGGAATTGTGCCCGGTGGAAAGACAATTACTTCCGAATACTTCGAGAGCAAGCGAAGCTTCATTACTCAACGACGTCGGTGGATATTGCCAGACGTAACAATATCCAATTATGACTTCGGTCGGAGAGCAAAAATCTGTTGCTTCTGAACAGAAATAAATTTATATATCTTTAGGGCATTAGAAGAAAAGAACAATCAATCAAATGCAATTCTTTGTTCAATAATTCTAGTACCACTCAGATAAAAATGCGGTGTTAGATTTAACACCGTTTTAACTCTTTTTGGTAGTTCCCTCACGTCCATTTGCACAAGTAGTTAAACACAAATATGTTGAAATTATTCTTTCAAGAAGTTACACTTTTAATGTGTCAAAATTACACTTTACGGAAATAATTATAAGAGTTATATTTTAATTTTTAGGTGAGACTCTAACACATAAATATATAACGGAATACCTTTGTAACTTTTTAACACCGTTTTGTTGTTGAAATAATATTTTTCTCCTAAAATGAGTTACATGCTCACCGATTCAGAAACATTTCAACACACAAATATGTTTTCTTTATCTTCTACCCCGCAAAAGTGTAATATTTATCCGTTTCGTATATTCAAAATTTGTAACTACTATACAAGTAGTTAAATAATCATCAAAAAGAGTTCCTTTGACAAAATAAAAAAATAGTTTTTATTACATTAGGTGAAATTTTCACTCTTTTGGTAAAACGTCTAACTACTCACCCTTAAACTAAAAATGTTTATCTGTGCAATAAAACAGAGTTATTATATTATATATATTACATTAGGCATTGAAATGTTCCGTTTTTTTTCAGGTTATAAAACTACCCTACTCAACCGACTGCCTATTTACCAGAGGTTTTCAATGATATCAATGATACTGATCCTGTATCTCGTACTTTGTTGCTGTTTGTTTTGCAGTAAAGGTTTTGAAAACTTAGACGAGAAATCAGTCAATCGAGTTCGTGAATAGCTCTTAGCCACGGTGAACGGTATATTAGGTGACGCTACAAGAGCACTCGGCCGTGTGTCGATATCAGCATGAAAGCGCGAGATCGATTAAGAGAGCAACAGCTAAAAGAGGGGTTTAAATTTCAGAGAGAGAACGGCAGAGATAACTGTAAAATATTCCTCGCAGTTGTGTGCGCGTTCCGAACGCCCGCACTACTACCTATTGATTCCTTATCGTGCTCTTTCAGTTTTTAATTTTTCAAATGTCACTGAACTTATGAATTTGTCACATTAGTGTATATAAAAGCTAGCTAGCAACCGGTAGAATAGATAGAGGATAATCCCTTTCGTGTTAACTTAAGGAGTTTTACAATTACAAGACGAAAAATGATTTTAAAAAAACTAAAAACTAGTTTCAAAAACTAAAGAACAAAATGAAGTTATTTCCAGAAGGTAATGCATTGGAAATGTGAAAGCCAAGAACTTCATGGGGTCGTGAAACTTGGGTGAGGAGCAAAGAATATTAAACAACATTAAACAAGTCATAAAATGAAGGACGTTACGGCGCTTGATTCAAATCTTTTGGAAGAAAAGACAAAAATAATACCAACGCGAGTAGGATGGAGGGAAATTGATGAAGAAAGAAAGAGGAACCATGGCAGAAATAGCTGCTGTTACCTGACATTCCTCTATCAATTATTCGAAGCTTATCTTTTAAACGAACCTTTTGGAAATGTACCTGCACATGGCTTCCAATTTCCTGGAAATTCAGAGAAAGCGTAACACAAATGAATTATTCACTTACTGTTAGCAGATAAAAGTAGAGGGAAAGAATCTATAATTATTTTAATCTCACTTCCCCAGATTGTATAATTTAGATATCATGTTTGTTATTGCTCACTTTTCTATTCTGTATAGCGTTTCAATTTGCACTATTTAGGTTAATTGAGATTATTTGCATCTTATTTTAACCGAAGGGAAGATACACTTTGTGCATACTAGTGCACTGAAACGAAAACACTATACGATATTTTTCTAGCAGTATGATGCACATTTCTAGTCGCATGATGTTACGTTAATTCCTGAGTTTCCTAACGTGTAGGTTTCTCGGCGTGCTTTTGGATGCCACAAATGCTACTTGTTACGCTGCTTATTGGAATTGTTCTAGAGATTGGCACTCATTTATAGACTGCGGTGGGAAGCTGAAGCTTGTTTCAAAGTAAACTTAATGAAGTTACTTTTGGGTGAAGTGCTTAATTTTTTAATTATTTAAAGTGGTTGAATGTTGGAGTTGGTGACCCGACTGTCTTCGACTGATTTACCTCGCTTCGTTATTTGCTAGCCCGGTGTTTGTGGAATCATTCCGACGAGATTTTCCTTTCACGTGGAAATTTGCGTGTTGAGGTTTGCTTTCCCAATATGCAAAGTAGGTGTCATTTTGTTCATTCATCTTCTTTTACCTACCCGTTTCCAAGGGCGTTTATTGTTCGCGATTATATTATGTCGTTTATTCCTTCTTTCCAGCGGCTGTAATGGTACGGGGTCAGTTAATTTTCTTTCTTGCTCGCCGACAAAGTGACGCCTCGAGTATGTCCTTTTCGTGCCGCTTAGAGCAACGTGGATGTCCTCCATCTTCTCCATATGTCTTATCAGATTTAGGAATGTTGCACCACTTCCAGTTTTAACTCGCAGCCACTATTACATCTTTGGTTCCGGAGGGATTTTAAAGGCCTAAAATTAAGTATTTTCCGCTCTTATTATATCCGTCAAAGGAGTTCGCGTGACGTCAATACCCCGGACGTGTGCTCTAGTGTAGAGCTGGGGGCTGACCTGCGGGAGGCTCGCCACGAGATGGGCGAGGACTAACGTGCTGTTAGCGTACGACGCGACGTGGCCTAAGGGAGTTCTTTTTTACCGATTGTGTCACTCTGTGTACTTTGTTTTTTTGCCTACTTTTGCAATTTTATTTTTACTCTGTTACTGTGTTACCCCTCTAGGGGGCGGGTACTATTTATCAACTTTAGAATTTTGAACAACTTAATCAAAGGGCTATTTTTGGACCGAACTCGAATCTATTTGTTGGTTAACCATATTGGGTGGGTCAGATAATTGTGGATTGTGGAAGGGGATCACCGGAAAAAGAAACAATAAAGAGCATTATTAGGGTCCCTTGCGTTTGAATTTCCTAACGAACATCAGGTGAGGTATACCAGAGCCGAAATGGGTCCTAGGGAATTTTATTCTTCCGAGGCAAATAGGGACACATTTTCTAGACTGTGTGTCACCGGAAACTTTTGGGCTGCGCAACCACCGATGGGTGTCGTCCTTAATCGTAACACCTTTAGAAGTTTCCCACGCCGTCTCCACCGAGTGTGCATTGTTACGCTACTCTTGTCACCATTATAGCCTCCAAGGCAACAACCGACCTAGCTTCAGAATTACGGTAGGTAACGTGGCGCAGATTCATTCTCGTATCTCCTTTTGTGTGGGTCAAAGTGCGCTAAGCGCTCCTTTTGTTACGACATCCTGATACTGAAACAAAATTACACTAAAATACGATTCCAAACTAAAGTAATTTTTGTAGAGTACCCAATGACTACTCTTGAGAAAGATCAGAGGCGAGAATGACTAGACTGGATGACATGAGTCGGTACTTGCGATTCACACGAAGAGAAAAAACTTCATCTGACATAGAGAAGAACGAAAAAAAACTTTTTTCCTTACGAAAACAATATGAGAGGTTACTGCAGTAAGAAGAGTCGTGGTCAGGATGCCATAGGATAGAAAAGTTCGACTTGAAATTCATGAGGAAAGATAAAAAACACCAGACATTAAACAGGAATAGGAAATATTCCCTTTCTCATTTTAGATCTGACCTTCACCTTTGTATTTCAGTTCTTCCCTTTCCCCTTCTGTCAAACAGATGATGAGACAAACATAAACGCTGACTGGAACTTACAGAAAATGAAAACAGCAAATTTCTAAAGAGAAAGAAAATGTCAAAAAATATATCATGGATCATAAATGGCATTTAAAAGATTATTTATAACTAATTTCTACTAAATTCTTGGTATCGTGTCTTAGTTTTAGATTATAACGTTTAAACTAGTTCAAAAACGACTTGTTGATGTTAACGTATGTTTCTATAAATTTCACCCGACGTAAATATTTACTCAAAACACAATCACGCGATCCGAGTTTCGCGTGGTCGAAATAACACCACGTAAAAGAGTAAAGTTCGCGTGATTCGATCACACATTCGTCCCCCGTTGGAATGCCACAAAGAGGACGACGTCATCCATAAACACGGCCTTATCGGCCGCAGCTACTGGTTCTGCGCTTCATAATGTCCGCCAAAGATGAAGAGGTTTCACTCTCGTCTTTCCAGCCTTGTATGTTATCGTGTTTTACTACGAGCTCGAGTGGAGTGTTTATTTTTAATCTATTCAAATGCCGTCACAGTGGAAGAGCTTTGTTATGCTTTTCTATAGATGTCCTAAGGAAAACTGACTTTTATGAATTTTCAAAAACGCTTGACCTAAATGTAAAACAAATTTTTTTGATGATTACGACAATGTGAATAACAACTTTAAGAAAGAATTTTTTTCTACATGTATAACAATTTTCCGAAGTACTTTGATAAAAGCGTCGCCTTAATATTTTCGTTAAATTTAAAACTTTTCACTGAGTCCATAAATAAATTCGAATAAATTCCTTTGAAGACAATTTTGGTGGATTCGCCGATAACTGCACGTTTGTATTAGCATAGCAAACAGTTCCTTTCTCATGTACAACACGTTTCAGAATAATTAATCGAACATATTATTCCAAGCACAAAATAAATTAAACTCGCAGGTCAAATGTTATCTATAGCTGGGGTGCTATCTCTGCGTTGTGGTAGTTATTAGAGCTGACATTACAGATTCATTGCAGTACCGTGCGTTTAACGAGTAAATACATCAGCGGCTGCTCGTAGAGTTATCTCCAAACGCGGTGTATAAATATGAAAAAATCATCAAGACATAAAACCGTAGTAAAACTTTGACCTCTCCATGAGCACCGCCACTGCAGAGTAAATCACAATCTGGAAGAATTATATCCGGCGATATGTTGGAGGGAAAATCTTCCTGACATTTATGGAGCCTTTGACACGAGGCTTGTCATTATTCCAAGAAAATTAAATTATTCATACTCTGGGGCCTCATTAACGAAACTACTGAAAATGAGTTCTCCGCACACACAAGTACTGTAAATGGTAGTAAAAACAGAAACGATAAATTTCATATACAAATTTTATTCACTTGTAGTTGAGTACTCATACTTCATCAATACTCATCTGACACATCTGAGTTTATTATCCCCCTACAAATTCATCGACCCTTTTCGGAAGTTTACCTTGAGTAGAGTTAAAACGAGTCCAGTAATTTTAACTTCGCAAAATGCATGAAAATAATATTATTTACTCTTTTAACTCTGAGGATTTAAGAAGATTTAAATATCGTACAGTCAAAATTGAATTAGCTCTATGTACTTTAAGAACGTTATATCATTAGAACCCCTGCTGCAGGGTTCTCGCGCAGCAACTGTTTGACAAGAGTGATTAGTTACACTGTCAAGTGATTATTAAATGTGAAACGCCTTATTTCGATAGCAGTTGAATATTATAGCAACTACTGCCTACAAGTAGAAGAATTTCTACTTTTCTACTGCTAAAAATTTCGACTTGGCATCCAGACTGTCTGAGGAGGGTGATTAGACTGTCAAGTGATATTATTGTGACACGCTCTACTTACTGGATGCTATGGTAGTATTTTGTAGTGTTGGGACCGTCTTGCAAATATTACTTTTAGATAGAATTTTGTACGTGAAACATAAGCATATTTATAGAGAAGTGGCTGCTTACCCCACTAAACAATTTTGTTTGGAGTGCACTTAGTGTGAAACTGCCGCCTTGGAACCATGCTTATTAGCAGGCTTAGGATGTTTCGAATGTTGCTATAATTATACGCAGTACGAAGGTTAATGAGTACGTTGACGAGTAGTACAAATACCAAAGACTTAAGCCTGGTTATTAGCCAGAGCCCAAGCATAAGGACGTCGTTAAAATGCACTGAGTAGCATTTTGACAGTGAAAACTATTACCCAACGCATGCGTAAGCTCGTGCTTGCACATGAACTGTAACTATAAATACGGGCTTTAGATTTTTTGTATATATTTCAATCTATATCTTAAAAGTTTTATTCCATCGGCAGTCTCTGACTAGTTTGAAATCGTCAAACGCAAGCAGGTACTCATCAAAGTTGTATGCTTGATGACGCCGATAATATCAATGACTTGTACCTTTTTTCCTGAGTTTTCCATTCCTCCTTTTCGAAGATCTCTGCTTCTTGTTTAACTGACTTTTTCAAATTGTTTTTGATAATTTCGGATATTATAGAAATCGTCTTAGGTTTGTTCCAGGAGCACTTTCTAACTAGTTGTCCACTGAAGTAACAAAATTGAAGATATTGAAGACAATATGCCTGAAATTTGGGTGCTCTAAGTTATTTATTTCAAATTGAAGAACCTGAAAGGTGAACCTGAATCGAGTGGTAAGCAATTACGAGATCGTGGTTGGAACCGATATTTCTGGACACAATTCGATACCCTTCAACGGTGAGGAGGTTTGGAAGTAACAAAACCACGGAACACTTTACACACACAAATATACAAGCCGATGACTTTTTGCCTCATTTCTTATAGTATACCTGCTGACATGAATTCTTAAGCCAAATTGCACTCTATCTTTTCTGTCTGACTGTCTTATCGTTATCTTATGGTAAGTTAGTGTCTGCTTTGTGTTGTGTATATTGCGTGTATTCTTTAATATTCTGGTTTCAGGTTTTCTACATTCCAATTTAATTTTCCTTCGAATAATCATTTGTAATATTTCAGTTTCAGATCATACTTTTTTCTATTACGAAAGGCAAAAAATAGGAGTATAAGAGAAACTGAACTGTATTTTCACAAAGACCTCTTAAACGTTTTACATGACTTTCTAATGGAACTCAACAGACAATACAGAGTTTGCGCAAATACATCACACCAAATATGTTATAAATGCATCGTTATAAATCAGAAAAGGCAATTTTTATTTCAATGCGGAAGGGAAAAACGCAAAATTAAAAAAAATTATACGCCAAAATTTCGACAACAAATAGTCTGTGAAAACAAATAAATAGCAGCTAATTTCAAATGACATTTCTGGAATGAAAACATAACTTGACCTCCACGTGTTCGTTTGACTGAAGCGCTGTTCGCTTTCGCTACCCAGCCACGCACATATGCCCGTGAAATTTAATATCTTTCAAGGGTTCTGATTAACTCCCGTCTGAAAGTTTACCTATTTCGCTTTAACAATGTATTATTTTGAAGTTAAGTTTGTTGCTGTCGGTGTCAAAAATATGATCAGCTTCAGTGTTAACTAGTAGGAGAGAAAAAAATATTATTAGACAAGGTTCAGAAAATCCAAGTGCTCCGGTTGAAGACAATGTACATAATGGTGTGTTCTAGAGCTACTGGCAAAAAAAGGTTTTTCCGTATTAAAGGAGTAGTGTTAAGACGAGTCCACACCAATAAAAATTTGCATTGTGCGTTGAGTTTGACACAAATTTGTTCAAGTTCGTCGAAATTTTTGTTGGTGTGGACTGTGCGCCGTATAGAAATGCACACAAATAATTTTGTGACGAAGAAGGTACGCTATCCATTATTCTGTCGGTTTTCCAGCAACTTCAGACAAATTTGTGTCCCAACAGTAGTGTCAGTGTGGACGATTATCCTGCAAACCTGTTCATGTGGATTCGGCCGCAAGAAAAATATTTACGTCGTAAAATACTTAAGTAGATTTATTTTCCCGCTCGAAATAAAAAATCGCACTTTAAAATGTTAGTAAATAAGCCTTTTTATCTGCTAGAAAAGGTTAATTTTATTACATTTATTATTTTAGTTTCCTGTCTGTTCTATCTATCTCAGGTAAAAGATTTTACACCTACTGGATTTTTGCATATAAATATGTCAAAGAAGATATAATACAAGACATCAACTTGTGAAACTTTTCTTGTACTTATTCCTTTCTTTTATTATTACTTCCTACTCAACTTTATGGCTATGAGAATTTTATCAAACAATTTTTTTTATTGTACTTGAACGTCATATTCAAATAGCTTGTTAAATTTGTTACAATTATTTTCAGTATAATATTGGGCATTTTCAATACTTATTTGGAACGCTCCATCTACTAACAGCGTTCGATAATAACAAACTGTATCAAACCGCGTTTTTTTAATTATTGTTCTATAAACCGTCACATGTATTAAATTAACGACTTCGATATCTGACAACCAACCAGAAACATTGCGGTAACTCAGAAAGAAATAATTTCGAGAATGTGCGCACCCAGAAATTTTTTGTGTTAAGTACAGTTGCAATGCATTTACTTACGTGAATCAGTGGCATGATTGGTATTTTTATACTTACTGGTGATTAATGGCAAGTCGATATAATAGTAACAGGTAACAGTCACTTTTAAACTTATGGAGTATTTGTCGGTAATGCAGTTCGTACGTTCGTAGTATATTTACCGAGAACCAATCAGCTAATTACCGCGGTTATCTGAACAGATCTACTGCTCCAGATATCGAAAATGCCATAATGCTTCAGTCTGCACAGAGTCTAGAAACCAATGGATGTTAGTGTTTCTTTTTTCTTTCACTTCGCAGGATTTCATTATATTTTACAAAGTAAAAAGAAATTTACTTAACTCTATTTCACAAATCCCTTTGAATAACTCCATTGTCATCTGTATCAATACCCTTCTCTCTTATTTAATCAGTGCTGAGCACACGACCATAATTCATCGCTGTGTTTATCAACTATAAAAAGGCTGCGAAATTCCGCCCTCTGTTTGCAATTAGTATCTACGCCTACGCCGCACAGTGGGAGGAACTTACGGTTCTGCCGGCCAAAAATCGATTTTTAAAGGTTTTCTTTATAAATATTTTTTCTGCCTATATTAAAGATGAAGGTTTAGAGGTTATAAATTCAAAAGAAGATTTCCAAAGATTAGATAAGAAAGTTATTTTGATATTAAGAGAAAATTCATTTAGTTTTTTTTTACTTTTTTATCTTTTCTAAAAAATTAGCACTATTGACGTTTACAAATAGCAATTACCCCTTATTTAATTTCTGACTTAAATTCATGCATAAAAATATAATTGTGTACATGTGAAAATGGTGCGAAATAGCAAATTCTTAAAAGATTTTTTTGCATACGGAGGGGTTACTAGTAACATAATATTTAATAATTTTCTTCTCTGACTGTTGGTAGACATAACTAGAAAGAAAACACCTGTTGGTCGCTATTCGCATAAAAGTTACAGATTTTTGGCCACCAAAATTACGGTTTTTTCCCCACTGTGCGCCGTTCTTGCGTTTCACGCAGAAGTAGAATTCGGTCCGTTGAAGCTACAGTATTTCGTTGGTTAATTTTGTGTTATAGAATATTTAAGGCATCGAAATTCCCAAATTAATGACCAAATTGGAAATATTCTTATTGTTAATTGACGGACTTTCGAAACGTTTTGCGTGTTTTCAAAAACCGAGTAAATATTTTCAAGTATAATTTTGCAATTGTTTATTCTCAAACTCAAGCTTAGACGCCATTTATCTTTCCGTTCATTTACTTTTGCAGGTATTGAGGTAAGTTAATTTTGGGTTGCAAAAGGTCGGAAAATATTTTCCGAATACTGCGCACGCAACTTCTATGATCGATTGAGGAATTCGAATCGATCTATAATTGAAGACCTCCCTGGAAAAAAGTTGTAACCAACATTTCTGTCACATCGAATATTTCAATGGAATACTGTAATATCTGGTCTAAGGCAATGGTTAGCAGTTTATGTCCCAGTAAAAGGGAATATTAGAAAGGAATGGTCCACCGCGAAAAAGGAAATAGGAGAAGGTTTGCTGTTTTTCTAGATTTTTTTATCGTTTTTTGATTGTTTGATTGTTGTTGTTTATTACTGTAAAGCCCGTAGGACATGGTGATATCTGTTGTATCAAATTTGCGAAAAGCTGACAGAGAGATTTCGAATTAACAAATAAACGTTCACTAGGGTAACCTGTCTGTCATTTTGTAACAAATTTTTGACAAAAATTATCATCGTGTGATGTCTCTAAGGCCCAGTTTTACAATCACAGTTTAACTTTGAGCCGAAGCTTAAACCCTTCACAACAATTGTTGAAATAATCGTTGCTAAGGGTTTAAGCCTCAGCTCAAAGTTGAGCTGCAATTGTAAAACTGGACCTAATAGAACTAATCGTCTAATAAAATAGAAAATACTAAAAAGCGACAAAATAAACAAATTTAATCTGATACCCCTATCCTATAACACGGTACCATTATGGTACTATATTATGCAAAACAATTACATCTGTATTGACTTTTTGTATATCGAAAAATTTTGAAGAGCGTTCTTTCCTGGGTAGTTCTAGTTTATAACTGTGGTTATTAGACAATATCGTATACCGCCAGTGAAGTAGCAATACTTCCTATCTTCCTCCTAACTAAATTGCAAGTCTTATACCTCCTATCTGACTGTTTATAATACAAATAAGTACGAAGTAGTATACATTTTGCATTTTAGTAGTTATAAACGATAAATCGCCATTTTTTTATCAATATTACTTTCTTACTTTTTTATGAACAAAGTTCTATGACTGAAATCGATAATAAAAGAAATTTCTTGAAACAACTGCTTTTAACAAGAAAAAAGCAATAGTATGACTGTTGACCCAAGAAATTACTTTTACTATTAATATTATTGCAACTAAAAAATAATTAAACAACATAGTTTTTGGCCTCCTGAGTAAAATTTACTTCAAAGAAGATAGAAGGTCCTGTCACTTCACTGACGATATCTTTGGTCTTCTTTGTTTTTATATTAAACTTGCAATGGTACCTTCAGTCAGTGTTTCTTTGTCTCAATGCGTTTGTGTACTTTTGTGTTTTTTTCTCTTTTCCTTTTCAGGTGTGTTTGCTATTCAGTATTAAATAGTCATGATATGTTATGATGATATCAAGTTGAGCTATGGCTGCAGAGTAACACACACGCGTGCTTCGCTCTCAAAATTTGTGTTTCTTATCTGAGTTTAGTGAGGACTGTGAATTATTGAAACTATTTTACACGCAGTGTTAAGTAACTTGTGAAAATGCCTCTAACAAGAGATCAAAAAGAAGATATGAGATCCATGATCAAGGAAATTCTCAAGGAGATATTTACCGATGAGGAGTACATTTCGACGTTGGTCAAACGTGTGTACGAGAAATCGGGATTGCAAAAACAAATAAACAACTTGAATGAAAAAGTTTCCAAACTCGAGGCAGAAAACATTGCGTTAAATAAAAAGGTAGACGAACTTGAACAATATACCCGCAAATCAAACATTCGTATTAACGGTATCGAGGAAGTCAAGGATGAAAACATAAATAAATCGGTACTTTCTTTACTACGAGATACTTTGCAGTTGAATGTAAAGGATGATGACATTAGTATTTGCCATAGAATTGGGAAACAGGGCGCCCTGAAACGTCCAGTTATTGTTAAATTAACAACTTTACAAACTCGCCAAGATATACTTGTTAATCGAAGATTTTTAAGAAATACCCAAATTTATATAAGTGAGGATCTTACAAATGCCAGATATAAGTTATTTATAAAATGTCGTAATTCATTTGGAAAAGGAAATGTCTGGGTCTCGAATGGAAGAGTGCACGTAAAGGTGGTCGATGCGAGAAGTCCGCTAGATATATAATAGAAAACTTGGAAGATCTTCGTAGAATTCAAGATTCCACGTAATATGTTTTAATCATTAATCAATTCCGTGTTACCTGTATATATGATACAATAAGTTTGATTTTCTGTTTCCATATTTATCTATTTTGCAAAGAATCGCATTGTTTTGATGAGTGAAGAATTTATTAAGTTTTATCAATTCCATTATTAACGTATAGGTAACATTTACATTATTAACATATAAGATTACTTATTATTTTTTTGATTTAGTTGCTCAATGTCAATGCATTCAGAAATAAATCTCTATTTTCAGAATGTTAGGGGTTTGCGTACGAAGAGTAATTTAATTTATTCAAATATTCTAAATAATTCATTTGACGTTATATTACTGGTGGAGACTTGGTTGGATAACAACATTTTTGATTCTGAAATTATAGATAATAGATACACGGTCTTTAGAAGAGACAGAACTAGCCAAAGGGGCGGTGGTGTTCTTATAGCCATTCACAAAAGATTTTGTTCATCCTTGGTCTACATTGATGACATCATCGAAACCTTGTTTGTCAAAACTAGAATCCATGACAGAACCTACTTCCTAAATTTTGTGTACTTTAAACCTAACACAATGTTAAACGATTATGAACATTATTTCAATCTATTTGAGTCTTTCTCTAATATCCTCTCTAGTCACAATATATTCATTGCGGGCGACTTTAATATCCCATATATAACAGGTACTGACTTTAAGTTCTGCTATAATCGCGCTATATGCCAATTATTGTCTAGTTTCTTTCAATTATATAATTTGAAATCGTTTAATAATGTGTCAAATTATATTGGGAGAACTCTTGATCTTATCTGTTCTGATATCACTGTATCTGTCATTCCAAGTGATGCACCCTTGGTTCCAGCTGATGCGTATCATCCGGCGCTAAACATCATTTTATTAACCTATGTTCGACCTACTTATTCATTGGAAAACAATAACTTTATTAAATACAATTATGCGAAAGCAAATTTTGAAAAACTTTACTGGCTTTTGAAGCGTTGTAATTGGCAAGATTTGTTTTCATGTTCTGATGTCAATGATGCGGTGGAAGTATTTTATAGTACTTTTTATGCAATCCTTAAGGAATGCGTACCATGTTATAACTTTAATGTTAATAAGGGAAAATACCCAATATGGTTCACATCTGAGATTAAATCGCTACTAAAAATTAAAGAATATCACAGAAGAAGAAAATACAATGATTTCAACTTAAAAAAATATAAATTTTATAGAGCGCAACTTAAAACCTCAATCGAAAATGCATATAAAAATTACTGTAAGGTTGCCGAAACATCTGTACAGAGTAATCCCACTTTATTTTGGTCATTTGTCAAGAGCAAGAAAAACAGCCTCGCAAGCACAGATACATTTATCTATAATGACTCTACACTTTCAGACAACAAAGACATCGCAAATGGATTTGCATCTTACTTTGAAAGTATATACGATGTACAACCTTCATCATATAATGTAAATTTTTCAAATATTAAAACAGGCAACGATATTTCTATCGGAGAAATCAGCGACGACGATGTAAAACTCGGAATAAAGAAACTAAAAGCAAAAAAGTCTGTTGGAGCTGATGACATTCCTGCGTATATTTATAAAGGATGCTCTGAGTTATTAACTGGTCCACTAAAATATATATTTAATCTATGTCTCCAATCCGCTGTTTTTCCGGATCGATGGAAATTGGCTAAAGTGATTCCCATTTTTAAATCTGGGGAAGCCAGTTCATTGTCCAACTATCGACCAATTTCTATATTATCAGTAGTCTCGAAAATTTTTGAACAAATTATGTACTCCAAAATTTTTGCACAAGTTAAATCTAAAATAGCTATTGAACAACATGGATTTTTTTGTGGAAGATCTGTAGAATCCAATTTGCTGCTTTTTTCAGAAGACGTGTCGAAGGCCATCGAAGCAGGACATCAAGTAGATACCATCTATACAGACTTTTCGAAAGCCTTCGATAGAGTCAATCATGATGTATTGTTAAAGAAGTTAAATTCCTTCGGTTTTTCAAATAAATTAGTCACTTTTTTTGGTTCCTATTTACATAACAGACGACAGTTTGTTTTTTACAAAGGTGCATTTTCGGATGTTTTCCAAGTTACATCGGGTGTTCCCCAGGGAAGTAACTTGGGACCCCTCTTATTTTTAATTTTCATAAATGATATTATATCACTTATAAAGGACTCCAAGTGCTTACTCTTTGCGGATGATTGCAAGATTTATAAAAATATTACTACTGTTAATGATTCCTTACTTTTACAACTTGATATCAATAACATATCTAGTTGGTGTATTAACAACAAGTTGCCGCTAAACATTAGTAAGTGTTGTATTATTTCTTTTAATAGAAATAAATTTCCAATTATTTACGACTATAAGGTAAATAAAGTATCTCTGCCACGTAAATCCTCAACAAAAGATCTCGGGGTTACTTTTGATTTTAATTTTAGATTTTCCGAACACATTCAAAATATTACTAATGATGCATTTAGAAACTTGGGTTTTATTAAACGCAATACAAAAGATTTCTCTAGTTTACCTCCAATTATTTCCTTATACAACGCACTTGTTCGCTCTAAGTTAGAATTTGCCTCTGTGATTTGGTGTCCGATAACTAAAATCAACGAAACTCAGATTGAGAAAGTTCAAAATAACTTTTTGAAATTTTTATACTACAAAAAATACAAAAGAAATCCACCCTTCGAATCTTACCAGCATATAAGAAATGAATTTAGATTACCGCTACTCAAACACAGACGTGAACTAGCAATGTTAAACATTTTGTTTAAAGTTTTCAATAACTTTTTTGATAACGCTCGATTGCTATCTCTATTCAGACTGCATATTCCCTATTACAGTATTAGGCCTCAACCACCTATGCATGTTGACTCAAATGCTCTGTCGCCAATTAACAAAATTTGTAGTTTATACAATGATCATTATCAGTTCTTAGAAATTTTTGATGTATCTAAATATAATTTTATTAAATCCGCCAAGTCTCTAATTTTATTCCCGAACAATTAATTTGACAATCAATTTTGTTTCTTGCTTGCGCATCCCCTGGCATTTAATATGGTTCTCAGGATAGGATAGTCCCCCATAAAGTAATTTACCTGTTTATTTTTATTTATTTTTATTTTTTATTTTTTTTTTTTTTTGTTTTGTAACTTCATTTAAAAAACTCTGTAGCAATTTACATATATTTTTTTTTCTGATTTATATAGAAACATTAATATTAGGTAAAACCTGTTTGTTTCTATGAAATAAATAAATAAATAAATAAATATGGCATGTTGTACTCGATTACTTTCTATAAAACTTAAGTACTCTTAAATCTAAGTATAAAACCGTTGTCAGTGCAGTGTTCTATATCTGTCAATGGTTTAGACAAGGATACAACGTCAGAGACACGACAAGCTATATACCTGACCTACTGTATTGCATTGTATTTTCCAAGAACGGTCACGGCTCGGTGTAATCCGTTCTTGTACAAAGTGCTGGAGATACTTGTAGGAGGCAGTTATAAATAACAATATTCCTGACAGCATATGCTCAGGAGGCAAGGTATGCTAAAATTCACCAAGGGCTTATGTTTATGCATGCGAAGTACGAAGATTCATTGTTCATTCATTCGTTCATTCATTCATTCGTTGATACCTTCGCCGTGAGTTCCTGCCCCAACAGACAGCATTTAGATTACTGCTGGGGAGGATGGGAGCTAGAAGGGCCCCGGTGACCAATGTAATTATTAATGTTGATCATTGGTCGATCATCAACACTGCGTAGATTTTACCTGTTAACCACATGATCGGTTGCATTGACGGGATGTTCACTACTCCTCTGCGTACGGAAAGGAGACAAACAGATGTGAGAAAGGACTAACGGCACTGGTAAGTTGTTTAACGTACAATATCTCTACGTCAGATTATAACACGTTCTGATTAATGTCATTGCTAAATGTTTAAAAAGAAAAAGAAATATGCGCCTACAAAATAGGGTCTCTGCACATGCAACTTCATACTCTTGTAACTTGAAAATTAACCATCATGGGAAAATTTCATTTATGATTTTAGAGCGGTTTGGTTATTACGCGAACTGTATCAATCTCGCCCGTAATAATTTCTGCGAAATGCGAATACTCAATTTGAACTCCTTCTTCATCCATTCAATAACAATTAGATGTATCGGAGCCTCGGAAAGGTGGCAGGAATAAATGGTACATTTGGCGTAAAAAGCGTCCAACACTAAGTGGCCTGAATTATTTCCCCTGGTTATCAGTATGTGACAGTAAAAAGTTCATTTCTTGTCTCAATAGAAATATTTCACAGAAAACACTTTGGGCAAATTTGTTTAGTAAGACTCTCTAAACATGTGATTTAACGAATCTCTTTTCAGACTCGAGCTGGAAATGAAGCAATCGCGAACGCCAAGGAGGCGATGATACGCTGGCACTTCGCCACGAAAATATAATGTATACATTACTTTCTATTTATTATAAACACGAGGCTGACAGTTTTATTGCCAGATACCGCGTTCCGAAACGAATTTTCTCCGCATCAATCTTACTTATCGTCCCGTTCCGCCCGCTAATAACGCAAACACGGCACAATTTTCGGCGCACTTAATTCGGGAACTGCCGGAGCGTGAACATCGCCCATTCGGTTTTATGTTAATTATGTAAACGGTACTCGTGACTGCATGTCCATTAAAAGATACATCCCAGGTGAGATTAACATATCGTTAAACTAAAATTGAATTGCCATTTAGATTTAAGCCGAGGTAATCAATAGCCGATAACTGTTACGCGTTAGATACATTTTTATTGAATAAAATTTATAATTTAAAAAATTATCGAGGTTTTGTCTACAATTCATCGACTTTTATTTAGCCCAGACTGTTAGGGTCGCATTGGAATGCGCTTTTAACTAAACAGAACAAAATCAAGCTATGCAGAGTTCGCCCCAGGAAGGAACACGGTCGATTCGATACAGTTAAACGATACGCACACTAAATAAGTGTTTTCCGTTTTAATTAATATTGCGTAAAACTTGCGGAATAATTATTGGAATAATTACTAAGAGGCGCGTGCGTTGTTAGCCAACCTGCTTGCAGTTCGTGTTCGTTTATAATCGGCCTGGGTTTGTACTGGGTGTCTCACGGAGGAGATTGAAAGGAGAGCTTTAGGAGATCAAAATAAAGCTTTTTTCTTAATTCGTTTTTGACCTAAACCCAATAATAAGAAAGTTACAGCAGTTTAACATTCTTAACTTCTTCACCTCTATCTTCATAATTAATAAAATTTATTTAACAAACTGTAACTTTATTGTTAAACGAACTCTAAAGTTATCAAAACCATCATTCATAAAATGTCTATGTCGATCTATTTTCTAGTTTTGTTTTAAATAATTAGCGCTTCTCAACAATACGAAAAGTCGTTAGCCGCTACATTTATGTGACCACATTTTTTAAGTTGTTGTTTCTTGTAAAGCACTGTTCACCTAACTCTTGGATACTCAAAATTTAAATTTGTATGGTAAAATATTACGCAGGTATTAACTTTTGCTTCTTAATTAATTTCACTTGTAAATTTTTGGATATTGATTTTTTTACCAAAAGTTTATTAAGAAGAAAGCTTTAATTTGAGCTCCTCCAGCTACCCTTTTAATCTCCTCCATACGTTATGAGACACCCAACCCAACCCAGTATTTACAGAATGTGTTTAAAAAGAATTGTGCACTACTCTGAAAGGATAAGGAATGCAGTACGCTTACCATTGTAGCAAATTGCATGATATGTAAACAATTAGCATGAAATATTTTCTTTTTGGTATGACTGAAACGGTTTATCCGAGTAAGGCTCGGTTGTCGTGGATTGGTGCTGCATCATCTTTCTGCTGGCATGATTCCTTCGAAGTGAATTTGTACAAAATGTAAAAGCGCTACCGAGAGTGAACGACGTACTGTTTACCTGGCGGAAAAGTTGATTGGTGCTAGAGAATCTACTTGTCGGATAGTATCAAGACATAGGGTAGAGTGTGCTTGCAGGCACCTAAATGAGGCTATCTCCGGTGAATATGAGGTGTATTTGTGGAAATAACATTTTAGAGAATTAGATCAAGAGAAGAGTTTGGAAGGCCCAAAGGAGATATGGTGAGGACACTAGTTTGAATTACAAATAAGCCAAAAGGGTTGGTTGAGCAAATGCGAACCGTTGCAGCCTTGGGGACCGGGGGTCCCCGGTGAGTAAATAAAAGCAAAAATAAAGGATGAACGTTTTGATTACTTACATTTATGTATAAGTATTATCATAGTTTTATACGGAACTTAATTAGAACAGTAAAATTCATGAGAAGTCAAAGCGAGATGCAAATACGTTAGGTACAAATAGTGAACATATTCTCCGAATGTTCGTTAGTAGGTAATGTAATACTAATATACTAGTATCTTTCAAACTAGTTTTATTTTCTTGCGGTAGACTTTACGCAGACGACACTAACGCAATTGTAGCCGATAAGTCAGCTGAGATGATTTGCAACATCAGTTCTGGAATCGTTGAAAAAATAAATAGGTGGTGATCAATTAATATTCTTCGTTTTAATGTGGATAAAACTACGATCGTCACATTTAATAAACAACCCGCTGCCTCTAGCATCTTAGTTAAACATATTAATAAATCTCTGCCAACATCAAGTTCCGTTGAGTTCCTGAGTCTTACTGGCGACTCTAAACTTGTTTTGGAGCATCATTTCAGTAAGTTGAACAGTAAGATTTACTCTGCTTTTTATGCCTTAAATAATAACCTTCGAGCCAATCTACGAATACTATCTCTTAAAACATTTTTATCGAATCCAGATTGCGCCATGGCATTCCTTTTTGATGATCTTCCTGCCACATTAAGCGGCTGGTTTTCCACAGACAAAAATTGTCAGAAGCATATGTGGAGTGCCGACGCACAGTCCGTGTAGACCATTATTTAAAAATTTAAAAATCTTAACCCTAGCCTAGTCAACTTATACATTTTTGAACTGGCCATGTTTATAAAACACGATCGCATGTTTACTCGTAATCATGATAATATCATGTATGATAATATGTAAACTAGACAACGTAATAATTTCAGTATCCCAAAGCACAGGACTGCTATCTATCTAGGTGGGGCTCATTACAAAGCAGTAATTATTTTCTAACTACCAATATTAAAAGTGCAGAAGTTAAACAGTTTAAGATTTTACTAAAACGTTACCTACGTGAAAAGCTTTTTACCACATCAACGAACTCACAAGCTCTTGCAAATCGGTGCCCTGTCGGGCAGACATCGGGCACATGCTGAAATTGCTGCTTTGCTGTGGCTGTGTCGGTTTCTGCACGTTTTCCCGCGTATTCTTGTTCTGATTTTATTGTTTTTATTACCGTTTGAATTGACTATGGTATGTTACATACCATTGTCTCTTATTGTTATATATTGTATTGTGTTTACACCTTATCTAATTATGACCATGTCCATTTCATTATATTGATCCGTGACAATAAATTATTATTATTTGCGTACGAAGTATAAAACATTAAATTCGTCCCATCGAACTTTGCCTATTTCATCAGTCTGTTATTCACTGAATAACTTCGTAGCACCCGTATAGTAGTATAACTTCAATATTTAGAAAAATAAATGCTCTCTAGCAATCCAGCCTAAAGCTTTGTATTTCAGTGGTACAAAAGAGCTCTTCGCACCTACGTAAAGCCTGGTCTACACGTAACGCTTTATCGTCAATCTCGCATGATCTGGAAAACTGATCAACTAGACTGACACAAATCGTGCGGCCACACTGTTCAAACTTTCGCTCAGTTTTACCGAAATCTTCACGGAGAAAGATGTTTTTTTTTGTCTCGGTTGCTTTAACCCTTTCATTTCACTGTAAAATTAGAGGATTATAACAATCATTACACTTGCCAGAGACAAGAAATTCTTTGGTATGGATCTATGAACAGCGTAAAATTTCGTGAGACCAGTGCCGTAAGTCCTTTGTCATTTTCTTTAGCCACCACATGCTCTAAGAACCACCTTACATGGGAGAATACTAGGGGAGAAAAGTTTGACCTAGTGATGAATACTATCGAAATATTCGAATTATTCGATACCTGAAATGGAATCCAGGCTGCAAATGAAAAAAGCCAACGAATGAGTGAATAAGTAAGTATCATAGACATGTTATCAGGGCTACATACTAGTTGGCTCCGGTGGTCAATTTTTAATCTTCCCATAGAAAAGGTTACTGGTAAGTTGGCTCCAAAGACGTGTGCTAATTGGTTCCGAAGATTTGTGCTAGTTTCCAGTATTTACATTCTAAAACCTTCCAGAAATTTTTAATATTATAAATTCTCTCAGTAAGAAGGAGTAATCAAAATATCCCCGTAGATAAGCTATTCCGGCTAAATCCAATGTCCAACAAAGAGAGTTTAATTTGAGAATTTGATTGGCCCAAAATTTAAGGGTAAGAAATTTTCGCTAGTATAACTTGAAAATAAACACAACGATAATTAATTTACTTTGACATTCACAATGGAACTGTGTCTGGAAAGTGTCTGCAAATCTTTAAACAGACAAAAATTAAGCAATTCGGTTAAGAGAAAAGCAGCTAGCGATATATGAATAGCATCGATATTAAAACAAATAAGGGAGAAATATTTATTGATAAAAATGATGTAGTTAATAATTTTGTGGCTTTTTCGTGCGAAAGGAACTTAAAATTTTTAGAAAAATTTTTGTGCAAATCGTTTTTGATTGCAGTGAAAACCTCAAGCAGCCTCTGGACAGCTATTTCAGTCCTGCTCGACATTCCCACTGCAAACAAAAACGACTTGTCCAATTTATTCACAATTGCGATGTAAGAGTGATGAACAGATAAAATAGCGACATCTTACTATCGCCTTTTGACCTGACATTGCAGTAGGATAGACAAATTGAAGCGGGATTTGCTCCTAATAAGTCCCCCATGCAAGGCGGCCATGCTTGCTGTCAAAGCATAATGAAAGTTTTTAGAAAAATTTTGTGCAAATCGTTTTTGATTGCAGTGAAAACCTCGAGCAGCCTCTGGACAGCTGTTTCAGCCCTGCTTGGACAAGTCGTTTTTGTTTGCAGTGGGAATGTCGAGCTACGTCTCTGCTGAAGAAGCCCCAAGCAGGGCTGAAACAGCTGTCCAGAGGCTGCTCGAGGTTTTCACTGTAATGATTAGCACAAAATTTTTCTAAAAACTTTCATTATGCTTTGACAATAAGCATGGCCGCCTTGCATGGGGGACTTATTAGGAGCAAATCCCGCTTCAATTTGTCTATCCTACTGCAATGTCAGGTCAAAATGCGATAGTAAGATGTCGCTGTTTTATCTGTTCGTAAGCAAGTTAATGAAAGTTCTCTTCATCACGATTTTTTACGATTTTTTTAATTTTTAAGTAAGGTGTCAACGATCTACGTTGATGGAACATTTAAATGTGCAGGAAACTTTTATTACTGTCCAAGACCTGGAAAGCGAACACTACATCCCCCTCGCCTTTTTTTTGTTACCGAATAAGCAAATTTACTCTTATGTAGCTTCTTATGTAGTTCCTTGCTAGAGCGTACTACCAACGCATATGAATCGTTTCACTCTTAATTTAATTCTCTGTTTTATATGGCACATATACCAGTTTATCGAAATTACAAAAAATGCTCAGATTGACACCTACAACCTGCATTAAAATCAACAGTTCATCTATTAAAAAGAAAGAATACAGGAAAAAAAATTATTTCAAAAAAAAACATTTCATTGATATCAAAATAGAACTGTTAAAGCAAAACATAATTTCAAATTTTGAGTATATGATATGTATGTCTCAAACCTTAACAGAAATAATTTAGATACCTAAATTACAAGTAAATAAATTTATTTTATACTAAATTTTCTATTTAATCTTCCTTAATCTTATAAATACGTCAGAGCCAATTGTTATACGAAGAGGGAGCCAACTAGTATAAGGTACGGAAGCCAACTCATCTACAACCTTTTTTTCAAAACTGACCGCGAGAGCCAACTAGTATGTTCCTGTTATCAGAAATACGAGTACAAATCTGAAATCAAAAATAGTTGTCCACTTTACCCAATGTCAATGAGATTAATGAATATAGTCGAAATTATCAGTTGCATGTATTTATTGATGCTCGCCTTAATTCGTTATACACTTTTAATTGGCCGAACCTTATTCAAAGAAGAACCTAGAAATAGGTTCATTTGAATTATTTACAATTTTGAAATAATTAACGACAATATAAATCCAATGTCAAATAACAAACAAAATGTAAATTTATTAAATTTGAGGAAAATGAACTGTTAGCAGATCGAATAAATTTCGCCTGCGTGTGCTTACGGATTTGGTACTATTTTTCGAGTCTCTATTCAACAGTTGATAGTAATTATTCGATAACTAATTTTATTCGATCACTAGTTTGACCGATCAGACTGACGCACGTTTACATGTACTAACTAGTCTGCAGTCTTGCTTGTACACAAAGCTCTAGCACATCAGTCTTTTGCAAGTTTGTCAAACCTCATTTAGTTCAAAAACGTCCAACTTACCATCTACACGTAACGTTTTCTTTGACAAATCTGACATGATCATGCAAGACTAACGACAAAACGTTACGTATAGACCAGGCTTAAAACGAATTTCTTATCAGAATATGATAAAAACAAAACAGCCTTTAAGCTTAGTTTCTCCTAAATTTACCTCCGCTTTGTATGTGGAACATTCCAAAGTTCATGAAAGAATACTTTCTTCCTCGTCGTCTCAAGTCGGCGTTCCTCGGGTCTTATTAAAAACGCAGGAGAGCGGTGCAGAGTGCAGTGATTGTGAGGCCGGTTCTTGTATTTTTTACTTTTCGTTCTCAAGAAACAGGTTTACGCGTGTTGTGGACCGATCAAAGCTGCTGCACTCTCAGAACCGGCCACCTTTTCATTCATCCCGTCCTGCTCTTTTATTTGTGTTGGGTTGGAGTGCGACGTGCGTCCGTCGTATTCGGGACGGCGACTTTTTTTCAAATCGACTCTGTTTACGTACGCTGCTCGACGACGAGAGTTGAAAGAACTCCGCGCATTTAAAAGTATATTTAGTGCGACACTAAATATAAATGCGTTGAATCACATTAAAAAATAGTTTCATTTCGGCGATGGAGGAAGGAATTTTTCTTCTCGTGATTTATTTTTTGGAAACTATTTTTATTTACAACTTTTTTCGTCGTTTTGGGGAGGGAAGCACATCTGCATTCTTATATTTCTATCCTTTTCTCAAAGTCTGTACAATATTTCTGTGCAATTTTGTATGTGTATATTAAGCGTTTTGATTTAGTTTTCATAGTACAGTTAATTTTTCTTAGATTCATATTTATGCCATCAATTTGTAATAATAATAATAATAATAATAATAATAATAATAATAATAATAATAATAATTTATTAATTGCCCAACAGAATAACAATTCCAATTACAGGACAACAATACAAAAAATTAGACGCCGCTAACAAAATGAAATAATTGCAAGAAATTAAACAAGAAATTAATCGTGGTTACTTAAAAAAAATATCATTAAATAATTTATTAGCATTAACAGAGCAGTGAACAATAGGTGCTTTCGTCCTAAATTTCTTGAGAGCGAAGAGGTGGTTGTTCCTAGCACTCAGTCTAGGAGTGTGGATGTTAACACGAGCTAGTAGATCCATGCAGTCGATCCTGTTGTTCACAAGTTTCTCCATAAAAGCTGCACTAATAACTTCCCTACGGGCACTCAAAGATTCAAAGCCATGACATTCCAGAAGACAAGAGTAGTCAATATCGCGTGCAGGATAGATTCCATCAATTTTAAATGACAAGAACTTCAAGAACTTTTTTGAACTTTTTCCACCGTTAGCTGATGCACTACATAAAATGGATACCATATAATGGCGGCTTATTCCAATTTAGATCGAACGAAGGAGTTGAAAAGAATCACTAGCGTTTCAGTATGGTTGAACTCCTTCCAGATTCTCATTATGAAACCCAGTGACCTAAAAGCAGCAGAGCACATGTCAGATATATGGTCAGAGAAGTGTAGCTGTTCATCAAACAAAACCCCTAAATCTCTTACGGACCTCTTCTGATCAATCGCAGCACCATTAATAAAATAAACTGAATTAATAGGACTCAGCTTCTTGCTGTAAGAGACAAAACAACATTTAGAAATATTAAGATGAAGCTTATTAATACTACACCAATTAGCGATGATGTTTAAATTAACTTACAGGTAACCGACGTCTAAAGCGGAAGAAATTTCATGATAAATCTTGAGATCATCTGCGTAAGCTAAGACTGAAGAAGGAATCGATGTTATAAGGTCATTAATAAATAGCTTAAAAAGAAGAGGCCCAAGATTAGAGCCCTGAGGTACTCCAGAGGTAGACGTAAATAATTCAGATTTATAGCCATTAAAGTATACGTATTTGAATCTGATCTGCAAGTAATTCTAAAATAAAGCAAGTAACGGCTTAGTGAAACCAAAAGCACTTAACTTATTCAACAAAATAGTATGGTCTATAGTGTCAAATGCACGAGTGAAATCAGTGTAGATAACGTCCAGTTGATTACAGCGATCCAATGATTCAGCTATCTCTTGAGAAATAATTGCTAAATTAGTGGTGGTGGAGCGACCGGACATAAAACCATGCTGAGAAGGAGATATAAAGATTCTAGTATTTTTCATTATAATATTATGCAGAACCAACTCGAAGACCTTACCAAAGTTTGATAGAATGGCTATCGGCCTGTAGTTAGAGACATTGGCAGCATCACCCTTTTTAAAAACAGGACAAATCCTTGAAGTTTCCATGCAGACGGAAATTTAGATGTACGAAGTGACAAATTGAAAATTTTTGATAACGGTGTAGCGAAAACACATGCACAATCTTTAACTAAAAAACTTGGTATATTGTCATCACTAGCAGTATTTTTGTTTTTTAAATTCCGACTGCATTTATAAACATCTTCAGGACTAACTTCATCAATATGGAAAGAAGGAAGATTAGAAAATGTATCAGGCAGCGAGGTAGAAACACTTTGTGGTAAATACACAGAACAAAAAGCCTGTGCAAATGCATCAACAATCTCTTGAGGCTTCGAAAAAGACATATCATTCAAGTAAACCTTGGATGGAATTTTCGAAGTGTTTCTTTTAGTCTGGATAAAATGCCAAAAAGTCGATGGTTCAACTGAAATTTTATTTTCAATCACATTAAGGTAGTAATTATGGGCCACAGATATATCCATTTTTAATTTCAGCCGTAGACGTTGAAATTCGTCTTTATAAAAGTCAAGCCCTGTAGACTTCCACTTACGGAGGTAGTAGTATTTTAATCTTAGATTTTTCTTAATATCTGTACTAAACCACAGAGGATATTTAGAATTATTGGACGTGCGAGTAAGTGGAACAGAGGAATTCATGACTGAATAAATCCTATGGTAGAATTCATTTATTGCTGCATCAACGTTATCAAAAGTGTTAAGGAAGGACTAATCGATTAGCTGTAAGTCAGATTAAAGCTTATGAAAATTAGCATTGCGAAAGTTGTATCGTATGTTATCATTAGAAGGGAAGAACGCGATACTTTGCTGAAATTGTGAAAGTCAGCGGCAATTGATAAAGACGGACGATGGTCGTCTTCTGGAACTAAGGAAATCGGATCATGTTCTACAGTTAAGGAGTAATGGAGATTAGAGAGCACCAAATCCAGGAGTCTCCCATTTTTATTGTGAATATAATTGTATTGCGTAAGACACAGAGAATGTGAAAAATTAGCAACCAAACTGACTTTCTGGTCATTGGTATTATGGGATAAGTCAGAGAAAGAAGGAATGTTGAAATCACCAACAATCAGTACAGGTTTATCTAACACAGCTATTTCCAAAAGCTGAAACAAGAATTTAATATTAAAGTAATCCAAATCAGGAGGAATATAAAGCACTACAAGAAAGAAAGATGTATAAGCGAAAGAGCATTTGCAGATAAGTATATCGACAACAGGTATCATAGATTTGAAATGAGTGGTATCAATAACTTCAGAAAGAACATTATGAGAGAAGGCAACTAAAACTCCGCCTCCAGTTGATTTACCAGATGCAACAAAATCTCGATCACAACGAATAACAGTATAATTATTTGAAAATATTTCACTGTTGCTAACTGAGGTACAAAGCCAGGTTTCAGTCAGCAAAATAATATCATAATGAGAGGGGAGAGTGGTGGCAAAAAATGTATGTGTCTTGCTGCGTAAACCTCTAACGTTCTGATAATAAACTTCTAGATGCGACATTCTGTTGGGATTAGTTAGTTTTCCGATTTCACAATTTCGGGAATATCATTAATAAATTTAATTCTAATATTAGTTTCACCAGCTGCTGGATGTTTGTAGATTTGTAGACTCTGTAGGAAACGTGTATTAAATAATTAAAAACAAAAGACTAATGCCCGGTTGCACCAATATTTTAAGTGAAACTTAAGTACAAGTCACGTTTAGAACATAACATTTATGCATGGTGAGTATAATGTCAATCACATTTTGACTGACACTTAAACTTCATTTAAGTATCATATTAGAATGTGTCTGACATTTTGTTGAACTTACATAAAATGTCATGTTCTAAACACGACTTAAATTTAAGCTCTGCTTAAAACGTTTGTGCAACCGGTCATAAGAGGTTACATAAATTTATTCAATTTTCCCTTTGCAATGTTAGGTCAAAAAGCGATTGTAGGATGTCTCTGTTTCAGCTATTCATAAATTTATTCGATAACCGCCAAAAAATACAATTTCTTTTTACTTAAATAAACACTCGCGAGTTACTAAAAAAACTAAGGGCCACTAATTCAAACATTTGAACCATACATGCATAAACATATAAAATAGCGACATCTTACTATCGCTTTTTGACCTAACATTGCAGTAGGATAGACAAATTGAAGCGGGATTTGCTCCTAATGAGTCCCCCATGCAAGGCGGCCATGCTTGCTGTCAAAGCATAATGAAAGATTTTAGAAAAATTTTGTGCAAATCGTTTTTGATTGCAGTGAGAACCTCGAGCAGCCTCTGGACAGCTGTTTCAGCCCTGCTTGGGGCTTCTTCAGCAGAAACGTAGCTCGACATTCCCACTGCAGACCAAAAACGACTTGCCCAATTTATTCGCAATTGCGATGTAAGAGTGATGAACATATAAAATAGCGACATCTTACTATCGCTTTTTGACCTAACATTGCAGTAGGATAGACAAATTGAAGCGGGATTTGCTCCTAATGAGTCCCCCATGCAAGGCGGCCATGCTTGCTGTCAAAGCATAATGAAAGATTTTAGAAAAATTTTGTGCAAATCGTTTTTGATTTACGTTTCTGCTGAAGAAGCCCCAAGCAGGGCTGAAACAGCTGTCCAGAGGCTGCTCGAGGTTCTCACTGCAATCAAAAACGATTTGCACAAAAATTTTCATACATGCATAGTTCAGATCAGTAAAAGCTTGTATTGTAACAGTTTTTGAACAAAGTCCAGAGTTGAATGATATTTGATGGCCGTAATTCTTGCAAAAGTCACTATTTCTTCTTTTTATAGACAGTTCATATCGTTCTTATCTGGTTCAAAATTTTTTTAACTTCCAAAAGAAAAAAAAGAGATGTAACTACTGCTACTACCACATAGACTCATTCAGAACCCATTAAGTCTAGAAATTTTTTTCTGATACATAGTTTCCTATAAAGTTGTAAGATCAAAGTACCAAGTCTATTACTGTAGAGTCTCGATATAGTGAACACAATATTTTTTTTACTTTCAGAATTAGCAGCTAAAAAAGATACCTGACTACTGCTACTACCACATATGACTCATTCAGTACCCATTAAGCCCAGAAAAATTTTCTTGATATACAGTTTTCTATACAGTTGTAAGATCAAAATACCCAATCTATTATATACCGGGTGTCCCGCGATGTAATATCATCGCTTCATCCAAGTGAATATCAATTCAAACTCAGTAAAAAACTCTAAAAAAAATGTTGTTTTAAAACAAACCGTTTCAGAAGTACTGAGTGTCTAATGTTCATTTTTTTACTTTTTTATTTTAGAGTTCACGTAATCATTTCTCTGTTCAGCTAATAATCAATTCAAATAAAAAAAGTAATAAAGCAAACCATTTTTCAAGAATACGACGTAGTTTTTGTAAAATCCCAAAAATTTAGCTAACTATCAGCAGTATTAGTATATTTTCACAAAACGAAAATTACAAAGCACGTCGTGTTCTTGAAAAGCGGTTTGCTTTATTAGTTTTTTTTTTTAATTAATTATTAGGTTAACGGAGAAATGATTAGGCGAACATTAAAATTTTAAAAAATAATAAATTGGACCCTAAACACTCCGTATTTCTGAAACGGTTTACTTTAAACAAAACTTTATTCACGTGGGTGAAGTTTTGACATTACGTCGTGGGACACCCGGTATATCCTTTTATTCCTATCGTCCGTCTTTTCAAGGTCTTTATTCTCTAATGTGAGACGTATTTGTCTCTTGTGGGATACAATTTTTCAAACCGTGTTTGTGATGTCTGCCACAGTATAACGTTAGGTACTATTTTGATCAGTATAGCTATCATGGCTCCCATTGTGCGTTCCGTTCACATCTTCTGATACTGGATCAATATTACATGTACTAATTATTTATATTCATCTATCTTTCATAGGCTTTCCTATGTACAGCAGGGTCTCGATGTACCGAACATCCCATACGGTGAACTATCCGCTGCACAAACGCAAAGATATTTACATTAGTCTCCGAATAAAAAACAAACTGCCTCGCTAGTGTTAATTGCATAAACCGTACGCACACAGGGACTTCCCCGCACGGGTTTATAAATGAATGCGTAACATATGATAAAAAAAGTCCTAGCTCTGGATGTCTAATCGTCAGTCTTTGCTTAAAGTGCTTTGACATGTATCGATGAAACTAATGTAACGGGATTTTATGATTAAGAAAAAACATTCTAAGAGGGAGTGACAGGACTTTATAATCACATGTTATAAACAAAGTAAGTACGAATATGTATTTTAGTAATAGTTTCTGTGACTAACGCCGCAAAGGCGTTCATCAGTTTGACTGTAAAAAGGCTACTGTGTTTTTGTTGGCAACAAAACATTTTTATGTTTGACGGTTTACAAACATAATTCAGTAATTTATTGGCTGCGGTAAGTGTACGGTCGAAGTGGTCAGACCAAATCACGTGATCATTTTTCTCAAATACGTGATTGGTCAGAAGGTTTAGTCGGACAGTTGACTTGATTATTTTGTGCAATTTGATCATTCACTTAACTCGGCCATTATTTTCACCGAACTGTCAGAAGTTGTACTGTCACTCGTGTTTACTGCTATAAAAACAACATAACCAAAACATAACCTTCTTTTGATAGATTAAAGCCGGATGTGGTATAGATCATGACATGCCGTCTTAAATTAAGCATTGCCAACTCATGACAGTTGACATTGACCACCCAGTGTATCCTAAGCCCCATTTCTTCGGTGATAGTTTTCGTAATAGTTTCTGTCTTGAAAGCAACTATTGTCAGGTAAGCTACTTTCACAAAACTATCATCGTGTAAATACCTCGCACTATCGTAACAGAATTTTCAGTGTTAGTTTCTGTGATATGTGATATTGGGTGACTTTCATGACAAGACTTAGTGGAAATGTCTATACTAAATTTTGCACCCTATCTCTTATGATCTTGTATGTCATAGTTTTTTGTTGCATACCATTTTGGCTTGTTTAGTGGTTACTTCTCTTGTCACGTGTTCAATTCATTCACGTCGCTATCTTGCTGAATGTATCCTGCACTATTTTTTTCTGGGTTGCTTGTACCGGGTAGTCCCAATATAACGTACGAAACATAAAGACTCAGCTTACGTAAAGGAGTGAAAAAGTTTATTGGTACTTTTCGCTTATACTGTTAGTTTAACAAAAAAAAAACTGAATATGAATTAGGTTAAAAACGTTTGACTTCTGTAAAGACATAGGCAGCTAGAAACAAATAATGTTGTGAGAAATTTAAGAGTTAATTTCTATAGCAATACAATTTCTTTATCATTCAGCGGTTTTCAACATTTTACTATCTGTAGTTTTCCAATTAACAAGATTAGATCCAAAAATGATACTAGACTTTCCCACTTTATGTCGGGTTGAATTACCAATCGGAGTTTGGTTTGTTATATCGGGACCATCTTGGATATTAATCTTTTCCCTATATTGTTGTGATCTATATCATGGTCGCAATATTATTAAATCATATTTCGACTCCATCACAGTTCGCACGATCATCGGACTTTGCATTTAATGATTAATTTATTTTTAAGAATATTTAGGATTCCGAAATAATAGTTGCTTTATTCCCCTGTTCCCTATCTATTGTGTATAAGATTTCTACAACTGAAAACTTCTAAATAGCCAAAGCCCAATAGTCTTCAGAGTAAAGGCTCTTCTACAATAGCCCGGGAACAGAACGTGAATGGACTAGTATTAATTAGCATTACCGATGTTATCGGGACGAAGTGGATACTCATATGATTATGCAACGGTTTAACTTTGTTAACGTTCTCCGGACAATTGCAGAGGAGACCTAATGCTAATTTATATTAGGCCTTTCACGTTCCTTCTCATTACTGTTCCATTCCCGGACTATTGTGCAGGTGCCTTTGACTGCTGCATTGCTGCACCTTTGTTATGGTACTTATCATATTGTAATTATCAGCAGTAAGTTTGCATATAGTATAAAACAGTCGCTGCATTGTCTTAGACTTTAACTAAAACAGTTTAATACGGTGTCGAGAGGGGAGCGATGACCGAGTGAAATATTACAGACTCGAACACCATCATCATCATCTCATCCTCCTACAATATACTTAGAGCCCAAGTAATATTTTTATCCAGCTCGGCGACACGTCTCGATGCCTCTGGCTACTGTTAAAATCACTTATTTCAACCTTTTCATTTGTAAAAAAATTTTCGTAGGTAATACAGCAACATCCTACGATCGCTTTTTGACCAAATACGTGTAGGGCTGAAACAGCTGCACAAAGGTTGCTCGAGGTTTTCACTGCAATCAAAAACGAACGAAGCATGGCCGCCTTGCATAGGGTAGCTTATTATGTAGCAAACTCGCTTCAATTTGTCTATTTGTCTATCCTACTGCAATGTCAAGTCAAAACGCGATCTATTCACCACTATTACATCGCAATTGCGAATAAATTGGCCAAGTCGTTTTTGGTTTGCAGTGATAATTTCGAGCTACGTTTCTGCTGAAGAAGCCCCAATGGGCTGAAACAGCTGTACAGAAGCTGCTCGAGATTTTCATTGCAATCAAAAACGATTTGCAACAATTTTTTTTAATAAATTTTCAATTGTAAAGTGAATTATTTTAGAATATTTTTAATTTGGAAGCCCAATAGTTTTGGGTTATTCGCCGTTCAATATTTCCATTAGCTCAAAAGACTCAAATATTGCAAAGATGTTATCTATCGAGATTCTTATTCTTATAATATTCTATTTTTACAATACTGAACCAGACTATTTCTCTTTCTGGATTGTTATTCTTGTATATTTTTTTGTTGACTTTTATTCTGTTCTTGTCGACCACGAGCAACAAGGCTTCTGGAGAAAACAGATCTGCCTCAAAGTTCTTCAGCTTGATTAATGGATGTATTTTTATTGTATAATTGATTATTCGTGAAGTACATTGAATTTTGAGTTTCTGTTTTGCACTTTCAATATGTTGAAGTGTTAAAGGAGTCCACGTGAAAAATCGATGCATAAATGAACCTCGGCAAAATGCCATTAAAGAAATTAACCGTGAGCTTTAAGTGACACGACGTTCGCAGCAACAAAGCCCCATTTGTGCTCGGTCACGAATGTGTATCATTTATCATTTATTGTTACGGATGGGCACATGCAATTATTGATAGATTTTTCTTCGTATCGCCGCCATTTATTATTCCTTTCACCGCTAAATTGAATAGCGAGAAGAACGACGGTGTTGTTTACGCTTGCACAATCGAACGCTGCGGAAAAAATGGGGCTCCGGCTCTGTCTGTTTATCCTTTTTTCCCGGTCGCATTCCCCGGATTAAAACCGAACAATAGTTATTCGCCGCGGTAATCTCATTTGCATTAATAACGCGTTTAATGAAATTTCATTTGAATATTCATCGACCGGTTTTACGTGAACGCAGAGAAAACGGTCAGTACAACCGACCGTTTGTGTAACGGTATCTCCGCTCTATTATTATTTACTTAGGCCGAAAAACACGTGTACGGTGAAACACGAATGGAATAAATCAAGATTTTACCTTTGGCGACTTGTATTTATTCTCTGTCTTATAATGCCATCTGTTTTAAATGAAATTATATCGGCGACGTGCCCGCATATAGACTGTCCAGAATAAGTTGTCCACTACAGGTATCTCGTTTATTATTAAAGTTACAAGGTTGGCTAAATGGGAAAAAAGTTTCGTCTTTTAGACTTCGTTAAAAATACACCACTAAAATTGATACTTTCCATTGATAACTGATTGTAATCATGGTACAATCCTTTTGGGCCAGGATTATCTCTTCTCATAAGTAAATTTCAGAAGCTATAAGTTGCGCATCGACTATATCAAAATTTTCCTAACAGGAAATTCTAATGAATCTAATGAGTTAATATTTAAGCTTTTTTTACTTGCATTACATCAACGACTTGGCTGAATAGCGTCTCCGTTACAAATTATATTAGGTTACCAGCGAGACTTCATAGAACCGAAATCAGTTTTTCCACATCCATAACATGAGTTTTAGGATTTGTGTTCTTGTATCATCAATAAGGAATAACTTTACGAGTGTTTGTGCTGTCCACTGAATTAGAAACTTGTTTATTCCCATGTCCCTCAGCGGGAACTCATCGTATATCCTGATTCATTATTGTCGTTCAACATTTTTTGAGACCCCCGTCGCTGTTTTACTGAACTTCAGGTGTTGACCATTATATATGAGCTCGGTTTTGCGAGTCACCGTCCTTGCCGTTTACAAAAAGAATTTATTGAAACTAACAGTAAAACCAGATCAAAATTTAACAAGTCAGAGGTTCACTGATAACTTTTCCTGTTAGTAGATACCCTCGTTCAACAGAAGTAGATTATTTGTAAATTAATTCTAGAAATTTTTATTGGTTGTATGTAAAATGTTCGAAAAAGCCACCCCTTACCGACACCCTTCTTTATCAAAATAGTGAAAGTTGTCGTAAGAGACAGCAGAATTCACACAAAGGGAGTATTATAAAGGCAGCATGAGTTTCATGCGCCTGTCGCCTACGTCACTGGTAATAAGACCGAAATAAGGAATGGGAAGAATATGGAGACAGACAGAAGAAAAAAATGCGGAAACTTATGGTGCACAGCACAGACCCATTAAGAAAGTTCAAACAATAACTGAAAATGAACAAAGCCAAAAAAGAAAACATACCGTTACGAAATCTAGAACGAATGTCCCTCGAATGCCTTGATGACAAAAAAAAGAATGGAGATCGATAATGATGAGGGAGGGTAGAGGATGGTAACAAGGTCTTTAAAGAAGCAGCTAGCCTAGTGGAAATACAAAAAAGGAACATCCAAAACAGTACGTATCAGTACGAAACAATAATTAGACCACAGTTCTGTACGGAGGATAAATGAAGAAGCAAACAGTAAATAACTTGGATCGATTCGAAAAAACAGTTTCCGAAGAAATTTTTTTAGGATAAAAAAAGATGAAGATTGTAGGTGGAGAGAAAGAACGAATCAAAAGAATGAATAAAAAATGAAAAAGTCCAACAGATAAAGTGGTTAGTGTATGTTATAGGGATGATTCTGTCATTCTTTAGTTTCCGAATGAGGCCAAAAGTCTACCTGTGGGAAAGGAACAAATATGAATTATGTAATTCCAATGAATTTGGAGGCTATACATACTTCTTCAACAAGCAGCGGTGAGATTACCTTACTTTGATCTTCTATTACACAAACTTCGTCGGCAGCAACTCTTGCATGAAGACATGTCTTTGTACACTCCAGATTTGAGACATAATAAGTCACAACAGCTCCGGAGCAAATATTTATTTTCTCGAATTTAATTAAAATTAAGGCAGCCGCATAATTTAAATTCCGCCCCTCCAGACCTAATATTCCTGGCCAAATATGTGCTCCATCAAGCGCGCCTCGTCAGCTTCGCGAGAGGATGTGCTCGGCGGTTATCGTTCGATGAAATAATGGCGGCTCCGCCAGAGTAAATAAGCTGCGGGGTTTATTGGTTTCGAATTGAATCCGTCGACAGTGTCGTCTCAAACGGGAATAATTGGCCCGGATGGCCAATGTAAACAGATAAACATCGAAGTGAGTGCTTCAAACAAAATTACGTTTTAATGTTTCAATATGGACTGCCGAAAAGAACACCCGCAACTCTATTCTATTTTAATGTAAGTATGTCATTACCACAGTCCGGGAGAGTCCGGACACTCCTTACAAGGTCGCAGCAAATGAGTGCACACGTTTATTCGAACAAAATACACGTCTCTAAACAAATGTTTACCGACTTTAATAAGTACAAAACAGATTTAATGAGCGTCGCACAGGTTTCTGCATTTAATAAATTTTGAGCTAAATTCATCAGTGTTAATTGCACGTATACTAATTAAGAAAATTAAGAAGCAAATATAAATACTTGTACAGATTAAACAAATAGGAATATTCTATCAGAATTTAACACAACAGATTTTACAAAATCCATGTATGTGTTGCAGGACCCCCGTCTGGAATGTCACCAGCTTTGGTTATTATGACTACCCCACCAAAATTTAAAATCGAATTTCGAATTATGTACTCATTATTAGTAGGAACGTTAAAGAAACAAATTTCCATGAAGTAATCAAAATGTTGTAATTACTTTGCAGTCTAATAAGTCTGAAGATGTCTTATTTTGTGACGTGTGTTTTGCAATCGACATTGTACTGTAATGTGCTGCAAGATCTGAGACGTTGAAATTCATAATATCCAAACAATCACCCAATCAGCAATTAATTACATCCTTCACCTTTAAGTCTTATTAAACGTTACTGAAGAAATAGTGTTAAAAATCTTTTCGAAACATAGACCTAGCCAACTGAAAGTCGTCGTTTCGGATTTAGACCATTATTTCACCGTTACTTCACTAAATATGTACGTCTTAAATTATTACTTCTATTATTTTTTAACTTAATCATAAAAAACCCAATGCTGACGTAAGCTCATCCACAATAATTAGTGGCAGAAGCAACATTACATTAAACAATCTTTACAAGACGGCGAGATCAAAGGGACGCAGAACTCGCATATTCCGCTAATTAACGATTTGCGTTGGACTGAATCTCATCCGTACCTTGATTGGCCTGACGCACAAATATTTTAATTGCCACTAATTAATTTCTTGTAAGCGAAACGCAAACCGCAGGGCTCGACAAAAACTCTCAGACAAAGAGCATAGGTACGTCGACATTAATTATAAAAGATGCTTTTTCTTGTTTGCTTTTGACAGAAAGTGAAAATTAATTAAAAGGTTTCACTTTAATAATACTGATAAAATCGCAGGTGAATGAGAGGCTCATCAAAAAAATCAACTGTCAACGTAAATCCTATGGTTATTAGGTTATTAGGTTATGAGTTATTTGATGATTACCAAAGATCTTTCAGTTGTCTTATTAAGTGATAGGCAGTCTTACATCTAGGAGGCTAAGTCATCAACAAAGCAGAGTAATCTCCTGGCTTATCCTTTAACAGTTTCGGTGAAGTGTTATCGGAAATTAGTCATTAGCTCGCTAATATTCCAGCACATTATAAAAGCAGGCAAGAGCGCTTTAGTGTTATTCTCAAGTACGAGCACATGGTCCAATCCAGGCAATAGAGAACTGTGAAATGCCTTAAATTTAATATGCAGTGATTAATGCTGCAATTCAATGCTGAGATCGTAAGTATCGTATGGTAGCCTAGTACCTATTTACGGTCTGTGGATTTAAATGACTTGATGAAACGTTATTATGATCACGATCGAACTTAGAATTACAGCTGTATATTAAAAGTATAATAATTAAGAGATAAGTATACTAATTGAAAGCTTCTTGCATCGCCAATATTACCTAAATCCGTCTTTTATCCGACGAAACTTCATCAAAGAAATTTATAATAATTCTTCATCGGTCAACTTACTTTAACACATACATATAATAACTTTCTCAAGAAGAAATTGTAATGAGAAAACGAAACGTAGATGTACTAATCGCATTATAAAAAATAGTACAAACTTTTTGGTTAATTTTTAGGAATAAAATGCTCGTTAACTCGAAACTGTAATTATTAGACTTAGGATCTTCCTTTGTAAACTCACGAAGACACAGAGTAACCTTACATAACCTTCTTGCCATGAACAGTTTCGCTCGTTCCGAATCCCGCTCGTACGCTCTCGTTTGTTCCAATAAGCTCTTAATCAACTATAAAAACCAGTCAACGGGGCATTCAAACGGTAAGAGAAGACTTTTACTTTAGCCAATATACGTTAAGAGCAAGAAAAGTATGCGATTCGCAATATGTTAAAAAGAAAATGTATCATCCTTGCGTTTGATGTGAGCGGAGGCACAACGTAGATAAATGAATAGCACTTCCACACTTACATCAAAACAAACGTGCATAGAAATGGCTATTGCCAAAAATGAAAGTCTTCAATCGGTGGGTGCATATATTCACAAATTAATAATTCAATGAATTTACGAGATACATAAAATTATTACCGTAAATTCAGTTAATGCTGCTCATTTATTTTATGTTGTACTGTGCGAGTGTAAACAATTAAAATATTTTAACGTAATTGGAATCGTTTTATTTGTAAAGCCGAAATCATAACAATATGGTATGCGTGCATTAAAAGTAATGGACAGCAATGGATTCATACTCAGAAAAGATGAACGAACAACAGTAACAAAATGATCTCTCAGCCTGTAATTTTTATAATTAAGCAGTTATCGATACATGTATAGCTCCGGGATACTAGATGTCGCCGATATACATATGCAGTAGATGAAACTAAATTGCTTATTGCAATGTTAAACGGGGGTTGAATTATGCACATTTTTAATGATCAGTGATACCAAGAAGATTATGAGACGGGTAAGTAAAACTCGAATTCAGTTGCAAATTTATCCCACACACACACACAGTAATACCAACAATATAAATATGTGACTAATACGAAGTATCATGCACAAATAAACCTCTTTAGTGTAACAGAGTATATAGAATTTTAAAATTGTCTTGTTGCAGATTACATAAAACGATAATTATTCTCGTTTCTATGTGACCGCAAACAAGTATATTCTGGAGATATCAATTCTGACAAGCCACTACAACAGTACGTCGAATATTCAACCTTACAGAAAACGATTTCACAAAGTGTGCGTAACATTTTGCTACAGGTAACAGGAAACGATAATTCTATGTAACCGCAAAGAAGTGTCCGTGTATCAAATATATTATTATCACTTGCTGCAGTTAACGCCCGTTTGATAATTACTCTTGATCTCGAACAGAGGTATTCGCAAACTCAGGCAACGGTGTAATCGGTCTACGTTTCTAATCAAACCAGGCAAAGAAATCCTCTCTTTGTTTGACTTGATTGAACAATTTTTACAAGTACAAAAATAAATATCAAAAATGTTTACAAGTTATCAAACAATATTAAAGAATTCAAATTATGTTTACCATCCTGGTGGTGTTGTCACTATCACAAAGGCCCAGGGAAAACTGAATTGCTAACCATTCTTGCCTCTGTTTTATAGGCAGAAAAATTAATGAAAATCAGTCCTAGACGCAGTGCCTCAACCTTAAGCATTTTCGTCTTGGACCCATCCGGGAGCCGAAGCAAGAAACTCCTTGACAGTTCTCAGGAAATCACAAAGAAGGTTTTTAAAGCCCTTCTCGAAACAGGGACCCTGCAGCGGCTGAGAACCAAGTGCATTTGTGTTGCTCCTAACCTCCCTGATAATCCGGAGGTTTGCCTGATGTTAAACATGTTCTAAATGATAAAATTAATACTAATTGAATGATTTTACTTTACCTCCTGAATAATCAACGAAAAACGGTAGCAAATTAGTGCTGAAGAAGACAATTAGCTGTCCCGAACTAGTTCTCAGAAGACGGGAAGAGGGTCAAGGTCGTTAGGAAGAGTGACCTTAGTCTTCCAAGCATCGTAGTGTGCACCAAAATTTCGAAAAGTTCCTAGAAGAATAATCCAGTCTTGCATCCGAAATAATTATTCATCGCAACAAAACCACAGACCGTACTTAAAAGTATATTAAAACAAAAGGATAAACAATACAACAGTACAAAAGACAACGGCACAACAGGCCTGACTCTAACAAATCACGCGTAGTATAAGGCAGGTACTTACAGTCTTTGACTAGTTTTTCTGAAGAAAAGCGTGAGCTGTACACGTGTTCTAGTGTAAATGCTGGCGGCGAGGAAATAATCTTGACGGAATGTCGTAGTACAACGTACGATAAACGATGGTTCAAGTGGTGGATTCACGAAGCCCCCGACCCAACAGAAATGAACAAATTACACTCGCAAACAACGCATCTGCAAAATGGATGCATTGGAATGATGAAGTCGGGAGATGAGCTCTCAGAAGGAAGGAAATACGTCACCAAAAACCTACGTCATTTCCGCTACGTCAACAGAAAAAAATCGATAAATATACTGATTTGTTTCAAGGTTGGTAGAGCTGGACTGTGTATTAGAAGGTTGCCTTGATCAACGGAGGGGTCAGAGGGTGCGTATCTCGTTACGTCACGTCACGTGATAAATTCCATTAGGCGTATTAACAAGATTTTTGCGTTATTTAATCAATAGGACCATATAATTGATTCCTTGACAGATAGAAGTTGCGTGTGACGTCATGAGTAACATTTGCGGAGTGAAAATTTTAAACTGCTATTAAATGGGAACGAGGAAACCTGCTACTTACAGTATCAGTTTTACCAACCTTGGATTTGTTTAATCGCTGGCGACATCTAAAGATTCTGAAAATTAGGGTAGAATTACCACAGAGTATGACTGAAGAAAGGTTCGTCACTTTGATGACAACGTCCGCATTTAAATTGAACCTAAAACAAAAATCGGGAGAAATAAGAAGAATTTCAACGAGGAATTCGCGAAACAAAATGAAAGAATGTGGAGAAACAGTCGGTGAAGAATATAAACGTTACAGTATTCGACTTTCGCTGCACTTGATTCGCTCCGGGATACGATAAGTGATAGAGAAGTATGAGCGAAATATAACAGAGTCAAAAGAAAAGCCCAAAACGAGAAAGCGGAACGAAAAGCGTATTCCTCTGTTGAAACAAACAAATCGTATAAAACGTGGATAGCCAAAACGAATCTCAAATTACCTTTCAATTTATCGGGAAGAGCGGGCCAACCGATTGGTAAAAGTTGTTTAAAGCAACTCAGCAGGTTCACAAGTCTGTCCAGTAAACACAGTAGTTAATTAGAATCTTGCATAAAATTAACAACGATTCCCCGTAAATATTAACACGTCTGCACCTTGCACAACGAAATGCAAAGTAAAGCGCCAGAAGGACTTGTGAGCGAGTCAAGGTGGCTAGCCAATTAGAATTCAGAAGTGGGTCACATGACCTCTAAAACCCGATAGAAAGCTATGATATCAAGGCGTCCAAACGGAAACAGCAGTGTGACCAACCGACAATATTAAATTGTTGCTGTGTTGGAAATGTATATTTTTTTTTATGTGATGTCTTGGGCCTTAACAAAAGTGCAAAGTAATAAAGAGCAATGGAATCACTCAGAGAAAAGATAATCAAACAGCAAGATACCTAAAAATTATGGTACATCTTGAACACCAAAAGTTATCAACAGATAGTGAAATACTGCGAGTTGGTGCAATTTTCATGGTGTCCGTTAAAGATGAGAAACAGTTTTTGTACATATAGAAGGTGAACCTTTCGAACACAGTAAACATAAGCACGGTTTCAAACCTTTTCGTACGAATTATTGTATTTTAAACAGGAGTACACGACAAGTGCACTAGCGACGCAAAAAGTTGAGAAATTATTATTAGGATAAAGAACGAATGAAGCCCTAGGCCCACTAGTTTATACATATTCATCAAAGCTTGATGTTTTCATTTGATACTTCATATTTCATATAAGTTTTTACCTGTCCTCATTTATCCAGAAATTTTGAATTACATTTTTTTACTGCATATCATCTCACCGAAATCTTTTTTCCGAATGAAACGAAAGATGAGAAGAAAATTTTTTTGCGGTAATGTAATTTCCATTCATTTCATGCTCAGTATACACTCGTGGGCTATATATCAAACAATGTGCTAGTCTCCATATGCAAACCATTCACAATGTACATTAGCGATGCAGCCTCCCGAGCGTAGGTAATGGATTGTATCAGATATAACTCGGCGAACAATATCATAAATCACATGTGCGCCGACAGGAATGAATTTCCACGGTCCTCCACTTGCGCGAAAGTAAAACATCTTCATAGAAGTCCCGAGTTTTGGTTTTTTTGCGCTGCTGGGAGAAAAATCGCCGAGGCTTTCCTCTGCTAATTTCTCCGAATCCCGTAATTCTCGACTGCGCCAGAGTGGATGTTTCCGACTTGAATAAACATAAATTTTCCGGGTACTTGCTGCATGAGAATAGCTGGAGCTGGAACTTCGTACGTACAACGAGCGCGGTAACTTCCAGATAACTTTTTTTGGTCGTCGTCAGTTCCTGAACAGCGCTGAAATATTCACGAAAGTTCTAGTTTGTATTGATTATGTATTCTAATGAAGAGATTTACTATTCCATCTGCCTGATTTTGAAGAATTTAATGGCATCAATTTGTAGCAAGGGAACAAACAATATTAACCCAATCAATAACTGCTTCGCCAGAAAAAAGCCGCCAACTTTACCGAGTTTCACACATTAACATTATTTGCATGATAATAGGCAGCCCAAATTACAAAATGTTAATGGTATTGCCTAATTAATGAACGCATGGCAAAAATAGGTGGGCAACCAAGTTTACGACACCTGAATTAAATTTCCCACATAACACGTGCCGTTTTAATAGACAGCGAGCGTTATTAATTTAATTTTAAGTAAAACAGCCATAATTAAAACAAAAATATTTACAAAACGTGAAACGGGTGTGGGCCTCATAAACGCTCCTATATTTATTTAACAAAATAAACTGGCTTTCCGATAAATAAACACGCAAGTAAAATATGCACTAATAACAGTTAAACGGCGTGCGGATAAACTTCGAAGTCGGAAAAGCAGTCGTCCAGCGTAAACACAGTTTTTAACGGCGCCGAAACGTTTGGGCAGATGAATAAATACCAGTCACATACACGAGATGTGTTTGTTTCCGAGAGGAAGCTAATATGTAAATTCGAACAAGTTGACCTTGGTTACTTGGGAGCTTGACGGTATCTTAACGAAGAGCAGTGCTTAAAACAAACAGTTTCCGTTAATATACAATACAATATACAATACAATATACAAGACAATATACGAAATTTACTGTAGCGCGAAGTGTCTGACTGGAAATGAAGAACCATCTTCTAAAGACTCCCAACATAGACCCAAAAGGAAAGTTCACCTGCCATATGATAACTATATTCATCCAGAGGATTTTACTATAGCACAACGTGGCAACAGAGAGGTGTATAAAAAAAACAAGGTCAGTGTAAGGGTAAGCGCAGCACGTTATCAGTCCGCAGTAACCATAGGCGTCACTTCCAGCATCAGGAATGGAAGCAGATGATTTACGTAATAATAATAAATTGAATATATGTCATAAAAAAGAAATTCAAGTGATTGTTAACGACTCCACCATAATATACTAACCAAGTCAGTTGTTACATTTTATTCGTAGGACAAACCAAGACGATGAAATCTCATTAATATCAAGCAAAACGAACACAATACGACAAACGCTGTTTCAACGTCGTAGCTGGCACACTCTAGCCACTTTAATGCAATGGCTATTGCTCAGTAGTGACATTTTTCTGTGAGTCTCAGTTTATGACTCTCTATTCAAAACCTTGTCTCCGCTGTGGTAGCAGTAGAGAACACAGACTAAAAGGAAATTAGATTAAAGATTAAAAATTTATCAGAATTTCAGAACATATAAATTGTAAACGATAAAGCAAGGTAAAAATTAAATAGCCCTGACAAGGTAGCGTGAGAATATTCTAAACATATTTTGAAAGCTCAGGTATAATATCGATAAACAAATTGAAACAACAAAATCTACAATTTCTTGAAGAACTCATTCTTTAGACTCATTTTTGAAAATTAAAAGCGGTCTTGAATACACACGCAAGGATTTGCATAAGCAAAATAAAATACACTAAAATATAGGTTAAAAATAAATTGTACTGAAACATTTTGGAGTTAGAACACGAGAGTTGGATTGACCCAATAAAAGTTGCGCAACACCAGATCTCATTTGTCTGTAATTAAAAATTGAGCAGAATACCGGAACTACTGATTTCAATTGTTCCATCAAAATAATGTAAGATGAAATAGGTAGAAAATATGAAACCTGAATACTTGGGAGAACAGATAATGACAAAAACAAATTTTATGGGAATCCAGATGCTTGATAAAATCCAAGAAACCGTCTTTTATCATCTTGATTGTTGTAAACATTTGAAATACTCAAACAAAATTAAAAAACAGTTTCTGGATGAGCAAAAGAAAATTCAAGTTGCTGAATACAAAAGCAGGAGAGAATGAGAGTTAGGAGATTTCTCTCTTGATTCTGTTTTGAGCGACATCCGTTCTCCAAACTTTCATTCTCTCTTGATTATGTCTTTAGGGGCACACGCCATTTGTCTCTAAAGACAGTATCAAAAGTTTGAAGAAACCTCTGAACTCTTGATTCCGACAGAACCAAGAGTCTTTAGTGACATTCCCCGTTTGTCAAACTTTAAAAACTGATTGGGTTTTTTTCGAATAAGAAGAAAAGAACTACTGAGCTACTGAGGACAAAGCCTGGACAAAGACAACCCTAGTGAACTCAAAAACTTATTTAAAGGCAAGATTTGTTTACAGACGAGGCCAACCTGCAAATAACACGTTGAAAACATGACGTTTTTAAAGACAAGGTATTAAGATAACTACTAAGAAAATGGGAAACATCCTTTGTAAGGAAAATTATTTTATTAACCTAAAAATAAAGTATCTCTGTAACAGTTTCAAGCATAGAAGGTCTCAACTGAAAGATATGTTTACCGTAGTTAGGTACACAAACATTGCCTTAATTGATACTAGATTAAATCCTACGTAAACCCCAAATTTCTGCGGATGACGCCGTAAATTATGTTTTGCGCGCTGACATTGAAGTTAAGAAAGATTAATGCACGCAAAACGCCCTCCAGGACATGATATTTACTAATAAAACTGTCAACGTCGTTTTTGATAAAGACCCAGTTTAAAAATGTAAATCTGTTTCGTAGCCTCCTCAAAAAGAAAAAAAGATTTACCGCCACGGTAAAAAAAAATCGGAAACAATCATTCTAAAAAGACTTAATAACCGTAATTTACCTAACGGATTGAATATTGAATTATTCAACGTAGATTTTATCGGGGGCGATTATCTATCGCCTTCGTGTGTTTGGAATATCGTCAATCAATCGGCGGTTGAAGGATGTCGATGTCCTCGTTTATCGACGCGTGTACTTTATGTTTATTTAAGAGATTGTAAGCGTAATTGCTGGTAATTTTATTTTTGAATATTTTTTTACCACGCATTATACCGTAAAGCGTAAAATTAAAATCATAATATACGATAAATACATCACTATGTCATCAATAATTTTTAGGACTTCATCTATGTCAAATTGGAATCTCGCTGTTTATTTCTTACAGTGTTTTTACAATGCATTCTTTTATTTTGTATTGCAAAAATATATGTAATGTTTTGTTATTTTCATAACTTCGGGGTCCGCAAATAATAATCGTCGTTTAATTACAAAGATTTTAATTCAAAAGAGTGAAAAGACTGGTTTTAGACAACAAATGAGATGAAGACACACTCAGTGCAAATGAACATAATGTACGCCAATCGAAAGCGCTAATAGTTAATTCACTCTCTTCTAGATACGCATGGAATCATTGCAAACTCTTCGCGTATTCTCTGGAACATTGGGTTAACCTACACTGTAACATAGTGATTCAAATCGAGAGCAGCTCCGCGAGGTTTGGAGGAATCGCCATCAAGATCACGCCCGGAACGATAAAGCACGCCCGGAAAAGGAAAGCTCGGAAATACTCCGACGTCCGCAATCTAAAAATACTCTGCCGCTTACGGGCTCCGGCGGTCGTGTATAACCAAACCGAAAAGAAAGCATTGAGTGCAGTCTAGTTCTGGTCAAGATTTTAAGTCAGTCCAATGTATTAATTATACGATAACGATTGGTGAAGGGCCGTTGCTTTACCGTAACAATAGTCGTAATAACAGTCGAGAACATTTCCAGCAGTCTGTGAAAGAGTCAGTTGATGAATAGATGGCGCCGCGCCGCTCGTCAGAAAACAGAATTTATTGGCGTCAAAACTCACAGCTGTAACATTATGTTGGTATATGTACTTATGTAATGTTTGTTTTGGAACTATTTTTTCAATCTAGTCTCCTTTTTTATTTTTCAGAAATTTCTTAATTATGTTTTCTTTCCTTTTCTTACATGAGTATGTTATATGTGTATGTAACAGTGATTTTAACGCAGTGGCTTTGTTGTCAATCAATTTATTAATAGACTAGTAATAATTTTTGCTTGTTATGGTACGCGTGTTTTTAATGTGAAATTCAGAATTTGCATTCGTTGAGATACTTATCACAACAATTTGTAACATCTTTTTTTCTTGTAACAGCACCCACAAACACTGATACTCATTCAGTATTATAAGAGATACATCGATGACATCCTAATCATTTATTGTCCTTTGACAACCATTCATTCGTTGTATCTGAGTTTAATTATTTGCGCCCTAAAATTAAATTCACTCTAGAGATTGATCAAAATGATTCCATCAACTTCTTAGACTTAACCTTGTAAAAATTCAATAATTTCCTTCATTATAAAATTTATAGAAAACCTTCCTGTACATCAAAATTTATCCACTACAATTCTTCGGACCCAAGTGAACATAGATTGGCGGTTTCTCATTCCTTATTTCGTAGGGCTCTCATTATGTCCATGTCTTAAATTTCAGATTTGAAATAGGCACTGTTATGCAGATATCTCTTATCAAAGCTTTCTCTATTAAATAGGATTTTTGGTACACGAAAAATAAACTTAAGCAAATAATTTTTCCAACCCCCATTTCTCCAGAAAATCAGTTAAAGAAATATTTTTGCATTTCCTTTACAGAAGAAATTTCTGTTAAAATCAAAAAATTTCTAAAGTCACTTAATGTTAATATTTCTTTTAAAACACAATCTACTTACTTTGTCACAATAAAGACTCCGTAGATCCTATGATACGAAGTGGCGTTTATTCCTTAACATGTAATACTGGCAGTTCTATGAAGATTACGTTCATTACGTTTACGAAAAACCGATTCTACCTTTGCGAACCATCTACTTCAGGGGTCTCCAAACTATGGCCCGTGGTAGCTGGACTAACATGCCCCGCATCTGGCGGGTATTACATTGTACAATTTACAATAAATTAGTTGCGAATAAATTTCGATTGCAGTGGACCTCCTGAGTATTCCTTGTACAGCTGTTTCGATCCTGTTTAGGGCTTCTTCAGCAAGGGAGTTATTCAAAAACTCCAACTGACTGACCTGTCTGGGTTATCACGAAAACGACTGAAAATGTTGACAAAAATTTAGGCACGTTATCTCGTGGGCAATTTTAACCGAAAATTATGTCAGAATGGGAAATAATTCGGAATTTGCACAAAAAGACCATTACTTTATAAATGCAATCGTTACAATGCTTGAAAACGAGCGGGAGAAGCATCGTATTCAAAAATTACCTAAATTTATATTTTTCAAATTTTATACTTTTCCGTTCGGAAATATTAACTACCTTTTCTAATTTACAATAATGCATTTATTAAGCGATGCCTTTGCGCAAAATCTATACATGATAACAAGTTTGATACGTAAAATGCCATTCACGAAACGGTAAAATTTTCTTGAAATACATTTTAAATTTCGCGGCAATGACATGACCGTGATACTTGCTCGTAAGTACCAACCGAAGCTGCGAACAGAACAGGGTCCACCCCCGCCCTCAAAACAATAGCTGGTATGATGAGGTCTTGGCCCTTAGGACTTAGAGGCTTAGGCTTTTAGGCTAAACAGTTTGGAGACCCCTGATCTTCACATAATTTTGTTTCCATTTCTAATGTCAGTTTACTTCACAACCTTCCAAAAGGTAAAACCCTTAATATCGCCAAGCAACTGGAAATTTTTCTACACGATAATTCTTTTCCAATCCATTAGCAACATTGCAGTTGACTTCCTCTACCCCGCCCCCTTCCGCCTATCTGTAATTCGGTTGTTTTTGTTCGTTTGTTCGTCCTCTGCTAATGGTGTTGCCTTTTACCTATTGCAGGTAATTTTATTGTTTGAAATAAAATTATATTTTGGGATCGTATTCTGTTGTACTTTTTAGTTGCGAACTTGAGCTTGACAATGGCTTAATGACGAAACCGCGGACGATGCTATTCTCGGCAATAAACATTTATAGTGCAACTTCGCTCTCTCTTATTCTAAATTCTAACCTAATAAAAAAGCATGGAACTTAGAATTAATTTGTAATATTACGGTAAGCATTCTATAACTTATACTTCGATTAGAGTACCTCATGTTGTTGGTTTCTCTTTTGGTATTCAATTTAAATACCCACTTAGTATTGTTTCTCTTTTTGATTTCTATTTCTTGTAATTCGTTAAATCAGTGGTACATTTGATTCGCTGACATTCTGCTTGAACCAAATGACGCAGTTTAGTTGGACACTAAACAAACATTTGAACCAAAGAAAATAGAATAGAGGGACATTCAAAAAATGCCGAATATGATAGTGGAAGAGCCATAACACGATCAGTCTTGAAGGCAAGCTACTCAACTGATGGGTAAGTGACAAGAAACAAGTTTTTTTATAACTAAACGCCGGCATTAAATGGCGATATAGTTCTATTGAGTGAGACAAGCTTACTGAAGTAACATCTGATACAAAAGTTTTGGGAAAAATTTTAAATGCTCTCTGTAATATAGTAAAACCGATACATCTAGTCAACTATGGCGAAACATGTTGATATGGGTTGTGTCAATTTGTTTAACATTTCATATTTTCATTTGTCATTTGCGAAATGGCGTATAAGTTAGATTTGCGAAAGTCCATCCACAACTTGATTGGACAGCTGCCTAGACGAGATATAGTAAAGTTGTTTCGCGGACAAAATATTTGAAACAGTATCACATATCGGAGAATTCGGGAATGCGAAGAGGGAGTTCCATGTATAAACCTACCAAAAACAGGCCATCCACGTGCGTTAACTGAAGTTCAAGTCAACGGACTAGTCAACCGTTCCAGAAACACCATTGGAGTCTTTTTCCCGCAAGGTTTCCCGTCGTTTCCGTGTTTCAAATGCTACAATTTCTCGTTACATTGCAAGAACAGGCCTAAAATACAGAAAACGTAAGAAATGCCCCAAGTATACTCCCGCACAATTGGCCAGAATCCGTGGTTGTTGCCGAGCTTTAAGACGTCGTCATATCGCCCGCAACCGGATCATAATCATAGACGAGAAATATTTTACCTTTGACTATGGAGGACTTCCTAGAAATGCTTCTGTGGAGTAATATTGAAGATACTCCTATTAACTTAAGATACAAAAAGAAAGCAAAATTTTCCGATTAAATTTTGGAGTGGTGCGCCGTTTCTGAAGCGGGCATATCTAGGCCCTATGTAGACCACGTAAAAGGCCAGCCAGTGTATACTGAAGTATACATCTGAAATTGTCTATCCAAATTGATTATTTTTATTAATCAGCATCATGCTAATGATACATATTTTGGCCTGACCTTGCAACATCGCATTATGCCTACCTGTGCCATATGTCCCCAGAAATGATAACCCTCCAAATGTCCCTCAGGCAAGGCTAATTGAAAATGTTTGGGCCCTACCGGCAAGAAAGATTTATGATAGTCGTTGAGAAGGCCAAAATGAACAACAATTGCGACAAAGAATTTTTCAGAAAATTAGAAAAGTAGACGTAGAAAGCGTCCAAACCCTGGTGCGACATGTAAGACAAAAGTTACGTCTTATTCATACAAAGGCCCTCTAGCAGCAATATTGCAACCTGGTGTTAAAGTCTAAGATTTATTGGTGATTATTATGTTATGTTTACTTAATAAAGATCTCTTCAATTTAAATAATACCCTTGTATATTTTTCCCAAAACTTATGTAACAGACATGCGTAAGAGAATAGAGGGATGCAAATTGCCTGTAATTATCCCATAACATAAAATAATAACTGGTATCTATGTCAGGAATGTACTGGAGAACATTTTAACTTTCTGCATCGGAAAAAAGGTAATTTCTAATGTGGATATCTAAAGTAAGAAAAAAAAATCATATAAATAATCAGCATCATTATCAACTGTGCTTGCTTAAAAAATTAATTAATAAAAAAGTTTAAAAATTAAGAGAACTATGAAGGATCTTTTTAGAAAAACTTTTGCTATAAAAACATCAGAAGAAAACAAATGATTTCATAACAAAAACATAATTTACATACAGCCGACTATAAATTTCCGTAACTGGCATACAGCAGCAAAAAGTTGTATCTGAACTTACCTACACAACTGACAGCTCCATTCCAGTTGGAATTATTTTTTCAAGTGTCGTAATCACATTTTACAACGCACATTAATTTGCAATTAGCTGCCTACCCGTGTGCCTCAAACGTCAGCAGCGATTTCACGAATATTAATCACGTTAATTAACCGTTCCAACATTTTCTGCTTTTTCATTATATCACAATTACCGAGTTTAAAAATGATTCAAAAACGACAACGAATTAATAATAATATTCGTTGATTTATAACAACAGCTAACAACCAAATCGATAAATTCCCAATACACTGTTGAACGTTAATTAAATCAGCCGAGCAACATTTAGTACAAATATGGCCGCTCGCAACAATATCAATTTATTGCAACTAATTAAACTACGATAAGCATGTAATTATTCCGAAATGAAAGCGCCTAACAAATTCATTACGGGCGATATTCGCGTTTATTTTTGCCGGACGCCGCCGCGCCGCGTCGCGTCGCTACGCTGATTGCGAACCCGTGCGCTAATATAATTTGGATGCAAATATTTTCTCATTTTAAACTGCACGTCAGGTAAATATAATTTGCAGTAAAGCGATATATTAATAAATATACAGCTTTGTATATGCGTGCATACAGCACCCTAGCGTTCACTCTAGGAACATAAAATATTGCACAGTTCCATCCACTATTGTATTCTGTCCAATTGCAAACATAGTCCGGTGAGATAATTATTTTGCTATAAACAACATATGTGCAAATGCACTGATGGACAGTCGATGTACACATGGGCGAAATGGTCTTCATAATATATTATCCTATTGTTCTTACTTAGTGGTTGGAATCATAAATTAGTTGAAGTTTTGTAATCATAGTAATCTTTCATGAATAATGCATTTAAAGTCATTTTAATATTAAAATGCACCTTTGATACTTTATTTCTCGAAATGAAACTTCTGAATTTAGTGTTCACATTTGCATAAAAAGTGTGATTAAATAGTTCGCGCGCAACAAAACCGTTCTACATATTATGTTTTATGGATCGAACTCAGTTCTAGAACTCAGTTCGAACTGATGATTGGAACAAACTTATTGAGTACACAGGCTGTTCTTTTACTGTGTGCAAATGTTTAAACCTGTAATGCATCACCATAAAAGTTAATAGTTTTCAAGGCAAATGCATTGACAGATTTTCACCAAACCGTTTGAGAACTGCTGGCATAGCTAACGAGTGAATGGTGGCCTAACTTTCGCACATGCGGCTGCTTGTTTGAATGACGACGCGAAGATAGGTTAGTCGGTAAGTGTTTAACGTGGTTTAATCTTGTGCATGAACGATGTGGTGAATGAACATACGTTTGATTCGTATGATGCGTATTAACAGATCGTAATGGGTTTTGCTAATAGGCAAAAGGACCTGCTGGAAGTCTCTCTCATTTGGCAAATTTCTGAATGCGGAAGGAAACGAATTTTCAGAACTTTCAGTTTACGTGAGGTCATATTCATCTTCAAGTAAGTATTAAAAAGAATCGATCTTACAAATTACAGGTTCAATTAATTTCGATTACGAAATCATCCGGTTAATCAAAATTTTAAACGCGTTCACAAAGCGCTTAAATTTATTGAAATAAATACATGTAACCTCACTACAAGTAATTACATTTTTAAGTATTTTCAAATTCTAAGCCAACGATTATAATTACTGGACGAAAAATGCACCTCAAGATTGCGGATGAGTTAAATAATGACATCATCGTCATCCATCGTTTTATTTTTCACAAGTAATAAATAAATTGTCTTTCCATTTCCTAAGAGTGTTCTTAAAACGGTGGCCGCCATTGCGTTAACGCGTTCAAGGTAGGATAGTGTTTAAATAAATGTAACATTACTTCGCTAAGTGAACTAAAATTTCAAATAAAATAAAAATAAACTATATCAGTGATTATTATTACGAAACGCTACGAAATGGGTTTGAATGCGGAACTCGGCGTGGTGTCGGTGTCGACTGTGAAGGAAGGCGTTGGGACCTTGCTATATATTTCTTTCTCGCACATTTCAGCAGTTCCAAACAAGTGTTACCTCCGAAACTTTTTGGCTACAGTACAGGAGCCACTGGAAAATACGCGCAGAAGGTAGCGTTTCATGTATTTATATTGAGGTTCTTTTATTTGCACACAGTAAAAAACGCGCTATACATTGAAGGTCTTCAAAACACTAATCTGCCAAAAGTCCGTTAGGTTTGATGACAGTTAGTTGGAAAGTTTTAATCCACAGAAAGGTTTTTTATGAATCAATATTTAGGAACTATTCAAATCTGACAGTTTCACATATACAGCGGTGTTTCTTATCAAAGGTCAATGAAAATGACAATAACTGACAGAGAGAGAAGAAACTATAATTCTTGAAGCAAAATTCTAATCGACGATAATCAATGAGAAGGCGAAATACAGGCATTGGGATAAACAAAGGCCATAAATTGTCGAGTGATAGGGGCTAATCTGTATCGAGTACGTTAAATTTTACGGACTATTGGTATGGTAACAACCAATCATAAAGCTTTATGATTGGTCGTTACCATAGCAGCAAACTTAGACTTAATGTTTACACATTTTTCAGTTCAAAATCATATTTAAAAAAGCTTGCACGAAATTTTCGCGAATATCTGTGGATAAAAATTTCTTTACAAGATTTAATAATTTAAAATCTCATTATGCGTACTGACGACGTTTCATAAATTTTGATTCTTTAATAACGTAAGCTCTGTTAGTTTCATTTTCTTTTCAAATTATTCTAGCCCTTGCTTTTGTTTTCTTAAGAATCTAAATTACTATGATTATTATTTTTTATAATTCAGTACACTTTGTTTAATTCAGATATTTTATTAAATTGGAACTCGTATCATGACTCATTGAAATGTAACATATGCAGCGTTTTGTAACTAAAGCATTACTCACCTTGCAATGTATGTACCGAGAAATTAGACCAAGGGCATTAATATCGTTGGAACATCGGTGAGTCATAGTTTAACAAAAGAAATAATTATGAAAGGTCCCTGATTCCTACGAGCAAATCAGATGATCCCACGCTTTGTGTTTTATTAACTCGGACGCTTAAGTTCATTCGTTTTAAAATACTCCGGTCATAAAACAGTGTAATATTCGCTCTGCATCGGCACTTTTATATGGTTTTATTAATTAATATCTTTTGGAATTTCTATTCTGAGATAAAATTGCTTCGTCTTTTGAAACATTTGCGAGCATATTTCGTCTGATTCTTGAGAACTGTTCGAAAGTATTATTCCACACCGTTTGGACAGTCACAAGATTTCCATCGCCGTCTGTTTTTTTTTTGCTGGACTAGTCTATGTGAATTGTTTTTCTTTACGTCATGTTGTTATTCGTTGGTTTTTGCTGAGGTTACGATGTTCTCGATTCGTGCAAACCCTTCCTTCGTACATTTGGGGGCACGGCTAGTTTTGGTTTATTAACTCGTAATGTACCGGGAGCCAGTCCAGTTGTTTAGAGGTATCCCCAGGGACTGGGGGTGTTGTTTCTACGGGGGAGGAGGAGGGGGCATTTTCGCATCGTGGCAGTCCTGAAGGTCGGATCACATTTTGGTTTCCGGAGGAACATCGCGAAGGTTTCCTCGTCGTACGACGCCGAGGTTTTGTCGGCTCTGATTTGCGTTGGTGGAGCAAGAAGCTCGTTCAGAGTTTGTCTCAAGCCTCGTCCTTGGAGATCAGGACAAGCATGTTTAAGAAAGTTCCTCTCTCGTTCGTATTGGTTTGTCAAATTTTCTTCGCTTATAGGCTTTTAATTTTGGTTTAAGCACAAGTTTTGTGTTGAGCTTAGGCTCCTTGTTTTGTGACAGTTACTCACTCCGTCGTGCAAGTTATTATTGTCTTATTGTCAAACATTCCTTCCCTTATAGGCTTTTAATTTTGGTTTGGGCACAAGTTTTGCGTTGAGCTTAGGGTCCTTGTTTTGGTATACGTTTTGGCGACTGCCTACTCTGTGTGACACTTTTTCGACGTATTGTGAACATCTGCGACGATACAGTTGAGGGGAGGAGACTGAAATCTTCCGGCTTCGTGGTAGCAGCCGCAAGTTGGAATGGTTGGTGTTGGCGTCTCCATACGTCAACGGGTATGCAGGATGTAAAGCAGTATAACTTTTCATTTTAAATTTTACAAGTGCTAGTATTGTTGAGACTTCCATTATATCTTGTAATTGTAAATCGTCGAGCTTTTTTAATAATGCTATCTGTACATTGTCTCTGATAAATTTAATTTCAATCAGTGATACGAATTTCTACGATCTTTTTTTTACTGACCGTAGTAACATCAATGTTGATGTTATGTGCTAAATCTACCTTTATTATTCCTCCAGAATACTTAGTTTGTTTATGTTTTTTTTTTGTATTTTCTTTATGGGAAACTGATTTTACGGCCGCAAGTCAATGACTTATGCGCACTATTCTCGATCAATGTAATATTCTTTCTTATCTCTGATGGTCAGATGTAGGGGAGTTTCATTTTCTCCTCTAATATTTCTTCACATGTCCTACGATCTCATATTATTTGTGCAAACTTCCAAATGAATAGTCGAGTGCTATACATTTCCTTTCGTTTATTTCCTTCTGGTCTGTTTTCTCAGCTAAAACCATCAAGTTTTTGAAAGGAAAGCTCATTCAATCTACATATAGATGAACCTCCTTTGCAAAAACCCGATGTTACTGCAATGAACTCTCTTGACTTTCGAACGGCTTTCAAAAGCCATAAATAACGCATTAAAATTACGCAGGCATTACATCTAGCAACACCTTCGAGTTCCTAGAACCGGTGGAGACAGGAAAAACTAATGTAAATAACGGCCTAAAAAGGTCACCATTCTAATTAAATAAGCCTATTCCATTCATGAATTTCAAGCGAACACCATTACCATAGTACCTTTCTATAACAGGCTCGCCTACGTCTGAACGGAAACGAAGTCTACCCACCGCCGTAGACACATGTTCGTCGAGAGCTCTCTCTTCGGAGGAAAAAGATTCCGCCCGAGATTGCGCCAGAAAAAGCAGGAACATGCCTCAACTTGTTCTATGTTGATGATACAATTACGTGTTTTTAATATCACCCGCCAGATGTGGATTATGTGAGTGTGTGTCCGTGGACTCGGTGACTAAGTACCAGCATTTATGGTTAATTTCGTCATTTCCACCAGCAGAACGCGGTGGAAAAAAATTGTCTCGTGAATTTATCGCCAATTTAAGTTAATACAGTTACCACAGCTTGGCCGTAATTATACACATAAATTAACACTGATAATATTAATTTTGCGGGATTAACATTAATTACCAGTATAAAAAGTAATTTTCCTGTAAAAATTTTAATAGCTAGCTGCTGGTTGCAATTAAATTGTTTGTTATTATAAACTTAAAACACTTAATACAGACGCTAATTTTTTCTAAACACATTATAAAATACCAAATTTATCCATATCTAAAGGACCAAGGACAGCAAAAATACATTTTGAGACTCCTGGAGGAATTGCCATCAGCACTTATACTTTCCTGATTGATGAGGACGTAATATATAAGGAATAAATGATTTGTACATTAATAGCAAAGATACAACAATTAAAACATGGAGAATGAAAATGCAAAATTCCACTACGACATCAAATTTCAACAAGCCATGGTGATAGGCATCAGTTCCTTTTTTTCTTTTCACTTGAATTAGAATGGAACGTATAATTGCAAAGGAAGTTCGTTAAGATGATTTTGAAAGCAATTGTTGCACGTAACTAAAACGTGACACTGGAAGGTAGACGGCTGAAGACAAATGATGAACGTAAGACTATTCTTCACCCAGACAAGACGAGAAGTCTTTCTGTGGCACAGAAATAGAAACAAACAAATGCAACCGAGCAATAAAAACGAAACTAGACACGTTACGTCCCGTGTTGCCACCGAAACGACAAGCGAGTTATTCACCGCACTTCCTTGTAAACATCGGGAAATGGGTTTCAGGACGAAATTTAGCCGTGTTCTGTGGAAGTCCGAACAGTCGTGTAATCGATTTTGTACGCGAGCGAATGATATAAATTCGGGACGCGCGGAAGATAATGGGTTTGTCAGTTTCTCATTCCGTTCTGAAGTACCATATTGGCAGAATTTTCTCGGTTCTTAGAACAAGTGTGAATTATATGTAATTTTAAGGGAGACTGAAATACGTACAGGTCCGAATTCGGGAATACTCCGAAGGAATTCTTTTCTGTTATTCATTCATCAACTCTACTGTTTTAATTCTTTTCCATCCATTCTGTCCCACAGATTGAGTGAGCGCATAATTTGAAATTTAGGAGGTCAGGACTCTTGAGATTGAACAAATATATTTGCAGAAATATCGAGGTTTTAAAGCTGCGAACCGAGTCTGAAGTAGCCATTTGCCAAGGTGATATGAAGTACTCAATTACTTAGTGTGGAGTATTTAAGTCTTTATTTCGTCGGGTTTTCCACTCTTACGAATAGAATTTTCAGTTCAAGTAATTAACTACTTCAGTGCTTTTACAAATTCTTGTGCAGGGAAGTCTAGTTCTATTTAAAAACGTTTTTCTACCACCAAGATGAAAAGTAGCGATTTAATATTCTTTCTGAAATTCTGAATATTTTCAAAATTTCAATTTTTTTGTACTTCTTGTGAAAAAAAACAGATACTTTTGCTACAGAAAGTATCATTCAGATCATTTCAGATTCCACAAATGTAGGAAAGTCGTGCCCAATAAATTATATTTTTATAAAATTATTATGTAGTCTGGATGATGATTCGGACAGGAATGAACACTTTTAGCACATGGGCGATATCAGTGCCTCAAAATTTAAATTTCAAGTTGATCAAGTTATTAAGACTTAAGAACTGGACTAATTATACAGATTTGTTATGACCTTATGGTCAGATACTTCCAACTTCGTCAACAACTTCAACATTCGCCGCATTTATTCTCACATGACGTCGAAGCTAAACTCTACCATACATCTCTCTTATATCACACTGAAGCAATGAAGCTGGGGAGAGAACTAGACTTTAGACTACGATATATATCTCTCTCACGACGTATTTACGTATTCACATTCATAATGTGAGAATAGCACTCGACACGTCCTGTGTATTTTGTGAGGTTTACGTACTTTAATGAGATATTTTATAAACAATCTATAATACACTCCTAAATCCATTCCCCGATTCAATCTAGTCTTCTATACTACATTAGTGTACACCGTTACTACTTATTTCCAATAATCTTTTTGCAATCGCATCTTAAATGACTTTAGGGAAATCAAAACTGCTCGAAACCCACAAACAAATGTTCTATTGCCGTGCGTGAGGCAGTAATTTCCCATAATCAACAGAATGCGTAAACTCTTACTTTTAAGAGTCATGCGTGTGAAATGCAATGCATTCCATATGGAGTTTATTTTGGGCTTTTCTGTGGTAAGACCCTACACAATTTTTGCCACGGGTAAAAAATCGTGACGAAGAGAACTTTCACTAACTTCCTTACGAACAGATAAAACAGCGACATCTTACGATCGCTTTTTGACCTGACATTGCAGTAGGATAGTCAACAACAAAATTTTTTAAAGCTTACGTTTCCAGTTTCCTTGATTCATTTCTTTAAGTCACTAAAACGCCTTCAAAGTCGACATTAAAGCTCTTTATTAGTTCATCAACTTAGATGACATGTTTCGGTCGGCAACCTTTCTCAAATCTACAAAGAATTTTTGAAATTAAAGTCTAAAATACTTATATTATAAACAAAACAAAGACAAATCTTAAAAAGGTCGCACGGTGTGAACTGGAAGATATTTTGTTAGTGACTAGGAAATACCATGTACGGTAACTTAAAAATGTTGATGAACATTTCCTAACAAATCGAAACCTCATTGCAATAGTTACACTATCGATCAGTAAAATTAAAAGCTAAGCAAATAGGTAAAAAGCTATTTTGAAGACGATTAAAACAAGAGAAGAGGGCAAACATTGACATCATTAAAATGAAGTCAAACCCTATGATTAAGTTATTAACAGCTGATGGTAGGAACTTAATTAAATCGTTAAATACAAAAGTTACAAGTACAATACAAGATTCGTTAATAGTAGTTATGAAATAATTTAAAAACAACAAATTTGAGACCTTATCTAAAATTACTTTAACAGCAGATTGGCAAACAATTCCAATTTATAAGGAACAATAAATTAACAAACAATAAAACATTAGAAGATAAGGGGAAAAGGGAATGAATTTTGTCATGAGGTAATTTAAAATCGACGAAGTTGATAAACGTCGTGTTTTTAAATTACTTCATGACTATAACGAATTTTGTATTGTACTTGTAACTTTTATGTTTAGCGATTTAATTAAGTTTCTGCCCTCAGCTGTTAAACTTAACTGTAAGGTTTGACTTAATTTTAATGATGTCTATATTTGTACCCCTCCCCTTTTTCTAAATTGTTTTCAAAATTGTTTTTTACCTATTTGTTTATCCTTTTCTGCCACTTTGTAACAATTTTTGCAACTATTTTACAAAAAATATTATCGTATCATAAGGCTCTTACGTAACATTTATGTTCCGCTCTGTTTGCACATCTGTGCATTCCGTTCTGCTAATTCAAATCTAAATCCAGCCATTCATGGTTAATCTTTCACCATCAAAAACAAGTCTAACAAGAGCAATAGTGACGCATGTCTAATAAACAAATGACTGTCGTCCAGCTACTGTTTCTGTAACTTCACGGTTAGTTAAGCACCATCTTATACCGAGAAAACTGCAGCAATAAAGATTACACCCCTCCCTGGAATAACCATAAATTTCTTTAATTTAGGCGTAATAGTTTCTACCTGAAGTCTTTAAAGTTGTTCTAATACTCACAGATCACCATATAAAATGAACATTATCGTAATGCTATCCGGGATCATGTCGCAGTTCGCAAAGTATCGTCTTATCGTCATATTGAGGACAAAAATTGACTTTTCATCAATCGTTTCCTCGAAGACTATGATGTAGGAAAAAGCTGCGTAATATTGCCCACTCCCTGGAGACGGCATGGGAAAACTCAAAAGGTACTCCCAGGACCCGCTTCTTCGTTGATACGCCATCAAATGGCGATCGTTAGAGAATGCAAATATACCCCCAAATGATGATCGTTACGGAATGTAAAAGAAAAAGGGAAACCCAAAATTAACCGTTTTTTTCTCTGAAACCCCTCCCCAAAAATATACATCCCAACCAGAGTAATTATTCAACAAATAAACTCTAGTTCGGCCCAAAAACAATTCGTTTATTGAAGCACACATCATAGTAAAATTCAGTAACAGAACAAACCGCCTAGTAGGGTGATCGATCGTATATTATTAAGTATAATTCCAAGTTACAAGGCCCGAACCGATGGCAAAAAAACCTTCGACGTGGGTACTCTCTTGTCAGCTTATAAACACCAACATGAAATACACTATACCGTGTGCCCACTTTGATTACGCACCATAGGAATTTCAATGCATTTTTTTTTAATCGTAAGTTTTTGCTTTCCTCTCGAATCTACCATAAAGCATTAAACGGCATAACACGTAGCGTTGTGTTATGCATTAACTAAGACTATCTTTAGTACGTTAATAAAAAACATAGGCTTTCAGAATTAAAAAGAAAATTAAATTCAAGGATATTTTTCAATTCCACAATCATAGATTAAACAAGCAAACTTCAAGTTTTTGAAATTTTCACAATTTAAAAATAAAGTCATACATTTATTTTGGTTCCATTTAAACTTTCAAGACAAGTTGGGACATTTGTTGGCTGTAAACTGCGAATTATTTGAGAATTTATTTATTTATTTATTACCTTTGAAATAAGTAATACGATTTATGTTTGAGAATCAGTAAAGCATAACAATAAAAGTTTGCCTGCTTGATCGAATTTATAATTAATTTTGAAAGCCCGTGTAGTTGAAAACGTACTAAAAGTAGTCTTAGTTAATGCATAACATAAAGCTACGTATTATATTGTTTATTGCTTTACGAAAAATTTGACAGGAAAGCAGGAATTTACAATTAAAGAAAAACGCATTGAACTTGCTGTGGTGCGTAATCAAAGTGGACATACGGTACATAGCAACAAAAAAAAAAACTTTATAGGTGAAGCGCCAAAATCCAAATTTTCTTTCGCGCCCAACAAATAAAAAAGTAAACACTGAACTAGATATAAATGAAACTGCAAAAGCAAAAAATGAAACGAACCATATAAATATGACTCTAATTTTATGACGTAAACAACCAAAAAGAAGAAAACCTCCCTCCTTTCCCAACAATTTGCGCGTCCCTCTCAGCTAATTTCGTTGCCGAAAACTCCCGTAGCTCAGCAGGAGAAAAGTTAAGAATGTTCTTACTCAAAATTTTCTCCGGGGCAGGACGATAGTGCGTGGCTACGACAAATTCAGATCGGAGACGGCAATACCTTATGTTCTTTTCCCGTGAAGGCACAAAGGAAAGAAACAATCCCTGAGCTTAGATGTAGCTCACGAAGTTAAACACAGGTTAACACCTGGCGCCAAACTGCCGGTACCGAAACTACCCCTTACCAGTTATTATAAAGAAATAAAATAAAATAAACGAAATAAAATTAACGAACGCGAACAAAAAACGCTCGTGAAAAACAGACAGAAATCATATGGAAGAACAAAACAGTGCTTACCTTACTCCGAGAAGCAAGCCCGAAAAGGATGTAACTTTCACGTCCACAAAATCCGTAAAACGACAGTCCCTCCAACAACGCGGAAATATTTAACGGAGCTGGTGTATCCACGCAAAACAGTAGCGTAGTCGACCAGCCGACTCGACGAACCGCTACGAAGTTTCTTTACGTGTCCGCTCTAATGCATCAATTGTTACAGCGGACTATAGCATTTCGTCTAGTCGGCTGGCCGACTATGCATGCTTTTTCGTCTTCCCGTAAGAATCCCACTGTCCATTAAACAACAGTTTACGTTTTTCCAATGTTACATTCACTTTATAAAGTGAGTGCAAAAGAAGAGTCATTAAAAACTTAAATCTTCCTTTTCTTCAGGATGGCTGCTCTTAAAGTTCGTTTAAGCTTGACACATTTAAATACGCCGATAATCTAACGCGATCTAAAGCGAAAATAAAAACATCTTCATGCTCCAGAAAAGAATATGACATAATGCATTCAAGAACCGCTCGATCGATGCCGGATTATCAGGTGCTTGGCATCCTGCAGCTCGCGGATGGTAACAATGCAACGTGCGGACGTCCGACGAGGTCATAAATTACGGGGCGCAGTACGCTTTCCGTGTACTTACGGGACGGGTTTAAACGAAAACCGAAGTGAATTCACAGCTGCTGGAATTCTCCGGAATTTTACGGTTTCGCAGATACAAAGTATACGCTTCATAATCGTTAAAGCCTCAAATTTAACTCTGTGCTTTCTGATGACACGCTGTGCGCTATAGTGGAAGACTCATAAATCGAAACCTGTTTGCCTGATTTGCTTTCATTTGCACTATTGCAGCACTCTTCGCAAATAAGTCGAGAAAAGAAAATAAGAAGTGAAAGGAAACAACTTTTGGCGATGAAGTTCCTCTCGTCTCCAAACCTGGGTTCGTCACATTCATATTGCAAATCAAAAAAAAAGTTGAACGTTTCTCCTCTGTTTGGATAAACATATCGAGCCCCTGGATGCCAGTTCATTCAATCAAATCAGTTAATCAAGTCTTGTTCCTTTCTTTTTAAAGTTTATCAAACAATGTTCCAGAGTAATATTGCGCATTGCAGAAAATCACACTTACGATTAGGATGAAGCTTACATCGAAAACAGCCCCAAACACCCAAACCATCTATAAGAAGGTCGTCTACGTGAAGGTCTTCTTCGACGAAACAGTTTGATGTTATAATCTGCATTGTTTGTAAGAAATAAGATGTATTACAACACTCAACTTAAATGATACTCCTGCATGCGAACCACATCCTTAAGAACATTTAGCGTAAGTGCTATGAAACTGTCAAATGGTATTATTTAAGTTGAGCGTTGTAGTACATAGATTTACAAAGACTGTAGATTTGTGTGTGATCTTATGTTCTCCACTGAAGACAACTAGAGCGCACTTTTTATTCGATCATGATTTTCACTAATTTCGTGATCGAAAATCAATAGGACATACATATTTAATAAACAATTGGGCATTCAAAACTTATGTAAGCATTAAATTCTTATTTATAATGAAATAATTCAGACCAACAACAGTGGAAAATCTTGTAATTACGTAATATCCAACTGAAGAAAGATATTAAAGCGAATTTTATCACACAGTAATGGCAAACTTATTCTGTGAAAATGACAATGCAATAAAAGAATTGAAAAAGAAGGAAGCAAAAGATCTAATTTAAAAATGTCTTAGACAGAATACCTCAATGTGGAGAATAGAAAGAAATACCTATAGCAGGAGGCTAGGAAGTGTACGAAAGAAAATGAAAGTGCAACTGCCCACATGTTGTTAAAATTGTAGTTACCACTAGATGTATGAGATTACAAATCGTTGAAGACAGGTGACTAATAATACTAGATCAGGACAGAGTTAAAAGATAGAGGCAATTGCAACAAAGGGAGTCACAAAATCCTTCTGAACCAAACTGCAAAAAACACCACGTCTAGTCAAGAGAGATGTCATTTCCTGAAGAGAAAAACCTCCAGTTCAGTTCAACAGATGCCGCTAATGTCGTCGGAAACTGCAACAATGGAAGTCGGAGATATTTACCAGCGACTTTCAAACTTATTCAAAATACGCAAGTCCATATTACTGCAGTAATTCGAAATTCAATTAGAACAAATCAAGCATAATGTAGTTAGTTTAAAAAAAATCGAGTACAGTTACTTTCCTCTGATTTAATTCGTTTGTTTCAGTTGATTTCCTAATATTTTTATTAGCAAATATAACTAGTTTGAAAAATAAGTTCGAAAAAGATAGATTTACATTGTCAAACAGTGTAAGCTATCGCACTCTAAATTTTTTAATATAATCAATCAATCAACTGGAATCAACTGAACATACATATTTTTTAATTTCTGATGAAGACTAGTTAATGATGGTTTTCAATCTCATCTGCTTGATTAGCTGAAATGTGATTGTACGACCGTGTTTATTTGGTCACAAATTAAACCGTATAGCGTCGATGGTGTTATGGATTCAATCAGTTTAAGTGACTATTTTCATTGGCGCAGCATGAATAATGGATATTAAAAGTTAATTTTTGTTTTGGTTAGGTTCTCCATGAAATCTGCAGCAAGTAAAATCAATATTTTTGTTAATTTTTTTTTATTATGCGGCAATCGACCGATGAATAATTTGAACAACTTTTATCATTTTTATGCTTTTCAAAACAACGTGAGTTCGTGTACGTTCCGCAAACCCATTAGCCTAATAACTGTCGCTACTCCTTGTCTATTTTTTTCCGAACGATAAATAAAAAAAAATAACTTTAGACACCAAGAGTTTTGAAAATCTGACATAGAAAACTTATTAGGCCGAGCTCAATTAAAAATTCGCCAATACTCTTCGTTCGATTTGATTTTATCTTAATTTTATAGAATTTTTATTTTAGTCTCATCTTCTTTTGATTTCTTTTAATTCTTCATTCGATTCTATTTCATTTAATTTTCAAAATAATCAATTGATCGAGCTTTGTTTTTTCTTTTTAATAGATTTCATTCGTTTTGTTTTTATTTTTTAACTATCATTTACCTATTTTCGATTTCGATTTTATTTATTATTTATTTTTTATTTTTTATTTTACACTTTAATCCCGTCGATTGATCGCCATTTTGTTTTCTCTTTTATTCGATTTGACTTAACTTTTTGTTTCTTAATCATTAATTGATCACCCTGTTTCGTGAAAAAATTTGTCAATTCTGAAATCAATTTGACTTATTGGTAGTTTTAAATAATTTTTAATTTGGTACTAACTTTATCATCATCTTTTGTTTTTATACATTTCTCATTTGACTTTAGTTTATTTAAATTTTAATATAATCAATTGATACTTTGTTTTTTCTTTTAATCGATTTCATTTGTATTGTTTTTTACTTTTAAATTAACAACTAACCATCTTGTTTTTTGTTTCCTCTTAGGTTTGATTTTATTTTACATAACTTTTTATTTTTTTAATTATCAATTAATCGTCTCTTGTTATTTTTGTAACGATTTAAGATTATTTCATTTTACATTTTAATCCCGCCGATTGTTCGCCATTTTTGACTTTGAATTTATTTTATTTATTTTATTTATTTTAGCTTTCAAGTATTAAATTTAATTACATTTTTTGTTCTAGATTTTTGCTTCTGATGAAAGTCAATTTATATCGATTTGGCTTAGTGAGTTTCACACACTTTTTATTTCCGTCGTGTCTTGTTTGACGATTATCGACGATTATCTATTATTATCTATCCGTTTTTGTTTTATTCGATTTTATTCGTATTTTTTTTTATTGAACGTCTCTTTTTTCTCTTTTATTAGACCTGATTCAAATTTATTTAATATTATTTGTAAATCTTTTACTGCATGATAAACTATTCAGCCAGGCCTCCATTAAACAAGACTTAACAACTTCGACCCCCTGAATGACCCCTAGCGGATCCTTAAAGGTTCATCGACTCCTTCCAAGTCTTCATCGACCTCCAAGGCTCGATACCAACCCCGTTGGGAATGTTAGGATTTAATTAAACAAAGTTTTAAAAAATAAAGATTGTTTGAACAAAGAAAGGCATTCATTATTTAAGATTTCATACATGTATGACGAAGCTATCAAACGATAGCGAAACGTGGAGTATTTTTCTTCATTTTACAGGGTCAGTCTAAAGTTTTAAAAAGAATTTTCTCACAAATTTCATCGGAGAAGAGTCGACTTCAAGTACAAAAATACCAAGTGTTCTATTTAAGAAAATAAAATTTCAGTTTATATCAGTTATGCGATGTTCATTTGTTTCTTTCTAAACATCAGCAAAAACTTTGAATCAGTCTGTATAAGTTTTGTGATAAACAGGTCTTTCCAAATTCAAAATACAGAAGCTAAAGGGAATGGGAATTCTCGCGGAGTCAGCCTGTATAACATATTTTATGTTGCATTCTAAATTAGGCTTAAGCCCGATTTCTTTACCTCCTGATAAATTTATCTGGTAAGTATTATCCTTGGAAACCATTGCATCGATATTGGTTTCCAAGGATATTACCTGGCAGATAAATATACCCAGGAGTGAAGAAATCGGGCATTAGATTTAGTCCAGGTTTAAATCTTTTCAGGTTTTAATGACCGTCAGGCTCGAACTGTTGCTGAAATAAGATTATCAGATTGTTTCTTTTCGGAGTTAACTGGCTTGGGCTTAAATTCGAACCCAGCTGAAAGGTTATTCAATTTTGGAGGAAAAGACAAAGAGCTTTGATGGAAGTAAAAGGTAGTCGCTGTGCCAATGTGTTTGGCACATTAAAATTGCAGAGACTGGAATTCTTCCGAGGTCAACTAAATTCTAGTAGAGTTGGCAATGTATGGTTGGAGCTTAGAGATACGAAAAGCATTCCGCAATTCGATATAACAACTGGAAAGAAAGAAAACGGTAGCAACCTGGGCAAAGGTCTGTATTTTTAAATTATCGAAAGCTATAATGGGAATACAGTGAACAAAGACAACTTGCTTCGTCCGCTCATATACCGGGTGTTTGTGAAATAAGTGCAGAAATTTAAACCTGTAATACATCACTATAAATGGGAACAATTGAACTTACATGTCTTTAACAAAAGTTTTACACATTTCGAGAAAATCGCAGTTGAAAGTCGGACAAGAAATAATTGTACGTCTATGTTTTTTAGGTAGGTCAAAAAACGAAATTTTATTAGAACGAAACAGAAGTGCAATCGAGCAGTGACCTTTGCTCAAATCGAGAGGCCAATAAAAGCGTTTTTTAACGTCGCAATAAGTCGTATTACAGCTCAACGAAAGATTCTGCTTAATTTTTTATGATTATGACACACAATTTATTGCTCCGTATTCTATGGGATCAGGAGTTTAGTTTGTGAAAAGCGATTGAACGTGTTAAAGCTTAATATGATTATTGTCTACATAGTGTTATTGCTTATTGAAATGCCGCTAGTCACAAACGGCGAGAGAACAGCATTTCAGAGTAGTTTCATAATGCAGTCGACAGTATTTGCGCTAATCCTGACATATACAATGATGCTCACCATAAATGATACCAATTGACAGATGTTTCATAGCCCTTACGCTAAATGTTCTTAAGGGTATGGTTCACATGCAGGAGTATCATTTAAGTTGAGCGTCGTAGTGCATGAACACAAGAATCATTTTTTCGCCGAGTTCGTTTGTGTGTCGCCAATGATGGACGTCACGTCGAACAATTGTCATAAACATTTCTAAATGTCTAATTGTGAACGTTTGTTTGAATGTGATCTTGCGCGCAGATGATATTCGGTGAGTGTGTTTTGCGTATTGGTCAATCCCGCGATGTTTACTGTCTATGATCAGAGAAGTAAGTTCCGTAAGTTTTTTTTTATTATTTCATGAGCACCGAATAAGAAACGGATAAAGGTATTTTCTTCTTTTATACGTTTTTTTTTCCTGCTGTTTGTGCTGTTGGCATACTCTATTAAAAGATTCGTACTTATTTTGCGAACATCCTGTACATTTATCATAACCCATGTCTCCAAATTCAAAAAATGCAATCATTCTTTTATATTGATGGAAAGAATTCCTGACTCTTAAAACACTTGTTATCTGGTTATATTTAACGATACAAATTTCAACTCAACGTTCTGTTGTTTTTAATAGTTTTATTTCCGAAACACAAAACGTTACTAATACCATATAAATTCGCAAACATCCATAAATCGAGCCGTCCTACCTAATTAAATACAAACAAACAACATGGGCGACGAAATCGCGTGGTGTATTTTCTCGGATCAAGTGAACTCGGCACGTCCGCTTTAAATGTAAATGTAATCGCGTATTCCAACCGCGACTTCAGAACATCTCCCGAGATCAATTAACCCTCGGCCGTCGAGGGAGCGAACATTAAAAACGAAAACTCTTTCCCGGAGTCCGCGGGCTCAATTATCGGTTTAAATGGAGAAAAGCCACTCCCAACAATCGCACTTGATCTCGCGAATTAACTTAAGGTAACTCTCGACTGCGATAAATAATTGGCTATTAGGTTAGGGGAATTAACGCCGCACTCTGGGCGCAATCGATAGAGTTGCAACAGCGAAAAGGAGGAAAATCTCGGGGGTTTATAAAATCCTCGAGTAATGGCCGGCGTTCCCTTATAAACAAAACGGCGTAATACAATTTCGCTAAATAGTCTTCCGTTGTTTACGAAAGCGAGACCGAAACGAAGGGGCAACAAAAACTGGAAGCGCCTAATGCCATTACGGAATGCTTTTAAAATAACGAAGTACGAGATGATATTCATTTCCACCCATTCTTTTTTCCTTTTCAAGTTAATTATCAAAGAAACACAATAAAATAGCAACTGATTAAAAACACTTCCTCACCATCTAGTTATTTGATAATAAAATGTCTTCCTGACTACGCCTGATGGAATCGTAAGGTAGGCAACTGACATTGTTTCTAAGTGCAAGAGGGCGGGGAAATATGTACAGAGTGGACCATTTTTTATGGTTTTCCAGGGTTTCTCAGTTATTTAAAGCAGCAGAAGAAAACCGTACTCGCGAGCCAATGCTACTTTTTCGAGAAAAACCGAGTGGAAAAAACAAAAGTTAGCTACCTCAATTCGTTCAGGAAATATCGGCCGAAAACGAGTTTTCGCGAAAAATTATTTTTCACAATATCTCGGCAATTTGATGAGATATTTCGAAGATTCAAAAACTGTTTTATTCAGCAATGAACGCAGATCTAAATGACTTTATTGACTTTCGTAAAAGCCGCACCAGTTTTGCGAAACCGAACATAACTTTAAAATTTTAAATAGAAACCGCAGTTGGCTACGACACCAGTAAATTGCTTGTTTCCTTACCTTTTCAAAAATATTTAACTCGATACATCTATTTTCATAAACAACAAAATTATTGAATGTTTTCATTTTTCTACCGCAACAAAGAATCCTAGGATATTAAGTAGGCTTAGATTGCTAAAATCAACAAATGAAGAAAAAATCATAATGTGACGCTGTCGTGTCAAAATTAAAAGAGGTCACGTTACGATGGTTTCTTACGATAATTTGGAGAAATGGGACATGCTTACAGCATATATCGAGAGCGGGAAGGATTTAATTACAATATCCGAATTATACTTCACTAGATACCCAGAAAGACGCCAACCAGATGCAAGTGTTTATAAGAGAATTGAAAATAATTTGAAACTGTATGGAGCTTTTGAGAAACCCAAACCAAAAAAGTACAGTAAATCTGAGACAGAAAATGAGGCTGTAAACGTTTTGGCATTGGTGGAAGCCAATCCAAATATTTCTTCGAGAGAAATAGAAAACGATATAGGAGTAAGTAAAACAAAGACTTTACGAATTTTATAAGATCATAAATTTAGACCATACAAAATTAGAATGAATCATTTTCTATATCTGAAAGATTTTCAAAAAAGGACAGAATTTTGTCAATGGTACGGTACTTAAATAAGTGTAGATTGGACAATACCAAAATAACATCATTTGGAGTGACGAAGTCCGATTTACCAGCGATGGAACATTTAATCGTCATAATCATCATCACTGGAGCAATGAAAATCCTCATGTCACAACAACTCGAGGTCGGCAAGGACGATTTGGATTGAATGTTTGTTGCTTTTTTTTAAAGAATAAGTTACATGATTTTACGTATGAGCAAAATTTGAATACTGCTCTCTATGTTGAGTTGCTAAATATACATTTGACGCAATTTCGGAATAATATGAAGGATAATGAAAAAGAAGCTGTATGGTTTCAATTAGATGGAGCACCACTACATGCTTCATTTTTAACTCAAAATGTTTTAAACCAGCGTTTTCCTGAGAAATCGGATATAACGCCTCTAGATTTTTTTCTGTGGGATAATTTAAAGAACTACATTTATTCGAAACAAAATAATACTATCAATGTTTTACAAAATAATATAGAGAATGCTTTTCGCAAAATTTCACTATTTCAAATTCAAAGCGCAGTAAACTCGATTAACAAAAGATGTCAAATTTCGAGAAATTTCCGAGAAAGCGGTAGGCATTTGAACATTTACTTCAGTAAATAGGAATAAGTAGTTAAGAAACCTTCTTTCTTTTTTAATGTTTTCTAGTGAAGAGTGCTTTTCTTTAAGAAATTACCTGTAGTTTTGTGTAAGTCGCAGTGGGTTATGCATTACTGATTTATTACTTCTATTTTTTAATTGATGCAGAATTTTGAACTCAATCGTATTCATGCTAAGTTAGTTAATCTGTAGATTTAAATGACTCAATAAAATCTAACAGTGCTTACAATTAGGTTCAGAATTGCAGCATATTATAAATTGGTTTTACCTATTATAACAATTGATTTTTTGAGAAAAACCAACCTTTAGTTTCTGATGCATAGGTAACTTGTTATTTATTAGAAAATTAAAAAAATGATATCTGTATTTTATCTTAAAATAATTAAACTATACATTTTTGTAAACCTTATTTATTCAGTATTTTATAGGTGTCTTCAAATTACCGTAAGAAACCATCGTAACATGACCTCTTTTAATTTTCACGGACAGGGTCACATTACGATTTTTTCTTCATTTGTTGAATTTAGCAATCTAAGCCTACTTAATGTCCTAGGATTCTTTGTTGCGGTAGAAAAATGAAAACATTCAATAATTTTGTTGTCTATGAAAATAAATGTATCAAGTTATATATTTTTGAAAAAATTCGTAAAGTTTTTGTTTTACTTACTCCTATATCGTTTTCTACTTCTCTCGAAGAAATATTTGGATTGGCTTCCACCAACGCCAAAACATTTACAGCCTCATTTTCTGTCTCAGGTTTACTGTACTTTTTTGGTTTGGGTTTCTCAAAAGCTCCATACAGTTTCAAATTATTTTCAATTCTCTTATAAACACTTGCATCTGATTGCCATCTTTCTGGGTATCTAGTGAAGTATAATTCGGATGTTGTAATTAAATCCTTTCCGCTCTCGATATATGCTGTAAGCATGTCCCCTTTTCTCCAAACTATCGTAAGAAACCATCGTAACGTGACCTCTTTTAATTTTGACAGGACAGCGTTACATTATGATTTTTTCTTCATTTGTTGATTTTAGCAATCTAAGGCTACTTAAGGTCCTAGGATTCTTTGTTGCGGTAGAAAAATGAAAACATTCAATAATTTTGTTGTCTATGAAAATAAATGTATCAAGTTATATATTTTTGAAAAGGTAAGGAAACAAGCAATTTACTGGTGTCATAGCCAACACCAGTTTCTATTTAAAATTTTAAAGTTATATTCGGTTTCGCAAAAGTGGTGCAGCTTTTACGAAAGATAATAACGTCAGTTAGATCTGCAATTTTTGAATTTTCAAAATATCTCATCAAATTGCCGAGATATTAAAAATAGTTTTTCGCGAAAATTCGTTTTCGGCCGATATTTCCCGAACGAATCGAGATAGCTAACTTTTGTTTTTCCACTCGGTTTTTCTCGAAAAAGTAGCACTGGCTCGCGAGAACGGTTTTCTTCTGCTCCTTTAAATAACTGAGAAACGCTGGAAAACCATCAAGAATGGTCCACTCTGTACATGTACTCAGTTGTTTTATAAAGTAGGCTGGTAATTTTTCATAATGCATTTTTTTTATAGTAATTAACGGTCACTTAGGTGTTATGTTGGTTGCCTGACTTATATTGTCAATATGGTTGCCGTGTTCACGGCATCTGGACGCGCGCTCCATATTACTACCTATACTCTAAGACTTAACCACTTGATAAATCTGTCAATTAAAAAAGAAATTTCACATCGTGGTTCTCGACTAAAAGCATCAACTAATTGGTTTCATTAGTCTAATGAATGAAATGGTTTATCACAAACTCAATCTCTTAACAAAACTACCAATCACATTTCATCCATCCATTTCTTTTATTATCTAGTTTTGCATTTATGCATCCAGAATAATTGAAAAAGTTTTTTTCCGACTACCTAATTAGAACGCAGAGTTGAAAAGGTGGAGGTGCAGGGTAACATTGCGAAATCGAATCATGCGGCTTTTGTGTAATTAGCGAGAAGGTGTAAATTAAGGGAATTCCTTTGCGATTGAATTTCACCTCGATTCACTGCGCGAAATCCTTTGAAAATGGTGCCGATACATATTTCAGTACCTTTCAGAATTCGGTGCGATTCCGAATTACGATTAAACATGCACTCTAACCTAATGACCTGAAAACATCAAAAAGCTATTCCTGGCCAACAGCTTCTGTTAAAATATAATAATAATAATACGGCTTTATTTCTGTTGGCAAAATTCAAAATTCAGCAAAAAGTTCAGCAAAATGCTGCTCGACCACTCAACCAACATCGTAATCATATACATGTAGGGTATAAAAAAAAAACAAGTGAATACATATGCTGAAAACAAGAAATACGAAGCAAGAAAAGCGATATAAAGGTATAAATAAATGTAAGGTATAAATAAATGTAAGGCATAAATAATGTAAGGCATAAATAAATGTAACTTGCTGAACAAAATAATACAATAATTAAACAATTAAAGGTAATTCTTTACCTGTTGGTCACTGTTTACTGGCTGATAATCTTATTTTTAAGTTTCTTTTAAATTGTACTAAAGACTGAGACCGAAGTTAAAAATGAATCTCAGACACGCATTTTGAATTTTTTTAATTCTGTTAGCAGAAGATAAGTCAAGGCACGGACCGTAAACAACAACAATTAGTGTTTCACACAATTGTATACGTAGAGATTTATTTAAAAAATGTTTATTGGTATATAAACACTTTAAAATTCCAAAAGATTTTCGTGTTAATTTATTAACATGTTGCGTAAATCGTAAATGTGAATCAAAAATGAGACCAAGATTATTGACACACTCTAAAAATCAAAGTTTATGAGAATCAATGAAAATTTGTAAGTGTAACACTTAAGCGATTTTTTCCAAAGACAATAGCCTGAGATTTATTATCGTTTAAATACATGGAATGATCTGTAGACACAGCGAGTAAATGTTTCAAATTTTCATTGATAATTTTCTCAGTGATATTTAGTTAAAGTTTGAATTATTACACAAACAGAATAAAAAGGGCCAATCTACATAATGTGCCAAACCCCGACTGTTAAAGGAAGTGAAAAACGACATTTTTTGGATCCAGCTTTGGATCCAGTTTAAGAAAAAAAAATGAAAACAGTAAAGTTTTTGAGCTGCTGTACAATACGTATAGTTCGTATAGTTGTGAATTCGGTAAAATCTTGAATAAATTACATTACCAACATACAAGAGTACAAAATACTGGGTGATTCAAAGTAAATGTCCGAGCCGCTAACCACATGTAGTACACGAAAAAAAAAAACAAAAAATCTCTATGCATAAAGGGTCCAGTTTTTAAGATAAAATGCATTGCATATTCAGATAGAAATTGATTGATGGGCACTGTTGGAGCTGTATTGCATCACAAGAGCAATGAAGCCTAGCGAAGTAAAAGGATACTATCGTTTACCGTGAAACAAAACTCTAAAATGTTTCTGTTTATGGTTTTTCTGTGGAAAAAAAGTAAAACACGCAATTCATTCTTTCGAACTTGTGCATGCCTACGTAAGAAATGAATCATAATTTCCTTTTGGACTCAAAGGAGGTTGATTTTTGGAATGTCTCATAAATTTATTTCTTACGTATTCGTACTTGAATACGCTCCTAACGGGTCGGATACTTTTCTAAATCACCCTCTACATCATTCAAATTTGCAGTCTCCTTATTAAGCGAATATTAACATCAGAAATAATTTTGGTTATTTAAAAGAGAGTAACAGTGAAATCAATTCTTGTCCGATGAAAATTGTAAGAAAATAGTTTTTAAACTTTAAACGGACGCTGATAGCGATAGTGAAACGTTGAGCGTTCTTTTCAATTTTAAAGTTTAAAGAATTTTCTTAAAAGAGAATGTTCATCTATTTATCGGTTCACGAAACTATCGTGACGTTTCTATTTTCAAACTGAAAACGTTGAGTATTTGATAAGTATTAATTAATTATCTACTCTTCTAAATTGTCAATATTGACGGTCAAATGCATTAGTACTTATCAAGTACACACAAAATTTTTAATGTGATATTGTAAACATCACGGGAGTTTCATGAATGGATAATACTTTGACCTCCAATTTCATAAAAATTATGTAATCACTGATTAATTTAACAGCGTGTATATAAAGCCTGTGATTGGTTGGGTTTAAGAATATCATTGGTTGTCTTAAATCTATTGTTAACTTCGTCCAACAACGTTCCTTAGGCCCGGTTTCACCATCACAGTTTAACTTTAAGCTCCGTTTTATTGCTATGGAAACAATTATCCTTGCAATTGTTACCATGGGAATAAAGCGAAGTTTAAAGTTAAAATGTGATGGTGAAACCGGGCCTTAGTCAGAGAATTAAATTAATCGCTGATTAAAATTTTTTTTTGAAACCCACCATAAATTTCATTTTTCGTTAAAAAAATTCACATTTTTCATGAATATGTACAATGTACAATGTACAATGCTAAAGTACAATTTTTGACAATTGAATTGACAATGAATTAAAGCGGTTTTCAGTATCAAGCACAAATCTGTCTGCACATCGCTGTTCGCGTAAGTAAATAACAGTATACCGGGTGCTGCAAATTTAACGAACTGCCTTGTACAGGTATTGGGATGGCAGTGGTCAAATTCCTATGTTCTTTGTCTGCACACTTTAAAAATTTCTCGAAAGATCACAGATTCAAAGGAATCTGATTGATTGCCTGTTAAATAATGTTAATTTGCTTCCATTTGAACTAAATTTACTTATTAAAGTAAAATGAATGGGCCTTTATTTTCTATTTAATATATTCTCAGAAAAAGAAAAAATCTTGGCATGTATTACTTAAATATTTCAAATTTCACCTTAACGTACCTCACATACCTATACTCTTCAGGGATATTCATGTTCAAATGCTTGAAGAAAATATTGCTGTAAAATACAGTATCTTAAGTTTTACTTAAAATCTAGCAAAATTTCAAAAGTTACCAAAGATTCAATTTTATTAAGTACATCGTTCCTTATATACTATATTTTAAGCAAGTATTAATTAAGAAAAAATAAAACTACAACTTTGAAAATCAAAGGATTGTCGTTATTTGTTTTTCATAGTTTAATTTCTTACAACGTTTTCCACATGGATTTAATAAATAATAAATGTCATAAGCCACATAACAACGTTGAACAATTTATTCTAATGGACTATCTACACGTATAATATGAGTCATAAATCTGTATGAAATTGTCTGAGTAATTAGACTTCACCACGAGAGTTATTTTTTCTTCGACATTGTTTTCTTTTCGTCACGTTTCTTGTCTTTAACAGACTATTCTATTTATTATTAATTCACAAATTAAAGGAAAGGATATTGTTACTGTAATTAAATTAATTAATGAAGGAAAGAACTACTAACAGGAGAACATAAAAATTGTCACATTTGGGAATTGAGCCCGTAACACATCGGTTACATGCCGATTCACGAATCACGTTAGCTTAGATGGCAAAGCAATCGGCATGTAACCTATGAGTCCCGGATTCGATTCTCGGATGTGACAGAATTTTTCTGTCCTGCTGTTAGTCGTTCTGTCCTTAATTAATTTATTATTAATTCTTCATTCTTCTGACAATAAAATTTCACTTTGAAAGTGGGAACTCAGAGGTTGTTTTTGCTAATCCTAAATTTTCAATTTAAAAGAAAAATATTATGCTGCATTAACTCTGCTTCCTTTAGTGTCTTGCACAACGGTTAAAATAAATTACAATTATATGTCATCTTCACAGTCTCTCTCAAATAATTCAAGTGCACGTTACTCTCTCCCATTCACCGCGATTTAGCGCCGTGCACTTAGATCTTGACAGGATGTGTAGCAATCGTTGATCGCAATATTCCTCTACTCGTGTCATACCAATGAAAACTGAATTAAATTTGAGGTCATCATCAATAATTAAAATTAATTAGCAATTTTCACAGGTCCGAATTGATTGACGGTTAAAGTAATATAGAGCTCATAACTTCTTACAAAAAAAAAAATAACAGAAACTGTTAGTTTATCCCCTATGATCAGTGATAATCTCTTAAAGCCGAGCTCATAAAGGAAAATACACATTTTTCCGTAACTCTGTAAAGGCCGGGCTTGGCTCAAAGAGCATTGTTAGGTTAATAAGACGCCTCCGTATCGCCGCCTGCGTACCTTCCTTCCGCGCCCTTTTTTTATTAAGGGTCCTTCTTCGTTCACCGCCGCCGTCAGATAACGAAATTTCAACGGCGCCGTAAACAATTCGGCATTAAGCCCGTAATTCACTACTTTGCATGTTTATTTTTCGATTAAATTTACGGCGGCGGGGCGGCCGTCGTTTACGACGGGGTAAACTTTGATACTTTATTATAATTTGGGCGGCGGGCGCATCGCGAGTAAACGTTACGATGTCGTTACGTTTAGCTACGAAATTTTAATCGCCGCTTTCAAGTCGAGAACCTTTAATGGAAAGGAAGTGATACCATAGGAAGATGTTCTCTTAAGAAAAAAAAAAAAATTAATAACGCACTTTACGATGATCGATCAAAAGTTTATTTCTTCCTATGTATATTGTTCGAACTATTTGATTGTGATGATGCTCTAATACAGAATGTTGCTAAGTAAGTACAAAAAATTTCAGTAAATTGTTTATATTGATATAAGAATTCAAAATTCCTATGGGTATAAAGGACAAGTATTTAATTTCACTTAGTATGTCAAGTAGATGATAAGCTACTATGAGAATTGCAACGACAATTTTTGCGCATTCGATGAAATACGATATTGAGTAAAATCTTATGTTTTATTTCCGGACGAGCGTATTGAAAGCTGACAACGCGGTTCTCGTGTAGAGTGCACAGCGGTGCATATTATGGTGAAACGTATCGCAGCTAGGCGAGGTGGAAGAAAGGAACTTGATAAAACAATTAACATTTAAATTAGAAGCACGCGACTTACGTATCTCGTTCCGGGCGATTCTAAATTGGTTAAATTCTGTAATTTTTTCACAAGTTTGATACTCGGGAACGGAGAGCAAATGCTCCCCCTCACCCCGTGAAGTGATTGTGTATCTAAACCATTCCGAACAATATTAATTTGTTTAGTTTTTTTTTTATATAAAACCATTGTGTCATAAGAGTTTGAATTATAAGCAGAAAACTCGACTCAGTTGGTAAGAGGTAATACTGCTTGAAAAACTAATCACTGCAATTGACAAATCAAACATCCTTTTCCTTCTCTCCCTTATATTATTATAGTTTTATGAAATGTTGTTTTCTTATATTTACTGTTTTTGTAATTATGAAAGATTTATTTTGTAAACTATCTACAAGTTATTGGTTATTATTTCGTTATTGTTTTATTACTTTTTTATTCTCTTCTTTCAATAGATTTATTAAAATTACCATTCTCTTTTTTTCACTAATCTTAAGTTCATTCAATTCCCGCAACAAGTTATTGTCGTAAGGAGTGAGACAACGAGGGTGGAAAAAACTTGATAATCTTCAAGGAAACAACGGCCCTGTTTCGACTTCTCGAGGAAAACACTTTTTTGAGAGCATTTTTGGCTATATCGTCTCAAACAACCAAACAAAAAATTGTTTTCCAGCGATGGCTGGTAGATTGTGCTGTAGGTAGGTATGTAAAACGGAGGTAGTTTCGTTGTTTATCAGGGTTAAACAGTTTCCGTTGAGTATTCAGGCTGACCACTCCCTAAATTATTAGAAAAATAACACGCGTCCCTTACATTAAAAACACAATTGAATTAAGGATAAAAATCTTAGTTCGTTTTAATTCTTAGAAATCAAAAAAAAATTGCAAATGCCGTATTTAGTTCCACTTTCAAAAGTAGAGGAGATAAGATGCTCCTTAAATATTTTATAGTAAACCATGGTTGAAACATAAAGAAATATCGAAAGGGTTTCTGCTTAATATTTTCTTCCCGCTTCAAAACTCGGAACCCGAAACTTTCGTGTTACTGCTCATCATCAAATTAAAGTAAAATACAACCACACTGGGTGATTCAAAATAAGTGTCCGACATGTCAACCACAGGTACTACAAGAAAAAACAAAAGAAAAAGGAATAGGAAATTTAATATGCATAAGATAAAATGCATTAAAGATATCGATGTAAACTGGTTGATGGGCACTGGTATAGCTCTATTGCGTCAAACAGCAATAAACTCCCACGGAGTAGATCGAAATACTAGCGTTTTTCTTGAACCGAAAATGTAAAACGTTATTATTTAAAAAAAATTTGTGCAAATCGTTTTTGATTGCAGTGAGAACCTCGAGCAGCCTCTGGACAGCTGTTTCAGCCCTGCTTGGGGCTTCTTCAGCAGAAACGTAGCTCGACATTCCCACTGCAGACGAGCTACGTTTCTGCTGAAGAAGCCCTAAGCAGGGCTGAAACAGCTGTCCAGAGGCTGCTCGAGGTTCTCACTGCAATCAAAAACGATTTGCACAAAATTTTTCTAAAATCTTTCATTATGCTTTGACAGCAAGCATGGCCGCCTTGCATGGGGGACTCATTAGGAGCAAATCCCGCTTCAATTTGTCTATCCTACTGCAATGTTAGGTCAAAAAGCGATAGTAAGATGTCGCTATTTTATATGTTCGTTATTATTTAAGGCTTTTTTCTACACTTTTATTTTCTACGGAAAATAATATATAACGCGCTCTTCATTCATTCAAACTTCGAACTTGTACATGCATACGTAAGAATTGTATCATAGTTTCCATTTTAGAGTGAAAGGAAATTGATTTCTTAAATGACTGAAAGATTTCGTGCAATTTCGTACTTGTATGACGTTGTTATATATGTTCCTAACGGATTGTACGCTTATCCTGAATCACCCCGTATAAAGCGAATAAAAAAAAGAAACAAAAATTTAGTACTTATCCGGAAAACGTAATGCATTATTATCATTATTTCATAATCAATTACAAAACTGTATTCCAATTGATGGTATACAGTGTATCATGAAATGAGTACAATTTTTTTTCCTTTTTTTTTAATTTTGAATGTTCGTGTAATAGTTGTCCTAAAATTGGCCCGCTGTTCTGCACATTCCGTAAATAATAAATTTTGTACTTACTATGATTCTTAAAAAATTCATTTGCTCTAACGAACAAATAAACTCAGATTAAATTGAAGCATCACTTAAATACCGTTTTTCCAACAATTTTAACTTTAAGCTTCGCTAAACTTCGTTTAACTTTAAGCTTGGCTAAACTTCGTTTAACTTTAATCTCATTAGGGCAATTTGCACCAAACATTTAAGCCGAGCTTAACTTTAAGTGCCGCTTAGATTTTGTGTTACGTTAATATCATGTAGCTTCAGATATCAAATTACAAGCAACACTTAAATTTAAGCTCGGCTTAAAGGTTTGATGCAACTGGCCTTTACAATTGTTAGCATGGGAATAAAACAGAGCTTAAAGTTAAACCCCGATTGAAAAACTGACCCTTGGAATGTGACTCACACAACGTTATGACATTTCCAAAGCCATGTTATAAACCTTACTACCTAAAAAGTCGACTTAAGTTTTTGGTACATGTGGCCACAAGCAAAGCAATTAAAGTACCAAACATAGGAATTTAGGATTAAATTTAATCCTGGTTTAAATCTTTTATGCAGCCTTAAGGTAATAAAGTGGATGAAATTAAGAATACAAAAGCGCAATGACAACACCCCCACTATTTTAAATAAAACTGCCAGATGATGATCAGGCATATGACTTAAGCATAAATTCTCAAAGTGGGCGCTGAAGCGTTCTAGGGGGGCAGTAGCGGGTTCACGGTGTATTGAGTGACGAACTTAATAAATTTAAAAAATCAGAAAATCCTTGAAAAGTTAAGTTCTTAATTATTGTTGGAATGGGGGGGAGGGGGGCGTTAAGCAATTTTTGTCTTTCAAAGTGGGCGGCGACTGCAAAAAGTTTGAGAACCTATGACTTAGAGCCATGACTTTCCATATTGACTTTATTTGTTTCTAGAGGAAGTGTTTTAATTTTTCATTATTAAAACGTTTCGGTCGATTGCGCAACACGTCATGTTTGCTATAGGTATATCGACGTCTGTCTATTTTATGACTTTTTACATGAAAATTGTAATATCATATTCGGACATTACTTCATTAATATTTTATTTACTTCATGACTACTTTCTTGTTCCTTCTGACTTAATCTGTCAATAGTTAAGGTGTTTATGGTATCTATTACTGAAACTCTCACAGGCACCCTATATTTATCTCATGTAATAAATAGCTCATAAATCTACGCACACTATAACTTACCAAACGTAATACAAATTCATGTTCTGATGCGTACTGTTTGAAATTGTTCGCCGCTTATTACCCGGTAAATCACACCAACCGGTTTCCAGGTGAATCCGGCGAAATAATCATCGGCCACGCAATAACGCATACAGACTTTGAGCATAAACAAGTCACGTCCAGACGCAAGCGAACAACAACAACAACAACAACAACAACAAATTATCAGCGATAACATAAACGCGGCTGCGAATTAATAACGCCCGATTGCACTCTGGAAACGCAACTGCCCCCGTTCCGGCCGTTTATTAGTAGTACTCCGGTATCCCGGATAGTAGAGTGAATATTTCACATGACATCATCGTTTTATATAATCATACGTTACGTTCGCAGATGCGTTCGGCGTTAATTAACTTCAATAAAATATCATGCAAATGAACTTTGAAGTTGGCGATGAGGGGTAGGAGAGGTGTCGCCGATGATACGACCTTGATAATTTTTATAGAACACTCACATTACTTTTTTGCCCATAGAGAACATTCACGCTATTAAGTTGGCTACACATACAGAAACGGGCAGAAAAAAATGACATCCTTATCGCCTTCTGTCAGAATGGGATGTAGTTCCAAAAAATATTATGAGAATACTTTTCAAAACTACGAATTACGTTACTAGTTTAGTGATGTAAGTTCCTTAACTGGTCATGATAATGGTCACAATAAGAATGACGGTCACGTCACAATGATTGGTCATTTTAAAATGACCTGTGAACTATACATGACCATCATTTTGATAAATAGCTGTCATCTTAATAAATGACCGTCACAGACACGTGCAAATAGGCGTGTGCGCATGTACTGTTATTGGAAAAAAAAACAAATTAAATTAATTGTGAAACGTGAAGATGTCTAGTCAACAAGTTCAGAAATACCGACACTGATGAAGATTCAAAAACTAATGTCGATCAATAGCTGTTTTTATTTTGAAATTTTCCAGTCTCCTTTTTTTTAAATAAATATTTGTTTATTGTTCAATTTTATTCGTTTTTCTCCAACACTGAAGGTTATCTGAAGTGGTTTCGACCACCACCTTGAGTTAACTCTTGGTGGTGGTGGTAACCCACGACCTGTCGATTGCAAGACCAGTTGAACCGTTGAGGCGTTAATAAATTTTAATACGCTTATTTAACTAAAAGATTGTAATTTCAGTTGTGGGTATGTTGTGTGCCTTATCTATAAACTGTAAGAATTCATGAAACTGATTAAGATTATTACCTTTGTTGTTTTGTAAAAGTTTGTATTTATTTCATTCAATATGCGTATACATAAAAGTACGCTATTTTAGGGTTAAACGGTTGATAATGACTACAAAATGACGGTCATTTATACTTAAATGACCAAAATGACGTCACGATTTTAAATGACCGTCATTTTACATCAGTACTAGTAATGTACAGGTTGTTCTTTTATTGTATGTAAATAAAAAAACCTCAGTGTAAGTACACGAAATGCTACCTTCTGTGGGTACTTTTTGGTGGTTACCGAATCATAGCAAAAGAATTTCAGATGGACCACTTGTCTGGAACCGCTGAAGTGTGCGAAAAAGATAGGAAGGTCAACTTCGTCTTCCTCTCGGTATGAACACGCCCACCGATACCGCACTCGATGTTCAACGCAGAGTTTCGTAATAAATAATCACTGATATCGCTTATTATTTTATTTAAAATTTTAATTCACTGAGCGAAGTAATATGTTTTACGATATCAACTATCGACGAGTAAATCTGAAAATGTATGCACCAATTAGGCAAGCGCGTTAAAAATGTTCTTTCTTCGCCCTTTTACGTAAATAAATTTTTGCTGCAATCTCACTGCTAGCTATGAAAGTATTACTATTTATGGTCCTTGGAAACAAAATAAATGTAAAGTCTTTGAAAAATAATATGGAATGAGATATTACAATTTGTTTGTACCCCGCTTTTAATTTGTTCGGCAATTACGAACCGCAGCTTCTTGAATTGCACTAGATTTCAATTTAGAATACTTAAACTTGTAATTACTTGCAGTGAAGTTAATTTAAATTGTAAACGTTTTGACCGACCAGCTGATCGGGGCGGCCCTTTTTATGTCGTTCCTGCTCAAGGTCCAGTAAGACAGTGACCCTGGTCTACTTCGGCTGCGCGTCGTAATTGGGAATGGTGCCCGTGTTTCATTTTTAATTAATGCAGCAGTTCTCAAATGGTTTAGTGAAAATCTGCCACTGCATTTTTCTCGAAAACTATTACATTTGTGTTAAGAACGTACGAGTTCAATCATTGCGATTTATGGTGATATATTGCAAGTTTAAGTATTCGCACACAGTAAAAAAACAGCCTATATAGTAATACCAAAAATGGGCAAAATTTTTTTTTTTTTTGAAACGGCTACAAAATCTTAAAAATAACAGTTACGATCGTTTTTTTTTATTATATTATATGCCAATCCCAGTTAGGAATACAATGTTATCTCCGACTTCGAGAGTCAAAACTATTTTACTTTAGGAGGTAGCTTGCTTAGACTTTTTGTGGCTCTTGATGAGTACTATTCATGGTTATAACATCCGAACGTTTTTTAAACACCCTGTATACGTACATATACATATTCGAAACGTGCAAATTGTATTTTAATTGGTAATGGATGATTGTAGTAGTCATTTGGCAAAGATGTTGTCATCATTGGCTGTATTGTCCGAGTAATTTTTTTAATTGTTTATCAACTCGGCCTCTTGTGAAATTTGGGAAGCATGACACCATTACTACAAAATAATCTCAATATGGACAATGGCTTAATACAAGCCATTCAAATTTCATGGCAAAGTTGATAAACAATTTAATAACTCACCCAGTATTTTTTGTACGCCGTGAATTAAAAACATAATTTAATTTTAAAATTTTAAATTGACATTTAATTTAATTTAACGTATAATTTTGTAGTGTTTTTCTCTCTTGCATATATGAGTCCATATGACGCGCAACTCATGCCGATCATTATATCGTAAGAATATAATCAACGCAAAAATAAAAAATAGTAGCAAGTGTGCAAAAAAAATTAAGCAACGTTTGCATGCTTTAGCCGTTTGCGTTACTCACACTATACACATTTATATCTTGAATTATCTGCACTATTCGTTTTGATTGAATTTTTGTGGTCTCAGTTTGATTCAACAACAGATACATGCAATAGAAAAAGTACTTTTAGCTGGTTCATGTAACTGCGTAATTACAAATATTATCTCGTTGCCCTTACGTAAATCTTGAAATACATATCTCCACTATTCGCTTGCATCGAATTTCTGTGATCTTAATTTGATTCAATAACCGGTATATGGGAGGGTAAAGGTCCTTGTGGTTGCTCCATATACCTACAAAAGTGTAATTAGTTCGTACAAATTTGAAATCGTTTCAAAAATGGAAATCCAAGTGAGCATTTTTGAAAGTACAAAGTTTTTTTAATCTCAAACCGGACAGAAAAATGAAGGGAAACACACTCAACGTTTCGCTATAGATTTATAGCTTCGTCAGGAGTGAAAAAAAGCTATAAATCTATAGCGAAACGTTGAGTGTGTTTCCCTTCATTTTTCTGTCCGGTTTGAGATTAAAAAAACTTTGTACTTTCAAAAATGCTCACTTGGATTTCCATTTTTGAAACGATTTCAAATTTGTACGAACTAATTACACTTTTGTAGGTATATGGAGCAACCACAAGGACCTTTACCCTCCCATATACCGGTTATTGAATCAAATTAAGATCACAGAAATTCGATGCAAGCGAATAGTGCAGATATGTATTTCAAGATTTACGTAAACACACTCAACGTTTCGCTATAGATTTATAGCTTCGTCAGGAGTGAAAAAAAGCTATAAATCTATAGCGAAACGTTGAGTGTGTTTCCCTTCATTTTTCTGTCCGGTTTGAGATTAAAAAAACTTTGTACTTACTATTTTCATCGGACAAGAACAAACTTCAATTGAGCATTTTTGCTATATTTTCCTTTTTTATTTTAGCAAAGGTAAAAAATGCAATGTGTATGGTATGATTCAGGACTATATTATATAATATAATATATAAAAAAATAGATTGTTTACGATAACATTCCACACAAGATATGGAATGTGATGAAGCCAGTTCAAGCGACATCTATAGCTGATATTCGTCAAAAGAAGGTATTTGTTGAGATTATATGGGAATCGTTTATTCTGAACTTCTATCATTAATTCTAATGTATACATACAGTCAAGAACTAACTAAACTAAATGCTGTTTTGTTGCAGAAACGTTCTAATGTTGAAATTGTAAGGGTATAGTGTTCTATCACGATAGTATTCGATCACATACATATATCTTTATCTCTAATTTTTGCAGCATGTTGTAATGCTACCCTCACAAAAATAGAAACACCATCCATCTTGGAACCATTGATCGCATTCATCAAACATTCAGACTCGATGCAGCGGATGCGTTCCAGGTGGAGGCCATTTCAGAAAATTAGAGCAGAAAGAACAACAAAAATAAGTTTGGAAAGCCCATTAAAAAGTATGGTGGAGACGTGAGTTTAACTTCTTGTTAGATCAAAAGGGTTGGTTGAGCATGTGCGACCGGGTGTCCCCGGTGAGTAAATTACTGTTGTCTTTTACCTATGACGCTATAGAATGTTGATATTTGAAGCCGGTCTTACAGAATATTGTATATATAAAACGAAGACAGTGTAGATTTGTGGGTCTACCTTTCTCTTTAATTTGTGGGACGATGATTTTTGTTAGGAACACAATCTACAAGCGAATATTCTAATGGGCTTTATGCTTGTAAACAAACGTACTTATCATCTTGCTATTAGCATTTGATACAGGTAAATATTTACATATTTCAGCGACTAATTTGCAAGATGCATGAGTTCAAATATTTATAGAAACTAACAATGGATGAAGGAACAAGAATTTTGTAATTAATCACTTGACAGCACGATGAGAAAACCAATAGTTTGATTTATAAGGAGCTGATGTGATTGCAGCTTGAAACGCGCGCATTAAAGGGGACTTTAATTTTTGCTTCTGAAATACCTGCATTTACGCACCTATTGTGGATTTTCAATCACAAAATTAAAGTCCCGGGAAAACGTATAAAAGAAAGAGTTTCCTTGAAAATTAGTTCAAGAAATACTGACTTACATGATGCCAATTTAAGCAAAGGAAAAGATCGATATATCAAAATGTCGACTTTTTTCGGTACACTTATGTCTGCATGTGATATCAGTATATTTGAAAAATACCATTGTACAACACAATGTCAACTATTTGAGAACTTGTACTTAAGTTGTTTTCATTTTAGAGCCAATCAGGTCATTAAAAAAATATTCTGGTATTGCATCGTGTTGGTGCGTCCATCGGACAAGAAACGTTATCTTATCAACAAATAAACCTGTAGGTCTGGTCTAACGAGTAGGAAAAATTGTAAGAACTACAGTGTAAAAACTATGAATATGTTCCTCGAGAAATTAAAGTCATAAACATTTTTAATATAAGCAATACATCCGGATACTGCTGTTAAATATGTGTAATGATGTTGAGGACACTGAAATAATGGCATTTACGATAATTAGAGCGGTACATGGATGGGGGTAGAAAAGTAAGATAGAACGAATGCATTTAATGCAAATACGAGTGAGAGAACAGATTAACCGGTATATACCGGTCTAATTATCGTAAACGCCGAATCAGTACGTGTTCTATATGCAATACAATATGCGATTCTCAAAGAAAATATACGCAAAGTATACTTATATCACGTAGTAAAAAGTATCATCCCAGTTGTTGGACTAAAGACGATGATCTTGTTACAATCAGGGAGAGGACGTATAATGGTTTTCCAGTTTCAGTCAGCGGCAGTCCAGGTGAGGAACCTGCGTTGTATACTTGCACTCATACGTTAAGGTTTACTTAGCACTCTTTAAACGGACAGTCTTAAAACTGGCAAAACACAACGTTTCGTCGTTTCACTATCTTTATTAGCTTCGTCTTGATAACAAGTTTCTCTTAACAACTTGTTTATTTTTTTCAGTGTTCGTTTAAAGTTTTGAAAACTATTTTTTTACAATTTTCATCGGACTAGAGTCGACTTCAACTATAACAAGAATCTTAGCAAGCTTTTTCTTTACTGTAATGTTCTCTCATTATCTTGCTGTGGGTTTTAGTCAATGAGTGAGTTGAGAATTTCCCTCCTAACAACAAGAAACCGGTACAGCTATTTGTTCTTTTCATAAATTAATGCATGTTTACGAATAAAAAAATCTTTTGTTGATTCAATCACCATGCTATAACTTCTGTTGATCGCCATAATTGTCACAAGGGTAAATGAAGCAGGTATATAATTTGCGGTAATATAATGTTCAAATTAAAGCTTCTATTTTAACTAAAGGATTGAGAGGTGGGACAGGAAGTTTTTACTGAAATCATTTTTAAAAGTGGTCGGCCGCAGCAGACGTAGTGCTGTCAATCAGCCTGATGATTGACAGCGGTTGCTATTAAATATCCAATAATAAACGTTGTGGTTTACAAGTATTATACACTTTTATTCATTTTTCTAATAACTTATTGCGAAAGTACAGAATGGCGTCATTTGATTTTGATTACGCCCCCCCCCCTTTTTTGCTTCTGAAATCTTGTCAGATTTATGAAAATAAAACTTATAACTTACGCCTCTGTCAAACACTACTGTCAGATTACAATAGGCAGCATAAAATCTGAAATTATCGATCAAAATGACAGTTTGTCTCCAAACTCTCCCAAACAAATTAAATGTCAAGTACATTTAAGGACGCTAGTTAAATACAAAGAGGTCAAGTAACTGGAGTAACTTTGCAAATAGTTGATTAAGAAAATGCTCTTAAGTGTTGCTAACTCAAACAGTTCTACTTGCTCATCTAGTAGAAAAAAAATTTAGAACATTTATTAGTCGGTTGGCTTTAATGTTAAGTCACGATTTTACGATGATAGTTGCTATCATAAAAGCAACTATCAAAGAAATTATCCATGTAAATACGAGGGCCACTCTGAAAGTTTTGCAATATGAAAAAATTAGAATATTCATTATAAATATTTTATTGTAAATGTTCAAAAGATTTCTCCGGTATCAATTCACTTCTGCAATCACACTCTCCACAATTCGAACGCCTGACGCTAGCCAGTTTCTGGAATGCTGTCAAAATAGTCCATATTGGCTACATCTATCTCCTCCTCTGTGGCAAATCTGCGTCCGCGCAAGTGTTTCTTTAGATCAAAAAATAGCCAAAAATCACACATTGTCAAAATAGGTGAGCAAAGGGGATGTTTAACCACTTTCACCTTCCAGCGGCAGCGTTTCAAAAACTCCAATGTGTCACGAGCAGTGTGGGAAGAGGCATTGTCGTGATGCAATATTAACCCCCGAGCGTTAACCGATTTCGAAACTTGGAGCAGACAAACGGTAGTGAAGCTGTTACAGTCTTCTGTTCTTCCAGCTTGATGGCTTTTACCAGACCAGTGCCACGGAAAAACGCAGCATACATTACTTTCTTCAATGCCCGCTGTTTTTTCGTTAGATTGGAATTGGATCACCTTTGTGAATCCAAACATGGCTTTTCTGGCGAATTGGACAATCGAAAAAATGTATGATAGCTTTGTCGCCTGTTATGAACCTAGACATGATTTGGTGCTCTCCTGTATACAACATTTGCAGTGTTTTACGGCTGATTTTGACTCGTTCTTGATTTTGCTCGTCGATCAACGTGAGGGATACCCAACGTGAAACAGCTTTTCTCATTTGAAGTTCATTATATTATAAACTGCGAACGCTCCTCTATCTCACTGTAAATGCACTGGTTACCTACTTCAAATATGACTTTTCAATAGCCACGTTTCCAGGGGTAACGGCAATTCCTGGGCGTCCCTCACGAGGCTCAGCGTGAAGAGGTGTGCGTCCACGAAGAAATTCCTTGTATCATCTCAAAACACTCGTGTATGATGGGGCTTCATCTCCAAAGGCTAAACACAATCTTTCATGGCAGTCCTTGTCGGATAAACCAACTCGAAAATCGTAGTAAATCAAATGCTTCTCTAGACAGTTCCTTAGGTCTACTAGCACTTTTAGCAAGAAAAGAACTTAACTTTGAACCTGTCAGCTGAACTTCTGTCAACGAGCTTTTAGTACATTAAGCTTTTTGAAAAAAATAACCAGTGTTAATTATTTCCTTTACTGTTGTCGTATTGCAAAGGTTTCAGAGTGTCCCTCGTACATTGATCAGTCGCTTTCAACCTACTGCGAGAGAACTTTTAATGTGGTCACACGACGCAGGTTTTTATAAGAATAATTTACTTTTATGACAGTAACTATTACAGAAACTATCATCGTAAAAACCAGTCTTTATAGAAGCAATCGCAAATGCACTATCAACTATCTGGTCAGACGAGATGGTATATAAAAAAAAGTATGTCACGAAAGTGTGAAAGCAACTGCCATGGAGTTTACACGAAGATAGTTTCTGTGATAGTATATTTTATGACAATTCAGAATAAGAAGTTGCAAATATTCATTTCACAATAGTTCGAAAACATACAAATATGGCATAGTTACTAAAAATAAAATTTAACACAAGGGTTAATGAAGCAGGTATATAACTTGTGGTAATAAAATATTCAAGTTAAAGCTTCTATTTTAACTAAAGAATTAAGAAGTGCGACAGGAAGTTCTTACTGAAATCATTCTTAAAAGTGGTCGTTCCCTTCTCCGAGAGGAGTATTATTTTGGTAGTTACATGGAAAACCTGATTTAACATATGACATCATACGTCTCTTGAGTCATCTATGAATATTTATGCCATCCCTATTTTTGTGTGTGCTCAGATCGAGTCACTTTCTCGTGATAGAACCACATCAGATTCGAACGTGATTTATCTGCGGCGTAGGTGCGCGAACACCGTGTAAGGATGTAGTCTGTCAGGGGTGATGCGAGCAAATGAAGAAAAAGGGACCAATTTCTCAACCTCCATCCATCATCAATTTTCCAGGACGCTCCTTCGCCGTAATCCGAGCCACCTTCGCGTCCCGAATAAATTCAAATACATGTTGACGTTTAATTTGCATATTGGCATCTTATAAGGCGCGCGTCGACAACGAAAACAAACCGTTGAGGCAAATTGTGCGAGGCGCTTGCTTAAACTCGCTGAATATTCGGGATGCTCGCCTAAAACCAACTTCGACGAGAATTTACCGAATCCACGTAATGTAGCTTCGCCTTTTTGTTCCTCTGATAACAATTGCGAACTTTATCGAAAACAACTAACAAATGCATGCTATTAAATTTGACTGGGTATTATACTCTTACCACTTCACCGCAGCAAAACGTTGACGGAATACACACCTGAAACAAAAAACATAACAATAATATAAATTTAAAACTGTTTATGTGAAAGTCTGAATCCGGTCCTGCATCGAATGCTTATTTACAGGTTTTTCCTTCAGTGATTACCGCACAATTATAACTTCGAAGTGTGCACAGCAAACCTCTAGGCGGAACCCATAAATCACCGGAACAAGTCGAGGAAAACGAGCGCGAGTTTTTCGCGAAAGTTCGTCCGAGTTTCCGCAACTTCCGGTAATAAAGAAACATAAACCGAACGGCGTATAAATTCGCCAAAAACACGCTGCGTCGACAGATGTGAGTCCGCTTGTTGCGACGGCTCCGAGTTATTTATTTTGGAGAGAACTCTCCGGAATCCGGGCAGGTTATTTTGCCTGTGCAGTTTTGACGCGATGCCCGGAATGTCGGCGGTTTTGGACGGCGCCCGGAAACAAACAATTGTCGTTTTACTCGAGGCGTTAATATTTAGCTTGCGGGCGGCGCACGTGCTTCGAATGAACGTGGTTGGTTCTTTGCTTACGATTGCAGATGTCACAAGGGCGTTATGCTCTATTGCGATTCTGGATTTTATTACGTAATTTGCTTATGCATTTATGAGACGGTTGCAGACGTTCTGAATTTGAATTCCGGAATTCTTTTCCGTTGTTACATTAATAAAACAACAACTTTGTAACGAACAATACGAAAACATATCGTACTTCTCGATGTTTTGCAGCTTCATACAAGCAAAGGAAAAATGAAGCTCGACACAACACAGCGAGACGTTTAGATTTCAAACGTTTTCAAAGTCTATTTGAATAAAATAATAAATAATCCTGGACACAATTTTAATAAACTTGAACATATTGAAAACAGAATTAATTCGGAATTCATTTACTTAATAAAAATAGATATTTTATTTATATCTATTTTTACAGTCGAGTAAACTCGTTTTTAAAAAAATGTATTCATTTTTTAATTTACTTAAAACAAATGATTCAAAATATATATATTTTTATTTGAATTTAGATTTGCACACTTTTAATGAAATTCAGTTTCGAAGCTCGAACTTTCAATCAGAGGATTTGGTTTCAATCAAAACAAAAATCGACTTTTCATCAGCGACCGTTATTTACGCTTTGCAATCGATGATATCTGTCCGGCGATGGGACAAATATTTATTTTTGTCTACGGCCCCCATTAATATTCCAGGAGGGGAGGTATGACGAGCGCCGATTTCCTGTTGCAGTTTATGTTCGCGAGTAATTACTGAACGATTAAAGAATTTCCCTTTGTACGTTGGCCTTTTTAGAATACTTTAATTGTTACGTGCAAGTCACCACAAATTGTCATTATTTATAAATGATTTAGTAGATTACAATCAATGTTAGTAATAGAAGTAAATGAACTGGTGAGAGTGCAATAATTAATTGAATCTCTAAATTCAAATTAATTCAAAAAGTAAGGATGCTGTTTATCTAAAAGAGTAAAGTAAGTTCCAACCCCTACGAACTTCTGATATTGTTATAGTCACAGCTATCGACATTTGCACAGAAATAATCAAAGAAAAATCATTGTGAAAAGGATATTACAGAAAATAATACTGCATAACATCTTCGGTCTTTCTTTCAGTTGCAAACGATATTTCATTTCATCATATGCAAACTGCTCTTGTTGGAGGTGTAGTCGACAGCCTTTGTCAGTGATTTTATTAATTTTATTAATTTTTGTCAATTCGTCACAATGACAACATCTAGGAACAAGTGTGTAACTAATAATAATAACATATTTGTGGTAAAAAAAATCTGGGACATGTAATACGTCCTACTGTAAATACAAAGACATGTTTTTACATTACCATAGAAACAAGCTCTAAATAGCAAGATGAATGGCTTAAAGCTGCAATCAAACTAATAAAATAACTCAAAATTGCATATAGAGAGTTGTCCCAGACCTTTTTGGCGGGCATAGTACATATTTAAACAAGTTCGTCTTAAAATATCGCAGTTTGTTAAAAAAAAATTTTTGATTTAAGTAAAATATAATTCAACCCAAGTCCTGTGTTTTTTTCTTTTCATGAATAAACCTAAATGCAACAGAATTAGTATTGGTCGGTGTATTCGTTCTATTTTATCACTTTATGATGTAGACGCTGGCCTCATAACAGAATCTTCGGTTGGATTTATTGAGTCACGTTCTTTTCAGAAATGCCTTTAAACCTCTATTACTCCGGGACTTTCTTTGGTCTTCTGCATTTTGTTTTAGTGTCGCTTTTCATTTGCCACATTTGTTTTATTTTCCTTGAGTCGGTCGGATGAAATGACCAAATTTTTATAATTTCCGTTGCTGTATTTTTCAAGCTCGTACTATGCATACATTCATTCGCTCAAATTCGTTCCCGATTTTCATATCACATTCTTATACTCCTATAATATTTCGTGTTTCTTCGACATGCTTGATGTAGTAGGGGTCAGAAATTGCGGCTGAATTTCATTCAGAAGATTCGCTTGAAGTCAGTCAGTTTCTCGCCGTCATTTTTTCCTACAAGTTTAGTTATTTGAAAAAAACAGGGAGGATGAAAAATTTAAACCTGGAGTAAATTCAAGGTTTTAGAGAATATTTAAAGTTTCCCTTAACTGGCAAATTGTCTGTCTATCTGTAGATATTGGAAAAGACAGGTTTAAAACTAAGCGAGAAGACAAAACTTTATGATTGATTGTTACCATAGCGACAGTCCGTTAAATTTAACGTATTCGATACAGAATAGCCCCTAATATTGATATTTCCTAAAATTATTACATAATATAGAATTTGCGGCAGGGCACCGTAACGTTATAAATGCATCATTATGAATTAGAAAAGGTAGTTAATCACTCCTATGTTGTATCATTTCGTGTTATACATAACGTGAGTTATCGATGATTTCACGTTCAAATTCGTATTTCATAACGTAAAATCGTCGATAACGGCACGTTATGTTATAACACGAAATGACGGAGGTGAATATTTCAAAGCGGGAGGAAAAAGCACAAAATTTGAGAAACGTACGCTTAAATTTGGATCATTTATGGGGTGCTTCTCCTGTTCGTTTTCAAGTAGTAATTGCATTTTCAATTTTATAACGATGCATTTGTAACGTAACGGATGTGTTTCCTCAGTTTTCTCTGTAATGTTGGACAAGTCCAGTGCCGTGAAAAGAGGACAGAGAAGCGGCTTCTGGCTACATAACACAAAGACAGAAATCTTGACTCGAATTTTGCACAGACTAACTAACAGTATTCGGGAAGAGGGTAAGAAAGAGGGAAAGAAATACCCGATAACAAAATGTTTGAAAGCGTAGTTTCGCAGTTACTAGTAATACAATGGCAATACATAAAATATTTGAAATAAATATATAGATGAAAATTGTTCTTAATCTCTATCGGTTGATAGCTTCATCAGGAGTGAATAAAAATTGTATAATAAGAAGGGCATTAATATTACAAAAACTGTTGCACAGAACACAAGGCCTTATCAACCCGAAATTTCCTGATTTTCAGTGTAAAAGCAATATGGTAATTGCTATTTTGGAATATTCTGGAGAAACTCATTGTATTTTTTTTACCAATGTGTGCAAAACAAACCGCGAACAAGGCAATTCTATGTTCTATTGTTCTCCCTAAATGATGTCCAATTTCCGATAGAACGAAGTTTGTCTTAAATTTGTTTTCATATGCAAACGCCCTTAGTATACATCGACAAATACAGAGTGAGTGCAGAGGAACGGGCCAAACTTCAGGAATGTATTGTACACGTGAAAATAAGTAAAAAGCTGAAATGTTGTTATGCGATTTCCTTTTGATTTCAAATTATAGCGGCAAAAATAATTACCTGTCATTGACGGTGCATTTAAAGTTTATTTTTTAATTTTGAGTTTTTTACTTATTTTTAAATGCGCTTTTACTCGGAATTCTCCGATTGGGAAATCGTTGCCGATGTAATATTCTTCAACGGGCGCTCTTCATAGGAGAAATAGAAAAAGTTAATGGCGGCAGTTTTGAAAACCTGTTAGAAGCACACCATGATAAAAACAATGTGCAGTAGAAAACTTTCTAATGACGCTGTCATTTGAAAACAAAAAAGAAAATTGGATAACAATATTTGAATATTGTTTACTTATGTTTACGTGTACAATACATTCCTGAAGTTTGGCCCATTCCTTCTCACTTACCCTGTACACTTACCCTGTACAGGGTGGATTATTTTCGATTTCTCTTATGGGCATCTCCCAAACTGTAGGAGATAACTTGTGGCCTAGTCTCGATCTCTTTTTTGGACAAAAAGTCAATAGCGTAAAAAAATTTCAATTTCTCTTATGGGCATCTCCCAAACTATAGGAGATAACTTGTGGCCTAGTCTCGATCTCTTTTTTGGACAAAAAGTCAATAGCGTAAAAAAATTGGCTACCTTCTTTTGTTTTCAAGTTATAAGCAAAAATTGCCACGGCCTGCATAAATGATTTTAATAACAACAAAATTCCTTAAATTTTGAAATATCCCCTTTCTCCTTTAAGAAGGACATTAAAGGCGCAAAATAGAATAATTACTCAAAATATTCTTTACAAAAAGCTGTTCAAGCACTCGTCTATTCTACCACTAACTGCGGTAGTACTGGAATTTGGACCCGCGCATGAAAGAGTGCCTTCTGTAACTTGTGTTTTAATATACTTTTACAATATATATGTTTTCGCAGTTCGTATGCTACAACATTAAATATTAGCCTCATCATGCGCTTTTATGTTAAAAACATCCTTTCAGCATGACAACTCGCAGTAATACATCATTAACCTCTTTTTTTCCTAGAGTATAAGAGTAATATTTTCTTAATTCTTAAAGGTATTTTTGTCTAACAGTATTATCCTCTTGTGTAGATGTTCCCTATGTATACGTATACAAAGTGGAAGATAATGCATTCATTTTATTTGCGCAAATAAACGCGATATATGTTACAGAAACCTCTCACAAGCAACGTTGCTAAGAGGAATGAATAACATTCATCATCGTAATTAGCACAGCCTGAACTATGCACTCTCTCACATCTGACATTGTCCTTTGAAGCGCCAGAGTTAATCGACTGCGTCATCCTTTTCTAACGACAACAATTTTTAACTTCAGTTTGTTTTCATCGTGCATTCCAAGGATTCCGCTAATTGGCTGAAAGAAGTTTAATCTGATTATTACCATGGAGACTAACTGAAACTAATATCTTTTGACGAAGGCCTTTTGAATTACGGAGTTATTTTTCCTGCCATTTTTCAGCTTTTTATATAAAACCCAGAAGTCCCCGCGGCGACCAAACATTTTAAAAGGATTTAATCTTCCATTCTATCCTAATCTACTCAGTAAGTTCGCCGCCCAATTCTTTGATAAGCTTATAATTTAAGTGCTTCGCCGTGCTCCAATGCTTTTTATAACTGATGCCAATGCAATAAACTCGGGATATTGTGTGGTTATTTCGATTAGGATATTGACGATACGATCACATTACATGCCAACAAGTGTTCAAAAAATTTTTCCATCTAGTGTGTTGCTGTGATTTTCAAATACATAATAAATCGCAAGCCAAAAAAATAAAGCAACACAGTATGTTTAGGATCATACATTTATAAAATACTTAGTTTAATCACCATAAAAATATTTACACATTTTCACATCGTCGGACAGTCCTTCCGAGTAAATCTCATTTGGAATTTCTGGCTTTATCTTTCTGCTAATCACTTAAGATTAATCTAACACATAAAAATCTAATATTTTTTATCCCAATACTCTGAACATCAAATCACTTAAGTGCAACAACTTAAGTTCCAGATTTTCTACGAACAAATATGACCTATCTGGTGTCTGATTCCTCGTAGTTTAAATCTTATCCATTTTTTGGCTTCTACCCTTGTTAGAACGCTGGTTGCTTGTTAATCTTATACCTCTTAATTTCTCCGTATTAGATAATACACGTGCGACACGCATAAAACGTCCCACACCTGCATCGAAGGATTAGAGTACCATGTTTTTACCTTCGCGGAAGACACTCGCTCATCTAGTTTCACAAGCATTCAAGTGCATTATCAAATCCATTATGCTTCCTTCGACCACATTGCGAACTTCTTCCAATTATTCACGGTTAGAAAAACATCTCAAATCACCCATCTTCCTGATTTTATTAATTTCCGTGAATCACTTTAGTTGTTCTTTATGTTCCCCTCTCTTTGTATAGTATATATTCTGTAACACACACAACACATCATCATTTTCTTTATCATTGTTGATCATCGCATCTTTTCGCAACGTTCGATCATAAGTAGATCGTACACATACAAAGTTATGTAACGCAACATATAACGTTACATAACACAATTTTTTAACATATCAAGTCGCGTTCGGTTATTTTACTTTCCTTTAGTTTTACCTTGCTTCGTATATATTACTGTCGTAGGAGATCTAGTGCAGTGTTAATTTGCTTTTTATTTGTGTAGTAAATAGTAATTTTAAGACTGCGTGATTTTAATTAAAACTGTCACCAAATAATTAAAAGTAAACCTATACGGCCTTACAACCCGTGGGGGTGAAACAATGCCGACATCTCCAAGCAAGAGAAGTTCGTCACCGACACAGTAGATGGGAAAATTTTTGTGCACTTGTTATAAGATGTTGATTGTTGAATTATTTAAAATAGGAAGTAGCTAAATATTATTTAAAGCTGTACTTCTAAAAGGATTTTCCGATGCATATTTTAAACCTTGTTAAAATTAACGGAATAAATACATGAGGCATTCAAATGGAAGTAAAAAGAATGTTGCTAGGGGAAGGTGCAGTCGCCGGTGTTATATAATGGAAATTGTCAGTAAATTCGATTTCAAAACATAAATCATTCATTCGGGTCACGTAATTTCCTACATTTTCATTCCGCATTACATATTCAACGTCTATAATATTTAAGGTAAGCAAATTCGGACGAATTTCCGTCGAATAAGACGAGCCTGTACTACCACCACGAAGATGTAAATAAAAACTTCTAAAAGCGCTTCGGTAATGTATTTTGGATTTACCTGCGAACTTCGTAATCTTTTTACTGAAGATGTTGAATAAGGTATCTTTGCAACAGGGTAGATTTTTTTTCTTGTACTTGATAATAATAAATGTGCGTGTGCAGTTGTTTCCTGCCTGTCTGCTTTGATAAGCACATAGAAAAGTGCATGAAATATAAACATTTTAATGTAATTGACTTCTGTTGACGTTGTGTTACTTGATATGATGACAGGGCAATGTGTTTATTACGTACTTCTTTCTTTGTTCGGTTGTTAACTCAGACTTGCTGTAAATTTCCATTATAATACAAACGAATACACTTTTATCTTTTTAATTTTTCTTTCTCGAAAATTGGAATAAAGTTAGATTAAGAAAATTCTTTTAACTTCCTGTCTGGCACAACGATAAATAACAAGAATAGTGGCTTGGCAAAAAATAAAATAAAAACGTACTGTATTTGATGACATTCAGCCCTATTCTAATTCATGTCGCTAAAAGTTAACGTCTCGGCAAATGACGTAACATCGCTAATTCCCTCAAATGCTGTTCTGATCTCCAACAATGGTGAAAAGTTAGCGAGAGAAGTCGCCAGTGTAGTCGTTACAACGTAGATTTCTAGCGACGCAAGTTGACAGCTCGTTAGAAGTATCGCGATATTTAACTTTCACAAATTAGCGACGTCTTTAATTTTAAGATATTTGATTTGAATCGGACGGATTATACGTTTATTTGGGTTATGTTAAAATTTAGTGTTGTATGCACACGGTTGTAAGATCTGTTATTGAAATACGTGGAAATTGAGAAAATTTATAAAAATTGCGGGCTTTTGAAAGTGCTTGAAATTCAAGCGTCACATTGAAAACCCTTCTGGTTTTCAAGTAAAATAACGTTCACCTTCTATTAAGCAATAATAATTTACCGAAACGCACGTTACGTGACACGCACGGAGATTTTGCCTTTACATCCGAACATTTCAAATAAACGTCGACGACGCATTTATCCGTCGCATTAAATAAATCATAATTCGGGTCGAAAACTTTTCGAACGTTATCGCCCCCGCGTTCGCCCTCGTTCTTTTCGTTTCGCCCTGCTGTCCGTCCGGCGAAGTCGACAAGAGCGCGTTGTTAGAGAACAATAACCGTCGAGAGGGTCCTTTTCGGGGAGTTACGACTCGGACCTCCAGGATAATTGTATTCTAATGGCGTCCTTAGAATTCTTCGCCGAAGTAGAGGACTGCGTTTTTCGGCGATTTTGTCCCCTCGATAAAAGCGAACGACGACGACGTCCAGGCAAATTTCTGCGTTCGAAAATTGCGGGAATTTAATGTCGCGGATGCATGCATTATTAGTGAGATTCCTTGCGTGCTCTTCGCGGCTGTATGTAGTATCGGAAATATAAATAAGTAAACCGTCTGCAAAGCCGCTTGTTTTATCATCTATAATTCCATCGGTACGGTCGTTGACTTCGCGTTTACAATGCGTCAATGCCTTATGTAAGACAGGTCAATTGCATATACAGAGCGAATATTTTAACTGGAGCACTCAACTCGACGCGCACTATTTCTATACTTTATCAAATAAAATAAAAATAAACAATAAGAATAAATATTCAAAATTGTTTTCTAGAAACTTAAATTCATTCTTTCCAAATATACCACCGTGTTGTACAAAATAATTTATTAAGTCATATAAATACAAAGTCAACAGTTACAAAATTCACTTAGCTTGTGGTAACTAACTTTTTAAATTAGTGTTCAAATATTAAAACCACCTACCCACTAACATGAGTTGGTAAATTGTTGTATTCCCGATAAGTTCAACCTGTATAATGTAAAAAAATATTTGATTTAATTCCTGTATCATATTTGCCTTTAAGAAGTGGGAGATCTGCTTCGACAATTAGTTTCTACAGGAAAAAGTAATGTGATTGCGCGTATTTAAAGCTATACGAAATTTTCTAAAATCCTTAAATTTCATTTTCTGTTTAATCAGGCACTATCGATTCAGTATCAGGCCCAGGTCTGAGAGCGTGGGAAGTTTAGGAAATAAGGCAAAATTGCATCGTTACGCCATCTAATTTTGAAAGCAGAGTAAAAGCTCAGAACCCCAGATACGCACGGGGGGGGGGGATTGCGAGATAATTCATAAAAAACGTTAACATTTGATATTGCAGTTAGTTAATCTGCGGACCTTCTTTCAGCTTCAGAAAAGCTCGCGTTCTTCCTCGTACCGGACGATTTCAAGTGAACCTCAGATTTAATTTTTTATCTCATTAAAATTAGTAAATTTTCTCCATATTTGAAATTTGCGAACGGAAGGCAGAAGCTTTCCCCGTATAGTGAATATCTGTGCACTTAAAATCCGTCCGAACTGGGAATCTCTTTTTTGCTTTATATAAAATAATTGTGTTTCCTTAAGTTTTGTTTTGGATTATGACCTTTCGATGCAGTTTGGTAAGCTAACATACTGCTTAAAAACTAATTACTGCAATCGAAAGTGCAGTCCTTGTCTCTCTCCCACTTTTTGTTATTGTTATTTTCGTATGTAAAGTTTTGATTCCTTGTTTTTACAGTGTATCTACACGTCAATTTGTTATTTTTTTTGTTTTTGTCATTTTAATTTTCTTTTTTTATTTCTTGTTTTCATTTTTATTTTTAACAGACTGGTTAAATTTGACAAAGTCTTTTATTTATTAATTATAAGTTTACTCTTTACCTTCTCCAAGAAGTCTGAGGAGAATATCTTCGTAAGGAGAGAGATAACGACAGGAAATAGATTATATAATAAATCTTCAGCCGACTAAAACGGCACTGTTCGACTTTTCGGGAAGACATCGTCGAAAGGATATTTTTAGCCTATTTCTCAAACTTTAGCTACCGAACAAGAAAACTGCTTTCCACAGTGGCCCGTTGGTCAAAAAAACAGATTGGGTTTCTTATAAGACGCAGGGTCGAGTTGTTCAGGATGAAAGAGTTTTGAGTAAGTATAAGGCTGACCACCCCTACATTCTCAAGAAAGATAACCCGCGTCCATTACAGCAATATTAATGAAAACGTTCAAGCAACAATGTTCAATGGATTAAAGCTCCTATTTGGCAGCGCGCGGGGTAACATTTGGGATACAGGTGGAGTTGTCTACCGTCCCGCATGAGCCGGAACGTCCCATCTTTAGGAATCTGTTGAAGGCGGGACACGATATGTCCCGTCAACTCCAAAAACTAAGAGAGCTTTAAAAAGGTACATTTAGTCCTCACTTGTATAAAAACTTTGGAACGTATCGATTATTACAAAACAATTTTCTGACAAATGCATTTTCAGTAGTATCAACAAAGTGTCATATCATAACCAGATCTAATAGCCGCTAAGATCAATATGAGTATAATAATGTGAAAACAGGAATTTATGATCACAAAGTGTTGATGTGATGTTGTTCTATGTATTTTCTTTATTGAAATATTTAAACCGCAATTAAATTGGCCTTATAAATTACACGAAAACTTTTACTATAGTCGGGCCGCCGAAGAAACGGAGTAATAAAACTGCGTGATATACACGTGATTGCTGTTTCTGTGAGCTAAGTACCGACAGATTTACATTAGCCTACAGTGTCGGTCACTCTGCAGAGTAACAACGTGGTCATATTTCCAGTAGTACGTATTTTTCCTATTTTAACAAATTGGCGTTATTATTAATCAGTCTTTCTTAAGACTTAATTTAATATTTGAATAAAATAGTGGTAAGTGGTAATTTCTGGTGTTTGATGTAAATACGGCTTTCCGTATCGGTGTCACAGGAGCAGCGCGTGATCATTCCGTTTCTTCGGCGGCCCGACTATAGTTTTTAATATGGGGAAGAATTATTCAATGCAATCACCATCCACCCGTACGCACTTTACCGTCCTGTATCTAAATTCCGTATACATGTTTGTTAACGTTTCAGTTTCTATTTCACTAAGTACCGGTGGTATTTTTACTTTTAAAATTTCTGAATTTGTACCATGACCAAAGTATTGCTTCAAAATGTCCGATTCATCTTCCAAGCAAAAGGTCATCAAGCCACCCTTTAATTAAATTTGTGGAATATGCAGGACATGCATCCTGTTGAAAATAAATGTTTTCCAAATTCACAACGCCAGTGACTGCAAAGCAAAATTTTCTATTTTCTAACATTTTCTAACTTCGAGGTAGGATGGAATCAAGGGTTTATTATTTGTATGGTAAGGCCTGATTAATTAATTCCTGATATATTATAGTATTTTACACGAGAAATGAATGACCTCAGTAGACGATTCAACTCAATAATATCCATTGATTCCATGTCTAACTCGAATTTCGTCATTTTTGACTTATCAAGTTTTGTGTGAATGCTCTTCATTTGCAAATAACTGAACAGATTCAAAGTTTCTTCGAAAAAATAAGGGCCAATAATTTTGACGTTTCTCATAAATCTACTAGAGGTATTAATTATCAACAAGAGCTTAAGGAGCTTAAGTTTCATTAACCATTTAACAGATCCAGGTAATGCGATAATTCTGAATGGAATTTGAAATTTTTGAAAGTAATATTTTAATGAGAATGTTTTTTATAAAGAATAACTTTTTTTCCTAAAACGTAAAATAAAAAGGTATTTGCCTTCTTATATCATTTCTTTATATCATTGGAAAGTTAAAATTTTATCTTGTTTTCTGTTTTGAAGAATGATTAAGACTTATTTATTTGTCCAAAAACACTCAGTCTGAACAAATAGAACGTGTTATTAATACCTGTCATTAATAAATATAACGAATTGGTTTTGTTGTGAATCTCCACACTTTGATGTTAGTAACCAAATAAAAAAAGAGAGACTATACAGTGCTTTTTTTTAATGTGGCCGTAGGGATTTACATGCTAAAAATTTTGTCTTGTATTAACTTATGTTCTGCTCAAAATGTTAAGCAAATTTTCGTTTCTAATAATCAATTACATAATTTATTACAAATTAAACATCGCTACAATAACATATGCATCTGTTAAACAATTATTAAAAGTGGAAATTCTTGATGAATCGTGTAGGTCGACGTTAAAGAGAAATTAGTCGCTGCTGTCTAAATGTCTGCCTGACGAATTAATATTTAATTTTGACCTACTCGATTCATATTTGATCGTTAATATATTTGAACTTTACATATTAAAATAATTAAATTAATGACTCCCCTTATTATTTTGTAATAAATCATGTGATTGATTATTATTAGATACAAAAATTTGGGACAAAATCTTTAGCACGTAAATTCCTATGGCCACAGTTAAAAGAAAAGCACTGTATATTGAGACTTGTTGCCCTGTGATCTCAGATCGAGGTCATCTTCAATGGGGTTAAATAGGGTTTCAAATTAAATAAGCACAATCTTCAAATTATTTAGTCCATCATGTTAAATTTTAGTTAAAATTTGTTTTCTTTATGTGTAAGTTTATTATACCGGGTGGAAAGTTTCAAACATGAACATAGCAAACTTGTACTGAAAACTATGTTTCTGTGAATTGCTGCTCGCCATTTGAAGATACAAAAATGACAATGGTATGAAAGAATAGAGAAAATTATGGACAATATTATGGTGTTAAAATTATTCCTAAATATTAATACGTTCGGAATATAAATAAAATTTTCGAATTTTAAACGAAAAATTTAGTCGCCTATGTCAGGTATGAAACTTTCAGTTGTTTCAATTAATGGAAAATAATTTATACGTCAGTCAAAAAGCATAATGAATTATTGTACAGAGCAAATAATAGGTAGGTACTCTTGTTGTTTAAGTTACAACAATTCTTTCTTTATTAGAATGACAATTGTATCCTGCGTCATTGCATTCAAAAATACTGTTGTTTGTGATACTATCAATAAACTTGAAATGATGCCAAGGGCAATCAATCAAACTGACACATGTCGATACTAAATCAGTTTTAGATTCAATTATACTAAGAATTAAATAAGTTTCACACTGTTCAAGAATAAGTAACACACAACTAAAGAATATTAAAAAAATCCAAATCAATTCCACATCTCCAGTTGCCATCAACATTGTATTGAAACTAACAAGAATAGTAGGAAAGTATATTGTAAAGCAATACAGGAGGAAAGAAATAAATCCTAGCAATTTTTCATCGTCAGTATGCTACACAGATGAATGGAACTTTATTTTGAATAAAAAGCATATTGTACAAAATTCTGGTAATTGAATTGCAAACTTCAAATTTGACATAGTAAAGTGACTACATTTTTCATTTGAAATTTAGATATTTAAAATCTATTTCAAAAGTATTAACACAATAGGAATAATTTTAACACGATAACATTGGCTTTAATTTTATCTTTCATTTAATACCATTACCATTTTTGTATCTTTAAATGTCGAGCAGTAATCTACAGAAACGTAGTTCTCAATAGAAATTTGCTATGTTCGGGTTTGAAACTTTCCACCCGGTAAAACACATACTGAACCCTACATTACTGTGAAGCCTAGTTAAATATATTTAAATTCAGTAATAAAATACAAGTTGTTCCATTTAAACTAACCGAGTAAAATAGAACCATCCTGTGTAAAATAACAGAAATATATTTGAGATGAATATTGTTTTCTGTTTCAGAGAGCTTTCGTAACTTTACTGTAAAATATAAGCACAAAAACAAATTTAAATAAACTTCTAAACTACAAAACATACTATTTTCTTACACATAAATGTCTATATCTCAAGAACTACTGTATTTACATAACACCCTTATCATAAATTTATCTACTCCTAAGTGCGAAGCGAAATAAACAATAGAATATATTTGAAAAAATAGAACTTTGTTTAGCACAGCCACACGGAGGAACACCCTGTGTAATTGCAACTAATTTTAAATCGTGCACTTGTACCATATCTACGTAAGTAACAACAAAAACAGATTTTAAAAACCTGCAACCTGTTAATAAAGACGTTTTCGAATACGCTCTATTGGCTTATCCTGTATATTTAACAACGGCCCACTGTATGAAGAATCAGACAAAATCTGGTCACTTGATGTCATAAAAATATACTTGTACAAATGGTTTTGAATCTATTAGAATGACACCAATTCTTAAATTAGGAAATGACTCCTCACTAACGACATAAGTAGAGAGCGAAATTTCCGGGCCTTTTTCTAAACAACCAACGCAACGTGCGTGCAGAACGCGTTACCATATTTGCTGCGTTAGTCAATTAGCAAAAGATTTCGCCGTCTGGTATCGTCAAATAATGAAATTACAATCGATGGTAATGTACTTAGGAAGATCCTTTACGTAAAGTAAAAAATATCAGAGGGCCTAAAACCAAGCTCTTACCTACTCCCATGTCACACTAAATAGTCGATAATAGTCGAGTGATACCTTTAGCCGAGTTACTTAACCTACACTTTGTCATTGTAGATTAATTAGCCTCTTTAAATGCTTTGTAATAATTAGAGATGCCTGACATCGACTAAATAGTCGATAACAGTCGACTTATACTTTTATTCGAATTACTCAACATGCACTTTTAATTTTAGAATCTATGGCTTTGTGCACGTGTAATATCTCGAACAATAGTGAGAACTTTATTAAAACACCGATGCAAACTTTGTTACGCCTAATATGTAAGTACAAGTACTATGCAGTACCAGTTAAAATCTAAAAACACATACCTAAATGGGCTATCACGTTATAATTAACGAATCAATATGAAAAGTGGACTACTTATTCGACTTGAACTGTTGACTGGTTAATCGTAGCTTAATCGAATTTGCATTGATAAACTCAATCTACAAGTCGACTTGCACGAAATCCATTATCGCCAATTTTAACTTAAAAGTGACAAATAGCATACACGTTCTTTTAACAAATAAAGCGTCTGTCATTTCGAAACGAAATAATCCACTTTAGGTTATTGTCTCTAATTCCTAATGGATATAGTTTAACCCCGCGAATTTAATAACACACAGGTTGAAAGCGAGTGATAAATCAAACGAAAGTCCAGCTTGTTTTTATCCAATTCGCTGCAAGTTCAAACGTTGCACTTTCGGTAGATTTAGAATTTCGAAATCCACTTTAATATATGATATTTGTCAATACAGTACACACTATACGCTTGTAAATGAGTTTTTCGAATAACTTTGACACTACACTTAGGAGAGAAATGGGACGGTAGTTATTAATGTCTCCAGGTCATAATTTTTCTACCATAGCAGCACAGGGGCAATTGATACTTATCGATTAGGAAATTGATCCTTAGTTATGGATTCATTGAATACAAATGTAGGATAGGATTGGAATAAGTACACGCCATCGTTTCAGTAGCGCCGAAAAATGCATCGAACAGACACATTGTGTAATGTGGCGATATATTCCGGAGCTCGAGGTACAACTGGTCAACTAATCTTTACACATTGAAACAAGAAGAGTTGATTGCATAACTGTAATTTTTTATTGCGGCAATATTGCTCTGTTTTTATTATACTGAGTAACACCATCATTGCTGTAGCCGCGTTAATTGCCTCAGCAGCCCCCGTGTTTGTTTACATGCTACGGCCTAATATCTTATACTGTCCGCTTCATTAGAATTTGAACCGCGCAAAATATATTTCCCCGACCCATAATGATCACAGAGATGCTTTAATAACTGAGCAAAAAAATCGTCGGAACCAAAGATATCTCTTTGGGAAGAAAAAGCACCATTTTACATAAAACAATTATGACTATAAAAATTGTGTATTAAATTAGTATCTACTGATTAAGTTTTATTTTCCAAGTAACTAAACACTAATAAAATTTGTCCCTCTTCTTTTTTCTGACCTCAGAAAACTAAACTATCGACGTTTTTGGGAGGTAGTAGCTAGCTGAGTTTGCAGTAAGAAACGGTGATGTAAGTACGTCGAAACGGACCGAGATAAGCGACGAGGACTGAATGTGGAACAAGAGGGCCCGCACAACAATGCCGTCCGTAATGTAATCAAACTTCTCACAGGCGATTGTATTCCATTCATTCCCCGCGCAAAATCGATACCGAATTATAACTAAGAGACAGAGTCATCATTAACCAGGGAGATCTTACACGGAATTCGAATGTGACACGGGTTTCTAGTTAACGACGCCCGACTTGTTTTGTATGCATTTAACCGCTCTGAAAGCCCAGTTAGCAATTTCAATACCAAATTGTGACGAACCACCGAAAGCTCCCCCGGCGAATCTAATTCCACATTTGTATGTGGGACAGCTATAAATAAGCTTTATTTCCTAAAGTTTTTCCAAACGTTTTTAATCAAGACCAATACAATCATTTTCATCCAGAAAGCAATTGTTAGATATGAACTTCAAATATTTCAACGTAACAACAGCTATTTATACGGGGTGTTGTACACACTTAAACAGATGATAGTAGAGATAGATAGTTTTGATCTCTACTATCACCTGTCAAAGTGTATACAGGTTTTGTATTAACACCCTGTATATTAGGACTGAAGACACGATCACAAATTTGCATACAAATATATTAAAAGCTGAAAGAGAAATACCAAATCGACTAATACGATACATTGTACGACACATTCACTGTCTTAGCTTCCCCTTTCGTTTTATAACAAAATTGATATCGCATTTAACATCATGCTAAATGGGGCTTAAGGGAGTAAGAATGCTTTTATGGTAAGAAGGTGATTCTTAAAAATATTTTAAAGGCTATAAAAGCATGCTACATCAGCGGTACATACATAAATTTGTTTAAGCATGGCCGTAGATTTCATAGTTAAAAAAATATTTCTGAGGAATTAAATTTTTAATTTCGCAATAAATTGATCATAGCTTTTTAACCGCACTGTAAAACATATATGTAATCTTAAATTTTTAAAACGTGCGAGTAATGTGTGTCCCATTAAAAAAAGACTCATTCAATCATTTCAGTTTTGACGCACTCTGTATAAATAGTGTCAAATGAGCTGATTTTTTTACGAGAAAATAAATTTGACCTAATGTGAAAAACATTCGCAGAGACAAAGTTTATTTGCAAATAATTTCTGTCGTTAAGCAGGACGTGAAGTGATCGTAACTTGTTAACCACCCAATATAAAACATTAAACTTTAAACATATTTAGAAAGGACATAATTAATGTATTTTTAAATGTGTCGCGTACAGGTTTTAAATTTAAAAATAATCTTCAATTGTGGACGTGTACCTTAGCAATCATGTCACGCAAGTGAATTTTTAGTATCTTTCTTAAATATTTTCATAAATGACCCAATTCAGAACCTTGCACAATCGTGTACAGAAATCTTTTATGCTCGTAATAAACTATTATTGCTGCCATGAACTTTTGTAATGATTTCCCATTTCTCTTATTTCTTGACTGTTTTTTGACAACTCATACATTATTTTCGATATTAATAATAATAATACTAGTCTTTATTCAATTAAACTTATCATTACAAGTAAAAAATGAGACAACTAGTAGAATATTAATAGAGTTAACGACCAAACTCCAGGGTGAGGCTTTAGGCTAAGGAATAACCCCACCGGCTTTACAAGCAAACCATGATTGCAGTAGAATAGATTAAAGTTGGAAAGAAATGCCTAAGTAACAATTCTGCGACAGACACAAAAAAATAAATATTAAAGAGCGAATTCAATGTAAGGTTATCACAAAAAATCAAGAAATGTTGCATGTAATAACAAAGGCATAAACAAAAATAGAAAAAGGCATATACGCACTAGGCAAAAAATAAGCAATTTGTGTACAAAAGGACAGCCCATTTGCCTACATCAAAAAAAGAGCAGAACATAATATTAAAAAAATTAAAGTTTTTCATTAATACAACTCAAGGTAAATTAGCACAACTTTACATTTTCGCACACATCAGCATTGTTCCATAAATAAAATTTTATATTCACGTTTAAATTTAGACAGATTTAGAGATTTCAGTGATTAATTTAATGGATTATAGATGTCATAAATTGAAAAAATGAAAGAACGCTGGAACAATGTTTTCCTATGGGGAGCTGGAGAAATTAGACCTCTAATCGGGTTGTATTGCTATGGATATCACACCGGAACTGGATTTTGTAATATACTCGTAAATAAGGCGGAGTTTTTGTTGATAAAATTTTATGAGAGGCATGCAATTTTCTTCGATGATACATATTAAGCCATTTAGTTTCCTTTAATTTATATTATAAGTACTATGATTATATTTTTGTACCATAAATAAGTCGCAAACACGAGTTTTGTATCATTTGAATTCTGTTGGAGGTATACTATTGACGAGTAATAAATTTGACTGCAGTATGAAAAATGAGTACACAAAAACTTCACATAATTGTTTATTTTTTAATTAATAGATAATTCATGTCTGTGAGGATAAAGTTTTTTGAGGTTGAAATAAGCAAATCTGGTCTCTGAAAGGCAATGTGTTATCTAAAACTAAGCCAAGAATTTTAGCAAACTGAACTAAGGGAACCTGAGCATTGCTAACAGTGATGCTTATAAGATCTTGGATGTCATGGATTTATTCCCAAAAAGTAAGAAAGCGGATTTCTCAGGACTTAACTTGAGGCAACAGTTGACAAATATTTCAGAGAGGTATACCAAATCTGAATTTATCTGATCCACTGCTGTTCTCAATTTAGAAACTTTAGAGGCCTTATAAAGTTGAGTATGATCGACGAATAAATGTACATTACAAAACTTAAGGAGTTTAAATACACACACACCGGCAAAAAAAACGGATCACTTCAAGTTTTGGGATACATATAACAGATTTAGGGTTCATAAAATTAATGGAGACAATCCGAACGTGCCCTAGTCCGAACCTCCAGTAATCCGAACAGCAGAAGCTCAAAGCTATAATCCGAACATCGTTTTAATCAAGAGAGTGATTCTTGTCACTAAAATAAGGAAATCCCTTGGTTTCATGTTTTCTAAGTTTTAAGTTTCTAATGGCCAAACACTTGAGACGAGCTTAAATTTCAATACTGCTTATAGTGTGATATTTGCGGTTACACAACATTCAACAAATCACATTCTAAGCGATGCTTAAAGTTAAGCTGACCTTAAGAATTTGGTGCAACTGGCCATAAGTAAACTGTGTTAAATCTGCTTTTCCAGCTTTGGAAATTTCGATAATATTTGGAGAATTAGGGAATTAAACAGGGAGTATGAAGTATGTATGTTTGACGTAAATTGTTAAAGATGTGAAGAAAAATTTAATTTATAAACAGCTACAGTACTAAACGAAAAGAAAGCAGATTGAGCTAATGAGAAAGGCGCATGCGTCTTAAAAGTGCTCAAAAAAAGTTGAAAATACTTGAACATACTTTATGAAGATTTTGTTAATGCCTCCCACGTCCGCCAGAAGAGGAAGTGATCACGTGGTCGACAAAAATTAATGATGACAGAAACCCCCCAAATACCCGAGGAAAACTAGCTTTCCTGTTCATTGTTCAATAGCACGATAACGAAATCAGTTTGCATTGCAATCTCGAATGGAGACGACTTCTAGAGGAAATACGCTAATTAATCGATAAACTTTACGTTAATTTAATATTGAAAATCGTAGGATCATTAGGAAAATGAATATTTTCTGTCCTCTGTTCGACAATCCGAACATTTCCAAAATCCGAATCAACCAGTGCAATTATTAGATCGGATTAAAGAGCTCCTACTGTATCTTTAAAAATTATGAAGTAATAGCGATAATTCTGAGAACAATGCAATGAAAAAATGCAAACAAAGGTATTTAAAATAACTTTTCTTGAAGACACTTGCTCAAATAGGGCGTATTCCTCCTCCAGCTCTTATTACGTCTTTTAAGCGTGCAATCATGCTTCTGATAACTGTTTGAACACTTTCCTGGGGATTGTACTCTCATTCTTTTTGAAGAACATTTCACAGGTCTCCTATGATCTGTGGTGCAACTTTTCGATACCTCACTCGTCGTTCGAGCATGTCCCATACATACTCTATGGAATTTATGTCAAGGATGCGTGATGGCCATACCATGACTTCAATAGCGACAGCTTCCAAGCATTGTTGCGTTATCCTTGCTGAGTGGGAACGAACATTATCATGCATTAAAACGAATTCCTCGCCTTTAAAGGATGGATGCGGTTCCCAAATGTTTGTTATGTTTCTGTGAGCAGTTAGTGAACCATAGTCAAAGAACACAAATTCCGAGCGAGCATAGAAAGATGTTTCTGCCCCACACCAACGGTGTTCTCTCGGAAAATGAAGTTACATTCAGCTACCATTCTCCAGTCCTCCTCCAAACACTCTGGAGTCCATCTAGGGATCGCAAAGCTAATCTGGACTCGTCAGTAAACGTTATTCCACTGACGGTTTTCCCAATGCAGGTGATTTCTGACAAATTGTAAAGGGTTGCGTCGATTTTGTCGGAGGAGTTCTCGACCTGTAGCGGATTTTCGTGACCGTAAGTTTGCTTCTTCAAACCGTCCATTCGCTCACATTGGTCCTACGGACCTCAGCAAAATTGTTTCTAACCGAAACAGCTTGTGATCTCTCCAAACTTATTTATTAAATGCCGGTCATCACGTATTGTTGTAGCCCTTTTTCTTCTTGATCCAGGTCTTCAAGTATAGGTATTAGTTTGGTGACAGCGAACAATGAGTGACCCGTTGGATATTTATGCAGGGAGCATTAAGAGTTCTTGCAGTATAACGAATGCTGCGGTCATCTTCCACGAAAGCTACACATTTTGCAATATCTTCTGCAGTTATCGGCATTTTATGCTGTATTTTAAAGCCTTATGTCCATTAAAAAAAACACAGAAGGAAATGCTTCCCCTTGCAAATCAAGAAAACAACAATGCGCTACTAAAGAAAAACGGCAACTGAAGTGTCAATAATGACGATACTTTTACCGTAAACTTTTTTAAAAAAAAAAAAAAACCGTGTGACACTTCTAAATATCACGGCTACCTTGATCGTATCGAAGTAATGTTACTGAGAACAAATTTCTAAGAACTTTGTGAACTGCCTTTTTGCCAGTGAATTTATATCGCTGCTGTATAAGGAAAATAGCAAGGGAACGGGAATGGAACCCTGAGGAACAACTCATGCTACTGGCAAACATGACAGGTTTTGTGACCTAAAACTATAACGCTCCGAGTGCGACTGGTTAAGAATGATTCCAACAACACTGTGGCATTGGCTCTTAAACCAATGAATTTTTGAATTAAACATAAGACTGTACTACTAATCGTATCAAATGCTTTGCTATAATCTAATAGAACCCGAACAGTCGATTTATCTTCATCAGATGCAGCAATAATATCATCTAGCACATTCATCAGTGCAGCAGTCAGCTATAATTTTTCCCAAATCCGGACTGTGTTGGCAGTAATTTTTTGCTTTGTTTATAAAAGTGTAGTTGTATAATTTTATAAAACTTAGAATTAATGTATAAATTCCATTTAGTCAATAAATCTGTATATCTCGGTCGGGTCCTGTTTATTTTGTCTGCGATAACCAAAACAGCAACACATTTGAGTAATATGGGACAGTAAAAAAAAGGTCCGATCGGGCAGGCACTCTCCGGCTATATTCGGGGTGAAAGCATCTTATGGAAGACGCACGTAAATCGGATTGTTCGTGTGTTCGTGAAATGCATTGAGATGTAATTAAGGAGTTTGTTCACAATATAGGTTGTTGATGAGTGATATTTGTGCATCCGTCGAATGTCGACCGGGTAGATTGTCAAGATTATTTTACCGGGCTTTATTACGAGATAATATCAATCTTGAGATGGCGACGTTTGGTAAAGTATTTCGTGGTTCATTTGGCAAAGTATGCGAAGCCGCCAAGGTGATGGTGACCCGGGCTCATGAGGGAGAGCCGTAGTATGATGTCGTCGGAGATCGGCCCAGTGGCGTAGCACTGTGGGAGACCGGTGACATGGGAGAGGTGCACAGAGACGTCGGTAGGCATCTGTAGGTGACCTGTCAGTTGTGGTTGAACTATAATGCATTGTCGGGGATCCACTTATTGTAGTTATTTGGATATTTCTGAACAACTAGCATATTTGTTTACGTTATTAGTTTGGTAATATGATATGGGGGCGTGTTTAGTCTTGGCAGTAAAGAAACGGCGGAGACGGCAATGTCCCGAGGTATAGCGAGGAAGGCGAAACGTGTCGGTAAACGATGCCACGGATGGGCCTGGTGATATATGTGGTGGCCGCGGTGTGTTGCCGGGCATTAGCTAGAGGGTGACTGCAGAATATGACCTGAGATGGTATGTTCTGGCAGAAGTGTTAGGGCGGTACATTCTCACGATTGGCAATGTGGTATGAGGGTCATGATTTTGTGCGGAGATATTCTGGTAGCAGAATATTGTCCGGGATGCGACCCGGGGTGTTGACCAGAGAATGCTACCGTGCATCAGCATACGGTATCGGGGCTCTTGCGGCGGCGTGCAAGCAGCGCCGATGAAGAGCACGATACCGGGAAAGCTATTAGCTGTATTCTGCATTCTTTGTGAGTGGGAATTCGGTTGATTGCATTTTCTGACCAGGTGATAGCATTGAGCTATCCAGAAAGGTTTGACATGATGATGTCATTTGACCGGGACGGAGTGGTGCTTGACACTTACGCAGTCGGTGACATCAACTGATCCTGAGAACGTATGTTCGGAAGGCAGGGTATGCTAACATCCATCGGGAGGGATGGGTTTTGTATCCACAGGTGAATGTGGAGGGTAATGCATGCGAAGATAAGAAGTCAACGTGCGAGAATGACTTCCCCAATGTCCAATATCATCATGAGGGAGCTACTGCTTCTAGATTCGCCGCTGGAGCAGGTGGGGCCGGAAAAGCGGCCCCAGTAAGTGGAATGTTCCATTTTACTGAATAGATACTCGTAAAGGGTTACTTATAATTTGCATGGTCCTTTTCGAATTGGAATGCGATGCCCGACGTTTACCTTCAGCGCCTGTTGCGGTCAGGGAAGCGAGAAAGAAAGAAAGAACGTTAGGAATGAGAGACCTAGCCAATGGTGAGTGAATATTTATTGTAACTCCGTCCTCAGATAATATTGTTTGTCTATAATATTTAAACAAAAAGAATCTAGCCAATACACCAAATTAAATTTAAAGTTTTTACTGTTTGCATATGGTGTGACCTGCTTGCTTTAAGTTTATGTTGGCATTGTCAGAAAAAAATTAAAAGTTTTTTTATGAAAGAATTATTAATACCGTTTACATATCAATGTAAAATAAGAATTAATTGGTAAGTATATTTATTCTTTGCGTATTCGTTGATTTCTCCGTAATATTGAATTAATTATTAAATTATCTAAACTTTTTAAACCCATAATATTCAGAAAATTTTAAAAAATATTTCATACCACGTCCTCTGGTTTAAAATTTGCTGAGAATCCAGACTTGCACTAGATCTCAACTCATGCCAAGTCTGAAGAACTTCATTTAGCTGACGCAAAGACGTCTTTCTGTACGTGCTTTTTTCGGTTTCACGAATTGCATGCAAACACGCGCTCGAAACGTGCCATTTATGAAAACATTCGGTGTAATTAAAGGCATGTAAATGAGAAACATAATTGCCGACGTCGGTGTTTCTATTCTTCGCTGGCGCCGATGTAGTTTACGAGGCCGTTTTTTCTCTGCGAGCGAGACATCGCGGAATGAATAATGGAGGCCCGACCTTGAATCGAAAGGATAAGTTTGCAAATTGAGATTATTGAAAAAGCGAAGCTCGACTTTCTCTTTATTATTTTTGCACTAGAGAGAAGCTGATCGGGAAATGATAAAAACAATCTTCACGAAATAACCCGTTCAAACAACTGTAATACCATAAAATCTCTGTCGTTCCAGTTTCTTATTTTTGTTATTTTGGAAGTAGGTAATGAATTCTAGGAAAGCTCTAGAGCCGCCTCTAAACATATGCAACATATAATAAATAATTCGCCGAGAGAGCGTGCAGAAAACTATTGGGGAATTTTATCGCGCTCTTTATCATAAATTACAATAAAAATAGCCAATTTCCAAGCTATAAATTATTACAAATTACATGCTACGTATCCTTGCACGTACAGCTGCTACCTACCTGCCGCAAAGATAATATGACGGCTCTAAATTAGGCCCGCACCAAGCGAGGAGCCCACTAAATTCCGTCAGTCACTTACTGACCTTCTTTTACATTAACAGTTTCAAGTATACTACACCAAAAACAAGCCGATGTACTGACTGGCCTATTCTAATTATACCTTCTTTGTGAACTTCGATGGAGGAAGAAAGAACGATAACGTCTGCTCATGATGGGCTGAGGGTGAACTCACCTTGACCTAAATATCACCTGTTAAGTTGCAGGTAAACATAGACTGCACTAATAGTTAACGAAACATTAATTTTGAGTCATCAAGAGTATTCTTTAGGCTCTGAGAAAAACTAAATATCTTTACTAGATATAAATTAGGGCTACTAAATAAAATAAAAAACATTCACAGATGGCGTTTTATGCCATTCACTTTACTTGTCGAGTGTGTGTATGTATATCTACACCCCTGTTTTAAATAAATCAACGACACTTTCATCTATTTTAATTGGCTTTCGAGAAAATGCATTGATGAGTGACATCGTTACCAAATGCTTAATATCAAGGAAAATGAAGACAGGCACGGACACTTTTGAATGTTAGCATTGTATTCATAGAAGCACTTCACGTTGTTTGGTAACAGAAGATATTTCCTTTAATTTGTGGTTAAATTGATCTTGATGTATAGTTGAAAGCAAAATAAGAGATAAAACAATTTCCTGTAATTATTCTTTCTCAAAATGGCACTGATTAAAGACGAATACATGGATTTTACAAAAGTTTTAAACTTGTTAAATTTGAAAGTTTTAAAATTTTTTAAATGTCTGTAAAATCGTCTCTAAACGATATCATTTGAGAAAGAATAATTACAGGAAAGTGTTTCTATCTACTGCTTTTTGCTTCTAACAGTAAATACGGACGTTATTGCCTCTATAGTTTTCATATGGAAGTTAACAATTCTAACCGATCACGCTTAATTCGTTCTACTGTCTACTCGCACAGAATATTCTGTATACAATGAATTCACTCGGTTTCCTCGTTAGAGTAGGCGAGTTATGGTGACATTTTTGTTGGTATCACTATGACATTTAGACATCAGATGAAACGGTTATGTTTATTTAATTTCATATTTATGATATTAGTACACTGAAACCATCTCAACTGCAGTAGTAGGTATATTATTTATGTCAGAGTCGGTCGTAGGTGGGTGCCCCTTTATATTTGGCAATACAGCTTCTGTAAAAATTCATGGAAGCAACTTAACGAAACAAGAATATGGTCAGCTCTGACGAGTAAAAGAATGAATGATTATTATGTGTACATTCATCGTCAAATAAAATAAACCTCCTGCACACTAACCTCATCCTGAGACCTTGTGCTGCAAGACTCTCAGGAATGTCTTAAGTGTGAACAACTGTACAGGTCTTTTCTATATTTTTCACCCTATCTAGAGACCTTGTTTTAGGAGTTAGAGTCGTATGACACATGTTAATTTCTGTGAAATATTTACAAAAATTTGTTACAAAGTAACAGAGATAGTATTATACTTATTGAAAATGTTTATTGGTAAATTCGACACTTCTTTGTGAGTTTTCCACAAATTTTGTACAAGAAAGTCGTCGTCTGCTTTATGAAAAAAAAAGATATTTTGACTCTAATCAATACGTCATGACTCCGGATCAAGATACCCGAGTGCTTATAAACTCGAATTTAACTCAGGAGTTTGAGTTGTCATGACTCCAAGTTATTTTGCACAATAGAGATATACACTCTAAAAATAGATTATTACAACGTAACCAAATACCGTGCCTTCAATTGAATTCCTCATTAAAGTGGGCTATGATTTCACTGTTTTTTTCTCCTAAGATTTGCAGCACTGGTAGCTGTAGAATTATTTAATTAAACAAATGTCAAATTGACACTTTGTATTTTCAATTAATTCAAAATGTTAGAATTACAGCAGAAAATATTTATTGTTGAAAGTTATTTTCAAACCGGTAGAATAGAAAATGGACAGTTAGTTTATTCAATTAATCAGTGTGTACAGAAGTTTCGACACCAGTTTCCTAATTTTGCTATTACTTATGAACAGCTGGTTAAACATATCCATGCTTGTGTTCTTAAATTTCCTGAAATTTGGTCGCAAAACAGGGAGCGGAGCAGCTAAGAAAAGGACTGCAGCCTGCATTGAAGATGTTCGGGATCGAATGGAACACTCTCCCAAGAATCTATTGCGAAACTTTCACAAGAAGTTCAGCTATCAGTGGGAACATGTCACACTATTCTTAAAAAGGACTTAAAGCTTTATCCATATAAGATTCAAGCAGTCTACGAACTCAGGCCAGTATATTTTCACGGAAGAACAGAATATTGTCAGTGGTTTCTTGATAACTTAAACAACGACGACATTCTTGACAAGTGTTATTTTCCGATGAGGCCTGGTCTCATCTCTCAGGGTATTTAAATTAACAGAATATGAGAATATGGTCAGCAGAAAATCCCCATGAATTTGTGGAAACTCCATTACATCCATTAAAAATTGGTGTTTGGCTAGCAGTGTCAAGAAGGCATTTCATCTGACCAATATTTTTTAACGACTCAGTAACTGCTCAAATATACCGAAATAAGTTATTAGAACCTTTCATTAATCAACTACATGATGATGAACTTACAGAAGGGTTTTTTCAGTGAGACAATGCTACTGCCCACATAGCTCATCAAACAATGACTTTCCTGCAGCAGTTTTTCGATAATCGGATTGTGAATTTTCCTGCAAGGTCTCCGGATCTCACAATTATGGATTATTTCATTTATCCGCACATGAAAAACACAGTTTTTAGAACTACGCGTCACACAATCGAAGAACTTCGTGCAGGTATTACAGATGTGTGTACTAACATAACCCCCGAACACTTAGCAAACGGGTTTGAAAACATGAAACGCAGAGTACGCTTATGTATTCAAGCTGAAGGAGAGCACTTTGAGCATCTACTTTAAACTTTAATGTTGTGTTTTTATTTGATATTATGGTCAGTACTGATAGTTAATGACAACTGTTTTCTCTAGAATTGTGTCGCCAACTTCATAAAAATATTCCAGCTTACTTTAATGAGGAATTCAATAGAAAGACGGTATTATTACGTGCAACAACTTATTAGTTACCTGTAATAATATTTGGTTACATAGTAATAATCTGTTTTTAGAGTGTAGTTAAAGTTTGCAAGGAGTTTTGTTTTTCATTGCCCGGCTTAAATAGCCTTAATATCCTTAGGCCCGGTTTCTCCATCATCGGCCCTAAGGATATTAAGGCCAGTTAAGCCGGACAATGAAAAACAAAATTGCTTGTGGAGAAACCGGCCCTAAGGATATTAAGACCAGTTAACCTTCAGTTTATTGCCATGGAAATAATTGTCTCCGTACTTGTTGCCATGGAAATAAACTGAAAGTTAGGGTTAACATGTGGATGAAAAAACGGACCTTAGGGGTCGATTCTAGTCGGAGTTGCAGTTACAACATGTTATCCTGATACTGCCGAGCATTGCCGAAATTATGCAAAGCTGTATCCTGCCACTGCCACACATTGCCGAGATTGCAGCTTCACCCACGCAGTGTTGCCAGGTCTACGATTTTAAGAGTAGATCCACTATTTAAGCTCTTGTTATACTGTTTTACTGTTACCCGATAAAAAGAAAAATATTATACCCTGTTATCTAAATAAGAATTGTTACAATTACAAGTAGTAAAATTAATCCTTTGGTACGCCTACATCCAAAAAAGTTAGGTTATTGTGCTGAGTGTATACAGTATGCTATATTAACTATTGATTTTGATTCGTCAGCAAATGTTGACAAAAAAAGAAATGAGTATTCAATTGCCAGCATTGCGTTTAAAGAATATCCTAAACATGTTTAAAGGCCCCCGTCTTTTACCATCTTTTAAATTTAACTGCCCTATAAAGTGTTCTTGGAGGCAATTATATCGAGAATGGTTTCTGGGGATATTACAAAGCAAATAGAGTTACAACTACATTAAAAGACTTTATCATAATTATATCATTGATCAAGGTATAAAAATAAAGAATTAACTGAATCTATTTGAATAAATATATTTCTTCATTTGCTTAGAAATTTCAATTCAATGACCCTATTTACATACCTTATATTAAATTAATCTTAGATTTAAGTTTATAATTACAAAAGTGTTTGTTTATAAATGTATTAAAAAGTAAATTTAAAAGGCTGCTCTTTTTCTGTTGACATCTACTGTTTTTTTTTTACTGAACTATCTATTTTTTTAACGAAAAATAACGTGGCAACACTGCCCGTTGGTAAGGAGGTACGACCACTGCTGGTCGCAAATCCAAATAGAAAGACGCCCTAAAGTTAGATTCAGATGCAATACGCAAAACATTTATTTATTGCGGATCGATTTCTGATTGGTTCTTAAAAAAAAAAACAATCAATAACAATCCACAATAAATATTTTGAGTATCCGGAGTACATGTAAACATAGCAGCTTTATAGACATTTATTTCTCATAAAGATGTGCGAAAGAGGTCACTTCGGTGACTTTTAGATAAATTTCTACTTACACGTTTACGCAAAAATCTTAATGGTTCTCAACTAGTTAATTTTTTCCCAACAGTTTCCAGGTTCGCCTGAATCTCATGTGCCTAATTATAGGTATTGCAGTCACTGTATTCCTTGCTTTTTATTTACCATAAGCAAGGAAATAATTTGTAGAGTTCAATTCACTAATAAATTCTTTTTCTTTTCTGGTCATAGTAAACTTACAAATGTGTATGCTCTTATCTTGTAAATAAAAGATAACCCACAGAAAACTACGTGTTTGTAAAATGTAGATGTAGATAGCACAATGCACTTGCCCTAAGTTGGAACACTGTATGTTTAGTTTATTCAAGCCAAACTTTTTGGTATGCACATGCTTCATGCTTTCATGTAAACGTAACGATTTGCTTGCGCAAAGAGGCCTGAGCATACCAATTTCCACAAGTTATTTGAACGACTAAACCGTTGTTTACTCAATGTTTAACTTCTATTCTTTCAAAGCAACTGGATCGATTCTTATCGACCTTTTTTTGCTTCCTTATGTTATGTCGCTTCACCTATTTTCAGATAAACTTTTTATACTTGTGAATGTGTGAATATTTATGTAGGCCAGAAATAGATGTTTTATGCCTACTAGAAGGCGAACAAAAATGTTATTTTTGAAGAAAACAGGAATATGACTGACATTCCATAAAAACTATGTATGAACATTGCGGTGATCTTTTTTTAATTATATATGGAAATTTCTCCGTATCAGTGCAACTGTGGCTTGTAAAACTTTTCTGCATCACTATGAATAAATTTGTTCTTATTAATAATCAGGCGCAGACATTGATGGGTCTTGATTAAATAAACCCTAACTGGCTACAGACAAAGACCTCAAATAAAAAATGATAATAAGCGCATTAGGATTTCGTAAAGGCGATCCAATAATAATTTCCAGGCGAACATCTGCGCGAGATAAATAAATCCGTGCGGTTGTTAAACCCGAGTTGACAGCGTCTAAGTAATTCATTTTTTATCGCCGCCGGAATACCGATTTCGCCGATAATTCTCCTGAAAGAATGGAGCACGATTGTGTTTAGATGAACGCCCACCGAACAGAACGGACAACAATAGATTTATTATCAGCGTCGCACCGAATTAAATCAGTTTTTAATCATCCCGACGAAATCGCATTTTCTTTTCTTTTCAAAATTCAGTGTTATCGAAAAAGGTGGAGGAAGTACCTACTATAACTGTATGTTAAAATTTCTTGGGAAAATATCATCGAATTATTTCTAGCATTATTACAAAATGATAATGCGAGTAAAAAAATTGCAGTAAACATAACGTTAAACCTTTCCTCTAATTACCGAGTATCATTCGCTACCATCACCTCCCGTTGACATGGTGCAAGACCTCAACGTTCTGCATCTTACTCAACCCTTTCAGTCAATTCACTACGCAAATTAGTGCCTCAACCATTGCTTCTGATGGTGACCAACCATGAACCTTCCAATCTCATATCTAAGTTTCGGAATTTCATAAACTGATGCTTTGAAATGTTACTTCCAGGAACAAACGCCACATGGAGCATGGGTAGCTTTATTGATGTGCCAACATACCCAATCTTACGCATTGGTACCATTCAACTTGAAGATTCTGTTTAGTCATGGTTCTCTACCACCAGATGGTTAACAGCTCGCCATGGTAAAACACCTCAATTTACTTCCACCTGACAATTTAATCCTCAGGGCTTCACCGGGCATCTTAAGGGTCACCTGAATCTATGAAGATTACGACGTTTACTCTGAGCAGCGACTTAACCTTGTTAACTTCCTTTCGAAAGAGCCAAACATGTCCAACGACTTCTTTCACATCAGTATGGCTCCAATTGGTTCAACTACTGGCCTCAGAAAGGTGATACAACACCTAACGATAACAACCGAGCTCCACCCAGAAAAATCGCTGCAATCTTGAAGCCTTCTGAGTTGCATTGAATGGGCTAGACGATGAACCAGGCCGGGCGATTAGGAGTTGCTGCGACATCTTGATCTCCTCTAGCGGCGAGGCGGCGACAGGAGCTCCGTCCGACCATACGTCCGAATTTCCCCGGACATGTCCGGGTTTTCCGGCAGTCCGGGGAAGTCCGGTCGGAGTTTGATAACTGATCCACATTTTCCCTAACTCCCAAAACCCAAAAATTAAGACACAACACAAGACACACACACACAAGACAGATTCTGCCCAAGCAATGGACACCACCAATTAACTGATAAGAAGGACGACCAAAAATTGTATGAAAAAGTTAGGGTAGCCATTAACAAAATATGTTTATCCCCATTAAGAATAACATCATCAATTGAATGACTTCAACTTATAAGACATCACAGCAGGAAAACAAATGACGGTCAAAAAAGGTTTTTGCACTAAAATACGTCTTTGTAAAATTAAAACTTTACCTGTTCAAGGCCTTTGCTAAGAGAAAACATGAAATAAACAAAATACGAGCTTGGTACATGGTTCATGACCACCTTGTATATAAAATGAAATACATTTTTTATTAAGAGTGTTTTCTAAGTATCTTCATCGTCCGAATTTTTAAGTAGCCTTGTCCTAGTTTAAATCTTTTTAAGATAGCAACCCTATTTATGCTGACAATTTGGTCCTTCTCGTTGAGTCCAGGTACGATGGCCATACTGGCGACGAACGTTCGATGTAGATCAGCGAGAGTTTCTTAAAGTGAATCGTGTTACCGACTAAAGTCCAGGGATTACGGCGGCGAACTGGAGATGACACACCCTCTTGAAGGTGAATTGTTTCAATGATCAAAGTTCCGAATTCTGCTCGCATTAATTATACCGATTTGTTTGCAAACATACACAAAAATCTGCTTGCTTAACTAGGCCCCGTTATAGTTTTGAGAAAAAACTGAGTGTGCGGAATGATTGCAGTGCTCGCATTCTACTTTCATAGCCCGCGCGTCGTTTTCGCTGGGTTTTGAAATTTCGTAAATGTAATAGTATTAAGAGCACAAAGTTTAAAGTGTGTTAATTATTTCCGTATTTTTTTAAATGGTTCTATTAAAAAACTAATCGTGATGATACGATACAGGACATATTTCCAGCCGTTTCGATTCATAAAATGCAAACATTTCAATTAACAACTTATTTCTAAACCGTACTGCAGTCCTTGTAGTATATTATTATATTGTATATTAGTAGTAATACCAATACTTCTAAATACATCCTCTATGTATACAGAGTGCTGAACTGATAAAGGAAACAAGAAATCCCATGTTAATTTAATAGTAACAGCAAAATTCCATTTAGGTTTTTTAAAGTACACTTCAAGATGAATCTTTCTGTACAGTTTGAGATTTTTTTATTTACTCAGTTTCAAGATATTTAAAAAAGATTCAGCAACGAAATTCATTTTATAGCAAACTATCAGCACGGCCTTGTTCATCATAAAATAAATTACTCGAAAAGCTATTTCTATCAGTCTTTTTCAAAATCGACTACATTTATTTATATTCTGTCTAGTTTTCTCAATCACTGATTGAGGCCGTGCTGATAATTTGGATCATTTGAATTTAATTACTGAGCCTTTTTAAAATATCTGGGAATGGGCAAAGGAAAAATTCTCAAATTGCACAGATCCACCTTGAATAGTACCTTTAAAAAATCTAAATATAATTGTATTCTGAGGTAAAATAATTAGAGAAGTCAATATTCGAGTACGTTCAAATTAACATGGGCTTTTCTATGTTGCATTCATCAATACAGTACCCTTTATAACCCTATATTTATAATACATGTAGACTAAATTACGAAATATTAATTCATACTGGAAACATTTATTTAGCGTGCGTGTCGATTAGGTATAGGAAGCCGATTGTATCGTCCTCCTTGATAAACCTGCGTCACTCGAAATTGTTATTGTTTATACATATAATCTCAAGAACGTTTCAGGATACCACCCGATCGGGTAGATGAACGTTGATGAAACTCGATGCATTGCAGGCTAAACATCAATTCTTAAATTTACTATAAATGCGTTATATTTTTACTTAAAATAGAATAAAATGTCTGATGTTTATCTTTAGACAAAAGTGATATTGGCTTAATGTCAACATTAAATAGTAACTGAATTATTTGCTTTTGAAGATGTATTTCTTGCATTTAAAAATTATTCATTCACTGATTCGCTGCGTTAAGAAATGGAATTCTTACATTTCGTTTCCATCCCGGAGAAAATAATTTACAAAGAAAACTCGAGCAGTGTAATAAAGTTACAAGAGATAACCATTTTGGAATATTACAACAAATAAAAGAGTAAATATCTCGTCGTCAACTCGCTTCATGTAATGCACTTCAAAGAGAATAAATACGACGGGCAATTTATTTTTCAAACGCAAACGGCTCGACTTACTCCCAAGATCAAATAATGTATATTTTTCTAAGCGACGAGCAGTCTGATAGATAGAGAAGCTATTTAAAAAACGACGACCCATCGAAGAAGAGTAATCGATCTAAATTTATGTATTCCTTGTTGGTAGATCCTACGAAACAGCCACTGTCTTTGACGTGGCGCCCGCCAACAAATTCCTTCCAACATTTTTCTCCAGCACGTTTCGTTATGAAATTGTGTAATTATAATTACGGGCAGGGGCGGCGAGTTCTTCGGGCCGGAATTAATTATTTTCTCGCGCGTTCCGTTGAATTACCTAAACTCGAATTGATGCTGTGCTAATTCAATTAAAGTTTATGTAAACTTTGTAATAAATTAGGGAACGAACGAGGCGGGGAAGTTGGTCGGTCAAAGATTTCTTGCTTGTGAAACTGAAAGTGTCTCTGTAAAATTAATAATAAACTTGCACTGACTGCAGATTAATACAAAGTTAATCCAAGAGTGATTTATACTTTTTTCGCAAAAAAATAATTGTAATTAAATATGTTTTTATTAACTAAAAAAAATATATCGTACGGTTTGCCTGCAGTGTATTGAATTTTATCTACATTCACCTATACTGATATTTGCTGAGACGCTTTTGAGGTTATATAAACAATAATAACTTAGGGTGACACAAGTACATTTAGCGGAGGGAGATCAGTTGGATTCATACATAGTAATCGATACGCACGCGCACGTGAAATAAGTGTTTGAGATTTTAATTAATATTTCATATGGTGCGTAATAATAATTATTAAGAGGTGCGCGCATAGTTGGCCAACTTGTAACTCGCGTTGTCTTGTGTTGTCTGCTTTTGCATTGCGCAGTCCCCGCTCATTTTACCTTTTGGTATTAACCATTCCAGGCATTTACTGTGTGTAGATTGAGCTGGGTTAATGAACGGAAAGAACAAACATCCACGGCCCTGGTGGGAGATTTGAACCCACGATGCAACGTGATACGACTCCCAAAGTCGGCTAGGCTAACCGCTCAGCCACGCTACAGCCCAAACTCGCGTTAATTTATCAACTACCTATAATATACACACAGGTTATACATACACAGCAGTTACCGTAGTTGGTTGCTCTATCAGCTTTCTGTTGGCCAATAAGTCATCCACTTAAAGTCCGTGGCTTAAGAGTCATCATCGGGCATGTGCATATGCTGGCTCCTTCGAAGGGAAATCGTACCAACAGAGTAAAAGTGACGTACTATTCACGGGCCCAGGTGACCCGTTAGGAACGGGAACCTAATGCAGTGGATTTGGAGTTATAGTCACCATTCCTACGTGCTAGATGGAGGCGAGAAAATTGCCACAGCGAGATGTCAGCCATGTGACAGAAGAGCAGATTGATGGGAGAAAATCCATAGTCCGGATAGAACCGAGACATAGGGTCGAATATACAAACATGTTAATGAGTTTATCTGTGCTACTGTGTTTCTGGAAATAATATCAGAGAATTAGTTGATGGAAAAACAACAAAAATGAGACTGAAATGCCCAAGGTTGGTCGACATCTGCAGTGATATTGGAGGAATTAAATTGAGTTATGAATTTACCAAAGGGTTAGACAGGTGCAAACCACTGGATCATAGGGGACAGGGATCCCTGGTGAGTCAACAACCGTCATTCTCTGCATATGATTGTAAAGCGTTTTGATTACTTACATTTGCGTATAATACGGATTATCACACTTTAATAATATTGAAAAAGAGACGTAGATATTTTTGTCATACTGAAGTGTAAGTACTAAGAGTGTTTAAATTGACTGATTATGAATTGTAAGCAAATTAACTGCTTCAATACGTTTTCCGAACATTAAAAAATCTGGCATGTACTGTTTGAATACAGCGAATGCAAAATCAACACTGAAATTACGCAAAAGAAAACAGGAAACCAATTGTTCTGGTAACCTTGCGCGCGAAGCAAGAGTAACGAAACATTAACATTTTTGCAGCAAAGCGCGAAACATTCTGGCTCTCTCTCGCCACATATATTCACATACAAGCATATATACATGCATACATTCAACAATGGATGAATATGTGGCCGTAATAAATAGATGGTGGCTGTGATAGCGCTGCTACAATGATATATTGTTACCGTTCGCTGAAGTACTCCGCATTACAGTGGTACGGGTGTCACATTTCAGGGCATTTCAGGAGCGTTCGTTCGTTTTCCGATGGCATCGTCCGAATGATTCACTAGGAAAAACGAACTCATAAAAGTATGGTTTGATGAATTGAGGCTCAAAACAGTCGCCGGCTTTATTGTAGTTAATTTGTTTGCCAATCCTTTGTATCATCACAAACTTGTGAAAAAAAGACAGACATAGTTTTTTTAAGGCTAAATTCACAATGGAAATGTGATTATAGATGTTAGCGATGATATCGAATAACGCTGATAATAAGAAACACATATTCAAATGCTTGTGTTCAAATCCGAGTTTTTCGTATAAGCGCTCATATAAGCGAGCAGAAAATGTCTTCTACCATCACAGCTTCGTTGTGAGCTTACCCTTAAGCAGCTGAAGGAAATCATACACTCCTAGCTGGAAAAACGAATTAGTGGTCAAAGTGATTCTAAATTTCGAATTTGAGTGTATGATCATACCGAATAAGTCAAGAGGAATTGATCAAACATCAGGGGTGAATTTTGCTAAGCCGAAAGTTGTAATCTGACATTTATTTGCTTTCGAGTTAGGTCATAGCAAAATATCTATAACTTTAATTTTAAGTACGAAGTATTTAAAATTTTGGGAAAAATTTTGAAGAAATAACTTATGGACCTCTACACAGTTGTTGGCACGTTTACGGACATCGTTCTCTGTGTGAGTTCTATGCGTCTTTCCTTCTTTTTTCTTTTTTGTACCCTCTTTATGGTAGCACTGAAAACACGTCGAATTATTCCATTCCAGAATATTGCATAAAAGCTCCAAATAAACAAATTATAGGCTTGTTAATTGTAAAATGAATGAATTAAGAAATAATTAGGGATGCACCGATACCGTAACCTCGGCCGATATTAAAAATTATTATTGTCCGTTCAATCCCCACCATGTTCCTAAAATTTAATTACAACACAATAATGACATAAAGAGTTTTAGCAAAACGTTTAAGTTTAAAGGCATTTGTTAAACGACAACTGTACATCATTTAATTTTGTCTTATGCTTTTAAAGAACGGTTTTAAATATACTTTTCGCAAGTCAACTATTTGAGCGATTATACTGGGTGTCTCATGATCTACGGAGGAGATTACAAATAGGGGAGATCAAATTAAAAATTTTCTCTTAATAATTTTTTGGGAAAAAAGCAATAACTAAAAAGTTACAAGAGTTTAAAGTGAAATTAATTAACAAGTAAAAGTAACTCCCTGCAGTAATATTTTACGTTTTAGATTCAAATTTGAGGCATTTATGAGTTGTATTGAACACTGCTTTACAATAAACAACTATTTTAAAAAAATATAGTCACGTTAAAGTAACGGCTATTTCATTTTTTTTTTCTTTTAATGCCCAAAAACGGGTTTTCATCTCGTTGTGCACCGCCTACTAATTAAAAACAAAACTAGGAGACAGATTAACATAGACATTTTATGAATGGTGGTTTTGATAAATTTAGAGTTTATTTAATAATAAAGTTGCATTTTGTGAAATAATTTTGATTAATTAAGAAGTTACAGGTGAAGTTACAATTAAAGTAGAAATTAAGAAAGTTAAACTGCTGTAACTTTCTTATTATTTGGTTTTGATCAAAAGCGAATTAAGAAAAAAACTTTATTTTGATGTCCTACAGCTGCCCTTTCAATCTCCTCCCTCCGTTGTGAGATACCCAGCATATAAATGTTAACAAGTTGTGTCCAGAATATTTCGTACACGAATTAAGAAATTACTTAAGTGACTATTTGTAGTCATAATTTCGTTGATTTAAAGTGGAAAATATTGTTTTAAATAAATATCAGTTTCCTTAAAATTTTAAGTTATCGGTCAAAAATTGACCGATACTAGCCGAAACCGCTATTAGAAAAATTTTTTTATAACAACATTTAACTGACATGAAGGACGTTCAAATCTCGACCAAAAAGTTAGTGTTGTTATCTAAAAAAAAGCATGCTGATATCACAGTGGAAAGACAAATGGCAATCAAGAAAATATTTTTACGATAGCATGTGCCTTTTTAAAATTAAAAATTTACCCGTTTCAGGATTTTGCAAAAAACCTTCAAATAAACAAATTATGGGCTTGTTGCGGGACTTTATCACCACTCTGTATAGTCGGAGAGTACCGACAGATTTACTTAAGGTATTTCAACATGTGAAAATTAGTAGAAAGGTGACCATAAAGGCTCTGAACAGAGAACCGCACGTCTTCACTTTGGGATGGGCGAGAAGAGAAGCCGTTTAGCCCGGAAGGTACGAAGAATTTGCGTCGTAGCAAACTGATAGCAAGTGGAATTTTTAGACAAAGTGTTTTATACCGGCTGAAGTTTCTTAAGAAGATACACATCTACATGTCTAAAAAGTAAATCAATGTTCTGACGGGACAATTCCGGGCGTAAGTGTATTAAAAATGATTCTGAAATCTCTCTGTCTTGCACACGCGCATCTGCATAATTTCTTGTCCGTCGCACTCACGTGATATTTTCTTGAACACTTTTCACAATAACGGTGCTATCCAAATCACTTGGCTTTTCACCTTTTCAACTTCTTATGGCATCGTGAATGTCCTGTGTAAATAATCGGTGGCACAAATTTAACTGTAAGAGTTCCACTTTGCAATCGTCTGGCAGCAAGTAAACCCAATCAAGAGGTCTGTTAATTTTTTTTATTAGTCAAAAGGGTATCAAATATGATATGTTAAAATTTCAAAAAGCACAGTTCATTTTAGCTTAGCTGTTTTTTTTTATTTCAAAAAAATATTGTACTTAACGGTCGGAGTTTCCCCGTTAGATCACCAACTACTTTTATAGTTATGAATCATAAAAGATTTCAGTCGGTATAAAACACTATGTCAAAATATTCAATCGGCTCTCAGTCTATAAGGTATATCAACAAGGCTGGTTTTTTTAATATGTCAATGCTACGTTTATTGCTCTTCAGAAAAAAATATTGTTAGACGTAATAGTTGTAATTTAATTATTTTAATATTAAAAGTTGAAATTATTAATGAGCAAAAATATTAATCGTGCAGGTCAAAGTAAAAAATTAATTTGTCACACAAAAGTTTTTACACGACATGATAGGACTAGTTTCTTTTGTGATGTTGACCTACTCGATTAATATTAATTGCTCATTAGTAATTTGAATTTCAAACTTTGAATATTAAAATAATTAAATTACAACTGTCTACCGGCGTCTATTACGACTAACAATAATACAAAATCACAAAAAAAAAACTTAGTTGCGTATTTTCAATACCGTGTATTCAATTAAATTCCTAATTACAGTAGGCTATGATTTCAATGATTTTTTTTTCTTAAAGTTTTACAAATCTTTGTTGCAAATAATAATAATAACAATAATCTTTATTGGTCACATAACAAATTCATAACATAACACATCAAATTGTTTTTGATTGCAGTGAATCTTGTCATTTTTTTAAATTAAATAAATGTCATTCTTATTTTCTATTTATAAAGTTATAATCTAACCGTAGATTAAAAAATGAACACTGACTGTTATTGACAATTATCCTCTCACCCCTGTATTACCGCTAACATTATAAAAAAAACACTGCTTACATTAATCAGAAATTAATTTGAAGACACGGTATAATTTAATTATGTTTATTTACTACGTTTATACATTTAAGAAGTTTTAACTTGAAAACAAATGAACAAAATGAACGGAATAGTTCTTTGGCTGATATATATTTATGAGCAAAATCCACCCCCGCCATTTGGTACTTTCCATTGAATGACCGCCCTTGACCAAAATAATTTTTGATGTCTCGGTAGATTAGCTAAAAGGAGAAGTGCCACAGGATAAGAGACGGATTGAGCAATTAACAGATCGTTCAACGCTTACGATTAACTCTTCTGAAGAATTATTATATTAACTAGGCATCAAATAAATGATAACACAAAAAAAGATCGGCAAAACGTCCACAAAAAATTTAGCATTTCCCATCTATTATTGGAAGAGGTAGTACTCATGCAAAATGAAAATATCTTAGAAAAAGGAAACCGATATGAGAGGTATTGGCCACAATCAAAATCAGTAGTCCAAGACAAAATACTTACATTAAAACTGTAATCTTCACAAACAAGAAAGCAGACTGTCGATGGCCCAAAAGTTACGAATGGAATTCTGTTGAGTAGAATAATAAGAAAAGAAGTTCACGTTATGAATGAAGTATGTATAAGCGAGAGGAAAAGGGAAGGAAAGAAATACTCTATACAATAAACTGAGGCTTAGGAACCTGGAAGAAAATCTTGGCCATACTTAAAAGAAAGATATTTTTGATATTTGATTCAAATTCTGATATTTTGATTGAAATCCGTTACCAGGTTTCCACTTTTGATTCACTGTATTGTATTTTGTATTTAGTATTGCCAATTCTGCTTCCGAATGGAACAAGTTCTTTGTATAAGTTTTGTGATGTTCTAATGTTCATAGCGATTGGTTAAAATTTGTCGCCGCAAATTTGTCAACCGACCAGCTTTAAATCAAAATGATAAAAGCAAAAGTTCACGATCTCTTCCTATCATAACAAAAGATAATCAGAATATATTTTGAACGAATTGAATTATAAACGATTTTCCCAATCTTTCATCTTTCTACTTTTTAGTATATCTCATACTTACTTTTCTGCACTCGCTTACTACTCGCTTTTTTCATTTTTTCCCAATATTGTTCCGGTTTTTAATATATCATATCGTCTATGTCTATGAAGTATTGTCGTTTTCCTGATTAGTAGAGATTTCTTCCAGGTTTAGAAAAAAAAGAACAGAAAAACTTAAATAAAACTCATATCAAACAAAATAAATCCTTTCAGGACAGATTTCCTCTTTTTTTCGTTTGAAGACTATTTACTAGCCATTTTACATCCATAATTTTCATTCGCTTTGAAACAAATAAAGTGAATTTTACATGTTTATTCGCAAGATGTCTTGCAAAAGACTTTTCATTTCTCATATTTATGTGTCTGGTAATATACAATATAACCAATAAACCCCGAAGGCAACTAAATTCGTTATTAATAACCCAATCTCTGCCCTCTATATATTTTGGCTATCCACCGTAAAAACAAGCAAACAAACCCCGAAAAAGTCGTGATTCTTCGCCGAGGGCTTAGGAGATGTGGGCGGCCGAAAGCGTTTCCATCTGCTTTGAAGTCAGACGGAAAGCCCGTTCGCCCCGAATGAAACCAGTGGGTCAACTGGAATAAAAATAGGTCCATATACAGACAGAGCAATCAGTTTTTATTACCGTTAACTGGGAGGAAGACAACAATAAATCCGCCTGTCCCGACGCTAAGTATCTACATGAAGTGGCTCGGAAAAATCGCCGCACGCAATCCCGGCCCTGAGCTCTTTCTTTCACGGTGCTATCATGAGATCAGATCTAAATGAATACATTGCTAGACGTAAATATTTGGGCACGGGAAATCGTTAGTGAAATTACGTGGTATCAAATTAGGAACGCTGAAACTACGTGATATTAACGTTTGATCTAGCCTGAAGATCTATGTATATAGGCATGTTTAGGTGAGTTTATTTAGTTAACAATTCCTGGGAAAAGAAAAACCGTGCCAAGGCATTTTCATCCAAAATTAAAACTTCAACTTTATGATTCAGATCCGAGTTAACCAAAATACAGGGTGTAATCAAATTAGTCTTACATATTAATATCGCAAGTTCCTCATCATGTAAGAGAATTAATGCTGAAACTACCAAAAGTCTAGCTCAAAAATAAAAAATTACCTAGTGGAGGAGTATTGACTCTTGTTTGAGAACTTCTGGTCGGCCGTGCACAAAAACATTATAAAACAAAATTCCGGCAAAATTCAAGGTCAATTGCTTGATTGCATTTTAAAAGCTTTATGGGAACACAATAAAATAGAATCATCGACCCATTAAAGACGAGACTTCAAATTCACAACCTCTCGGTCGTGGCCCGTGTGTACATTATTATTAAAGGAGAACAATTTAAATCTGCTTGCATTGATCAAAATTAAATCTGTTTCATTAGATAATCGACAATAATTAGATCTTGACATCTTGGTCTTTGTAAACCAATAGTACACATGATTTACAGTGCTAATTTCGCATATTAAAATGATTTAAAAAAATATTAGTCGTTTTGATTGATTGTGGCTTTGTTAATTATTTCCACCGACGAATACGTTTCTTTGTAGTTCGAGTTCGATGACGCTTTATTGTTTTGGTTCCACAAAATAATAAAAGCGATGACTGCATTCAATAACGATTTTCCGAAATGCAGAAAGAAAAGACATTCTTAAACATTTTACGCAATAAAGAAATAACAATGCAGTTTATTGACGACCAGCAAATAAAGTACACGATGAATACGTATCAATTAGTAAAATAATTTTAGAAAACGGAATTTCTAATTTTTATTTATTTTTACAGTTTTGTGAGCAGAAAACTATTAACAATTACGTGAAAATTGAGAAAAATTGATTGATTTAATAAGCAACGCGATGCATATTTACAATTCTTTTCCGTTATGGAATTACATAAGCGAAGATTTTATTGAAAATTGAGAAAAATTAATTGATTTAATAAGCAACGCGATGCATATTTACAAATCTTTTCCGTTATGGAATTACATAAGCGAAGATTTTAAACCAGTGCCCTTCAGTTCGATGAGGCTTTATTGTTTTACGACGTTTCATGATGCGCTTGTAGAAACTGATACACGGCCAGTCAGAAGTTTTCAAACAAAAAGTCTCCGGGCTCTAGGGGGGTTTTAATTTCTTTAATATTTGCAGAAATCACTTTCTTAAGTGATAAAGAACTTACAGTTTTAATATGTGAAACTTATTTGATTACACGCTGTATATCGAATAACCGCCAAGCAGCTTAAAACGTCAGAATTAGCTTCTGATGCAAACCTGTTCATGTAGTGGAATTATAAATCAAGTTAGCATATGTTATCAAAAAAAAAAGTCAAAATCATAAATTTCGAACCAAACAAAATTTGCCAATCCTTGAATCTTATATCTCAAGAAAGAATTTTAGAATAAAACAAGAAGAAGCGCACTCAGATTAAAAAATGAAATAAAGTGTGAGTGCCACAAGGAAATGTACTTGGACCGGTCCTGTGTCTATTGTTCCGAGCCACTTCATGTAGATATTAGTGTTTTATTGTTATTTTGATTAATAAATCTTACGTATTCATTCTAATTCTTTGTACTTGTACTAACGCTGTACAGAGAAAGATTAAATTTAAATTCGAAAATTCGAACAGTACCATCTAAGTTAAAAGACCAATTATCCAAAATCAACAACACAAAATTCACAAGTTAGCTTAAAAATGAAAGAAAAGCACCCTTAGACTTCTAAAATGCAAAAGCATCTGCGGATTATGACGAAAAACGTAAGTTTATAAAACTTAGTTAAATCGGAAGAAGAAAGAAGTTTCTCAAAACAAGTTCAGAAAAACAAAAGTAATTTCCTGTCTTTTAATAACGAAATAATAATAGAATTCAACCTTTAAAATAAAAAGTTTTCTTATTTAAATCACTATACTTGAAGCAGCTGTATTGGGATTGTTTAGGCGTCGTAATGGTTACGCTATACGATTACCAATAATTAATCATTAACGCCCGAAATATCCAAAGTATGATTATATTAGAAGACGTTCTCTGGAAGTCCTTTGTTGATTCAGATTTAAAATCTGGTTCTCCATAATTTCTCTAACATAAGAACTACATTTTTTCCTTCCCTTGGGCATATTTTCTTTTTCAATTTTTAATCAATTTTTCGCAAGTAAAAAACAAATGTAAGGTCTGATGTAAACAATTTAGTATTCCATTTGTGTCAAAAAATTTACTTTGTCGTAATTTCTGGACTGAATAACACCCTTTGCTAAACATTAGGTTTATCCCAAGTAACAAGAAGTATCTTCATTACAACTGAAAATCATTTAGTCGAGAAAGAAGGTTTGAAAAAAGGAGTTGGTTGATATTATTTAAGCCAATCGTCTTCGTTGAGCTTCTTCTGTTAAAGCAGAATTAAACCAGCAAGAGAAACAAGATAAGATAAGATTCTCGTAAATTTGGAATATGGATTTGGATAAAATGTTCGACTTTAAAAGCCTGAACTTCACATTGTTTTCTATAGCACGCTCCATTCTTAGAATGATGTACAAACATCAACAGATCCCTAACAAAATGCAAACCTTATCACTAGAAAGCAGGGTTGGAAAAAAAACTGTTTTTTTAAAGAACAAAACTTCTGTTTTTTTTTTGTTTTAAACAGTTTTTTTTTTGTTTAAAACATGTTTAAAATTGACACTAAATTAAACATGTTTTAAACAAAAAAAAAACAGCTGTTTAAAACAACTTTTAAATGTTTAAATTGCCCTTACAGATTACATAAAAAGATATATATTATTATTATTATTATTTGATATTTGTGTAAAAAAAAGAATTTATTCGATCTCTAATTAAAAGGAAAATGAAAAGTTTGTAATGTTAGGTTATAGGACCCTCTTAAAAATAATGTATGTACTTTGATAATAATTTCAATAATTTAAGGCAGAGCTTGATTTATTTAGGATCTACAGTCGCGGTGTTTTAAATGATTTTCAAAGAAAGTATGAACTATTTGGTGTCAACATACTGCGAAAAACATTCCTAATAAAAACTAAAATCAAATACAATCCAAAAAAATATTTTTTTCGAATTACTTGATCGCATTAGAACTAAAATACATGATTCGTGGCTTTCAATACTGGAAAACAAAAATTTCAAATATGTAAAAACATGTAGGATGTTCCATTTAAAAAAACAAAGTTGATATTACTTCCGGCGAAACCAAAAGTCCAGTAGGTGTATGTCTGAAATTTCAAATTAAATTTTTGTTTAATTCATCGTTTTCAAATTTTAAAATTTTAGAAGGGCGAATATACGGCCTTGGGACACACGGTAGAAATTCAATGAAGACAAATGAAACGATAACGTTGTAAATAGTTTAAACAGCGACATCCTACGATCACTTTTTGACCTAACATTGCATTATCATTGACAAATTCAAGCCAGTTTGCTACATAATAACTCATCTCGTAGCCCATAGTATGAACAGGGAAGCGGAGGACCCAGTATGTTTCAAAACTTAATGTAATAATAAAAGGTTAAATATTGAAAAGGTATTTAAAAATTTTACAATATAAGTATTATTCTAGTGATCACTAATAATTAATTAATTGATTATAATCAATCTAATGCAATTTAAATTTAGTTCAAATCAGAGCTACAGTGTAGTCATCACGTCATCAGCTCAGCCACGCATTGTCTACAATTATTAAAGCCATTGATATGAGAACAAACTAAAGTTTAAAGTTAATCTGTCAGTGAAATACAGACCCTAAACGATTAACTTCTGGTTCCACAGTATTACGTTGCAAAAATAAAACACATATATCAAAAGTGGTCTTTTTAGCTTAAAACTAAAAAAATGAATTTAAAACATTAACTAAAAAACATGTTTAAAACTTAAAAGCAACGAGACTTGTTATTATACATTCAAAAACTGGATTTTTTGTTTGGTCTTCAGTAGGTCTAAGTTTATGTGTTTTAATTTTAAAATATATATAACTTTAGTTGGCCTTGAGTTTCAACGGTCAACATCATTGCAGACATTGGTGAATAGACCAGTAGCTTTCGGAAATTTTGTAAAAATTGCTAGACTTGGAGTGAGAAATGGTTCTGCTCAGCTCACAAAATTGAAATTTTCAAGTAAGTAAAGATCACAAAAATTATTTGAGAACTCAATAGAGGGAGAGTTGACGGGGCAACTTTTCTGGGTGATTCATAACCTTAAATTTTAAGACCAACAAGGACAATGAGTGTGACAACCTCATGATTTTTCGATCACAATATTAATGATGATGAATTTCATAAATAGCAAATGTTTTGTTTGCACAAACCGCCTCTCGCTTTTAGCTTTATGACATGGTGAAAACGCCATTCCTTTCAACAACTCCTCTTCTGGAACGCCCGCTTTCGTTTTCATCGTCGTAAACAGCTACAGGGCAATAAAATCTCGCGTAGTTAATATATGTACGTGTAATACACGCGACGGTGACAAGAGCACCTATTTGAAGCGGGGAAATTCCCCGAGTTCATCAACGACCGCACGCCTCGTATAAACCCGACGGAATACCAATGCGACACCTATGGAGGACGAGAGCTCGAATTTCAGCAGAAATAAAAGCCCTCGTCTGCTTGAACATGCAATAAAAGCATGCTATGCATTTCTAAAAGTTAAAAAAAAAGAATATCTTGTAAAAGCCATGAATTTTAATACCGAAGCAGATAGGTAAACTTTACTGATTCCTCGTTATAAACACTATATTTTCATTTCTACCTTATAAACCTCTTATACCCGTTTCTAACACTCCATGACACCTTCTAGCTACATCTTAATCAGAACCCACATGGCAATGGTACTACAGTTTCTATTATTTTTTTGTTTCAAAAAATTAGGTAAACAAATTTCAATTAACAATTATTACAGGATTGTATGTGCATATATTATGTACGTCATTTACCCAAGTCTTTCCCTTCCGGATTTTTCAAAGTTTTGTTTCGAATTTCTTTTTCTACTGTCGAGAATATGTTCCGTTAATTTCCAGTGTTAATTAGTAACATTCTACCTACAATGACAGCACGTAAATAGCTTTGCCTCCTTTGTTGGCGAGCACATCCGATGTCCGAGAATTAAACCTATCTGATCTACACTGGCCAGTGGTCAGCCTTCACACCGATTAAATTTTCACAATAAACCGCAGCCACCACTGCCTCATTCCACCAGTTTTAGACCATTTTAGACCAACTCACAATAACACTAATTGATTGAAACGACTAAACAACGCTGGGACTTACGGGTTTCTCATTTTAAACGCGGAAACTTTGAATATCGCATATTGGACACCCTAGTGTGTGTTTTGTGCTTAATGATGATGTGTAGAGGAAATACTGCTTTCTAACTTAGATAACAACAACAATCACAACTGTCATCGATAAAAAATGTTATATACATTATTAGGTATCAGTATTATTAATAAAAAAATAATATGTGTATGTAATTTAATAATTTTACTAATAAAATGTGTACTGCAGAATTAAAAACGTAAAAATATGTAGTAGGAAGTAATTTCCATGTTAAAAATTTAAATGAGGTAGTGTACCTCATTTAAAAGTAGTAGCGGAAGTAGTTTCCATGTTAAAAATTAAATTATCATTTAAATTTTAATTTTAAAATTTTAATTTTTAACATAGACACTACTTCCGCTTTAGCCCAATATGAAACTCACCGTTCCATATTTTTAATTAATATATGAAAATGTGTATATTATTCATATCATCTTTTTCATGCAGAATCAAAAAAGTTAGAGGGATACGAGTACTAACCTGAATCACCGGATATACAAACAAAACAATGTCACTATTAATGTTTGACACAGTTTTGTCTGTTTTATTTAAGCAAATAGACTATTTAATTTAACCAAATTACTCAGGTTGAAATATACAAAACCGTTTCCGAACAGCCAAAATAATAAAAAAAAAGGTTTTCTTTTGAGAAAGCTATTTTAACCAGATTACTCAGGTTGAAATATGCAAACCTGTTTCCGAACAGCCAAAATAATAAAAAAAGGGTTTTCTTTCGAGAAAGCCGTGATAGTTCTAACCTTGAGTCGCACACCAATCATGTCTTAACCTAAATTCATACGAACACTTTCCAATTTCTTCTTCTATCATTTTAAACAAATCTTTACCATCGAAGGACCAAAATCTCTTTTCCCAATTAATTATTCCCCAAACTTCCTTCGTTTAGATTCTATCTCCAGAGCTCTGACAGAAGTGTCTCCTTCGCTCCTTGTTTTCCATATGTTCTCACTTATTGTTTCATTTAATTTTTTTGTTAACAATGAAACATGCTACTATCTGCTGGTAAACCAAAATTTTCTTTTTCACAAGTAGTCACTTCCCAAAGTTTCACCATTCCGCTCCCATACGCAAAACTCTGTGGTAGTTGCCCCTTCCATTTTCTTGCTTTTATTTTTGTTAGCTCTTGCAATTTAGTTACCATTCGTACACGTGTATATGGCACGTATGGCATTTCCAAAAGCATCGTCCAGTTAATTCTAATAATACTGTAGCATAATACGTAATATGTTCTATTAGTTGGTGTAGGTATTAATTTTTTTTATCTACAGCCATTAATTCTCATTTTCCATTAATTGATACTGCTCCTGATATTTCTGCATTCGAAGATATTATTTTCCCGTACTTTCACACTCAAGCAAATTTATTAATGATTTTGAAGTCATTCTGCTTCCATATTTTTTCATGAATCTTCCTTCTACGTCTTCTTGGTTTCCTGTTAATAATTTAATAACCCCACCTTTCTTAACGTCACCTCTTTTTACACCAAAAATATTTCTGGACCTAATCTTTCACATAAAAGTTTTGATTAGATTTGAGGGCAGTAGGTAAAAATCCATCTAAATAAGGAATTAGTAAGACTAGCGATCTTCGTTTCTCTAGTTGCTAATAGTTACGTGTCCTGGTTTAATTTGAACGCTTCTACGGCCGTCGTCCATGGTTGAATTCCTGGCTTCCGGTTGGAACCGTGTCTCTCGAATTTCTTCTACTGCCAACGAAAAACGAAAGTGACGGTGGAGAACGAAACGTCGGTAGTAAAAGAAATCCGAGAGACGCGATTCCAATCGGAAGCCAGGAATTCAACCAGTTACGTGTCCTATTTATTTTTTCGTTACAGTCAAAAAGCCATTATCTCTACCAATTATGGTTACTAAAACTTTGATTGTCTATATATATATATACATATAATGTATTGAAATGTTGTTTTCCGTGCTGTTTCTTGATTCTTGAACTTCTTCATGAAACCATGATTCCATTATTACTGTGTTTTTATTAAGTCTTATTAAATCCACTGTAATATCCGTTTCATTCTTTTATAAAGGTTTTCTGTGGCCCTGAGTATTAAAATAAGGTTGCCATGCTCCAAATCCACTTCAATCTATTTCGACAAGAATCACACCAAAATATAATAACAAAACGATAGTAGGTAAGGCGCGGTCTTCTTACTTCCTTTTAAATTTATTCAGCACCTAAACTCTCGGAGGATAATTCTATCGACAATGGTTTCTAACGTACCAGAATGCAATAAAAACAACAAAGCTCAATTGTAGACAAAATACATTTAATACAGGTGACATATAAATCGAAAGTATGTCATAATTTAGCTTTTATCTCGCCTTGTTGCAAACCGTAAATATTAGAGGATCTAAAACCGTATTATAGTGTAGGATAGACAAATTGAAGCTGGATTTGCTCCTAATGAGTCCCCCATGCAAGGCGGCCATGCTTGCTGTCAAAGCATAATGAAAGATTTTAGAAAAATTTTGTGCAAATCGTTTTTTTTCTAAAATCTTTCATTATGCTTTGACAGCAAGCATGGCCGCCTTGCATGGGGGACTCATTAGGAGCAAATCCCGCTTCAATTTGTCTATCCTACTGCAATGTCAGGTCAAAAAGCGATAGTAAGATGTCGCTATTTTATATGTTCATCATTCTTACATCGCATTTGCGAATAAATTGGGCAAGTCGTTTTTGGTCTGCAGTGGGAATGTCGAGCTACGTTTCTGCTGAAGAAGCCCCAAGCAGGGCTGAAACAGCTGTCCAGAGGCTGCTCGAGGTTCTCACTGCAATCAAAAACGATTTGCACAAAGAAAAAATTTTCTAAAATCTTTCATTATGCTTTGACAGCAAGCATGGCCGCCTTGCATGGGGGATTCATTAGGAGCAAATCCCGCTTCAATTTGTCTATCCTACTGTAATGTCAGGTCAAAAAGCGATAGTAAGATGTCGCTATTTTATATGTTCATCATTCTTACATCGCATTTGCGAATAAATTGGGCAAGTCGTTTTTGGTCTGCAGTGGGAATGTCGAGCTACGTTTCTGCTGAAGAAGCCCCAAGCAGGGCTGAAACAGCTGTTCAGAGGCTGCTCGAGGTTCTCACTGCAATCAGAAACGATTTGCACAAATTTTTTCTGAAATCAGTAATGTTGATAATACCAATATTATCAGTGACATCGATAAATCGATAATTATCAATGCTGTAATTAATACCTAATATTTGTAAAATGTTAAACATAATCTTATTTTATTATTTATTGAACAATTTACGCATGTACACAATTATTAATTTTGAAGAGTTGTTTACCGCACAAGACCATTTATAGCAAGCGTGTGCAACATCGCATAACCCGCGGGTCGGATCCTGCCCTCAACTTGATTTTATCCTGCCTTCACCTCGTAACAATTTACAAATCACAATGTTTAAACATTTCTTTGAAAAAAAACTATGAATTTCTCTTTACACTGTCGCTTATAAATTCGAATTATAAGCCAGCAATTTGATGTGATATTTGTTTTCCGGCCCGCGGGCTTGACTTTGCACATGCCTGATTTATGGAAGGTAAATAACAGGAGTATTTACATTTGGTACCGTATATTTCCATTTTCAGGTATCGATAATATCGATAATATTGATGTTGTTGATTAATATTTTATATAATCAGCGGTATGGCAATACCGCATTATTACCGTTGAAAAGACCTTAATAACGAAATTTCCGCAGTATCATTGCGAGGAGTAACGTGCGTGAACTAATCATTATATCTGTTTCAGTTGGAATCATATGCAGAATTACGTTTTAATTAACTAATGAACGTGAAATACAAATCCACTACCTGTTTGGTTTCAGAAATTTTACTAACAGTTTTAACTACACTGTTAAACAAATAGTTCAACGAGTCTACGGAGTAAACAGAACTTTAGAAACTTGCTTAAAAATGACTCCTATTTGTTTAATGACGTACAAACGAATGCAATAAAATCGCGTACACCTTCAAAATTCAACAAGATTTAAACGAAGACTGTAATGCTAATAGACAGGGATAATATTCGCTGCCTGTGTAATGTGCATACCAAACGTATACAACTTATAATACTTTGTGCGTATTGTATATGACGGTTCATACAACTATACGTACACTATGGTATAAAAAAACGGTGTAAAACTGTAAACTGACAAAATTGTTTTAATCTGTTAACTGGATGTGATGAAAGGACGAATGTGCACAATATAGTCTCACGGAAAATAAAGGATATTGAATTCGAGTAATAAGTCTCACCGAAAACTTCGGTGAAATTAAACACTCAGAATTTGAGATTTTAAATTGACCGAAAATTTCGGTGAAGTTAGATTCCTGTCTTTTTTCAAAATGTCACCATAAAAAAAATTAAAAGCATTCTTCGAATTTGAACTTGCAACCTGTCAGTGACAAAAATCATAACAACTTCACTGCTAGCTACCTGGCCACACCTACATGGTTCATTCTCCGTACCTAAACAGGCTGTTAAACCAAAAACATGATAATTACTACATTTCTTCTCTATTATAAGTACTTAATAATTAAAGTATCATAAATTTAATATAAAAATACTTCAAATACCGAAAATCTTTCCAATTGTAACTTACAAATACGTATGAATTTAATCAGGAAGGTAATTTAAATCAAATTGTATTTTCTATGTTAAATCCCTATACCCTATTATAGAGTTTGCGCAAACACCACGGTACCTTATAAATGCAATCGTTATAAAATACAATTACCGCTTAAAAAACCTATAAAAGCAGCACCGTATTCAAAAGTTATCTGAATTTTAACGTAAACTCTATAATATAGAGTTTACGCAAACACATCGTTACGTTATAAATGTAAACGTTATATAATTTAAATACTCTTTTCAAATATTAACTACCTTTTCTAATTTACAACAACGCATTTATAACATAACGGTGCCTTTGCGCAAACTCTATATTATTATCAGGAGGACATACGGTAAGAACACATACATACTATTTTAGACAATACGTATAATACCCTAATATCCATGCTATTGTATGTAACTTTAAAGCCGAAATTAAGTTTTCTATAAATTTTAATAGTTTACAAATAAACCTTCAAGTTTTAAACACGTATCACTATAGTTAATTATATATATGAAGAAAGATTGCGCTGTAATTAAAGTCGTGTCAAAGTCACAGTTGATAGTCACTACATTAAACATATTAGTTTCGTATTGCTGAAGTCGAGGTACGGGGCTTTGTCATTAAAAATGTATATTTCCTATTTTCTCCCTCGCCTTACCAATTGTACGGATTGTTATGTAACACAAATCAGTTTACACATGTTAAGTTTTAACCAGGCGAACAGGCTACCCGCAAAACTGAAATGGAGAGTCCATGTTCCATAGCAGTCACTGCCACATTTCAGGAAACTTGCTCCTGTTGGTGAAATTACAAAAGTAAGAATGAACGAGAAGATTAAAAGAAAGTTGAGGCTAAGGCGAATGCCAAGCGTTAACTTTTTTTCTAGTACACAAGTCCTGTTCACGGTGAACGATATATTAGGCCGTGTATCTATAGGTGTGTTCGTTTTACTTTCGACTTAGATCAGTAAGCATCAGAAGGGAGGTGAGTTTTGCTGAGTTAAAACGTTCCTAAAAAAACAAATTAATTCCACTGACATCGCGCAAATGTCAAACGAGACATTCGGCCATTACGTACACATGCATTCTAACCTAAATCCATATTTGATTGATTCGGAGGAAGCGCACAAAATCTCACCAACGAGCGCGCAAAGAAACATACAAATTTCCAAGATTATTGAGTGCCGCTGAGTTACTCTGAGTTTTGCGGTAAAAAGAACACACCTGATATGTGCATGAAAGTGGGAGATCATTTGTGAGAGCGACAGCTGAAAGAGGGGTTTAAATATCAATGCCCAAGGGAGAACGCTGTTTAATCCTTCAGCATGAAACAACATTAATATATTCCTCGCAATTGCGTGCACGTTTTGAACGCCCGCGCTGCTACCTATTAATTCTTTACTGCGATCCTGTTTGATATTCAATGAATTTTATAGAAAAATATATGTATACTTTTACGCAACTAATTGCATTTCTGTCAAGTGTCTAACTTTTTACATAACCTTCATAAAAATTCCACAGTTACCGACTTTATAAATGTCATGGCTGGAACCGGCAATTTCGAGAAATGCTAAGCAAACCTACTTGCTTTACCTACTCATTAGCCGTGCATCCATTAAGTGCAAGTCTAATGAGCAGGTGCACGCACGAGCGAAAAAGTTCCATCGTGAAAGAGCTCACTCCAACGTGGTGCAATATCGATTCATACAAATATGGCAGCTAATATCCCACCGGATTAAAATATTAACGACGACTGTGTGTTAAATGCCGCTATTATGTCGTGTGGTCAATGACACTTGTTTTTCCGGACGTAAAAAAAACTTGCGCCTTCCGTAATTCAAAATTGTAACAAGTATACAAATTTCTGAATGTCAAGAGGAGGAAAACAGAAGCGGACATCCGAAGTAATAAAAGCAAAAGTTCGTCAACTCAAATTAACTTCAATCTTCCCCCTGAAAGACACGCCAGCTGAAAGCCGTAAAAACAGAAGAACAGGAACGACAGGCGAATTACCCGAAAACGTGACCCACTTACGCCCGACCACGTTTTTAATTTACATTAATCGAATTAAACGGGAAAATATGTACATATTTCGCGGTAATTAATTTAATTACTTAATTACTCCGGAGTCGTTATACGTGCACGGCCTCCATTCGGTTGCGTGCTGCCTTGGTGGAATTATCATAATTTGCTTTGGGAGAGCTAATGAAATTTTTCGGTTTTCGGACTCTATTAATACCCGATCGCGACTCACTTGGAATTTCGAGACGACCGACCTTGCGGATATATCGACGTTTAATGACCCGGTTGTTGCTATTCGGGAATTTCAATTCAGGACTTTATGGATACTTGTGTTTAGTATTCTTGCCAGAAGGTGAATGTGCTTCGATTGGAGATTTTAAACGCAAACGTACCCTTTTAAACTTTGTTGCTTTTATTGTTACTTTTCCTTTTACTTTTATTTACCAACTTCAAGAGTGACTAATGACCAGTTGCAAGAAATACCTAAGCCGAGCTTAAATTTAAGTATTGCTTAAAATATGACTTTTGAAGTTAACTAACATTAACATAACTCACATTCTAAGGTGATATTTTGATAGGATTGAATGTAGAATAAAATGCAGGATTCAGAGTGGTAGTTGTTCGCAAAAGTACGTAAATATATGTTTTTAACAATGCAAAATAAGTACCAAATAGTGTTACTTAAGTTGTACTTCATTAATTAAAGTGCGAAATTTTTAATTTTTGGGTTTATTTTACTATGATTTTAAAAATGTTGCTGTCCTTTCAAGTATACATGGAGAAAAGAAAAATGTTAAATCAACATAATTTTCGTTTGAATACGTTCAAATTATTTAAAAGAAAAACCAAGTAAAAAATGTTTGAATCAACAATGAATTAATGTAAAGTGCGCATTCATTCGAATAAATAATTGCGTCGACTGTATTCAAATAAAGAGTTTTCTGTGTGTATATAAAACCTTACATGTCCAGGTGTTTATTTAAAACTGCATTTATCAAAACTCAAACTCAAAACTGAGTAGGAGTACTATTTATTTAAGATATTAGGAAAATTGATCTCTATAATCAAATTATATATATATATCAAATAATGTAACGTGTGTTCGTGATATAGGAAAATTCTCATATGTGATTCATCGATATGACTGCAGCGCGGCAAGCTTTCGCCAACATCACCTCGCCTCAAGTCCGGGGAAGATCTTAAAATGCTGCGATCTCCACAGTCTAAAAATACTCTGGCGCGCTCAAACTTAGCTGACGTCCGGCGTTCATATACAGGGAGATTCAGGCAACCTCTTCATTAAAAGTTTACGGACTTCTCCTTTGAATTTCCTTTTCATACTTTGCAGTTATAAGTTAACGATATGGATCTATCAAAATATAATATTTTCAAATTTCGCACACTTCCGCTTATACCGGAAGTTGCTGTCAACTTTCTTATTTTAAATGGATTATCCCAATTTTTAATGCATTTTTGAAATCATCATAAAAATCTAAAAATATTTTGTGCAACATGTCATACAAGAAAAATTAACCGTTTCCGAGATATTTTAATTTTTTAAAAATAACTCAAACTTGCAGAACCTTGGTTATGATACTGCCATCTTTGTGCAACAAAAACCATGATGCCCATTTTTGGCCTGTAGTAGGCTACAGTAACGTTCTTTCAGATCATGTCCTGTTTTGCACTTGATTACTTACAGGCTGGTTGAAAAGTAACTTCTATTCGAACTAATTTCAACTGTCGAAAAGTCATGTTTTTTAAATGGTATAGTATATTTTTATACCATGTAACTCAGGATTAAATATTCTTTCGTTCTGTATTAGCATACCCTATACCTATCTCTTATAGTTCAATCGTTATCAATGATTTCTTTTTAACACGTAATTTTTTTTCATTTTTCGGTATTATTTTTAAATAGTGGGCTATGAAAACTAGAGAAATTATAATTTTGAAATAATCCGTCTAGTAGGAATTAAAAAAAAAACAATTTAATCGTTACGAAGAACCAAAAAATGAATAATCAAACACAGACATATTAAAGATATTTAATGATAAAAAAATCGACAATTCAAGAAGTTAATAAAAAAAAGTTGTTATATCGAGGAAAATGCGTTATTACTTAGATACAGTAGAAAGTTATTACTAATAAATAATAGCCGAGGACAACTTAGAGCTAATATTATGACCAACAATTTGTGTATTATTTTTAATATTTCTGATTTATTTATTAGTTTGCATAAAATTTTGTATTGTAAGTGTAAATTTCTCCTTGTAAATGTGTAAATAGTCATACCAAGAATTCTAATACATGCGGCATATGTAAACAAAAAGTTCAGATGATAGATGTGTATTTAAATATTATTTGTCGGTTTTTAAAATGAAATTGAAATTACAGTCAGAAATTAATTTAAAAAACCTCTGTTAAATTTTCATAGCACACCATTCAGGAATAATACTGAAAAGTGAAAAAAATTATGTGTCAAAGAGAAAATCATGAATAGAAAGAGAAAGATATAGGGAATGCTAATACAGTTCAAAGAACATCTCATTCTGATTCTTATGGTATAAAAATATACTAGGCATTCCATTTAAAAAACATGACTTTTCGACAGTTGAAATCAGTTCGAATAGAAGTTACTTTTGAACCAGTCCGTAAACGATTTTGTGTAAAATTAGGTATGACCTGAAAGCTTATGAGCATACCCTACTACAGACCAAAAATTGAAATTATGGCTTTTGTTACACAAAGATGGCAGCATCATAAACAAGGTAATGCAACTTTGAACTTTTTAAAAAAAATGGAAATATCTCTAAAACGGCTAATTTTTCTTGTATAACATGTTACACAAAATCTTTTTAGAATTTCATGAAGATTTCAGAAATGCAATAAAAAATGGGGTATTCTATTTAAAGTAAGAAAGTTGACAGCAACTTCCGGTACAAGCGGAAGTGTCCGAAAGTTGGAAATATTATATTTTAATAGATCATTATCGCTAACTTACAACCGCAAAATATGAAATAGAAATTCAAAGAGGAAGTCCGTAAACTTCTAATGAATGGGTTGCCTGAATCTCCCTGTATAAACTAAACACCGATGGAAGCATTCAATTATTATTACATTTAGTTATTCAATTATTTGTTTATTAACTTAATAAACGTATTCCTTATTTCGACTGCGGCGCTAAAAGATAACAGTAACATTTGGTGAAGGCGCCATTTTTAATTAAATGCGTTTTCGTAGCTTTTGGTTAGCAAAATTTAAAAAAATCGTTTACCTTGAAAAATTTAGAAAGATTTAAAATAATGCTAAATTAACTTATGAGGTTTTGCACTTTAACCATCGATTTATAAGTAAAATATGATCATAAATACATAGATAAGTCTTTGATGTTTATAAAACTATGACAAATAAACCTAAAAAAACAAATAATTCAAAAATCCTCACATAATAAAATATAGAATGTATAGTACATATACAAGTAATGCAAATTCTATTAGAAATTATTATTATTATAGAAAAATGTAATAATCAAAACATTACAACTTAAGGGCATTTTATTTTTCTAGTTGCAATTTTTTTAATAATTTAGAATACATCACATTATTGTGTGACTTTTTAAAATTCTTTCTGAATTTTCTACTGATCTTGAATTTTCAATTCTCTGTTAACTTTGAAGTTCCTATTATTATTGACTAAAGACTCACATCTGTTAACTTTGAAGTTCCTATTATTATTGACTAAAGACTCACATATGTTAACTTTGAAGTTCCTATTATTATTGATTAAAGACTCACAAAAGTGTTGCTAATTATATTAATTATTTATTTTTGACTCAAAAGTTATGTGGTGAGATATTAAATTTCATACATCTTTTCAAAATTATGTATTAATAGTGATTTTTATCAAATAATATGTATTTTATGTACTTTTGAGAAAATCCAGAAATTACTGAAGACTTTGTTTCCGTTTTCGTAGGGTTTTCACCAGTAACCAAAGATGCCGTCCATTACGTGATACTTTAATTACGATAATTAACATTAGGCTTAATTTTGTTTTAAATGAATTTTCGGAGTACAGGCATTTTCGAGTTTACAATAAATTTTATTCCATTAAGGAAGCTATTCAGAATGTAATTGAAAGGTGGAAAACTAATCAAAACTAGTTTCAACGACAATGTTAAAAAAAAATTGCCAGAACACCATCACCAATATGAATCTATCTCTTGCTTTGCAAGTAATTATCAAGCCGGTGTTGATTACGCAAGAGCTGCTTAATGAATTAATTATGTTCATCAATTTGAATGAAAACTGGGCTTACGTAAATTAGCTTATTTCACATATTTTAGTTTTACATTTTCCTTTCCTCCGGAATCGCCTTATATATTTTTATGATTATAATTCTAATTTAATACTTTTATTTTTCATTTTTAGAAAATAATTTAGATATTAAACGTTCTTTTGATCAATTTTGTTAGGTCAAAAAGCGATCGTAGGATGTCGCTGTTTTATCTGTTCTTTTGATCGTGACTGCAAGCTTAAAAACATAATTATGCAGGAAAGCAGTCAATAGATGGGGGGTTATTCGAAATCAAAATTGATTCTTTTTTTCATTCCCTCATTAGGGCTTTCTCGGGCTTTTTTTTTAAGCGGAAGCCGCAGCATTAGAATACATTACGCCTACTTTACCGTAAGGTAGCAAATAATTTTTTAGGAGTAACTTCTCAATCCTGAGCATAGAATAGCATTTTTTATCTTAAAAATTTCAAAGCCTCAACATCAAGAATTTTAACCTTAATTGTAATTCCGCTTACTGAAGTTAACTCTACTTCACTCAAATCAAGCAAAAAACTAAAAAATCAAAACGAAATGAAAATGTAACCCACATTGAACACAATTTAACTCAACTCAAGGTTAAACTAACTCAACCTAACTATACCCAAACTAAACAAAGAATAAAAAAAAATTCTCAAAAAATCTCAGGCAAAAGTAAGTCCGACCCAAGCAAGAACAATAATTAAGTAATTTAAATTGAACTCTGCCCTACCCCAGCAAAAAATTTAAATTGAAATAATAGGTTTATTCCTACATCAGTTTCTGAGTAGTTTCAAGCAGTCAAAATCAATTTTGTACCAAACTGATGATCAATTTTAAAAATGTTGTCAACTGTACAACTTGAATAATTGCATATTTTTGATAATTTCATACTAGTCTGGAGCGGCTATATGATGAACAAACCTAATTGAAACAATAAACCAAAAGTGAACTGTAATTAAGTGCAACACAAAGAAAGCCAACATAACGACTCAAAAGAAAACAAAAAATAGTATAAATGGAATGAATTGTTAAGAAAATTAAAGGCAATTTCGAAAATCAACATGTATCTCACATGAATCGGAATCAACTGAACTAAATTATTTTATAAGAACCTTAAAGTAATGAAATCACTAGATTTGTCACTAATCTTTTCATGAAATTATAAAATTGTCGACACGTCTGAATTTGAAATTTTATTAGAAAATCACCAGAACTAGTAACAAAAATCACTAAACAGTGTTTGAAATAATGAAGAAAATTATTAATGCTTTTCCAAAAAAAAAGAGTAAATAAGTGAATTAATCTTTATTATTTATTATTATATATATTATATTATTATAAAGATGCATTAATCTTTTCCGATTAATGAATTCTTTATTATATTCTCATATATTTTCCTACGCATACCTACTTTTTTCTGTCGCAAATAATATTTATGTGGAAATTGTCATTCAAACTGAAAGCAGAACTTGAAGCGAGTTGTTTTAATTACTAAAAGTTACTTCGCTTGTAAGTAATTTGTAAATGTTACATTTCTTGAATGAGTAACATAAATAATTTACTAAAAAACAGAAAACGTTAGAAAATACAGGTACACAATGAAACAGCTTCATTGGCTTTCATCAACAAAGTACAATGTCTTAACAAAGCATAGAATACTTCACAATATTTGAAATCCTTAAAATACTTAACCTACTATAATGGTCATAAACCGATGGCAATTGGCAACACTATTTAATCATAATAACTTTATAATCGGTTTTACGAGTTTCAAATACTATGTTGCAACACTATACAATCAGTCGAGAAATTCTGTTAATAAACATGTCGCCTTGTCGTTAATAAAATTACCTTCACTTTAAATGTGCATTCGATCTCCTGGTCTGTGCTGTATTTGTTGTTGTCAGTACCTTAGGTCTTGGTTATACTGTGTTGATGAGATTTAATAAGACCGAAACGTACGTTGACGGTTATTGTTTTTCTTGATAGCTAAATAATTACCTAATAACTTCCTTTTCTTACATGTCGCCAAGGATAAATGCTGTACCTAAATATTGAACAATGATTTCTGAAGTATGTACTGCACTTGTAATTCATAGAGCATACCTTTTCAAAACAATAGTATATGATCATGAGTAGTGTGCGGACATTCTAAGGTGTAAGGAAAACCGACAAGTGAAATAAATAAGCGCTTCAACGGGAATTTACTCGTAAGTATGATATCCGACATTCTAAGTATAGCATCCAGTAAGCGCAGGGTTCCTTTTCCTCGCAAGCTCGTGCATATGACGTCTCCTTAATTTGTCGGCTTTCAAGTCATGAATGATGAGACCAAGAAATTTACACTTAATGTAAGGTGTTATAAAACTTAAAAGAAAAAAAACTCGTGTAAATAAAACACATGATTTCATCGTTGAATAGTTTAGTCGTCTGCACCTAAACCGCAACAGTTTACCATTTCTGTGAACGCAGCTCTTAAGGGTGAGGTGTTTGCGTGCTGGAGGCGCATTTTAAGTATGGATAACTGTACATACATACATTACGCACCATTAGCACTAAAATCAACAAATTGGTAGGTATACAATATTTATTATAAAAGATTCTGTTTTGATTTACGATAAAATAACCGCACCCGCTACATCGCTAAAATAAAGATTGATGAGGATAATCACAATTGCTGTTTCCAATTTAATTCTAATTGATAATTATTTTAAAGTATAAATCACGATTTAAAGTTCTGAATTCTAATAATTTATATAAAATGTCGCCAGTATACACCAAAGATTCTACATTTATTAGTTTCTTATTTTTATTATTATATTTGCTTGTTTCCATTCAATTGCCGTTTAAATACTGAATGTAACAAGTATAGTAGTAGTAAAAGTCATAATTATTTTGATTTTTTCTTATTTAATAAATTGGGAAAATTAGAAATATTTGTTCGGAAAGAAATGTCAAGACTCTGAATTTATTAATTAAAAAAGAATAATATCAAACAATATTGACAACACTTGACATTTTTCTCTGGTTTCGTATATTGTCTGTCGAATAAAAGTCACGCCGCAATTATTTCCGACAACAAAGACGTTTGTTTCTGGAACCGGCAGACAAGCATAAAGTCGCCGGAAACTGCGTTCGCTGTATTTCGAAATACAAATGGGATAGTCGAGAAGCAGAACTACTAAAATGAAAACTTTATCTCATGTTTTATAAACATCTCCGTAGAGCGGAATGCAGCAGCATTTGGTTACTGAAAAAGAAAGAGGTAACAAGAAAAAAAAAACTGGAATATTTTTCTGGACATTCCTGGGGAAAAAATGGAAAAAAGGAAGTTAATTGCTCCGGTGTTGGTATTAATTACGTTTGTGCGCTCAAAAGTGTTGATAAGAACAAAGTCAGCAGGTTAATTTTGCAAATTAAGGGAGGGTATTAACACTTCTGCATGATAAAAAGCAATTAAGCGCTAACGTTATAAATCATTCTTTTTAATTGTCCGTTCTTGTTTCTGTATATTTTTTTATATCCTCCTATTAATTATATTAAAAGGCTAGCACTTTAAAAAAATATTCACATTAGTATAAACGATATTGGTTGAACAGTCGAACCTTTTAAATTCTGGAGTTTGGCAAGATAAGTATTATTTTCATTAGTTAAGATATTAAAACATTTTAAAGAACAAGAATATGAGATTTATATCCATTTTTGTACAATCGACGTTAACAATCTATGCTTCAACAATGAATGAAAATAATGATGAAGCGAATATAATAGAAATAAACGAGAGCAACCTAATTTTTGTGGATCACAAATGAGACGAATAGGATCAAAACCTGCAATCTCCAATAGTCAGAATAGAGTAATGCGATCACTGTTATTTATGTCACTTCTTATAATAAAAGTTCTATTCATATGTGGAATGCATTAAATTTTTCAATACTAATCCACCGATCATTTTGGCGTATTTTTATGGCAATAATAAAAATGAAAATAAACAAGTGCAATTTTCCAGAAACAATGAAGAGTGGAGATAGCACACTTTGAACCTACACGCCTCCAGATTAGTGATGGGTATAATCGAATAAAATTCAAATTATTTTTATACGGTGTGGTAACATTTGCACTTCAAATTAATCTTTGCCTATCTCGGTCCATCTCGTTTAAGCAAGAACGAGAGGACAAATTAAATTTCTTACTTTTTGTTGTATAGAGATATAGCTTTTATGTACAATCAAACGAATCTTAAATATAAAAATAATTTGACATTTCTGTGAGCCCTGTAGCACAAGTTTTTAACTGTAAAGTTTACATCAGGAGATACAGTTTAATTGCAGGTGACTGTATATAGGCAAGTTGAGTAGCCCATTCAAAGTTTTTAAATTAATTCCTTAGGAAGAAATGATCTTTTAGACTAAAATATTTTCATTTTTATATCACCTTCGGCTATTCCAAAAATCGCCATTAACTCTCTTATTTTAAACGCAATGCTATATCTTTTATTGCAACTTCCGACTCTACACATTATTCTAAGTAAAAATTGTTAAGGCTTCCTTACACTTAACGTAACAGTTTTTGAGATATCCTCAAACATAACAAGGTTCTATACCACATTTTTACCATCCTGTGAATTGCTGAGGGATGATTAGGAAAAGATTTAGAAGTGGGAAGCGTATGTATTAATTTTCAGAATGATTGTATGATATTTTCCCAAAAACTTTTAATAGGCCACTCAACTTGCGATATCCTGTATACAGTAGTAATAGCCAATAAAATTCGAGCAATTTATTTATTTGGTTAAGTATTAGATCCTCATTTTCTTTTATATTTCAAATCCTTTTTAGGTTTTGGTAATGATATAACCATAACCGTCTCACAAGTCACGAGATCTTCGCCAGATTTTATTATATTTATAATTACAACTCAATCCAAATTCTCTAGATTCGTAATTCTTCAATCAATTCAAAACCATATTTTCGATTATTTTTAATTCGAATTATGAAACTTGATAATTATACAAATTGTATCGTTAATCGATTATTTAAATTTTTTATTCGAATTACCTCATCACTACGTCAGTTCCTGTCACCTCACCATTTTGGTGTTGATGATGCCTACAAAAGAAACACGTGCTCACGTTTAAAAAATGAAGTAGCGAGGGGACGTGTTTAGGGCATTGTACGAATACAACAAAAATGAAACTTTAAAATGTGACCTTTTAATAAACAATTAGGTACGTCGAAAAATCTAATATTTGCAGAGCGAAATATGGTTTCATTTATATCCAATCAACGAAAGGGAAACATAACAGGGATTACGTCCATAGCCTACTTCTTCTCGTCTATTGAGAAAATAAAGTAAAGTTTTCCACTTTTCGAGTACATAAAGTCAACTTCTCTCTCATTTTTGTCTCCTAGCAGCTTTCATTTTGATGATTTTCTGCCTGCCTTTGTTGTCTGCATTCTTGATTTCTTTTTACATTCTTACCCTCTATGCTCCATCCCACCAACCGTCTAAGTATTACATTACGGCACCGTTTCCCAACCACCCCTAATTTATAGGTTATTAACATTTTATTAACAGAAGGTTTCTTTGTATATAAGTGATTTATTTCTTGCGACCGACTGCAACCCCTCCATATATGGATAACGGTTCTCTACCCCCAAGTTAAAAAATGTTGCATTATGGTGCATTGTAACGACATCTAATCAATTTGTCTCTTTTTGTAACGATTCCGTTTCAACTGCATCAACCTATGTTACCATTCATTTTGGTTCTTATTGTTCTCTTTATAACTCTTCATATTGCCAACTGTGATGGTGATTACTAGTAAATAAGAAAGTGAGAGAGTTGCCAAGATGGCTAATGAGTAAAAATAGTTGTATCTGAATCATCTTCACGAAGAAGCGAGTTTTTCTTTCCTTTCCCGAAACTCCTCTCTAGCCGTACGATGTAAATAAATTTCATTGCTTTTAGAATAAATAATAGATGCTTCAAGTGGAGGTAGGGACAGCGTAGGGACGTTTCTCCGTCCCCGTACGGTCCCAATCATTTTCTGCTGGCGCACGATTTTCTTTTATCTGCTTTTCTTCTGTGAAAATATCCACTAATTCTGCAATACTTTGCTTGATCTTACTAAATCTAATATCACTACATCACTCCGTACTTCTGTTTTACCTTTCGTTCAAAACCCATTTACCATTTATCCCATTTATCTTTCGATTTCATGTAACAGACATTCTTATCAGTTTAAGATTTCTTTGCTTTAACGCTAAGAAAATATGATTATTTATATCTTGTCCTAAATATCTTTCGTTTTTCCTTTCTTTATTTAATAAATCTTTTTTTTATTTATATACAATAGTTAATAGTACACTAGAAATTAATGTATCTCTATTCTATCAGTCACCATTTCATTTCAATCAAGAAGTAATTCATTTGTTTGTCGCAACTTACGTAAATCTATCGATTTCTCTACATGCATTTTTTTTCTCCGCCATATTAGCCTCAAGCTGTTAAAGCTTGCCGAGAAGGCATGCTGGTTGGTTACTCTCATATTTCCGTCAGCGGCTACGATCGTCTTATAGTTATTATTTCTCCTTTGGCATTTACTTTACAAACTGGGGAAATGCAGAAAACCCAATTCGAAGAGACCGATATGAATCCGAAACACAATCCGGTATAAGTACTCTACTTCTCACACAGAAACCATGTGTATGAGGAAGGTATTCGAACCCCACCTAATAGTTGCCTGTCCAAGCGTTAAACACGTTTACGGCACGCTCAACCAACTCGGCTATGCAACTGCTAAATAATAATATTAAGAATATTCAGATGAGACCAGAAATGTGGAAATGATTTTGTAAAAGAAGTTAGTCTCTTCTTGAGCAGCCTTTGTAGATCATATTTTTTAATGATACGTAACGAAAATAGCTTTCCATTTTTTTTATATGTGACGTAATAATACAGGAAATTCAGCACAAAATCGTTTCGTAACGTAAAACAAACGGTAATCAAGTTTCGCGCTAACTAAATAATTAAAACCAATTAACGTCAAACGTTCGAAACGCCTTGATTTCAATAATCTCGTACCGTGTGGCAAGTCTCCGCCGCGCGCAAATTTGCAATTTCATGGTGCTGCAAACGTTTACGTAGAAGCGATTCAAGAAAACAAACAGAGCATAAGTAATACGCATAAGCGCAGGCAGGCGAGTTTACATTCGCTTATTAAGAAACATTCATTCACAATCAGCACCAATTCAAACTTTCTCCTAAGCTCATGGAGTAATTAGTTTTGGAGCCCACGATAAATAATGCGCGGAATTATGCAACGTCGCGAAGGGTTTACGGAAAAATTCGATTCGTTTTTCGAAAGAACAACCGGCCGAGATCTGGATTTATTTTTATTAAAAGCGAAACAGAAACGACGTGTTATCGTGCTCGAGATAAAAGTCGGGCACAATGTGCCTGAACCCTGGTGTTATGTTTACTCCTTGCACGTTTGACCCGGACGATAACTCCGGAACGATAAGGCGAATGCAACTAACTGACCATCGATTTAGAATTGACACTTCATTTTTAAAGTTAGCTCGTAAACAAACGGAGATAATTAAGTTTCACTGTAATTTTAACCCTAACAGTTTTTCATTTTGGCTTAAAATAATTTATGGACTGTGATTGAGGTTATACAACATTATAACTTACTTATACTTACTTTTGAGGCTATGTACAGAACCAATTCCTATCGACAGCACGGTGAAATTTATGTGAGATATGGAATCGTCATTCTTTGAATTGTGATCAGATTCTTATTAGGAGATTTTGCAAATGCTTAAATATCTTAAACATAATAAAGTTAACTCGAAACGCCACGTGCCATCTCGCCAAAATGCTGTAGTAGTAGTAGTAGCAGTAGTAGTAGTAGTTCTGCAGTTTTGTTCTTTCTCTTTTCCTTTTTAGAATGTTTAGAACTATTTATATCTTACCATACGGATCAATATTTTTCATATATTGGCTATTATGTGTTTATGTGTTTATGTGTCATTAATAATAACTGTAATAAGAGTAATATTTATTGGTCCAGAAGCAATACATAGAACTTGGATAAATCATACACGTAATAAGCATAATAATACATTATAGCATAAACTCTGACAAACTATTGTTGTTGTATACTGGGTGTATCAGAACTACGTGTGTTAATTTTAACACGGATTGCAGTTAGCTAAATGAAATATTTTTTCCATTTGACTTTTTTATTTAAAGCTTCCTAAACTGATTTCTATACCCGCCTCTGGTTATGACCGGAAAATTCTGTTGTCATAGAAACGAAAAAAATCACATAAAAAGTCAATTGTTGTAATGTCACATTTACTAAATTTGAACAGAAATTGCGTTTATAACTTGTCGGGGACAAATAATTGTTTATTATTATAGGTTACGATAATCCTTAAACACAGAGAAGGAAAACTGTAATTGCACATAACTATTGCACTTTTAAAATTTGTCATATGCGGTACACCTTGCTGAAGTGCGTATCTTCGGGTAATTATACCAGCAACTATTACAGCATCCAAGATGTTTCTTCAACATCCAGTACGAGGTCTGCCACAGTCTTGGGCTTGAAGTTAAAATGAGTCATGATCCTGGAGAATTTGGACAGTTGATTGAAACGTATGCCTGTTGAGTAATATAAGATTAGGAAACGAACCGCAGTCTTCGTGCTTCCATTCAGCATTTGCACAAGCTCTGCGATACACCATGAGAGTATCTGTTAATTCTTGATTAGAAATTGTGTGAGTTTATAAAAATGACAACTGTCTTGAGACATTATATATAATTGCATCCGTCATGGTTGCCATGGTTTTTCGAAAGAAGGTTCAATTCAAACACCAAACGACTCGTTTGCTCAAAAATAGGGGTAAAAAAATTACGAAAAAAAACGATTTTTCTAAAATGCCGCAAGGTAAAACTGTTCAGCTTGGCGAGTTCTTCTATGGTTTAAAATTAACACACGTATTTCTGATACACCCAGTATATCGTTTTCAGCTTTCAGTATTCGTTTCATCCAAGTCTTTTTAAATCTTTATTTTATCATTCTCTTTACGGTACATGTCTTCTATTCGTCTTCCGAGACACACTACAGCGCTGCGAAGTGTGACGACTTTTGTTAGCTGTACTTGCATTAGTTGGGTAGCTTAGCCTAAGTGTGCCTCTCACAACTTATAACAGTGCGAAGCTGTCTTTTGCTGTATTTTTATGATAACGTTATTTGGCGAATAAGTTGAATTTTATGAATAGTAGGTGATACGTCGAGTAATTTGTCAAATAAATTTATTAGGTGGTTGGAAAGATCGGACCTTAGTTCCTTTAACCGTAGACATTCTTTTCCTCCATCCACTAGTTTTCCGATCATTTTTGGGGGATACCATCTTCATCGCTCTTTAATTTCAATTATTTTGATAGAGTTTCTACTACTTCTTTTATTCTTATTTCACATTATTATATTTTCCCCTTCTTAATTTTTTTGGAAAAATTCCTCTACTTACATTCACTAATTTACTTTTACTTACTTTTCCTTTCCACTACTACTCTTATTACATTCTATTATTTTCTCTCGAATCAATCAAGTCTACTTTTTGCCTCATCCACCGCCAACTGTTCTTTACTTTTAGTTATTATAATACATTGGAAATTACTTGCAAGCAAACCATTTCTGCAGTAATTTCCTTCAAATTCCAGTTTTTTTTTGCTTTCTCTTTTACTGCCTTTGCGTTTGGTTATCTTTTCTGTCGGTCCTAGATTTTTTTTCGCTTGACCATGTATTTATTCTGTATACAATTTTTCTTTTTCTTCTTTTCTTTCTTCCCAACTTTTCACATTTTTTATTTGATTATGTAAAAGTGTAATATGGTCGGTAATAGGACAAGCACTGGTTAATTTGGTTTATTGTTCATTCAACTGACAAGTTTCGGTTGAGTTTTCAACCTTCTTCAGAGCCTACAAAAATATAGTTTGGAAAAAGTAACCAATTTAAAACAACAATTACCTCTGAACATAACAAAGTGTTGAAAACATGACCTACCCAAAGGGGTACTAGTTACAAAAGGAAACCTAAAAGAAACCTAAAAGAAACCAAAAAACAATGTCAGTGAAGCTGGTAAACAAAAAAACAAAACAAATTTCGCCAAAACAACTTAACGAGGTAATATCAAGATATCAACATTTAGAATGGCATAAGTTAACAGAAACAAACACGTTAAATAATTTTAACGTTTAATTTACAACATTTATGCTAGGGCCACACTAACGTTAACGTCTAACGTCCATTATCGTAATAATTAAGGCGCCCAAAAATATAGATTAAACTACGCGATAAATTGAATGGCTACACTTGCATTTGGCGACAAGTCAATAAATGATGCGCTTCTTAATGAAATAATTTCAAGATGGAAACTGGTGTACTCTATGAGTGTTAATTAATATATTATGAATTTATTGTATTATTACTGGATCAGACAAAACCCAAGGCTAAAAACTCGATTATTTCATAATTACTCGATTTGTTTTATCAGTCCATTTCGTGCGAATGGCCCATATACTAACCTCGTCTTTAATTTAGTAATGCCATGATTAAATTCTCTATCACTCTCTTACTCATTAAATTCGCATAAAGCTATATCGTTATTGTTTATTTTCATCACGGCTTTAGTTAGAAACGACTCTAATCATGAGATGAGAATGCGGCCCATTGTATTTAAAATCATTAACCAAGCTCAAGCTCTAACTATGCTCAAGCTTGAACACATAACAACTAAGCTAAAACCTGTTGGATGAGTTAATTCACAAATGCTAGCTAGTGTGGCCAAAGTAAGTGTTAAATGACGCGCTAAATCCTTTTGATGTGTCAAAACAGACTGCCACCCGAGCTAACTCTAACGTTTAACGACATTCATAACGACGATAACAAATTAACGTGTTAAGTTGTGGCTACACCTATGTTTAACGCCAAATAGCGCAGTAATTAACGGCATTACGCTCTAGTGTGACCCCAGCATAACAATGACTTTAGAAAATGGTTTCGAGAAATAAACGGAACTTCTTCTGAAGTGTCAATGCGTGAAGAAAGATATGTTCAGTGTTCATAGTACTATGCAGTAAGAGATGCATATAATTTACTGCAAAAAGTATCTCGTTAAGAACGTGCGTGATGAATATGAATTAACCGTAATTAATTGATCAATTAATATTAAATACTTGTGAATGAGAGCTTTAAGCTTTAATATTGCAACTAATTTTATAACTACTCCTACACGCGTATCACACTCAGGGAGTTCTTTCTACATTTCTGCTTTTGTTTCCGCCTTTTTTTCTTTGGTACAAACACAGTTTCTTTCAAATACACATTCGTCCTTGAGATATGGTGAAATCCCTCACGCAACCCAAATCATCATCGCCTGGAGTATCGCCGCGCTTCTTTTTGCGATCGAAAAAAGGGAAAATGCGGAACTCATTTCCTGGGGCGTTGCAAAAAACATCGCGTCGAAAGCATAATTTTTGAGGCGGTGCGGTCGTTAGCGAAGATGATATTCGCAAAGGCGAAAACGAAGTTTTTGCTCTGGTGTAATACCGGTCGCAACGGTATGTGCCGCAGACGTTGCGGGTCTAAACAGGACGGCTTTTTCATAGCATCTTTCGCGACGTCAAGGTCAGACAGTTTATTAGAGTCTATAAATATTTGCCGCGAGACTGGAGTTGTTTTGGTCTTAATTGGATGGAAAGGTGTGGGCTTTTGTTTGTAGAAGGAAATTAAATTCCAAATCTTAATATAATGTTACTAAATAACAGGAATGTCGAAATGAAGAACAAGCACAGATCAGAATTAGAAAAAAAAAGTCTTGGAAATTCGAGCCTCAAGACTTCGAAATTTCATATTTAATTTTATTATTGGCAAAGGTAAAATGATAACCTGATAATAAATTATTTAGTTCAATAAGGGGTACATCAAGAGCAAAGCGAATCTACCAAACGCAAGGAGCTTTCGTTAAGACTATTCTGATCTGCTTGTAAAGGGCGCGCTCGCTTTGTTCAATTCGTTCGGGCTGAAATGTTCAAGTCTGAACCCACTTTAAGAGACTTCACGTGAAAGAAAGTTATACCCACGTTACATCTAGATGTGGCCCTAGCATAACAATAAATTAGCCACTAGAAAATTCAGACTGTAACATGAGTGGATCATACAAGAAACAAATTTGAACTATGTTTGAAGTATATGTAAATTTTTACTAACAAAGTACAAAATATTGAAAGATAACTTTGATCAGTTTTAAACAAACAGTTTTACAACTTCGTCAAAAGAATTCGCTCCTCTAATATTCTGTACTGCAAACTTACTTATTCGTATCGCTCCTGTTTTCTCACACACACAAAACTTACCAATTCACTTACAGTTTAGGCAGCAAAGAGGGAAACAGCAAATTCAGTTTGGAGTTCTGAATAACTAAGGCGAGATCGACAGCTCCAGAGCTAATCTTCCCCGCTCCGCACGCGTAATCGAATAAAATTTTAACTCCCCTCGTACACCGGCAGCCATCAAATTTAATGCACGGTGTAATCTTAATCAATGTTCGGGACGCCTCATATGTATATTGTAGGAGATAATCTCGTAATTATGCTGGCGGAGTGTACTTCCGCAAACGAATCTTCATCAACATGTAATAACGCTAATTATTTGACTAATAATTTCCGATTTGTGATTGCCCGCTTTGATCTAGGAAATTCCCAGGAAATATTAAATTTATTGTGTGTATTCTGAGTGAAACTGTGCTATCCTTAAGATATTCTGGGAACTTGATTAGTGTATTTGGTTTGGTTTACAATGTGAGCGTGATGAGATACTACAATATTTTGTCTCGGGGGAGTACATTTATACATAAGGGATTTATGAATGTTTTTAATTAAGTAAATTCTTAGGAATAAAAATATAACGTTTAACTTTACACTTAATAAACTTCAGTGAATAATTTTAGAGTATCTGTGAGTTATTAATGAATGAAATTTTTTGTTGCAGATTCACGACGCCTGCGTTCGATTTATCGTACACATTTTCCTCAGTTAATATTTTAGTACGTTTTAGTTAGTAGAATAGAATTCTCTGTATTGTTGTCAGTGTCATGTTTCTGTCTTCAAAATACCTCAGTTTTCAGCTGCAGTGTATATGAAAATTTTATCCGTATTTGGCATGTATGATGTGGTAATGAAATACAAAAATGAATCCATACGACCTGGGACCGTATTCTCCAAAGGAGTGATAAGAGTCGCAAGTGAAAATGACGTCAAAATGACGCAGACTCTTACACGAAACTGCACAGATCGTTCGAGATTTGCGTCATTTTGACGTCATTTTCGCATACGACTCTTATCGCTCGTTTTGAGAATACAGCCCCTGTTCACAATCACGTAATCAGAAAGTAAATGATTAAATCTATCAAGTGATACCTACCACTAAAGAGCTTTAGTTAATTGATTTTATTGAGCAATCTCGTGCATTTAAAACATTAAATCGAAGTGTTAACTACAAACCAACTGCCTTTGTACAGTCGTGATCAACCGAATCGACACTCCTGAAAGCTAGTCGCGCCCTTATCGACGCTGGACTGGGAACCGGCTAGGATTTAAAGTTTTAAGTGATGGTCCACTGTACCTTCCCAAGGGTCGGGGCGGCCGATGGGGCAGGTACTTACAACGGTAATAAATATAATAAATATTTATATTGTTTGATTATTGAGCCACAGACAAAATTGTTTGGAGTACTTAATTTTAGGATGACGTTACATTGAGCTAAAATATCTAAAAAGATAAACAAAGTCAGCAATTCAAAATATATCGAAATAAAATTTTTAAAAACTGCTATAGTTGCTTTTTCAATTAAAAATAATATAATAAATTGCCGTTTGATATAATTACTTAACATAGAAAAATATATGTAACATTTGAATAAAAAACAGATACTTTAAAAAAATTAGTTGAACAATTTTATCTATTTATATAATTCACGCAGATTCAATGGTTAATTTTTCATAGAATATTTAATTTAATAGGTGTGAAATTACTAAAATAAACCATAAAAAATAATAATTCTTTACAAAAATAGAAAAGAAATATATACACGTGTACAGCGTGTGCCCAGATATACTTAACACCTGGATTTTTCGTTACCTGAAATACATGATTTTGTAGAAAATAACTGCTTACTTTTTACAATAAATATTTTTTTTTTCTAACAAAAACCGAAATTATTCTAAGGTAATGAAACTTTAAAAGTTGCGATTCCACATAGTATGCATTCGATAAGCAAAACTATTGTATGAGATCAATTTAAAAAAAATGAAAATAAGAAATATATACCTCTGTAAAAATATATTTCTATTCCAATTCGAACCGAACTTTTTTTTAAATAGTGCATCAGAAACGACATAAATTTAAAATTTCTGACTTGTTTCATATCAATGTCTATTATGATTTTTTTCACGTTTTTTGTTTCTCTATTTGAAATCGCTTAAGAAACGTAAATCTGACTGTTTTTTACGTACAAAAAAACATAACTTTTTCCCGAAACTTAGTTTTAAACTACCTAAAGGAATCCAGAATCAGTTTTCAGGTAAGAAAGAATCTCTAATTCATGTAAGTCATTTTTGACGTACAGAAAAAAATCGTGGTAGGTTCAGAAAAGTGAAATTAATATCATAATTTTGCACCAGGATAAGTTTCTGAGTCTTTTTTCCAAAAAATGCAACTTTTACAGAGGTATTTCCATTTCAAAGTTAGGTCCTTTGGACACCCACCGCAGATAAACAAAGGCCATGTTCTATAATTTTAAGTAGTAATTAAAGATATTCTATAATTTAAATGAGATATGTCAGATATTTACATTATATTAAACTTAATAATTAATTAAATTAGTAAGATAAAAATACAATTCTAAAATTATAATAAGTTATGTATATACAAAAACACCACACTATAACATATTTCATTAAAAAAATGGCATTCTAAAAAAGATATATGTGCAGAATTAAACATTACAACAAATTATTAATTAAGAATGAAAAAAAATGATATTTTGTACAATAACCCCCATTTGTAACTTGTATCAGTCAACCGGTTTTGCATAGAATTCACTAATTTGTCACATAAGTCGGTTTGTCCTTTTTGATTCCATAAATTATTTATATGTAACCTTATGTCTATTTCGAAATTTCGAAATTCTTGATTGTCTTCATCATTCCGGTATACTATGACACTACCCCATAGATTTTTCTATTGGATTTAACAATAATAATAATTTCGAAGTTACCATGCAAAATAGACTGGCCTTGTAAAATTTATTTATTTGAAATCGATGCCTACAATTATATATCCTTCAATTCTTTTAAGTAGACCCGTAGTAACTCATAAAACGGAGGATTTCAGCAGGTATAACTGTCCCATTGTATACTCAATCTATGAATTCGCAGTAAGGGTTACAAAATTCTCGAACTGTATCAATTCCTCTGATCGCAATTGTACATATACAATAACGCTTATAAGTATTTGGGCATCCACAATTTTAGTAGAACTCATTAAAAATACATCAAAAATTTAAGATTATTTGTAGTCTAGACTTAAGAAGAAAATTATTTAATTTATTCAATTTAAGCTTTGGATTCATCTACCGAGAAACACACCATGCTTCGGAAAAATTTCAAATGAAAAAAAAAAAATTAAATGTTACTTCTGTTTCATAGTACTTGTACACTAGTCTTACATAATTTTTGAATCACTAAATCATAATTTTTATGGTTATGAACATCGGGCTATTACAAGTAGTAAAGTGACAACTATTCAATAATACTCATTTCTTTAGATTTGGGGTTAATATTATATGGGCAGTGAAACAAATTAAAGATACCCAAATACTTATGAGCAGTAGTGTATATGCACAGGTAGATATATTTTATGTTTTTTGTAATACCTTGCCTTGTGTCATACCGCGTTTATACATTCGCACAAATGCGCGAGGCGAATGTGTAATCGGTCACTAGGGATTCGCCTCGTCCGTTCGCCTCTTTGGTCGTGGCGCTCGCTGATCTTTTAGGGACAAATCAAGGGCCTGGCGAGACGAACTCGGTGTTTACAGATTGGCTGCAAAATTCGCTTCTTCACAGTCGTCCACTCGCCTCGCAAATGCCGAGACGCTGACGCGAATGTGTAAACGACTGAAGTGTTGAATTGAAGTCCGGAATTCTTATCCATTTATGTAAATATATATATCCATAATTCTTATCCGGAATTCTTATCCATTTATGTAAAATGATTAAACTGACAAAGAGGGTGCGGAATGGTTGCATCTAGACTTTTACCGTTTGTACAGAACGTCTCTTTTAGTATATTTAACGCCAGTGAAAAATGTTGATGAACTTGAAAATGTACATGCCATAGCTGTACACTGCACTCCACGACACACACACGTGAAAAGTATCAAATGTACATTTTAAACACTCGTTATAAACATTGTAAATGTTTCTGCAAACTTCTGGCGCCAACATAAGTAAAATTACTTTCTTCTCCATAGCCTCAAAACGTTTTGTAGGTATAGTAAGTTGTACTTTAAGAAGTCTTAGTTTCAAATTGAAATCGCAGTATGAGATGATATACACTAAAAAATCGCTAATCCGGATCAATTGAAACTGGCGCAATTCGGATTTGTGGAAAACCTAGGTTGCGGGAGCAATACTCAAATGATGAAATGCATGCGTAATAAATGGGAAACATTTATTATACTCTGTTCACGCTAAGGACATAGTAGGAGTATCTTACACTCTCCCTCCCCTTGCTGACGCTAGCGCGTTGCTTAGACTATTTAATTCCTAATAACGCTGACTTGGCGGGCGATTGGAGGGAGAGTATACGATATTCCTACTATGCTCTTAGCGTGAAGAGTATAGAACAAATATACATACAGAACTAAACAAATACTTATTGTATAGATTCTTTTTTTATATTTTGCACCCCACCCAACCTTTAGGAGAAAAACTTTAATTGTAAAAGTTGTAGGACTTTATGTTTGTTATCTATTAAAGTTTTCTGAAGAAAAAAAGCGCACTGCAAAGTGGAGAAAAAAATACAATTTCATTTTTTTTTTAATGGAGCAGCCTCTGCTTAGGGCTTTCCCACTGTCACGATTTCAATTTTTGCAATACATCCTCTTTTTCGGCAATAGTTAATGTTCTGTCTGGTCCTCTTAGTGCCATGTTGATTCAACCTGATTCGGGGATTTCCTTATTTATGTTCCACACTTAATCGGAGTTTTCCGCGCTATTCAGATACGGCGAAAAATTGTAATGAAAACACAATTTGCGATCCGGATTAGGGGATCCCGGGGTCGGTCCGGATTACAAGGTACATAATACATATAAAAGAAACATTTTTTTTTAATTTCGGATTACACGGACATCCGGATTAGTGGAGGTTCGGTTTAGTGGTGCTTTACTGTAACGGTATTTTTACACAGAAATCCCTAATGTATCATAATAACGCCTTCATTCAATTTTTGGAAATTCTCGATCACACGTTATCTATCTTTTTCTATAATTACCTACCGTCTCTTTTCTTTAACTCGAATTCATTGAGACGAGTGCGTCAGTGGTGCGACCAGAAAGAGGTAAATTGTTTTGGTAACTGGTGTTTTCCTTTGAGAACCGCGAAATTTTGAAACTACGACTTAATTTGGTACATTGAAGCGTAAGTAAGTAAGTAAGCAAGCCTCCACGGAGAAAATGTTAGGCAGCGTTTTTACTTCTGTTTGCCAAAACTGTCATTTCTTGAAGTTTAGCGGGTACACTAT